>JAUDYJ010000010.1:5047093-5647093 GCA_030761175.1 Masticophis lateralis | reverse complement strand
GGGCTGATAAATGAGGAAGATCAGCATGCAGCGGTAGGAATGAATTGCTCATAATTTTTCTACATTCTCTCACTAATGATAATCAGAATATCTTCATGAATAGGACCATCATTTGTGGCAACCTCGTGTTACTTAAGGAACTCGGCGGCTCAGCGGCTAAGATGCTGAGCTTGTCGATTGAAAGGTCGGCAGTTCAGCAGTTCAAATCCCTAGTGCCGTGTAACGGGGTGAGCTCCTGTCACTTGTCCCAGCTTCTGCCAACCTAGCAGTTTGAAAGCACTTAAAAAATGCAAGTAGAAAAATAGGGACCACCTTTGGTGGGAAGGTAACAGCGTTCTGTGCACCTTTGGTGTTTAGTCATGCCGGCTACATGACCACGGAGATGTCTTCGGACAGCGCTGGCTCTTTGGCTTTGAAACAGAGATGAGTACCGCCCCCTAAAGTCGGGAACGACTAGGACATATGTGTGAGGGGAACCTTTACCTTTACCTTGTTACTTGTCCCTAGCATTTCCCTCCTCCCTGAATCTCAAACATACCTCTTGTGAACTGCAAAGCCTCAGTGGAAAATAATATCCTGAAACTTACCTTTGTTTATTAGCAGTCAGTTGAATTCTCAACTCTCTCTCTCTCTTCCTTCCTTCCAAATTCATAGAAGCAATCACACGCCGTTCTGAGAGCACCACCCAAATTCTTCTCACTTGGACAACTTTAACGTGATTAGCGGCAAACAACATTTCAAGCTAATAGATATTAAGGAGGGATGTGAAAGTGGCATTTGACTACCCCCCCCCCCCCCGCCCCTGGTCATTATATTACTTCCAAGAAGGCAGTGTCTTCTTTGGAATCATCAGAACTTTTAAAAAGCTTGATTACTTTTCAAGCTATTCGGTGCTTATAATTTGATTGGGGAATACGATAGCAAGCACTAGCTGCCTCGTGCAATATTTCTGCGTGTTTAATATTTGCAAGGTGATCGCATTTGTTAAACAATTGTCAAACTAGTCACAGCCCAGGACAATGGAATGATTTCAAGCCAGCAGTTGTTTAATGAATAGAGTGGAGTGGAGTGGAGTGGAGTGGAGTGGAGTGGAGTAGAGTAGAGTAGAGTAGAGTAGAGTAGAGTAGAGTAGAGTAGAGTAGAGTAGAGTAGAGTAGAGTAGAGTAGAGTAGAGTAGGACAGGACAGGACAGGACAGGACAGGACAGGGTAGAGTAGAGTAGAGTAGAGTAGAGTAGAGTAGAGTAGAAGTAGAGTAGAATAGAGTAGAATAGGACAGGACAGGACAGGACAGGACAGGGCAGGACAGGGTAGAGTAGAGTAGAGTAGAGTAGAGTAGAGTAGAGTAGAGTAGAGTAGAGTAGAGTAGAGTAGAGTAGAGTAGAGTAGGACAGGACAGGACTGAAAAACTAACATTCTTTTCTTCTCTTTTCTGATCATTTAGAAGGACGCTTCCAGAGATGGGATTCAGCTGGTTCGAGCAAATTGGTATTGGCGATTGCGGGAGGCTCCGCCCACCCGCCCAGACGTAATGCACGAGCAAACAGCATGCACAGGAGGCCATGAGCATGCACAGAGGTGGCACATGCTAGTGAAGCGAGCGTGCACGCGCTCGCATTTGTGAACCGGTAGGGAAGATAAGTGAATCCCACCTCTGACGCTTCCCTGAGCTATACGATCTGCTCCTGTTCAGATTTTTGCCCCTGCTAATAATTAAGGAGCTGAACAGTCAAAGTCACCTTTTTATTTTCCTATCCCGATATATAAAACAAGATTCCTCGTAAAAGTTGCCTTTCATTTCACCGCTTTGCCAAAACTCTATTTATTAAGGACAGGCACAAAAGGAAAGAAAGGGAAGAATTTGCACACTGGGCTTCCAACCCCCCGAATTCTTTGAATTAGAAAAATTAGCAAAATGAGTCTCATAAAATGTCTAGGGTCTTTTTAATTGTCTCAGCAATGTCCCTTCATTAGCTGTTACTGGCTGCCAATATAAATGTGCTCTTCAGGAAATTTATCTTGCATGGATTTATATTTAGCCCCTTGTGCTACCTTTAGGTGACCCAATTTGTGTTCGGTAGCATTCCTGCAAGTTGAATTAATTTTGTATTTCCTGTCCTTTTTCTTTTTTTTTTTCTACGGTTGTCGCAGTGTGGCTGTGTGTTAGAGCTTCATTACTCCAGCCCACTGAGTTTCCTTCTCTCCTTTGTTGCCAACATTCCTTGCTTTAATGTTCAGACCATTACAATAATCAATGGTGAATGGAGTATTGATTTCACCTCTCACTACGAGTCACGGGAAATATTTTGTATTCACTGCAACTCTAGCTTGGGTTCAGTAGACTTAGCCAGGTGAAGCTGCAGAAGGTTAACCTTTAAGTAGACCCACCAGTAAAATCACTTTGTCGTGTGTGTGTTAGCCTCAAATATAATTCCTAACGTGACAGCAGATTTACCAGGATTACGTGGTGTGTCCTTCAGGAGAATGTCTTCATAACCTGCACAAGATTGTTCCAGAAACTAGCTGAGGCAGTGATCTAAATTGATGAAGACCAGTGATGAAATCCAAATTTTTTTACTACCGGTTCTGTGGGCATTGCTTGGTGGGCATGGTGTGGTGTGACTTGGTGGACGTAGCTTGGCGGTCATGGCAGGGAAAGGATACCGCAAAATCTCCATTCCCTCCCCACTCCTGGAGGAAGGATATTGCAAAATCTCCATTCCCACCCCACTCTTTTTGGGTAGTTCGGAGAACCAGTAGTAAAAATTCTGACTGGCCCCTCCCCCATCTATTCTCTGTCTCCCGAGTCCCAGCTGATCGGGAGGCAATGGGGATTTTGCAGTATCCTTCCCCTGGAGTGGGGTTGGAATGGAGATTTTACAGTATCTTTCCCCTGGAATGGGATGGGAATGGAGATTTTACAGTATCCTTCCCCCGCCACACCTACCAAGCCATGTGCACCAAGCAGAGGTGAAATGCTTCCGGATTGGACCGGATCACCCAATCCAGTAGCGATGGCAGCAGGTTGTTCGGAGAACTGATAGCAAAAATCCCTGCTTCCCCCCCCCCCGCCTTGCCCAGCTGAGCCGCACATTCATCAGACGCTTTGTTCTTTTTTTTTAACTTTTAAAAGCATTTTTTCTACAACCTTTTCCAATGAAAAAATGCTTTTAAAAGTAAAAGCCTCTGATCATTGTGCGACTCAGTTGCGATTGTCAGAGGCTTTTCAAAGCATTTTTTTCTGCAACCTCTTGGCCGAAGAGGTGGTTAAAAAAATGCTTTGAAAAGTCTCTGACGATCCCAGCTGAGTTGCCTGATCGGCAGAGAGGCTTTTCAAAGCATTTTTAAAAAAACCTCTCTGACGATCCCAGCTGAGTTGCCTGATCGGCAGAGGCTTTTCAAAGCATTAGAAAAAACAATTTGAAAAGTTAAAAAAAAAAGTTGGCCATGCTCACCCAGTCACATTACCCACCACCACTACTAAGCCACGCTCACAGAACCGGTAGTAACAAATTTTATATTTCACCCCTGCCACCAAGCCACACCCACAGAACCAGTAGTAAAAACATTTCAAACCCACCACTGCATTCACACATCAGTGGTTAAAGGTTTCAATTGTAGCTTCTTCATGTTTTGGTAAATCAGTGGCACAAGTAATAAATCCCTTGAATTTAACATCAATGTGATATTCAACCAATGGGAAGATCAGTTTGTTTTTTTTTAAGTCAATACAAAGCCTATAGAAAAATGCCTTCAGCCTGAACAATTCGCTGATGGGGATTTCAGGAGAATTGGTGGCAGGACTCCAGATTAATTATTCGTTGTGAATTATGCACCCTATTTTAACAATCGTCCTTACCTAACTCACAGGAGTGTGGTGAGGACTAATTAATGTTTATAAAGGATTTTAAACATGAAGAGTGTCACCGAGTAGCTAAATATTATTATTATTATTAAGTGTCCCAGCATCCTTGCCCATTCAGTGCAAAATGTATCTTTTCACATGGAGAGGAAAAAAATCACCAGATTAAAGTTTTCCACTGTTTCATCTAAGTTTCAAATATGGTAAGCACCGCTTAGTAAGTTGGGTTTTCCCCACTGTAACATTTAAAATTATATCCATATTTCACTCGTGCGGAGCTTGAAACAAAACTGTCATTCAGCTATCTTTGAAAAAGAAGTTTAAAAAATTTGAATCCCGGCCAGTACTAGGATGGCTCTGTAGTCAAGTTTCCAGTGGATATAAACTTATTATTATTTTTAGATTTCCCCCCCACTTTTTCTTCATTTCCCCCATCCTTAAAAGCCAACACCGAAATTGCTCTCTGAGTCAGCCTCATATTTCTGTCTCCAGGAGGGGACAGCGAGATTTTGTTAAAAAGCTTACAAAGAAGACTTAATATCATAGCTGTTACTCACTTTTCTATTCAGCACTCCATAATGAAAGGTGCCTTCTTTCTTTTGTTTTCCCCTTACTTTTAATTTTTTTATTAAATTTCATTGCAAGATAAAATATAGAATAAACTAGAATAATCTAAAATGTAGAAGAAATAAAAGCTAGAATCCCATTTTAAGAAAAAGAAAGAGGAAAAATGCAAAGAGAGAAGAAAAAGTAATGACTTCTGACTTTCTTTGGTGCAGTAGATTGCAAAAAATAAAACAATCTCAACTTTCTGCTTTATATTTCGCCACATTTCAAGCCAGTTCTATAATTAGAATGAAAATCATTCTAATCAGCCAAAGTTTCATTTCTTTTCAACTTCGAGCAAGAAGTCCAGAAGTTGTTTCCAAGTAGAAACAAAATGAGATACATTCTACTCTTAAATTAAAAGAGTAAATTTTACCACTGTCAGAAATGGTGTAGTGTCTCCTGCTTTTGGGGGGGTGGGGAGAGTGGACTAGATGACTTTCAATGTCTTTTCCAACTCCGTTTATCTATCTATCTATCTATCTATCTATCTATCTATCTATCTATCTATCTATCTATCTATCTATCTTTCTATCTATCATCTATCTCTATCTATCTATCTATCTATCTATCTATCTATCTATCTATCTATCTATCATCTATCTCTATCTATCTATCTATCTATCTATCTATCTATCTATCTATCTATCTATCGTAAGATCACTGAGATGGGGATTGCAGCCAAGAAATTAAAAGATGCTTGTTCCTGGGGGGGGAAAGCTATGGCAAATCTAGATAGCATACTAAAAAGCAGAGACATCACCCTGCCAACAAAAGTGTGTATAGTCAAGGCTATGGTGTTCCCAGTTGCAATGTATGGCTGTGAAAGTTGGACCGTAAGGAAGGCTGAGCGCCAAAGAATTGAGACCTTTGAACTCTGGTGCTGGAGAAGATTCCTGTAAGTCCCTTGAATTGCAAGGCGATCCAACCAATCAGTTCCTAGAGGAGATCAACCCTGGCTGCTCTTCAGAAGGCCAGATCCTGAAGAGGAAACTCAAATACTTTGCCACTTAATGAGAAGGAAGGACTCCACTGGAGAAGAGCCTAATGTTGGGAACGATTGTGGGCAAAAGAAGAAGGGACAGGGGAGAATGAGGTGGCTGGATGGAGTCACTGAAGCAGTTGGCGTGAGATTAAATGGACTCCAGAGGATGGTAGAGGACAGAAAGGCCTGGAGGAACATTGTCCATGGGGTCGCAATGGGTCGGACACGACTTCGCAACTAACAACAAAAATCTATCGTCTGTCTGTCTATCTATCTCTATTGATCTCTATCTATCCATCCATCCATCCATCCATCCATCCATCCATCCATCCATCCATCCATCCATCCATCCATCTATCTATCTATCTATCTATCTATCTATCTATCTATCTATCTATCATCTATATATCTATCTCTTTACCATCCATTCTTCCATTGTGGGACAAGAGGTGCCTCATATGAAATACTGTAGGGTCTACTGTAGAGTAGGAGGCTGGATTACAAGACCTCCAAGGCCATTTCCAGATCTATTCTATTCTAATATCTCATAATGATGATAGATTACTAAAATGCCACCAGTGGTTTTCCTTCCACCTGTGTATTTTTAAAACTTTAAGCTGACAACTTTAACATTTGTGGACTTCATCTCCCAGAATTCTTCAGCCAACCATAGAGTAAACCCAGAAGTATGGAGACCTCTGATATGTAAGCCCAAAAAATAGCTATCGGGGATTTGAACCTGGGTGTCCCTCTACCCTCATGTTACACTAAGCAATGCAATGCCACTTCTTTGTGTTTTGTTTTCTTTTCATCAAAATGAAATGCAAAATAAGGACATTAAAAATGAAGAGATGGTGTGGTGTTTATATTGTAGGGCAGCTACAAATAGATACAACATTTGCAATAATTATGTTCTAGTGAGTGCCACCCATTTATAAATATGATTTTTCTTTCTATTTTTGGTAGGAGAAGATGGATCATATTTTATTTCTGTGGTCTTTTGCAGATCCATTAAAATCAAGAAGTGTTCCTGTTTCAGAAGGAGATTTATTAGGGGGCCACAGAGTAATTATGTAATTTATCAAGTGGGTTTTGTAAACCCTATCTAAAATGTTAGCTGACTTGAGTGAACAAAATTCCATACACCCTAAACTAGCATAAACAGGGAGAGAAGAAACGTGTTTTAGAAATCTTGAGCAACTGAAGATCTATTGAGCTATGATTAACTGACTCAGGGAAATTATCCCTGACCAGTTATCTGAAACTTTAAAAAAGACAGAGAGAGAGAGAAAGAAAAATAACTAATTTAATGGGCTGAACCTTCAGAGTCAGCCCTTAAGATGAATAACCTGCTTTATGGCACCACAAAATTTACTGGACGCAATCTTCGCTCCAGGTCCAATTTGAAGAATTATGGCAATATTTCTTCTAAAATGATGATAAATGAGAGGATAAGGGGGGTCAGTTGATCTCTTCCAAATGCACGCTTTTTTTTTTTTTTAATGAGAACAGCCAGGATCAACATGCATTCAAACAAAGGATGCTTTATTAAACAGAAAACTCCTGCATTGGAGATATTGTTTGGACGTTCCTTGCTCCCTGTTTGAGCTGCTGAAAGGGTTTATGGCAGAGTAGAAATATATATGTTTGTGTTATTTGAGTTCAGCGTTATACTAAATACAAAGGAAAGGGGAAACCTTGCATTGTAGAAAATACCTTCGCTGGGACACTTCGTCCTATTTCTCCTTTTCTTCCTGCCTCTGTCTAGTTCCTCTAATAGAGACCCAGGATTCTGTAACCATTGGATTGTGATTCAGAAATGTGTTGTTTAAGGGCGTTTGATTATTTTATATGGTTAACCTGGAACTCTGCCAGATAAGCAGATAAGAATACTAAAGCGTAACAAAGGCCCACTTCATTCAGGACCTGACCCAGTGCCTCTTTGGGTCTTCCACCAATTCCACGAAAGATGGTTGGAAGGAGGAACTCTTCTACTGCTGTTCTCTGATGTTCTCAGATCCCAGTTGTTCTCACTCTTCTGTCCTATTTCAGATACGCAGTTCCAAAGGTTGCGTATGAATAATAATCAAGGCTAGTAGCTATTGATGGCCTTCTTAGCTAGATCTATTCCAGGAGCGATGGCAGTGAGTAGCCACAAAGCAGAGGTGTTTTTCAGGTGACATATTTCAAAAGAGTTGAAAAGACAAAGGCCACTATTTTAAGAACAGCAAAAAGTCCACATTCTGGATAAAGAGGACCATCGGTTTGGAAGAGAGGTAAAAGAGGCCATGAACAGAACAGAACAGAGTGGAATAGATAGAGAAAGAAAGAAAGAAAGAAAGAAAGAAAGAAAGAAAGAAAGAAGGAAGGAAGGAAGGAAGGAAGGAAGGAAGGAAGGAAGGAAGGAAGGAAGGAAGGAAAGAAAGAGAAAGAAAGAATTCTTTATTGGCCAAGTATGATTGGACACACAAGGAATTTGTCTTGGTGCATATGCTCTCTGTGTACATAAAATAAGAGGTACATTCGTCAAGAATCATAAAGTACAACACTTAATGATAATCATAGGTAAACAGTCAATATAAATCTTAAGGATACCAGCAACAAGGTTACAGTCATACAGTCATAAGTGGGAGGAGATGGGTGATAGGAACGCTGAGAAGATTAATAGCAATGCAGACTTAGTAACTGGCTTGACAGTGTTGAAGGAATTATTTGTTTAGCAGAGTGATAGCGTTTGGGAAAAAACTGTTCTTGTGTCTAGTTGTTCTGGTGTGCAGTGCTCTATAGTGTCAATAGAATAGAATAGAATAGAATAGAATAGAATAGAATAGAATAGAATAGAATAGAATAGAATAGAATAGAATAGAATAGTTAAGAGCCTTGGTGGCGCAGCAGACTAAAGTGCTGTTAAATATCACCAGCTGCCTGCAATTACTGCAAGTTTGAATCTCACCAGGCTCAAGGTTGACTCAGCCTTCCATCCTTTCAATATAGGTAAAACGAGTACCCTGATTTTGGGGGCAATAATCTGATTTTGTATAAAAAAGAACACCGCTTAGGAGGGGCCAAAAGCCCTACTAAGCAGGTTTATATGAAAGTATGAAAGCTATTGCTTAACACATTGAAAGCCGCCCTGAGTCTCCAGAGAAATGGCAGCATATAAATCGAACCAAGAATAGAATAGAATAGAATAGAATAGAATAGAATAGAATAGAATAGAATAGAATAGAATAGAATAGAATAGAATAGAATAGAATAGAATAGAATAGAATAGAATAGATCTTGGAGGTCTTCTAATCCAATCCCTGCTTAGGCAGGAAAGAATCTATGTTAAAACTGAACAGCCCTCCCTCAACAAAAGGAGAGGAATAAGACACCAACTATCTAGAACTGATGAACCTTCTTGCATGAGAAGCGAAATATCTTCTTCCTCAAGAAAAAAACATAGTCCAGTTGTCTTTTGGGGAAAATAAATAAATAAAAGCACCTTTGAGATAATCATGACCTGGCTGACTGAGAATCTCCATAGGTGCATACAACATATTCCACTAAATTTTAGAAGCCAATTTGATTGAGTGCTTTTGGTGGCCCTTGATGTGACTTAGCTTCCTGAGTTTGGCCACTTTTCTTTAAATTTCCAAATGGATTCTTGTGCGTTTCCCAATTAACAGCCTCTGATGATTAAATATATGCAGGATTTACATTCAGGAAGTGAGGAAAACGCTTAATCATTTCGGTAGGATTTCTTAGCAGATTGCTTCATTCCACCTCTGTAAATTTTACACTGAATTTTATCAGTTTATAAATTTGCACTCTTACTTGCCATTGGGAAGTAGAGGTGGGGAAGAAAAAAAGGTTGGGTTTTTTTTTTCAAAAAAGAAAAAAAAATTCCATTCCAAAGCACTTTACCATACAGACACTGAAAAATAAAGACCATTAACAACAAAAAGTATAATTAAATTAAAATGCCAACTTGCCAAAGCACCCCGGCAAATGGGAAATATATCAAAGGCTGATAATATAAATGGGTCCTTTCTCAAGGTGTGAGAAAGTCAATGAAATAAACTTAGATAATTTGCTGAGGTTTTTTTTTTCTTCCTTTTTTTTTAAATGCAGGGAAAGTAGACTAATGATTTAAAAGGAATTCGCCACCATGACAATATATTACATGGGTAATTGCCATTCAGGCAAACAGCTTAGGCATTGCTAAGGTGGAAGATACCCCGAAATGAGAAACATATTTAAAAATTAGCAGCCATATCCACAGCATCGTCTTTTCCAGCCTGATGAGACCATATTTTGGTGTCTTTTTCGGCCAAAGCGTCTAACTTTCTGCATTTTTGTCTCTTTGGGGAGGAGTGTCTCTGCGTCGTTGTTTCTTATTCATAACTTTTGAATGAAGAAGATTCTGGTTGCTGTTGAATGGTTTCCCCACTTCTATGTAAGACAGGGGAAAGTAATAGCCAGAGCACTTAGATTTATATACCATTTTATAGTGCTTTACGGCTCTCTTTAAACAGTTTACAAAGTCAGCCTGTTGTCCACAAGAATCTGGATCCTCATTTTATTTACTTATTTATTATTGATTGATTGATTGATTGATTTTTTATACCGCCCTTCTCCCAAAGGACTCAGGGCGGTGTACAGCCACAACAAACCAACATGAAACACAAAATTTAAAAGCAATTTAAAAACAAATTAAATATATTATGGCCCTCCAGTTAAAAACCCAAAAATTAAAACACCCAATCCAAATTCTTATTAAGCCAGTCCAGCCTGTTGGAAGAGTAGAGTCTTAAGGGCACGGCGAAAGGTATGCAGGTTGGAAATCATACGTATCCCTGGGAGCAGTTCATTCTAGAGGGCGGGTGCCTCCACAGAGAAGGCTCTCCCCCTGGGGGTCGCCAGTCGACATTGTTTGACCGATGGCACCCTGAGGAGTCCCTCTCTGTGGGAGCGTGTTGGTCGGAGGGAGGCCATCGGTGGCAGAAGGCGATCCCGTAAGTATCCGGGTCCTAAGCTATGGAGCGCTTTGAAGATGGTAACCAACACCTTGAATCGCACCCGGAAGACCACTGGGAGCCAGTGCAGCTCGCGTAGGAGAAGTGTCACATGGGTGTGACATCTTTTACCGACCTCAAGAAGGATGGAAGGCTGAGCCCGGTCAGGATCAAACTCCTGACAGTGAGCAGAGTTTGCCTGCAATACTGCATTTTAACCACTGTGCCACCAGGGCTCTTGAGGATCAACTAGACACTAAAACATTCAGCATGAACATCTCTGGAGATTCTCAGGCATCCAATTCATGCCTGAGAATTCATAGTTGTTTGAAAAGTGCTTTTGTCTTCAGTAGGCAACTGGACTGGGTATTTTTTCCCCCTTTGAGAAAGAAGAAGAAAACATTTCGCTTCCCATCCAAGATGCCTCATCAGTTCTGATGGAAGGATGGAGGATGGAAGCATAGGTACTGTTGAGACCGGATGCTGGGGGGTGGGGGGGGGTGGGGAGTGTGGTGGGGGGTTCTGATAGGATGGAGTGGGATGGAAGGATTGTATTTCTCCCGTGCCCCCCTGCCATCCGAACTGATGAAGCTTCTTAACTGAGAAGGGAAACGTTTTCTTCTTCTTTCTCCTCAAAGAACAAGCAGTCCAGTTGCCTTTTGAAGAAAAAAAAGCACTTTTGAGATTCAACGGGAACATCTAGATCAGGGATTTCCAACCATGGTAACTTGTGGACTTCAACTCCCAGAATTTCTCAGCCAGCACATGATGGCTGAGGAATTCTGAGAGTTGAAGTCCACAAGTCGTAAAGTGGCCAAGGTTGGAGACCCCTGATCTAACAGTAACAGAGTTGGAAGGGACCTTGGAGGTCATCTAGTCCAACCCCCTGCTCACACAGGAGACCTGTACTAGGGATTCGAACCGCTGAGGTTTCTGATCATCAAGCACAGTGTCTTAGCCACTGAGCCACCTCATCAGGCTATTCATTCAACGTTAGCTGAGCATGGAAGGATATGTTGCTCATTCCTGTTTCCATACGGAAAACAACTTTTGGAAGCTACGTTCAATGTGTTTGCACATCTGTCCAATTTCACATTTCCAAAGGCCACCACATTTATTTTTATTTATTTATTTATTACCCTGGATGTGCAAACCTATTTTAGACCCATCTTTGTTACGTTGCTGCCCCCTAGTGCTTAACAGCCCAAACATGCCAGGAGCTGATCTTTTTACAAGCGAGTCAGGGACATAAGGAGGAATTAGTTCAATCAATAAACATGCCGGATCGAGATCTTAGGGTTGGGCAAATTGCCACTTGACAGCAATCTCATGTCTGCACACCTGCTTTATAAAGTTCACGCAGAACTGCTTTCACGCAGCTGTCCCAAGCCTTTTATGAATCATGGCCTTGTCAGTACTCAGAGCAGAGACGCACGTTAGGTCGGTTTGATCCTAAGCGATACCCTATGCCTTTCGTAATTATTCACAGAACTTTGCCGATATTATCTCTGTCAAGCTGCATGACCAATGGCCAAGCAGGGGTTTCACGAACACATTGCAAAGGCAGTTGTGAGGCGGGAGTAAAGATCACACGTAGTAATTCTAGGTGGATCTTTATAGGATTCAAGCAAGAATGATTGTAAGAGCAATAGCACTTTATACCGATTTACAATGCTTTACATTCTCTAAGTGGTTGACAGAGTCAGCCTCTTGCCCCCACAGCAATCTGGGTCCTCATTTTACCCACCTCGAAAGGATGGAAGGCAGAGTCAGCCTTGAGCCAGTCAGGATTGAACTGCTGGCTATGGGCAGAGCCTGAAATATGGCATTCTAACCATTGTACCAACAAGGGAGGGAGGGAGGGAGGGAGGGAGGGAGGGAGGGAGGGAGGGAGGGAGGAAGGAAGGAAGGAAGGAAGGAAGGAAGGAAGGAAGGAAGGAAGGAAGGAAGGAAGGAAGAGGAATAGCCCTTAGACTTACATACCACTTCACAGTGTTTTACAGCCTTCTCTAAGCGATTTTACAGAGTCAGCCTCTTGCCCCCAACAATCTGGGTCCTCATTTTACCCACCGCGGAAGGATGGATGGCTGAATCAACCTATTGTAGAAATTGTATTGCTTCCTGGTTTAACTTTATTACCGTGTTTTCCCAAAAATAAGACCCTGTCTTATATTTTTTTTCTGAACCCTGAAATAAGCGCTTGACCTTATTGCCATGCACTCAAAAGCCCGATTGGGCTTATTATCAGGGGATGTCTTATTTTGGGGGAAACAGGGTACTGGCTTATTTAACATATAGACCTGTCAGGCCCCAAAGAACCAAGAAAGACCGTCTGTGTTACTTCTAAGTAGCCTCCTTCATTTCTTCCTCACTCGTAGACAGAAATCTTGCCAAACTAAAGCAGCCACTTGCGTCACTGAAGAGATGCTCCGAGAACTTCAAGGGAGGAGCCATCTTAACTCTCTTCTTCCCAACCAAACTATCGAAACTTTGTTGTCTCTTCGCCTCTGGAATGAACTTCCTCCCTAAATGGAATCCAGATTACATTCCACCCCAAGTCCAGACCCTTTGGATAGCACAAGAAGTAGACAAATCCATTTCAAACTCACATCTTCTAGAGTAGTGGTGGCGAAGCTTTTTGGCATCGAGTGCTGAAAAGGAAGCGTGTGAGTGCTCGTCTGGGCCGTAACCCAGAAGAGGAGCTGCCCAGGGTGCATGCGCGTGCATGAATATAATGAACTTCTGGTTTCCAGCGCACACATGCGTTCCAGCCAGCTAGTCTTTTGGGTTTCAAGGCCAGCTGATCATCGTGCATACATGCGCACCAGAAACCCAGAAGAGGAACAGGCAATGCCATGCATGCCAGGCGACATGGCTCTGCATGCCACTTCAGGCACGTGTGTCACGGTTCTAGAGGTACCAGCTTCATGTGGGAGGAAATCTCTAGGTTAAATATGTTTCCCATTGCAGTGTGGGTAGATTTGAGTTCAGATGCTGGATCCTTTGGTTTATGAAGCATGTCGACTTCAAAGAAATCTACACACACACACACACACACACAGAGTGAAGCTTTTCCAAGAAAAGCGTCCCACTCTTCCATTGATATTATGCTTCATCCTGCAAGAGTCTTCATTTGGGGGCGGGGGGAGAGCAAGAGTGCATTTCAGCAAACAAGACACCTTCCCTTCTTGTTCATCATGTCCCTTATCGTCGTAAATAATGAGGGTGCCATGGGCTGACAGTGAAATATTTTGAAAATAGTTTTGATATATAGCTGGCATAATACCTGTTGGGCATTGATAAATTGCAATAACAGAGATGGTGACAAACTCTGTGAAATATTAATGACCTGTTTCTCGGGGGCTGTGGCTGAAACGATACCTGCTTCTCCCATAACCCCGATGTACTTTCATGGGTGAATATACATGTATGCTTGAAGACAAGATACTTAAGTTGGTTTCTTTTGTTCTTTTGTCAAGCTTAAGTCCCAAGCAGATGACTGGGGATACTTAACTCGAATAGAATCTCTACACCAAGGAAACAAATAGCAGAGGAAATAGTCCATCAAGTGGATGTGAATGGTGTCATTATTCAGCCCCTCGTAATTTCTCTGACCTGCAGGTGGGTCAAACAACGCCTAACTGTTTCTTTTCTCTCTTTTTTTTTCTTGAAATAAAAAGTTATTGCAATTTTAAGTGCAGAATAAAAAGATTCCAGAACTAATATTTAGAATGGCAGTGAGACTGTGATATGCAGATATGGAGAAAGATTCTACTTTATCCACGATGGTGGAATACATGGTGAACTGAAGAAGCTTCTAGAATAACTTCCTATTCCAAAGTAAATCTGATCGAGAATTCTGTTCCAACTGGAAATCATTCCTAAGCTATAATTTAATACTGTAGCAGCACATCACAATTTGGGTTTCTGTATGTATAAAGTCCTTATTTCAATGTTGCAGAATATCTAAATTACCGCCTCTTAGCGACGTGGATTGAATTTACCGCAGCACATAATCTTACTCGGTGATTCATCCTGTGTTGACCATGTTTCTTGAGATTAGTGTTTAGCTTAGAGCTTAATAGCAAAAATTTTATCTTTTAAAAATGGTATGATATACAGTATTTACTTGTTCATGCTTAATGTACCGGAAACGCTCCATGACATTTTAAAATTTCATGTTTGTACTTTATTCCTTGATCTTTTATCTTGTTCCTTTTTTTTCATTTCTGCTTATATAACTTATTTAAAATGTCTAATAAAGAGACACAGGGAGAAGGAGAGGGAGAGAGAGACACACATACACAGAGAGAGAGACAGACAGACAGAGAGAGACAGACAGAGTGGGAGACAGAGAGAGAGAGACAAAGAGAGAGACACATAGAGAGACAGACAGAGAGAGAGAGACAGAGAGAGAGACACACAGAGAGACAGAGAGAGGGGGGGAGGGAGACACAGAGAGAGAGAGACAGAGAGCATCAGAGAGAGGACAATTTTTTAAAAGCAAAAGGATTTTTTAATGGTATTGAGCTGTAGTTCTATATGGATTCTAGCATCTCTTTTTTGACACTTCTTTCCACCTATTTAAACATCTCTCTCCATCTACATTTCCAGTGTGGTTTACAAACACAAAACAAATAATGCAAATAATAACCTCCCAATCCTAACTAAAGATGTTGAAGGACAGGATCCAAGATCTTCAATCTGCAAAGTAGATAATCTACTGCATATCATAAGGTTTCCCCCAATTATATGTCTCAGGGTAAAAACATCTTTCTTTTCTATCTTGGTTTTTCCATGAGGTTCTTCCCAGGAGGCCCATATGTGTCCACTAACTAACATTTCCTTCAGGACAAATGAAAGGTTAGGATCAAAAACAGTTATTTACTAAAATCAAATGCTTTAAAATGGAAGGAATAGAAGGCACAGGAGTCATTATTCTGCGGTGGTTGTCCTAGCTGACCCTCACGAAAGCTATTTGTGTGGAAGATGGTTGAAGTCCTCGAGAACAACGATTGTCATCCATATGACAATATAAATTCACCCGCAATAGCTTCTATCTTTTACAATCACCTTTATCACGGATCTGCAACCTCAAACACTCAAAGAGCCATATGGACCCATTTCCCACAGAAAAGAAAACACCGGGAGCCACAAAACCCTTCCCGTGCCTGACTATTTCTTGAGTGGCCACAAAATTAGCATATGTAGTTGAATTAAACCTTCTGTTTCCTTCTGAAACTTTTCTTTTCTTGGATTTATCCATGGTTGGCCTACCGGAAGTTGGAAAGCTCAACAAATCACGTGCTGATGGGTGTCTCACATTGGTGGTTCTGAGACATATTTTGAGTGACAGGGAGCCGCAGCAGAGGGGTGAAAGAGCCACATGTCGCTCCAGAGCCGCAGGCCACTGACCCCTGACCTATATAAACAAGTTATGACTCCTCTGTTTCAAAAATCCACAATACTTAGGTATGTATTGTGCATGTTAAAGAATTTCTAGCAGACAAATTGATAGCAACCAGATTAAGATTATCATGATGAGGGATGGAGAAGCATTTATATTGACTGGGCTCACTCAGCCCAGTTTGTCTTCACTGCAGGGATAGGTTCTACTTTACTACCGGTTCATAATGGGATCACACAACAGAATCGCAACAGGAAGCTTCTGCCCATGTGCAGATAGCCAATGATGACATCCAGGGCAGTGGGCAAGGCCTTCCGCCGGTTTTACTACCGATTCTTGTGAACCAGTCCAAGTCGGGGACAACCCACCACTGCTTCACTGCCACAAAACCTCATGTCACCCATAGGAAGATTTGGCTTACACCCCCAAAAAAGCTTCATCCCAACCAATTTACACATGTACACAACCCAGCATGTGAAACTTGACTTCTGGTTTGGTGGGTTTTGCTACCCTGTATCCCCCAATTGGGTCCAATTGGGTTTTTGAGTGCATGGCAATAAGGCCAAGCGCTTATTTCAGGGTTCAAAAAAAATATAAGACAGGGTCTTATTTTCGGGGAAACACGGTACTAAACAGATAACCAGGTGCTCCAGAAGAACAGCTTATGCGACAGTAGAGTCCGTTCCGAGAGATCATTACAAAATCCCATTATCACTTCTACAAGTTGAAACTATTTGTCATCACCGAAGAGATGACAAGCCCAGAAATCCAACATTTGTTATTATCAGATGATAAATGATATTCCATTAAAGCCGCAATACATCACTTGAAAAGCTGCAAAGGAGATATCAGACCTATCGGCACTTGACTTATAATTTAATTTTCAAAAGCTGTCAACTAAAATTCCAAAGGCTAAGCATTTTCATTTTTTTTTTGAAGTTCATCTTATTTATTTTCCTCATCTGTTAATCTAATTTTTTTTTTGATATGGCGAACGTAACTGATTACGCACAATGCATAATTCTTTTCCTCTTGATTAAGTAATACATCAGATGTCACTTGTGCATTAAAATATAAATGACAGCTAATAAAAGCCAAAGGGTAAAAAGGACACGCCTTATTTTAATTTGCTTTTAAAATATACATGTTTACAATGACGAGAAAGAAAATCGTGGCATACCTAATACATACTGTTGTTTTCCTTTTTCTCTCTTTTTAACTGAAATTCAGCCCAGGTTAGAGGGCTGCTTAAACTAAGGTTACCAAAAAATTCTTTCTTTAAAAAACTGACATCTAGATAACATTAAAATTTATACCGGACCCTTACAGCCAAGTTCAGCCTTCTGTCCAGGAGTCAATTCTCTGATAACAAAATGTTATCTTGGTTCCACAAACCATTTTTCTACTTTTCTTTCTCAATCTCTCCATTCAGAATTTATTTGGTCTCGGTTTTCAATTCTGCTCTGTCCACAACGAAACAAGATTTGCCCAACCAGAAATTTCTTTAGAATTCATTGCCTTTGGCAGTGGGATACCTCTATTACATTTATCTCTGTCTTTTTCTCTCTTTTTTTCTTCCAAATTTGATTTTAAATATTTACAACATCATATGTCTCTCCCTGGCTGAAATTACTGATGAGCTGTTATTGTCTAAAATCTACCGCAGGAACAAGAAACAGAGAAGGTGTCAATTTTTATTTGCAAAATATTCTCTTCTTGGAACTAACAAAAAAAAGTGATGGTTGGTTTCATTTATGGAGAGTCCTTTAACTACTTAGACACTGATAACACTTTGCGTGCCCTAAACATAGTTTAAGAGATGCTATAAGGAGGCCTGCATTTAAATAATAGGTACCAGTAAGAAAAGTAGATTGTGAATGATGCTGTCTTAAAACCTAACAAGCTTTATTAGCCCATAGTTTTTATGGAGCATGTCCACTTCATTAGATGAATAGAGTAAATCTGTACGAAAGAGGTTTTACAAGTAAATATATGTGTAGGAAGGGTGGAGAGAAGAAGGGAGATGAGCTGAAGGCCAAAAGACAGAAAGAAATTGCTCTGTTTGTTTGTCTGTTCCTAGATATGTGGCGAAGAGATGGATCCATCAATCGCCTTTGAGTCAGACTTGAATTCTGGAGATTTTCATGGACACACCCATGCAGGGGTGGGCTTCAAAAAAATTTTTTTTTAAATTTGATTTATACGCCGCCCTTCTCCGGAGACTCCGCAGCTTACAATGCGTTAAGCAATAGCCTTCATACTTTTGTATATTTATACAAAGACAGCTTATTGCCCCCACAAACTGGGTCCTCATTTGACCTACCTTAGAAAGGATGGAAGGCTGAGTCAACCTCGAGCCTGGTGAGATTTGAACTTGCAAAAATTGCAGGCAGCTGGATGTTAATTACAGTGCTTTAGTCTGCCAGGCCACCAGGCTCTTTATAAAATTTATTTTAAAAAAAAATTTAGCAAGGGGATTCTCTTGTCCAGTTGCTGGGTGGGTTGGCCATGGTGGGCGTGGCCTAGTCGATCTCCTGCACCACGGTGGGGGGGAGGGTGTTTTTGCCCTCCCCAGGCTCCAGAGGCTTTCCTCGAGCCTCTGGGAGGGTGAAAATGGACTCCCCAGGCTCTGGAAGCCCCGTGGAGGCCAGAAACGGCCCCTTTTCTGGCTTTCCCAAACTTCCGGTAGGCCCATTTTTCGCCCTCCCCAAGCCTCTGCTTGCGCCCTGCACTTACCTGCATCCAAAATGGGCCGCATGGGGATTCCTGGGAGAGGCGGGGTGGGGTGAGCACGGCCAGCCAGGAGTGGGATTTGTGGGTTCTCCGAACTGCACCAAATCTTAGTTAGAGGTTCTCCCGAACCCCTGAGAACCCCCAGCAGCCCACCCCTGCACCCACGTAATATGGATTAGAATGTCTGCCTTCTCCCTTCTCAGAGTAGCCAAAAATCCAGCAACTCCCATATCATCTCCTAGCCAGCATTGACCAGGACAAGCCTTGCTTAACTTCCAGGATTGCACAAACTTGACCTGGCAATTAAAGTCCATGAAAACCTGTGGGTTAATAAAATCGGCTATTCTTGATGATATACCAAAACTCGGTGCTTTAGTTATGACTGGATCGATTTAACTGTGGGATCGTTGTTCTTTCACTAATACTCTATGCAAGGGCTGTGCTTGAGGGACCATCTCTACTTGTACCTTAGAACTAAAAGTGGAATAAATTCTGAGGAAGGAAGGAAGGAAGGAAGGAAGGAGGGAGGGAGGGAGGGAGGGAGGGAGAAGGAAGGAAGGAAGGAAGGAAGGAAGGAAGGAAGGAAGGAAGGAAGGAAGGAAGGAAGGAAGGAAGGAAGGAAGAAGAAGAGAGGAGGAAGAGAGGAAGGAGATGGGAGGGAGGAGGGAGGAAGGAAGGAAGGAAGGAGGAAGGAAGAAGGAAGAGAGGGAGGAGATGGGAGGGAGGGAGGAAGGAAGGATGGAGGGAGGGAGGAAGGAAGGAAGGAAGGAGAAGGATGGAGAAAAAAGGAGTGGTGAGGAGAGGAGTCATTATCAAGTGATCACTTTGAATCCATCCACTCTAAGATAAAATATATTACGTAGAAATTCTCAGAAATGGTGGGGCAGATGGAGAGAATGGGAGACGCCTTGAAAAAATTCTGTTTCTTTTAATTCCAAAGGCTCAGTAATTATAGAGTCCCCCACTCCATGTCTTTTCTGTTCTCTTTCTCCTTCTTAACTGTCTCCCACCTTTGAGGAGAACAGTCAGGAAAAGCCTGCAAATGATCCACTGTAATTTTACCACATCATTATCCCGCTCTTTAAAGAGGGGATCCAGCACTGCGGTTCGAAGAGATAATTGAGGTGTAGTTTCTCAGACCTTCCCTCCTGACTGAAGATCTTTTGAGTCATGCCTGCAACAAGCTGCATCTTCCCAACGAAGCTTTGTTACCTTCGACGTGACTTGGATTCCTTGCAACATCTAATTTTCATCTCTGGAGTACACTGAGAAACAATGCTTCCTCTCTCTCTCTCTTTCCCGCTCTCTCTCTCTCTTTTCTTTCTTTCTTTCTTTCTTTCTTTCTTTCTTTCTTTCTTTCTTTCTTTCTTTCTTTCTTTCTTTTTTTGCAGGTTATGAATCATCAACAAATGTGATTATTACCTTCTCCCGACATTCCTGGATTGGACAGGGATAAAGGTAGCCTCTTTCAAATACATCATGTGCTAATGCACACATGCAGTATATGTGGTACCTTGCTCAATAGTGGCGACTATGAAAGGGATCTTGGAGTCCTAGTGGACAACCACTTAGATATGAGCCAGCCGTGTGTAGCAGCCGCCAAAAAAGCCAACACAGTTCGAGGCTGCATAAACAGAGGGATAGAATCAAGATCACATGAAGTGTTAATGCCACTTTATAATGCTTTGGTAAAGCCACGCTTGTAATACAGCATCCAGTTTTGGTCGCCATGGTGTAAAAAAGATGTTGGGACTCTAGAAAGAGTGCAGAGAAGAGCAACAAAGAGGATTAGGGGACTGGAGGCTGAAACATATGAAGAACATTGCAGGAACTGGGTATGTCTAGTTTAATGAAATGAAGGACCAGGGGAGACATGATAGCAGTGTTCCAATATCTCAGGGGCTGCCACAAAGAAGAGGGAATCAAACTATTCTCCAAAGCACGAGAAGGTAGAACAAGAAGCCATGGGTGGAAACTAATCAAGGTCAACTCAGCCTTCCATCCTTTATAAGGTGGGTAAATTGAGGACCCAGTTTGTTGGGGGCAATAAGCTGACTTTGTATAAATATAAATATACAAAAGTATGAAGGCTATTGCTTAACGCATTGTAAGCCGCCCTGAGTCTCCGGAGAAGGGCGGCATATAAATCAATTTTTTTTTTAAAAAAAAAAAAAAAGGAGAGAAGTAACTTAGAAGTAAGAAGAAATTTCCTGACAGTGAGAACAATTAATCAGTGGAACAACTTGCCTCCAGAAGTTATGAATGCTCCAACACTGGAAATTTTTTAAGAAGAGATTGGACAATCATTTGTCTGGAATGATGCAGGGTTTCCTGCCTAAGCAGGGGGTTGGACTAGAAGACCTCCAAGGTCCCTTCCAACTCTGTTTATTCTATTCTATTCTAAACATCAGAGTGACATTCTTCGAATGCTTTCTATCATTTTTAAGAACAGCTCACTAGAAGAAAATCCTACTATAAATATATTTATTTAGGTATTTCTTTATTTTTATTCATTTCAGGCCGTTTACTATTATAGTCCAGATCTTTCCTTAGATGATTCCAAACTCCCTAATTTCACTATAAACAACATCTGCAAGGAACCAGAATTTATCAAGATGATAGATTGCTTTTCATTTGGGTAAGAAGAAGAAAAAATTAGCCATGCTTTTTGTAATTTTATTTTATTTTTTATTTTTGGGGGGGTTGATTTCCATGTTTTTATGCTATTGTATTGAGTCTGCATAAATCTAATCTTTAATTTCCTCATCGAAGGCTGCAGTCATCATTGCTCTGTTATTTCCTGACTGTTCTCTCTCCTTCAAAGATTTTTCCTTTACATCCGTTAGCCAAATGAAAATTAATATTTTGCAGGTTTTACCAAAATGGATTTTGTTCTACTAGCATTTATATCTCTGTAAAAATGGGGACGCGGTGGGTTTGTGGGTAGGACGCTGAGCTTGTCGATCGAAAGATCGGCAGTTCAATGGTTCGAATCCCTAGTGCCACGTAACGGGGTGAGCTCCCGTTACTTGTCCCAGCTTCTGCCAACCTAGCAGCTCGAAAGCAATGCAAGTAGAAAAATAGGGACCACATTTGGTGGGAAGGTAACAGCGTTCCGTGTGCCTTTGGTATTTAGTCATGCCGGCCACATGACCACGGAGACGTCTTCGGACAGCGCAGGCTCTTCGGCTTTGAAACGGAGATGAGCACCGTCCCCTAGAGTCAGGAACGACTAGCAGATATGTGCAAGGGGAATCTTTACCTTTACTTAAAAATGGGATAAGTGTTAAGATGCTGCAAAACTATTATATCTAATTTGCAACTTAAGTAGAATTTTCATATTGCCATGGCTTTTCTCTTTTTTTCTTGCCTAGAAACAGCAGACTGGAACTAAAACCCTTGAGTTAGGTAAATATTTACTAATTAAGTACCAGCCAACATTTTTCTTCTAATGTTCATCCCTTTTCACACACCAGATGTCAGTGTTGGGCTTGGATTGCAATGAAGCAATGAAAATAATACAAGGTTTTTTTACATGTTAGTTTAAAAAAAAAATTCTGAGGGAGCAGAATTCCTCAAAAATTTGAAAAATGTATCCCAGTAGGAGGAAGGATTGAAAATGTCGTTTTCTAATATATACTACAACTCATGTGATAAAACAAGAGACGAGATGCTGGTGGAATCTACGATTTGCTCTCTGCCCTCGCATTATGTAAACAAGATGATCTTTTAGATCCGATCAATTTTCTCACAGCTTTTAGCCAAGAAATAAAAGAGAATAAAAGACAGGAGAGGATTGAATCCAAAGACTTAAACACAAATATGTGCATTCAGCAATCTAGTTTAAATCTGAGTATGGACCCCCTGCTAATACCTTCATGCTAGATAACAACACTTCACAACACAGTAGGGTGTATGTAGATGTGGATGTGAATATAACTGTATCAGTGCGCAGAAAATCAACATAGAAGCAGCATGATTGTTGACGAATTGCTACATGAAGGAGACTATACCATATTTATTTATTAATTTGTATTGCATCTTTATTATTTTTATAAATAATTCAAGGCAGGGAACATATACAACACACCTCTTATTTTCCCCACAACAATCTTGTGAGATAAGTTGGGCTGAGAGGGAGGAACTGGCCCAAAGTTGCCCAGCTGGCTTTCATAGCTAAGGTGGGACTAGAACTCACCGTCTCTTGGTAATTGGCCCACAGTCACCCTGACAGCTTTCATAGCTAAGGTGGGACTAGAACTCACAGTCTCCTGCTAATTGGCCCACAGTCACCCAGACAGCCTTCATAGTTAAGGTGGGACTAGAACTCACAGTCTCCTAGTCAATTGGCCCAAAGTCACCTAGCCAGCTTCCATGGTTAAGACGGAACTTGAACTCATGGTCTCCATCTTCTAGTGCCTTAATCACTAGACCAAATAGTCAAAAACACAAAAATGATGGTTATGATTTATAGAAAAGATGCAAACACTGCTGTAACCATAGAGTAAAATGCTAACTTATATTTTTTCTTATCTGCTGTAAAAGAAAATCGAAAATCACTTCTTTGTAGTCCTTTTTCCCCCTTTTCCTTTGATTATTGCACTTCGGTCTTTGCGCTTTTCTTCTTTCTTGTTTTCCTTCTGTTTTCCTTCTAAATTTACAGACCCCTCACATCCTGGACATAAATTGTTTCAACTCCTACCCTCAAAACGACGTTATTGAGCACTGCACACCAAGACAACTAGACACAAGAACAGTTTTTCCCCGAATGCCATTGCTCTGCTTAACAAATAATTCCCTCAACACTGTCAAACTAGTTACTAAGTCTGCATTACTATTAATTTTCTCAGTGTTCCTATCACCCATCTCCTCCCACTTATGACTGTATGACTGTAACCTTGTTGCTGGTATCCTTAAGATTTATCTTGACTGTTTCCCTATGACTATCATTAAGTGTTGTACCTTATGATTCTTGACAAATGTATCTTTTCTTTTATGTACACCGAGAGCGTATACACCAAGACAAATTCCTTGTGTGTCCAGTCACACTTGGCCAATAAAGAATTCTATTCTATTCTAAATATAAGTTCTTGACAGTTTTTATTCTGTTTTCAAAATTGTAATAATTTTTACTTGATGGTCAAGGCGATGTAATCAAAGTTCCACCATGAAGTGTATAAAAAAATATAGATAAGAGTTTTGAATGACATCATTAGGTCCACCATCTCAATTTTTTCTCTCTCATATTTTGAAGTCAACCCTGCCAGTAGCCTCATATGTCAACTTGTCGCAGTTTTTCCTCTGTTAGTAAATAGATTGAATACAACTGAAGTACTTGGAATAATTGTATTCTTCAGATCATTAGCTGAGTTTTGCCATTTGGATATGTAAAACCTGACAAAAATTATCTTTCTGATGATTACATTTTGGGCATCATTGACCAAATGTTGTAACTTTTTATAATATATCAAAATCCCCATAGATGGTCTTCTCGGGCTTTGTCTATTTTTCTATCAATGAAAAAAAAAGATAATTTCTAGACCAACATTCATCCATCTGAATACTGAATTACATACATCATATATCTCAGAGGCTGCCACAAAGAAGAGGGAGTCAAGCTATTCTCCAAAGCACCTGAGGCAGGACAAGAAGCAATGGATGGAAACTAATTAAGGAGAGAAGCAATTTAGAACTAAGGAGAAATTTCCTGAAAGTGAGAACAATCAACCAGTGGAACAGTTTGCCTGCAGAAGTTGTGAATGCTGCAACACTGGAAGTTTTTAAGAAGATGTTGGATAACCATTTGTCTGAAGTAGTGTAGGGTTTCCTGCCTAAGCAGGGGGTTGGACTAGAAGACCTCCAAGGTCCCTTCCAACTCTGTTATTCTAAACATTTCTTTCTAAACATATAATCTTATCATTTCTTCGGTTTGTTTCTCCCAGTAGAGGTCACTCTTGTAAAAAATATCTGAAGAGCTCTGAAGAATTCAAAATAGGATTGGCTTGGAATATTGACTACATGATGCCTGAAATTCCACTTTCTGTAGTGAAATCTGAAAATAATAATTCATAGCACCATCATACAGTAGAATCTCTCTTTATGGCCTCTGAGCTGTCGTAGTATGGATGAACTCTTAACATTGTTTTGTGTGGGTTTCTTGGATGCTAGTAGATCTCCAATGATGGAGAAGGAAGGAAGGAAGGAAGGAAGGAAGGAAGGAAGGAAGGAAGGAAGGAAGGAAGGAAGGAAGGAAGGAAGGAAGGAAGGAAGGAAGGAAGGAAGGAAGGATTGCAGAATAACAGAATAACTGAATTGGAAGAAACCTTGGAATCCCTGCATAAGTAGGAAACCCTATACCAGGGGTCATCAACCTGTGGACTTGTCCCAGCTTCTGCCAACCTAGCAGTCTGAAAGCACATAAAAAATGCAAGTAGAAAAATAGGGACCACCTTTGGTGGGAAGGGAACAGCATTCCGTGCACCTTTGGCGTTTAGTCATGCCGGTCACATGACCACGAAGACATCTGAGGACAGTGCTGACTCTTCAGCTTTGAAACGGAGATGAGCACCGCCCCCTAGAGTCGGGAACGACTAGCACTTATGTGAGAGGGGAACCTTTACCTTTACCTTACAATGCTTAATGCATTGCAAGCCACCCTGAGTTTTTGGAGAAGGGCGGCATATATAAATCGAACTAACTAACTACCATTTACCAAGAAAGGCATGTTGATAAAAATCACCAAGGAAGATTTCATCCTGACGCAAAGAAAACTAAAATATAAGAGGTGCCTGCAACATTTTAAAATAGCGTGAAATAATTAAGACTTCCTTCCTTCCTTCCTTCCTGCCACATGATGGAGCAGTGACCTTCTATTCCCTGGAAATACTTCTTACAAATCAGCAACTGAATTCCTTCTCTGCTGGCTACAATTAGCTCGAACAGATACCTAACCCCTTTCGAAATCACAATTGCTGGAGACATTATTAATTCAGGAGTAGGTGTTTTGCGCTCCGTTGTTCATGAAGAGGCTGGCTAACGACACAGACATTTGATAGTCAACATTTAGGATTGGGGGCGGGACGGGTCAAAGGTCACCAAAATATTTTTCATCATGGGGTGGGGGAAAAGACCATGAACAAAAGGCAAATGAACCAGGGGACGGAGGGAAATTCATCCCGTACGGTGAACTCTTTCACTTCACAACGAAAAGTAGAAGGAGGTGTTACTCCTTGGAGCATTTCTGCAACTGGTCCAATGAATTCCATACTTCGGAGTAAGCAAAAAAAATCTGCATTTTTTAAAAATTCCAATTCGATCAGGGCCTTGGATGCAATATCTGATTATGCAAGCAGTCCTTGACGTATGACCATAATTGAGTCAACATTTCCATTGCTAAGTGAGGCAGTGGACAAGTGAGTTTTGCCCCATTTTACAGCCTTTCTTGCCCCCGTTGTTAAGTGAATCACTGCAGTTGTTAAATGAGTAACACGGTTCTGAAGTGAATCTGGCTTCCCCCATTGATTTGGCTTGTCAGAAGGTCGCAAAAAGGGATCACGTGAGCCCAGGGACACGGCAACCGTCATAAATATGAGTCACTTGCCAGGCGTCTGAATTTTGATCCCATGACGATGGAGATGCTGCAACCGTCGTAAGTGTGAAAAACGGTCATAAGTCACTTTTTTCAGCGCCGTTGTAACTTTGAATGAACTAAATGAACTGTTGAGGACTGTACTACATATATTATAAGCCACTCACTGGGATGGATGGCAAACCAATTTAATAATAAATAAAATGAACAACAACGTGATATACGAGGTGCCCAACAAATGCTAATGTTTGTAGTTGGGTTGTCATAAGCTGCTCCAAATTCAATCACTTCTATGGGTCCTTTTCTGTGGGGTCCTTGGTGGTTTTTCTTGCAGACGTTTTATTACCCAACTAGGGAACATCATCCATGCTAAAACTAGTATTAAAACTATGCACTGATGATGTTATCTAATTTGGTAATGAAACATCTTCAAGAAAACCACCGGACTCAGAAAGCAGCAAAAGGACCCCAAAGTTCAACCCTGAGGTACAAATGTTTTTCATTCCATCAATTCCATTTGACAGTCCAAATTCTCTCTAGATCTGGTGGTATTGAACCCCAATAGCAAGTAATGCTTCTTCTTCTTCTTCTTCTTCTTCTTCTTCTTCTTCTTCTTCTTCTTCTTCTTCTTCTTCTTCTTCTTCTTCTTCTTCTTCTTCTTCTTCTTCTTCTTCTTCTCCTCCTCCTCCTCCTCCTCCTCCTCCTCCTCCTCCTCCTCCTCCTTCTTCCTCCTCCTCTTCCTCTTCCTCTTCCTCCTCCTCCGCCTCCTCCTCTTCTTCTTCTTCTCCTCCTCCTCCTTCTCCTCCTCCTCCTCCTTCTCTCTTCTTCTTCTCCTTCTCCTTCTCCTCCTCCTCCTCCTCCTCCTCCTTTCTTTTCTTCTTCTTCTTCTTCTTCTTCTTCTTCTTCTTCTTCTTCTTCTTCTTCTTCTTCTTCTTCTTCTTCTCCTCCTCCTCCTCCTCCTCCTCCTCCTCCTCCTCCTCCTTCATCTCCTCCTCCTCCTCCCCCTCTTCTCCTTCTCCTTCTCCTCCTCCTCCTCCTCCTCCTCCTCCTCCTCCTCATCTAAGGTTTACAAACCTTTTGTATTCTGTATTTTGTAGTCTTTTCTACAAATGGAATGGCTTGCCTCCAGCAGTTGTGGGTGCTCCATCACTGGAGGTTTTTAAGAAGAAGCTGGACAGCCATCTGAGATGTTATACCGTCTCCTGCTTTAGCAGGGGATTGGACTAGAAGACCTCCAAGGTCCCTTCCCAGTCTGTTATTCTCTTATCAATTTATCCCTTGACAATTTATCCCTATTCCAGTCCTTTATTTTGAGTCTTGATCATCAATACGCAGGGTGCTTTTTTGCTATCCTAAAGCCAACATTCTGAGATTCCCAACGATAAAGGCATGTGATGTATTTATTGTCAAATGAATGACGCTGCTAAGTTTATAGTTATTCATAACCCTTCACATGAACTTGGCAGAAAGAGCAAAAACCCCTGCTATAGGAGATTAATTCATACTCAGGCTAACAGAGGTGAGCCAACCATCAATTATTTCAGCATGACACAAAGGTTTTATTTATGCCGCCATTAATTCGCAATGTGTAATACTATTAACTAAGAATACTGCCTGAACGTTCTAATGCAAAACCACACAATTCTTTGCTTTGTGATCAACTGCATTTGGCCTTGCCTGTCTAAGTCATTCCCCTTAGTAATAACAAAACAGTCATCATTTTATTCCATGGTTCCAATTAACCAAGCTCCAGAGAGGTTTATTGAAAAGCAGATGTTTATTCATTGGTTGTCTTAATTATTTGTTTGGCGTAAAGAGGATTTAAAAAAGAAAAAGGAAAAAAAAAAGATAGCCTAGTAGAATTAAAACTTGCCCTCTGCAAAACTGTTGCCGGGTATCAATTTTCATCTCATGAAATAATAATAGAAAAGACATTGAAAGATACGGAGAGGGAAGGAAGAGGAGAAAGAGAAGAGAGTTACTATACTCTGTCTTCTAACGCTCCACCACTGCCTAATGGGTTCCTTGCATGTTTATTTTGTCATATAAACATACTGGCAATCCATTAAATGCATTAAAACACCGACACATGTTTTTACAATCTTAAACCGACACAAAATTGGACAAAATACAGAATGCAGAATAGAATAGAATATAGAATATTAGAATTAGGAAGGACCATGGAAGTTTTATTTATTTAATCAAATTTTTATACCGCCCTTCTCCCGAGGGACTCAGCGCGGTGTACAGCCAATAATAACACCAACATAAACACAAAAGTTAAAACAATTTAAAATAAATTCAATGGTTTGGCTGAATTATTAAAACCCCAGAACTAAAATACTCATTCCATCGGACCGGCTTGTTGGAATAGTAGGGTCTTAAGGGCACGGCGAAAGGCACGAAGGTCGGGGATCCTACGTATTTCCGGGGGCAATTCGTTACATAGGGCAGGGGCCCCATAGAGAAGGCTCTCCCCCTGGGGGTCGCCAGTCACCATAATTTGACCCTGAGGAGGCCCTCTTTGTGGGAGCGTACCGGCCGATGGGTGGCTATCGGTGGCAGCAAGCGGTCTTGTAAATATCCAGGTCCTAAGCATGGAGTGTTTTAACGGTGGTAACCAACACCTTGAATCACACCCAGATGACCACCGGAAGCCCGTGCAGCTTGCTCAGGAGAGGTGTTATGTGGGTGTGGCATGTAACCCCCATAATCACCCGCGCGGCCGCATTCTGGACCAGTTGGAGCCTCCGAGTGCTCTTCAAGGGGAGCCCCATGTAGAGAGCATTACAGTAGTAATATATTATATTAATTTTTTCTCAAAAAATATGCATTAGGGCTTATTTTCTGGTTAGGTCTTATTTGGGGAAAATACAGTACTAAATGCACCTATCTGGCTAACAATCTTAACTGGGGTTTATTTTGGGTGGTAGGGCTTATATTACGAGCATCTTGAAAAATCATGCTAGGACTCATTTTCCAGTTGGGTCTTATTTTCGGGAAAACAGGTTATCTCTATCATCTCTATCTATTTATCTATCTATCTATCTATCTATCTATCTACTGTATCTATCTCTATCTATAACTATCTCTATCGATCTATCTAGTGCAGGGGTCAGCAATCTGCGGCTCTGGAGCCGCATGTGGCTCTTTCATCCCTCTGCTGTGGCTCCCTGTCACTCAAAATATGCATCACAACCGCCAATGTGCAACACCTGCCAGCACGCAATTCATTGAGCTTTTCAACCATGGATAAATCCAAGAAAAGAAAAGTTTCAGAAGGAAACAGAACGTTTAATTCAACTAGATATGCTAGTTTTGTGGCCACTCAAGAAATAGTCAGGAAAGGTTTTGTGGCTCCCGGTGTTTTCTTTTCTGGGGGAAATGGGTCTAAATGGCTCTTTGAGTGCTTAAGGTTGCAGACCCCTGATCTAGTGAGTTACACACACACACATACACATACACATATGCACATGCATACACATATATTTACATACATTTATATGTAAGAGAAGGACTGGTTGCACAGAACACGTGTTGAATGGAAAAATACACACTTCCTTAGCCATACCTCCTGTCCATCAGTTATATAATTATTTAAAGAACTCACTTCTGTTTTTAGATTTGAACAAATATTTTACTTTCACAGGTCCCAAATGGAAGGCACTTAAGAAACGTGGAGTCTGTTTGCTTATAGTGTTCTTAAATTATTATTCTGATCAAGTGAAATATTGATAACTTAATTATCTCACACTCTAGGTATGTAGAGAGCTGTAACAAATACGTTTTGTGGTTCTTTCTTTCTTATTTGCACATCATAAAAAAAATTACAGTGAAACGGAAAGTCCTGGATGGATTCCCCCCCCCCCTGTTTTTCAGTAATTGATCAGCAAGTCAGCCATTGATTATGATAATGTGACAGGAGGAGTTCAGCAATGAACTGCAGCAATATGGAAAAGTAACTCAAACATGCAACAGACCCAGAAAAAGTGAGGGGGGAGAGAGAGAGAGACTTCAGTTGCACCATTTTTTCCTTACTGACTTTTTTCCCCCCTCTCCTTCCACTGAAAGTGTCTATAAAATTTTTAAAGGAAAGTAGGTTGCTAAAATGTACTTAATTTGCCATGATAGATTGAGTCCATGCCTCACTGGCTGTAATTGAATCTGTGACCTATTTCTTTCGTAAAGTAGAAAAAAGTCTCTTGGGTTTTCGTCACCACTATCTTTTAATGAAATTCAGAGAGAGAGAGAGAGAGAGAGAGAGAGAGAGAGAGAGAGAGAGAGAGAGAGAGAGAGAGAGAGAGAGAGAGAGAGAGAGAGAGAGAGAGAGAGAGAGAGAGAGAGAGAGGGAGGGGAGAAAAGTGGGAGGAGGAAGGGGCTGCCAAAATGTCTACACTCCCCCCCCCCTTTTTGTTGTTAATATCATTACTTTAGAATTTGTGACTTTTGAGCTACCAGTAATCTTCATAAATGTGTACAGAGCGTCTCCTACCAGCTGGAGATGTTTGGATATCAACCCAACTTTGACAGTCAGTAATAGGAAAATTAACTGGACCGAAAGGGCATGAAAAGTGAAGACTATATAGAAACATATTAGTTCTTCTTATGAGCTGCTTCAAATCTCTCATTTATAGGGCTGTAATGTTGCTAGATCTACAATTCCCTAAGCTGAAGGGAACTATCAACATTTCAATCAACCATGAACCAGCCATTTAATTGTCTATGGATATTCTCAGTTCATCCAGGTCATGGTTGTTCCAAAGAAGCTTTTTTCAAAAGCTACTGGACTTTCTCAATTTTTTCCTGGAAGACGTTTCACTTCTCATCCAAGAAGCTTCTTCGGTTTTGACTGAACGGTGGAGAGCAGTAGTGGGTTTCAATTTAGTTTGCTACCAGTTTGCTTGTGAACGCGCACTTGCATTTGATGCTTCTGCGCATGCACAGACACAACCAGGCAGTGGGCGGAGCCTCCCACCGCCACCACTACCAGTTCGTCTAATCTGGGGTGAACCAGTAGCAACACCACTGGTGGAGAAGGGAAGGATACACACACAAACTGAGCAAAGTGCAGTACAATGCAGTGAGACATGTGTAGATCTGTACATTGGAGAAACAAAACAACCACTTCACAAACGCATGGCACAACATAGGAGAACACACCCATTCAGGGTAAGGTCCAGCAGTCCCTCTGCTTTTGAAAGGCAAAGGCTACTCTTTTGAAGGCAGAAAATCCACATTCTGGAAAAGAAAGGACTGTTGGCTTGAAAGAGGGGTCAAAGAGGCCATCTACGTTAAAATTGAACAGCCCTCTCTCAACAGAGGGGGAGGGTTACGGCACCCCCTGTTTATAACATAGATCTTTCAGCTGTTCCAAGAAGGTTCTACACCCATTTACACTACTCAGGTGAACTTGAGGGCACAGAAAAACCTCCAAGTGGCTTCAATGATTCTCAGAGAGAGGGCTAATGGCCAGATGACCGCAAGCAATATATAAACCTTCCATTCTCCACTATTCAATCAGAACTTTGTACAGCTTTCCAGAAAGTGATAGTTCTTTTGTATTCTTTTATTTATTTATATCCTGCCTTTAGTATTTTTACAAATAACTCAAAGTAGTGAACTTGCCTAATACTCCTTCCTCCTCCTATTTTCCTAACAACAACCTTGTGAGGTGAATTAGGCTAAGAGTGACTGGCCCAGTCAGCTTTCAAGTCTAAGCCGGGACTAGAACTCACTGTCTCCTGGTGATTGGCCCAAAGTCACCCAACCAGCTTTCAAGCCTAAGCCGGGACTAGAACTCACTGTCTCTTGGTAATTGGCCCAAAGTCACCCAGTCAGCTTTCATTCCTAAGGCAGGACTAGAACTCACCAGCTCCTGGTAATTGGCCCAAAGTCATCGAGACACCTTTAATGCCTAAAATGGTATTAGAATTCTTTGTATGCTTTGAATGTTTTGGCTACTGCTGACTATGGCTCTAAAGCTTTCCCAAGGGCTTAAACATTGCAGCCTAATTGTTTTAAATAAAACGGAATAAAAATTTGAATCAATCAAATTCTTAAACTGGAATATCACAAGCCTGACAATTTTCCTCTGTCATTAGGGATATTCAGTGCAGGAATTGGCTAAAATTGATGGACTGTAATGGCTTAAAAGTAGCCATAAATTCTTATAACGATAGCCAAACAAAAGAGATTCCCTCAGCTCATTTCTTTCTGCTTTACAGTTATTATGCTTGAAACGAACTCCTTCCCCCAAATCTACCCTGCAATAAGTCCCTCACCGCTCATTTTTAATAAGCTATCATGGATTATTATCATCCTAACCTTTCCTGTGGTCATTTCTTCTTCTTCTTCTTCTCTCTCTCTCTCTCTCAAAAGGTCAGAATAATAAAATGTACATGATCACCAAAATGGCTGTGTTTTCATAAAAAGAATGTTTTAGGGGGAAGCAGAATGGTTTGTATAAGAAATAGTTTCCCCCCTTTTTTCTTTTTAAGGAATAGGAAAAACTATGCAGAATAGTCAGGGAGACAATCTCCGATGGCTGCAAAGACAGAATGATGGCAATCCATTTCAAATTATCTTAACTTTTAATTGGTACTTAGAGAACTCAGGGACCCATGGATCATCCTTCGAGGTAGTCCTCCACGTACGACCACAATGGAGCCCAAAATTTCCATTGTTAAGCGAGACATTTGTTAAACTAGTTTTGCCCCATTTTACGATCTTTCTTGCCATCCTTGTTAAATCAATCACTGCAGTTAAGTTAGTAACTAGGGTGGTTCAATCAATCTGGCTTCCCCCATGGATTAGGGTTGTCAGAAGGTTGCAAAAGCGGGATCAAATGACTCTGGGACACTGCAATCATCATAAATATGAATCAGTTGCCAAGTGTCTGAATTTTTAGTAGAGAAACAATACTGTCAAACTATTCACATTAGGCTGCATTAGTCTTCTCATCGTTCCTATCACCCATCTCCTCCCACTTATGACTGTAACTTTGTTCCTTGTGTCCTTACGATTTATATTGATATTGATTGCTTCCTGGTATGATTTGATTGCTTATTTGTACCCTATGACTATCATTAAGTGTTGTACCTTATGATTCTTGATGAACGTATCTTTTCTTTTTATGTACACTGAGAGCATATGTACCAAAGACAAATTCCTTGTGTGTCCAATCACACTTGGCCAATAAAATTCTATTCTACTCTATTCTATTTTGATCACATGAACATGGGAATGTTGCAATGGTTGTAGCTGTGAAAAATGGGCATATGTCATAGGGAAATCTGGATCATTGCTCTCAAATGCCCTGATCTGAGCAATTCTTTGATGATTAAGGGGCTGGAAGCTAAAACATATGAAGAACGGTTGCAGGAATTGGATTTGTCTAGTCTAGCGAAAAGAAGGACCAGGGGTGACATGATAGCAGTGTTCCAATATTTCAGAGGCTTCCACAAAGAAGAGGGACTCAAGCTATTCTCCAAAGCACCTGAAGGCAGGACAAGAAGCAAAGGATGGAAACTGATCAAGGAGAGAAGCAACCTAGAACGAAGGAGAAATTTTCCTGACAGAACAGTGGACCAGTGGAACAACTTGCCTCAAGAAAATGTGGCTGCTCCATTATTGGAGGTTTTCAAGAAGAGGCTGGACACCCATTTGTCTGGAATGGTACCGAGTCTCCTGCTTGAGTAGGGAGATGGGTTAGAAGACCACCAAGGTCCTTTCCAACTCTGAGGATGATGATGATGATGATCCTAATGGTAATATTAGAAAAAAGGAGAATTCAACTGGGTTGCTTCTTCCTGGCTAACCGAAATCATATGACTCCTCATCCCTTAGATACTGTACCTCCATCTGTTTTCATAAGTCAAAGATACAAATATACCACACTGTAAAAATCATGTTATATTCTTCAGCTAGCATTTGGGGTTCCCACCCCACCCCCCACCCCCCTTCTTCCTAAGCAACCTTTGGTATGTTTATTCTACTCAGTCAGCTATTCAGTAGCTTGTTTCAAAGCCTGTGTATTTATTTTGGGGTTTTTTTCCGGTTTTCACACCAAAAAAAAAAAGATTTATTTTTTTTATATTCCAACTATGCCAGATAATTAAACACTTTAAAAGGTTGTGTATAATCCAACTTGTGCAGATGGTTTTTCCCTTCCCAGCCCTTCTTTTATTTCTTATTTAAAACCCGAAGCCAAGGTTCATGAATATTAAAAACTGATGAAATGCCAAGATGGAGGCTTTCGTCCGCACAATTTTTCTTTCAAATCAGTTGCATAGATTAGGTTTTCCTTTTCTTCCTTTCTTTTTTTTTAATAAGTATGTATATTAAAGCATATTTTGGATGGGGGGGAGAGAGAGAGAAAGGTGGCTGCTTTTATGCACAATCAGATGCTATTGAAATTAATTGACTTTTGTCGTGCGTTGGTGAGATAAAATCCACCCCAAAATGTAGAGAATAATAAGCGCATGTTTGCATGAAAGCTAACAGCTTTCAAGTGAAAATATGATTGGTAGACCAAAGCCCTCGACAAGTTGCTGAATGGTAAAAACATCATACAGATCACAGGAACGTACAATACCAACAAATGTGACTGTGTTGGAAGAAGAGGTGAGATGAAAGGTGTAATTCAGATGAAAGGATCCCAACAAACTGAATGCAGGACTCACAAATGAAGGGATTCAATTTTATTAGAAGACCATCACAAGCGAAAGAACATTGACATGTAAATGAGATTTGGAAAATGTACATCCCAGATGGATTTGGGGTGGGGAGTTGCCGGAGAAAAATATCCATTCGTTTGTTCGTCAGTCGTGATTGTCTTCCAAACATGTTGGCCAAAGGAGCGGCATTTCCAAGCAGTGGTGGCACAGTGGTTAGAATGCAGAATTGCAGGCTAATTCTGTTGACTGCCAACAGTTTGACCCCGACCGGCTCAAAGTTGGTGATCCTACTGTGTATATTTTGCACTTACCTTCTGCAGCTGCATGTTCTCCAGAGGATTGAGCCCTGGTGGTTAAAGTGTAGTATTGTAGGCTGATTCTGTCCACTGACAGGAGTTTGATTCTGACTGGATCAAGGTTGATTCAGCCTTCCATCCTTTCGAGGTCAGTAAAATGAGGACCTGGATTGTTGGGGGGAAAATGCTAAGTCTGTAAATCACTTAGAGAGGGATGTAAAGCACTGTGTAGCGGTATATAAGTTTAAGTGTTATTGCTAATAGATTGGTTTCAGAGTCGTTTGCACAATCCATAAATCTTGAACAACGTAGTAGATTCAGAGACTGGGAAGCAGAACATAGAGTGAAATGCAGCTTCTAAAATTATGACACAGGTTGCCCTTGACTTACGACCACAACCGAGCCCAAAATTTATGTTGCTAAATGAGATCTTTTTTAAAGTGAATGTTGCCCCATTTTACAACTTTTCTTGCCATAGTTATTAAGTGAATCACCACAATTGTTAAACTAGTAACCCGGTTGTTAAGTGAATTGGGCTTCCCTGTGGATTTTGCTGGTCAAAAGATTGCAAAGGGGGAATCACGTGACCGTGGGGATGCTACGAAGATTGTAAGTGTGAAAAATGGCGGGAAGTCACTTCTTCCAGTGCCGCTGTAACTTTGAAGGGTCAGTAAATGAACTATTGTAAGTTGAGGACTACCTGTATTAATTCCATGAAGAAGCGGGGATTCAGGAAGAAGGCCAAAAAATAAAATAAAAATAAAAACCCACTTGTATAACTGCCATGTGATATGAGCAATTTGGATTGCTGGATGAAAATGTCTTGCTGAGTATTTAATAATCAGAGTATCAGCTTTCCACTAGCATATGATATTGCCTTTGTTTGCTTTACACCCACTTCAAGGAACCCAGAAAGCTTCTGAGAAAAGAATTAATGCTTTCAACAGTTCAGGCATCTTTTTTATTTTCCTCCAAAAAACAGAGAATCCATTCTTTATTTCTTATGCTTTCCAATTTCCAGATTTTTTTTGTTTTCATAAGAAATTGTGATGTACTAGGTATGATGATTACTCTGTCTACCTCTGCCTGAATTGTCTTTGTAGCATTTCAGTATAAATAAAGGTAAAAGTTCCACTTGCACATATGTGCTAGTTGTCCCTGACTCTAGGGGGCAGTGGCCATCTCCATTTCAAAGCCGAAGAGCCAGCACTGTCTCCGTGGTCATGTGGCCAGCATGACTAAATGCCAAAGGCTCACGGAACGCTGTTACCTTCCCGCCAAAGGTGGCCCCTATTTTTCTACTTGCATTTTTTACGTGCTTTTGAGCTGCTAGGTTGGCACCTTATTAGGGCTGAAAAAAAGTTTCGAAAAAGCTACATTCGGAATATTTTTAGTCTCTTTCGTGGGGGGGAAAGGTGCGTCTTATACTCTGAAAAATATGGTATGTATACAGATGGAATTAGATGGGTCCCCGCTTTGGAGCAACCATTGGATATGAGAACTTCCTTTCTGCCATGACTAATCTCTGGAACTGGTAGGAGCTGAACCGGCAAAGCCTGGACAGTAGTTCGGCTCCTACCTTCAACCAAACTTCAAATACTACAGTTGATGCATTGAACGTCAACCAAGAAGGACCACTCCTGGTTCATCAGTGCTGTTTCTGCCCTTTGAGAGAAGAGGATATTGCTATGGCGACTACACTAATGGGAAACGAACTCCATCTCTAGCCCAGAGTCTACAATTTCTCTATTCCACGAAGATATATCTATACAGTATCTAAAGCTCATCTTTTATGTTGTTTAGATTTATTGGCTCTCTCTTTCTGGAGGAGAAGTTGGCAGAGACGGAGGGAAAGACTTTTTAAATAACTAGCAGGTGCTGAATTCTTTTTTTAAAAAAAAATCAGCTCAATCTACTTGGATTGATCATTGATTTTCTGTGATTCATGAAGCTATTCATAGCTTTCAGTTACTTTTGGCAAGAGTTTTTCATCATTCTCTCTTTCACTCTCTGCCTAGCTGGCTTCTCTTCCGTTGTGTTTCTGGATGAGTTTTCTATTCTCCCTCAATTCTGGCTTTGGTTTATGTGGAGGGGAGGGGGAGTAAAAAAATCATAACCACAGATCTGTAATTTATTTATTTATAAAATTTATCGGCCACCCAACTTACCATAAGGGTAACTCTGGGAAGCTAAAACATACAAAGAGTGGTTGCTGGGATTGGGAATGTCTAGCTTAATGAAAAGAAGAACTGGGGGTGACATGATAGCAGTGTTCCAATATCTCAGGGGCTGCCACGAAGAAGAGGGGGTCAATCTGTTCTCCAAAGCAGCTGAAGGCAGGGCAAGAAGCAATGGATGGAAACTAATCAAGGAGAGAAGCAACCTGGAACTAAGGAGAATTTTCCTGACAGTTAGAACAATTAATCAGTGGAACAACTTGCCTCCAGAAGTTATGAATGCTCCAACACTGGGAATTTTTTAAGAAGAGATCTAGGTTGCTTCTCTTCTTGATTAGTTTCCATCCATTGTTTCTTATCTTGGCTTCGGATGTTTTGGAAAACAAGTTGACCCTTCTTCTTTGTGTTGTTGTTGTTAGTTACGAAATTGTGTCGGATCCATCACAAACCCATGGACAACTTTCCTCCAGGCCTCCCTATCCTCTATGATCCTCTGGAGTCCCTTTAAGCTCATGCTGATTGCTTCAGTGGATTCCATCCAGCCACCTTGTTCTCTGTCATCCCCTTCTTCTTTTGCCCTCAATCTTTCCCAGCATTAGGCTCTTCTCCAGGGAGTCCTTCCTTCTCATTAGGTGGCCAAAGCATTTGAGTTTCCTCTTCAGGATCTGGCCTTCTAAGAAGCAGTCAGGATTGATCTTCTCTAGGACTGACCAGTTTGATCACCTTGCATGTCACCCCTAGTCCTTCTTTTCACTAGACTAGACATACCCAGTTCCTGCAACCGTTCTTCAGATGTTTTAGCCTCCAGTCCCCTAATCCTCTTTGTTGCTCTTCTCTGCACTCTTTCCAGTCTCTCAAAACCGTTTTTTCTATTGTGGTGACCAAAATTGGATGCAGTATTAGCTCCTTTGCTACAAACAAATAATTCAGCTGTGTTGCTTGAATCAGTACAAGCTACATTTTCATATTATTCCTAACTCCATTCTGCCAGGACAGATTGAAAGCATTAAACACACACGTGTGCGCATAAAACATGCCCATGTGTCTGGATCAGTTTGAATCAATTTGAATCGGTTCAGACATGTTTAATGCAATCCATCAATTCAATTTTGTTGAATTGCTTTAACTGTCTGAATTGATTCAGGGACTCACTTATCCACCCAGGCCTAGTTAATATGATTACTCTTCAACCATGAGTTTAATAATTCCCACCTACTGATACATTAAAATTATAATTTGTTAATAAGGTTTTAAAATCTCCCGGGACGATCAAGGCTGTTTGGGATCACATTTTCTTCAATCTATGCATCCTAAAATAAAGGCTACCCTTATCACTGTGGACTTTCCACGATCCTAAATAATAAAAGTAGTTTTGCTATATCCCAAAGGCAACTGGACTTTCTTGGTTTTTCCCTGAAGACGTTTCACTCCTCATCCAAGAAGCTTCTTCAGTTCTGAAGTTCTGAACTGGATGGAAAAAACACTTGGGACAACTATGACCTGGAGGACTGAGAAACTCCATAGACATTGAGTTTTATTTTGCCAAATATTTATTTTGTAGCAAAATAAAGAAGGGTAAAACTTGTGAAACAAGAGACAAGTTGGAGCTACAGCCTCAGCAACTGGTAAAAGAGCAGCCCTGAATAAGTAAAAATTAAAAATGAAAGTTAAAAGATAAGATGAATGAAAAATTGTGGATAAATGACTGTACATGTAAATATGTTTATGAGAAATAAAAACTTTTTTGGAAAAAAAAAGACATTTACTTTTGCTATGCGGAATCTGACTCGCCTATCACCCCTGAATTTATGGATTTATTTTATTTGATGTCATAGCTGACTGCCTTCTTTCTTTGAGGGTGTGTGGTTCTTTGTGTGTGTCATACAAACCCCCGCAACTTATCTCAATTGATGCAGCCTCTAAAGCAGTGTTTCTCAACCTTGGAAGCTTGAAGATGGGAGGACTTCAACTCCCAGAATCCCCCAGCCAGCGGCGCTATAGATAACAGCGTTCCATGAGCCTTTCCATGCGCCTTTGGCATTGAGTCATGCCGGTCACATGACCACGGAAACGTCTTCGGACAGCGTTGGCTCTTCGGCTTTGAAACAGAGATGAGCACCTCCCTCTAGAGTCGGGAACGACTAGCACATATGTGCGAGGGGAACCTTTACCTTTACCTTTTATATTAGTTTGTAGCTAGTTTTTACCTTCTTTTTTTAAAGCTTCAACAAAAATCATATGAAAAAAGGAAAAAAATGATGCCCCCTATTATTCTTTCAAAGAATCTTCAAACAGCATCTATATGTTATGCTAATTTATTGCGTTTACTGTGGGTTTTGATTTTTCGATCATCTCCATCCTTGATCTTGCAAAGGGATGCTTTTCATTATTATTATTTTTTTCTAAAGGATAATTTAACAGTCCTGAACCTTGAGAATTTGACGTGGCAGAGGGGTTTTGTGAGCATGTCGTTTTTATTATCATCCTATAACCTCCTTGGCTTTCCACATTTCAATTACCATAAGTCTTAGGGAAACACATTTTCGGGGGGGGGGGAAGCATATTTACTTCCCACAATAGAGTTGAAATTGTGTTCAAGAGGTAATCTGTATTATTTCATAATCCTGGGAGGTAGATGTGAATGATTCTCAGAAATATGATCTCCCTTCACACAAAAGGAGCAGCGATTTCTTGATAACAATTGTCATCTTTCTTTGGGCCACCGTTCCTTCCCTTCTGAGCTCATTTAAAAATGATCTACGGTGAAAGGCAGAAACTTAAAAAATGGTCTGAATTCCAGATTCTCTCTTTCACAGAAAGTAACAAGCATGAAAACTGTCTTCACTACACACAGAATGTAAATCTATCTTCACCCTCAACATCAGGCTGAAGAAATGCAAACTGAAAGATGGAGGGGGGAAAAAATAGAAACTTCACTCTACAAGTATTGATTTATCACTCGGTCCCCATAGCTGAATTATAAACTGGCTTGAATTTCTGATTGAATACCAAAATACGAAGTTCTTACCAATGTGTTGATGATGCATAGACCAAGAAAAGCTCTCATTTGCTCACGATGGCTTGTTTTCCAAGTCACACTTTTATTTTACCTTATTTTATGATTTTATAAAAGAAAATAAGTTACACTGGAACAGATGGCTGGTGAGAAAAACAAAACACGGATTTGGGGAACTGTAATTTCTTTGACCAAAGTAATATTTCATCTAAGCTTCTTCAGGCAGGCCTTTATTCTTTATACGAGCAAACCTTCTCACTTCTTCTAAGATAAAAGTTGAAATGAAAAATACTGAAAGAATTCTATGGCTCTTCCTCCATTTTCTCGGTAGACCTGACCATCTGTTTACCATTTTATATTACTCGCTGCTAATCAGGAGACCTTTGAGTCACCGGTTACAAAGCGTATCAGGAGATGACTAGTCTCCATATGTTCTGTGCATAGATTTTGAAAGGGAAAATAAATAAATGGAGAGTGAGATTATTACTTTTTTTTTTTTTTTGAAACGTAGAGGAAAAAACCACTTTCCTCCCCTGGCAAAATGTGAGGATTGTACAGGTATTCAGGGATGGGCTGGGGGTTTGCAGCAGTTCGGGAGCACCTCTAACTAAAATTCTGTGCAGTTCGGAGAACCCCCAAATCCCACTCCTGGCTGGCCCCGCCCACCCCTCCTCTCCCCTTCCAGGATCCCCACGCAACCAATTTTGGATGCAGGTAAGTGCAGGGCGCACACGGAGGCTCAGGAGTGTGAAAAACGGGCCTACAAGAAGTTCAGGAAGACCGTTTCCTGCCTCTGGAGGGCCTCTGGAGCCTGGGAAGGCCATTTTCACCCTCCGGGAAGCTCATGGAAAGCCTCTGGAATCCGGAAGGACAAAAATGTCCACCCTCCCTGTCATGGTGCAGGAGGCCGACTAGCCCATGCCTACCATGGCAACGCCCACCCAGCAACCGGGCAGAGAACCCCTTGCTAAAACTTTTGAAGCCTACCCCTTCAGGTATTCCTTGACATACGACCATAATTGAGCCCAAAATTTATGCTGCTAAGTGAGACATTTGTCAAGTGAATTTTGCTGCCACTGTACTGCTTTCTTGCTACTGCTGTAGCAGGAAGCAGTACATAAATCAATGCAGTTGGGAAGTTAGTATCTCAGTTGTTAAGCAACTCTGGTTTCCCCCATTGGCTTTCTTGTCAGAAGGTCGCAAAATGGGATAAGGTGACCCCAGGACACTGTGACCGTCATAAACATGAGTCCCTTGCCAAGCATCTGAATTGTGATCACATGACCCTGGGTGGGGGGGATGCTGCAACGGTTGTAAGTGTGAAAAATGGTCATAAGTCACTTTTTTCCCATGCCGTTGTAATTTTGAATGGTTGCTAAAGGAATTGTTGTAAGTCAAGGACTACCTATATTGTGTAGAACGAACCTCAATGGTCATGAGAAGAAAAAGGAATTCTGTGCTTAAAAATTTCTCTTTCAATTCCGAGTCCATAATGGAAAAAATTAGCCCCAGCAGACAGCAATTCTAAATAGGTTTGAACCTGGTCTGTTCTTTCATGGGAGACTAACTGAGATTGCCAAACATGACACTGGGAAGATGAAGAACATCATGGAAATAGTGGACCATGTCCAGTCTAGTTCAGGGATGTTCTAGAACAATGCTCAATCGGGCACCCAACTTGCAAGGCATTAATTTTGCTTCTTAATGGAAAGTTAGATTTCACATGGGGGAACCAATGTTCAGAGTAGCTTACGGCAGTGATGGCTAACCTTTTTGCTATTGTGTGCCAAAAGAAGGGAGAATGCGGGGCGGTCATGCGTGTGCATGCCCACACCCATAATTCATTGCACCCCGCACCCCGTGCATGTGTGTGTGATCCCCCCCCTGCGCTCCCCCCACTTTTGGCACATGATGGTATGGTAGGCCTCTTTTTCACCCTCCCCAGGTGCCAGAGGCTTTCTTGGAGTCTGAGGAGGGTTAAAACGGCCTTCTCCATCCCCCCCCCCCCCGGAGGCCTCCCGTTTCCCAGCTTCCAGTAGGACCAGAAGGCCTGAAAATCAGCTGGCCAGCGCATGCATGCGCACTGGAGTTGAGCTAGGGCAATGCTCGTATGCTACAGGTTCGCCATCACAGGCTTAGGGCAAATCAAATATCCATTGTCCAAATCAATAAATCATATTATGTCTCAAAACCATGATATTATGTTAAGACAATGGTTGCATTCAACCGTATTCTACACAGTCTTCTCGGTTGAGTGAATCTAGACTTTCTACTTCAGCTTTACTTCCCAAGGTTGACGTGAAGATATTGTAATTTCACGTTTAGTACCTTTTATAGAAGATTTAAGGGTATGCATTAAGTTTATTTTTAAATACGTTGTATTATAGGTAGCAATATTTGTATTCAGATTCCAAACTCACGTGTCAAAGCCCAAATACTATCCAGGGATCAAACAAATGACTCCAATTTATGAGATTCCTTGCCTTATTCCATACATGATAGTCATTATTTTATCAATAAGAGTTTCATATCTGGGTCAAAAGCGTTATGCTTATTATTATTTTTTCAGCATTACTGTCACATTTGTTAACTTTATCTGGAATTGGTGAGATTTTTTAATAAGCATTCGCCAACCCAACACAAAAGATCCTTTCTGTTAATTCCCTCATTATGGAGAAAGATGGAGAGATGCAAAGTTTCTCTTTGTTAACCAGAAATAATAAGCATGCACAGAAAATTATGGACACACATTCCAACATCTAGGTGGCTAATCTCAGTAAAGTCCTGTAGTAAGAGACTAACATCATATGGATAGTAAATACCTAAAACCTGACATGCTAGGAGATAAAGTGAGACATAATTCTACATTCTCTATTATGGTCTTCATAACTAGACTTCATAGGATTGAAATTTGTTGATGTAGGAGATGACCAGGCTGAGACTGAGGGAAGGGTTAAATGTGTCATCAGTCTTGAATCCTTTTGCTTTGACCGTTAGTAGTTCAGATTCTTGTGGAGAGCTTAAGCTTGCAATAAATCTTTATACTCATCTGAACCACCTGGATTTTCTGATTTTCCTGGGGCTTGACATTTGGAAAAAATAGTGGTTGCATTCATAGGACATACTAACTAGGGATGAAATGCTACTGGTTTGGACCGGTTTTCCTAAACTGGTAGTAAAAAATGCTACCGGTTCAGACAAACCGGTATTTCCAATGATCAGCTGGGCAACGATCAGCTGTGATACATGATTTATATTAGCTAGAATCGTCGGATTTCCTGCTTTCTAGCTAATCTAAATCACGTGGCACAGCAAATTCCCCCCTCTCGCTGTTCTACTTACCTTCGCAGATTCTGAAGGCTTCAAAATGTTCCTTTTTTAGCACTGTGCAGATGCGCCTCAGGCATGCATGCGCACACAAAACGCACGCTTGGTAGCAGACTCATGGAACCGGTAGGAGACTTCAGAGGATTTCACCGCTGATACTAACCCAATTCTCCACAACCACATGTTAACCTGGTAGGTTTTGAAAACTGAGCCAGCATAGTTTTTTGTGCAATACTTCATGGAGTATTGCCTCCGCAGAGAGGAACGTGATTTGCAGAAGCAAGCAGTCGAACAGTAGCAGACAGCGAGTAGGGCATGATAACAGAATAACAGAGTTGGACGGGACCTTGGAGATCCTCTAATCCAACTCCCTCCTCAAGCACAAAACCATATACCATTTCAGAAAAATGGTTGTCCAACCTCATCTTTAAAATCTCCACAACTTGGCGCATCCACAAATTCTGGAGACAAGTGGTTAATTTTTCTCTCTGTCAGGAAATTCCCTGTGGAACATCTCACTTCAGCATGGAGGAACCTGGTCTGAAGATACAAACAGTGGAACAGGAACAGAGAATGGGTAGGGTGTGTGATACCCTGTGGAGCTCCGTAATGATAGCTATTCTCCCTCAAAGCAATCTTTTCATTTGTAAGCCACGAGACGGTCGCAGAAAACAACACTTCTGCAAACTCTGCCAAATCGTAAGAATGAAAGCACCGTAGAGTTATTGTTGCCAGAATGGTGTGTTGATGCCAAACTTAACAATCTAAATGATTTCTTGGCAACATAGGTCTCACTGTAATTTATAGGTAACCAAGAAACATCAACAGATCTAACCGCGGTTAGGACCGCCAGGCCAAACCCATCACGCAAGGTAATTGCTGGGTTTTGGTAGCTGGATTAGAACGGAATTAGTAGTGGACAGATTTCCCAAGTATGCAAAAGACCCTCTCTTGACAGTTTATGACTAGGGTGGTATTTATTGATCTAATTATTTTATTTTGCCATGTGTTTCCAACTCTGTTAAAATGCAGACCAAGGGTGTTAAACTCAATTTCATTGAGGGCCACATCAGGGTTGTGTTGACCTTGTGGGGCCAGGATGAGCGTCGCCAAGGTGGACATGGCCAGTTCAACATCACTCATGTCAGGAGCGCCTGTGGTGGCCTGAGCACTCTATCAGTGGAAATGGGCTCTCGAGCTCCATTTTCAGCTGTGACAGCCTCCTGCAATCCTCTGTCAGCAAAAATGGAGCTCCCCTCCTCTATTTTTGCTGCAGAGGCACTGTGGGCCAGTCCTTCGCTATTTGCAGAGCAGCCCAGATGACCAGTTCTAAGGCCCATCCACCCCCAGGCCGGATCCATCTCCCAGGCCTTGAGTTTGACACCCCTGATGCAGACATATCAATGAACAAGAGTTTTGCTAGAGGGGAGCACTTCATTGGGGATCTTGTTTCTTTGAGCCATTCTGGGTCATCCTATTTCACCCAAAAAAATCACCAGGAAAAAGAAATCACTTTAATTGGTGCAAGAAGATCTAATTAATAACACACACACACACACACACACACACACACACGGAAAACATAGAACATTAGGTATTTTTAACCCATTTGTCTTATTTTGACCTTTTCACAAGTTTGCACCATGATTTCATATAGCATCGAGTGCTATTTGCTATCTGAGCTATGTGTATTGTGGCACATTCTCCCATGTATTCAGACGTTTTCAAGAAGAGATTGGACAACCATTTATCTGAAATGGTATAGGGCTTCCTGCCTAAGCAGGGGGGTGGACTAGAAGACCTCCAAGGCCCCCTCCAATTCTGTTATTCTATCTATTTGTGAATTCTTAATTTGGCATCCCCCCCCCTTTTTTTAAAGAATACTTCCTTGATTAAATCAAGTTGCATTTTTCTTACTGTTCTTCTCCAAAAGTGAAGCTTGACTTCCACAGGCATGCCAACTCCATGCCCGAGTTTGATATCAGTAAAGCAAGGAGCCGAAATCAGAATCAATAACCAACCAACTTGTCCTAGATCACAAACACACACTGCAAATAAAATGGCCTTCCACCGTAGAGGTAATTTAAAAACCCAACATATTCAATACTTCTCTATTGATTATTTCACGAAGAGTTTCTGAAGGCTAATGGAAGCAGCTGGCACCAGCTTCGGTACACATATGGATGCTGTTGTCCTAGCAACAGCCGGGAGAGAGAGAGAGAGAGAGAGAGAGGGAAAAAAAAACCCTGTGAGATCTCGCCAGGCAAATGCGATGGAAATGCAGCATCTTGCAGAGAGAATAAACTAAACGACAGCATTAAAGAATGAGCATGACTCTATCCTCTTCTCCCCCCACCCTCCCCATCCAATTAGATCACTACCCAGTTGGAATTGCAGAATACAGGACTGAAAAGAGACGCCGGTAAATAGAAATAATGGCCTGCATGATTTGTGTGATATGATATACAACATTTCGCCTCCCCGGGTACACGCTAACAGGGCCCCCCACCAGTGAATATTTAGACAGCCTCAATCAGCTATCAAATGTGGCTGTTATATGGAAACTGCTTGGAGAGAGCAACAAAGAGAAATTAGGAACATAGAGCATCAGAGTGGGAAGGGCCTTGGAGGTCTACTAATCCAACCCCCTTTGAAATCTAGGTAGTAGACGTCAACTTACAATGCATTCATTTGGCAACCGTTTATATTTGGCCATGTATTCTACAACGCATAATACAGGGGTGTCAAATTCGAATTCATTGAGGGCCACCTCAGGGTTGTGTTCAGAGGTGGCATTCAGACGATTCGTCTGAACCAATAGCGGAAATATCCTGGCAGTCGGAGAACTAGCCTGCAATATTGCATTCTAACGGAAGGAAGGAAGGAAGGAAGGAAGGAAGGAAGGAAGGAAGGAAGGAAGGAAGGAAGGAAGGAAGGAAGGAAGGAAGGAAGGAAGGAAGGAAAACCAGTAGCATTTAGGCTTACTGTATATATCCTTCATAGGGCTTTACATTGTGCTTTACCCTCTCTTAAGCGGTTTTACAGAGTCAGCCTATTGCCCCCAACAATCTGGATCCTCATTTTACCAACCTCGGAAGGATGGAAGGCTGAGTCCACCTTGAGCCAGTGAGAATCAAACTGCTGGCAGTGGGCAGAGTCATTCTGCGATACTGCACTTTAACCACTCCGCATCATAGATGGGTGGATGGATGGATGAGCAATATCACTTAGACTTATATACCACTTCACAGTGCTTTACAGCCCTCTCTAAGCAGTTTACAGAGTCAGCCTCTTGCCCCCAACAATCTGGGTCCTCTTTTTACCCACCTCGGAAGGATGGAAGGCTGAGTCAACCTTGAGCCTGGTGAGATTCGATCTGCCAAATTGCAGGCAGCCGGCTGTCAGCAGAAGTAGCCTGCAATACTGCACTCTAACCACTGCACCACCGATGACCAATTGTGGTCATAAGTCAAGGACCATCTGTAGTTGAACTGCCCCCCCCCCCACTCTGTCCCAATTTTCCTGAATGAAACCACATCCAAATCATTTTGCTTCTAAGCCAGTCTTGCTGTGGCATCTTCGTTAATGCTAAATAAGCATCATTTATCAGTCGTGTTGTGACATTCAGTTTGCTTTCAGATATGAATTAATGATGACCAGTGAAACTACAAAGACTATCAGTATATCAGCACCTTGGAGTCTGTCAGACTCCTGCCCCTTGGAGAACTGCATTTGCTTGATGCAAGACTGAATTGCGGTGATAAGAAGATGTGTAAGTGATACAGATACACACACACACACACACACACACACACACACACATACTGTACATAAACACAGCCACCCAGAGTTGTTGGTAAGTGAGCAGCTTTAAAAAGGAAATAACAGCAATAATGATGCGTAACTACATAAACAAGATATGGATATGTTAATTGTGCTAATTGTCTATACTGTGAATTGTGCACTACTCAGCAGAGGGGAAGAATAAAAGTAAAGGTTCCCCTTGCACATATGTGCTACTCATTCCCGACTCTAGGGGGTGGTGCTCATCTCCGTTTCAAAGCTGAAGAGCCAGCGCTGTCCGAAGACGTCTCCGTGATCATGTGGCCTGCATAACTCAACGCCAAAGGCGCACGGAACGCTGTTATCTTCCCACCAAAGGTGGTCCCTATATTTCTACTTGCATTTTTCAAAGTGCTAAATTGGCAGAAGCTGGGACAAGTAACAGGAGCTCACCCCGTTACGCAGCACTAGGGATTTGAACCGCTGAACTGCCGACCTTTCAATCGACAAGCTCAGCATCTTAACCACTGAACTGCCGCATCCCTTAGAGGGAAAATAGATTTATTTAAAAACAGGATCACAGGCTTAGAAATATGGCATAGTCCTTTCCACCCTGCCAGGTTTTTCCTTCCTCCTTCTCCATTCTCACCCACCTCTCAAATACATCCCCCCCCACACACACACACTTTAAATCAAAGCTTTGATTTGGGGTTTTTTTTCTTTCCACAAAATGAGTCAGAAAATTACAGAATCGGTTTGGGCCAGATGAGCAAATTGTGATTGACAAAACACAAAATGCACTGCTTTGGGTCTGTGGACGGGAAAAAATTTTATCAGCAGAATAGATGAAGAGATTCTCTCTCATTCCCTCTCTTTTTTAAAAATAAATAAATAAAATAAAATCTGCAGATGGAACGGCTTTGATCTTTCTGATGAAAAGTGTTCTGTTGATAGAGAGGACTGAGGTCTTTTGTCCCTAGAAGAGGAGGGGGGGTTCAATTTAGTGGCGAAATACATGCCGATCCCCAGATGTTTTCCCTGAGCTGTCAAGTATTCTCCAGGCCTGTCAGGAGCCAATCATTTTGTCATCAGAGAAAATCTGTCTTTCATCAGGATCTTAAAAGAGCAGCTGAAGGCATTACAAAGAAGGGACCCACAAGGTCCTTTAACTGTTGACTTCAATAATGGAGTTAGTTCAGTGCTTGCAAAAGACCAATGAAGGCAAGCATTTTTCTCCTCAAAAGGTGGATATTTATTTATTTAATAACATGTATTTGTTATTGTCTAGCCCCCCTCCTTTGAATTCTGTTGACCCTTACCTAATGCCAAATTAGTATTGACCATTTGTTGACTAGATTCTTGTGTATAGATTCTTGTACAAATCGTCTGTGCTGAAACTTAACATGTGGTCCTGATCCTTTGCACTCAACATTAATCTAGTCAACCCGTTGTGGTCCACTAGCAGCCTGCAGAGCTGACAGAAGAGCCAGACAGTGAGGAGGCTGAGGAAGAACATGGGCCAGTCCTGGAGGCTGGGGAAGGCCCAGATGAGGGCTCTGCGTCGGAGGCAGAGATGGGGCCAGGGCCATCGGGGAGTGATGTGCGGACTTCGGAGCCTCCAGAGGCTGACAGTAGAGAGGCAGAGGAACAGGAGGAGCCTGTTCCTAGTGCACATATGAGAAGAGCTGCCAGAAGGCAGGAGCAGATAAAGCAAAGAGGACGACTCGGGAGTAAGGCCAAGAGATTATTGGCCCCTCCCATAAGGCTTAAAAGACCAAGAACGGTTCTTGGGCTCTTTGTTGGATAGTATTGATAGTATTGCTGCACTTATCTCTTGTCAGTGTCTTCTGCTTTTGAACTTAAGCCAAGAGAAGCCTTTGGCAGTTTGCCTAATTATACCAAGGTTGGTGATTAGACCGAATAATTTGTGTTATGAAGAATTTGTTTTGATTTATTTTGGACTATGCTGAGAAGGAGTTAATTCTCAGCTGTTCCAATAAAGACTGTTTGTTTTGGAACTGTTTGCATCAACTACTACCTACTTCAGCCTGGGTCACAACGCAACCAGTGGTCAGCATGACTTTCGAAGTTGCGACTTACCCCTTGTTGTCCATCTGGGTTCAGTTCCAAGTGGGGAGAAAGACACTGGAAATATGGTGGCTGCTTGGAAAGATGGTTTTTAAAGGTGGACAAGATCACATGCCTTGATGATGTCGGGTGAAGGAGAAAAGGGGGAAGAGATGCTGAGAGTGCCTGAGTTTTATATCCACTCTGGACTTTTGAATTTGAACTTGTATTCTAGTTGTCAGACTCCCATGGGGCCATGTAAGGGCAACTCTGTAGGTTGTCCTGAGTCCCAAGCTTGGTTGAGCCTTGCTGGGTGATGTAATCTTCCCAGGTGCCATGTGGTGAGATGAGTAGAGGGCTAATCCTATTCTGTCCTGAGGGCCATGTCTTAATCCCATCACCCTGGAGCTGAAGGTCTTTTGTGTTGTAGATAAGATGTCTTTTGTCTTTTTGGGGCTATTAACAAAGGTGGGGGCTGCTTTCCAAGAGCATGTCGGAAAGCTTAAAGCACTTTTAAAATTAAAAAAAAAAGCCTCTGACGATCAGGCAACTCAGCTGGGATCGTCAGAGTCTTTTAAAAGCATTTTTTCTACAACTTCTTCGGCCAAAGAGGTTGTAGAAAAAATGCTTTTAAAAGGCTCTGACGATCCCAGCTGAGTTGCCTGATCATCAGAGGCTTTTTTTTTTCTTTTAAAAGCAAAAAAAATGCTTTTAAAAGAAAACAAAAGCCTCTGACGATCAGGCAATTCAGCTGGGATCGTCAGAGCCTTTTAAAAGCATTTTTTTTTTTTACAAATGCTTCTAAATTTTTTTTTAAAGAAGTTGGCCATGCCCACCCAGTCACATTACTCACCACCACCACCAATCCACGCCCACAGAACTGATAGTAACAAATTTTACATTTCACCACTGGCTCAGATGAAAACATGAAAACAGAATTGCCTGGTGGCTATCAAATTAAACAAGAACAAGAACAATAAATAAACATGTTGTGCATGTTCTTTTTCTTCACTGTTTTCTCTCTGTTTCTCTCTATGCTATTTTAATCAATGAACAGGGGCCATTTCTCTGGATTTCTCAAATTTTTAATCCAGGCATCGGAGAGCGTGGTTGCATTTCAGCCCAAATATTTTACGAGCTTTTATAGGGTTCTGTTTTCTAAATAAAAATGTCAACTTTATTGCTGCTTTCATCAATGTGCTTCATTGTGTTCTTTGTGCTGACTTCAGGGGAGAAGGAAAGAATGCTGTTGGTGTTGCGAACGGCCAAGAACGGCCCTTTACATAATGCCTACATAAATCTGTTTATTCGAGAACACGACTTCTTGCCAGGAGTTTGTAGTTCTTATTAACCTCTGAGGCTAGTCTCCATCCAAGATGCTCAATCTCTTCAGAAATGTCCAAAACAATTTCTAGTGGTTTCTTCTCTGTCAAGAGGTTTCTCTTTCCTTAACCTTCTTCTGAAGCTACTTTAGAATTCTTTTAGTAAATATTTATCGGCTCGCTTTAGAGTTAAGAGTGCACTAGATTTGTTTTTAGTGGTTCAGCATCTTTACTCTGCTTGGCTTACGCTCAGCTCTTCCTCATCTGGAAAATTCCAATGGCAGGGATGTCCATCGATGTCTCGTCTTAGGGTTTAACTCAAATACAGGCACAATCCTAAGAAAGTATTTATTTGTTATTTATTTTTATTATTGAAATTTATATGCCGCCCTTCTCCCGTAGGACTCGGGGCGGCTCACACAATAAAAACAACAACAATATCAACAATACAATATTAAAATCCCGTCCAAAATTTAAAATCCCCAAATTAAAACCCCATAATCGGTCAGGGAATTTGATGAAAAAGCCATGTCTTCAGGCCGGTGCGGAATGTGCGAAAATCGGGAGCCGTCCGGAGCTCGGTGGGCAACCCATTCCAGAGGGTCGGTGTGGCCACAGAGAACGCCCTCATCCTGGGGGTCACCAGCCAACATTGTCTAGCCAACGGCACCCAGAGGAGGGCAGTTCTATGAGAACACACAGGATGGTAGGAGGCCGGTAGGAGGTGGTCCTGCAGATACCTCGGGCCCATGCCATGTAGGGCTTTATAGGTAAGTACCAGCACTTTGAAGCGGATCCAGAAGGCCACTGGTAGCCAGTGCAGCTCGCGCAGGAGAGGTGTTGCCTGGGAGTAACGGGAGGCTCCCGTAACAACCCATGTGGCTGCATTTTGGACCTATATACAATAGGAGCCTCTAGAGCAGGGGTGTCAAACTCAATTTCATTGAGGGCCACATTAGGGCTGGTGTTGACCTCAGGGGGCCAGGCGGGCATGGCCAACTGGGTGGGTGTGGCCAGCTTGATGTCACTCACTGGGCATGGCCGACTAGATGGGTGTGGCAAACTTGACACTACTCCCCAAACTGCTGGCATGTTTCCTCTTTGCACTGGATATACTGGGCCAAAACAACATGGGCTGGCCCCTTACATTTTCCAGGTTGGCCCCACAAGCTGGATCTCATCACATCGCAGACCAGATCCAGCCTGCTGGCTTTGTGTTTGGCACCCCTGTTCTAGAGAGAATGCAGAGGAAAGCAACAAAGATGATGAGGGGACTGGAGTTGAAAACATATGCAGAATGGTTGCAGGAATTGGGGATATCTGGTCTACTGAAAAGAAGGCCTAGGGTATATATTTCAATCCTCGCCAGCCTTCCGAACAACTTCCAAGACTTCCATAATCGTCAGGATCAGAATCTTGGAGTCGCGGTCCTAAAAGACTGGAGAACATTTGTCCAATTTCATGCTTCATGGATGAGCCAGACCACAATCTCACAAGTTTATTTCAAGGTTAAAAATGAGATAATGTTTACCGGAACACTTTGTCCTGTTCTGGAATTTGCAAACATAGCAGTCTGTACTTCTCAGTCTGTACTTCTGAACAATCTGCACTGGAAAACTGAGATATCGTTGGACCCGTCTTGAAGCAACATCATCATCATGCTTTCTCTGTATCTCTTGATCATTTTTCTCCCCCCACCACCACCTTTATTTATTTCATCTGCAAGTAGAAGGAAAGCAAGGAGCATTTCTTTGTTCCAAGGATGAGCAACTGATGAGATATAACGTTTGTTGTCATTTCAACTACACAACTAATTCCCACAACACTGTCAAACTATTTACTAAGACTGTATTACTATCATTCTTCTCATTCTTCCTATTACCTATCTCCTCCCACTTATGACTATAACCATGTTGCTTGTATCTTTACGATTTATATTGTTTTGTTTCCTAGTATGATTTGATTCCTTATTAGTAATCTATGACTATCACTAAGTGTTGTATCTTATGATTCTTGAGGAATGTACTTTTTTAAATGTACACTGAGAACATGTGCACCGAAGATAAATTCCTTGTGTGTCCAGCCACACTTGGCCAATAAAGAATTCTATTCTATTCTATTCTATTCTATTCTATTCTATTCTATTCTATTCTATTCTATTCTATTCTATTCTATTCTATTCAGACGAAAGCTCCTGAGTATCCTCTACTTCTTTGTAGAGGATACTCAGCAGAAGACAATGACTTAATGTGCTGCTCCACACACTCACACGTATATGTAAGTCAGAGATGGAATTCATTTACCTTCACTACTGGTTCACAAATGTGAGTGCACACCTCTTTATGGGCAGTAGTTGTGCATTACGTCCTGATTGGTGGGTGGAGCCTCCTGTAGTCGCCGCTACCAGTTCGCACGATCTGGACAGAACCAGCTGAATCTCACCAATGATGTAAGTATGGTTTAGAGAGTTTATTGATGTTCTCCAGCCTTTCCCTTCATCCAGCCTCAGAACTGTCCCAAATAAATCCAGCCACAGGCAGGCCAAGGTCCATCCACAAGGCGATGACCAATAGTTCATAAAACAATGGAAAGTTGCTCCAACAAATAAGTCCACCAAACAAATTTAAATCCACCAGGCCAACCTGTAATACACCTACAAGAGCTCACATGGTGAAAGAAGTTCACAGTGTCCAATGCACAGAGTCAAGCAGGAAGCACAAGAAACAAATACACACAGCCATCAATCAAACACATTGCTTCCAGCAACACTTCCCTCGGTCTTTCTCCCAAGTAATCAGGCAGATCTCCATTGCTCTTGTCTTTTCTCTGCCCTGCATGCTCTTGGATCCACCATGGAAGGCAGCACCTTCTTCTCCTCCCCACTGATTTTCCAACCCTGTAAGTGGTCCCTAGCCAAAGCCTCCTGTAAATCTCTTTCAGATGGCTGTTCAGAGTCATTAATTAACCCAGTTCCTGATGTGCCAGGAATGAACTCATCCTCCCTTGAACTGACCTCCGAGGAAGAATCTGAGGAGTCATCCAAGGGAGACATCACACTTAGCAACAGAAATCTGGGGCTCGGTTGTGGTCGTAAGTCAAGGAATACCTGTAATTAATTAATGTAGGAGAAGAATGTCCGTGCAATTCTCATCAGGGACCTCTAGAGGTCTGACACTACTCCTTGTTTCATTGATTTGAATGCATCTAGCAATGGATCTGTGTCCCATTAGTTCCAATAGGTCTCCTCTACGTATAGCTGACAAGAGCCTGGATCTCAGCAGAAAGACCTTAGACAATGTCAGTCAAGGAGACCCAGGTAAGAAGAAGTTGCATTCACAGCCAAGAATGCTTCCTCTCGAGCCAGCTCTCCTTGTAATTGCTATTCCAGCTAGAAATCATTAAACAAAGGAAATAACGATGTCACGGACGAGGAGATAAATAAATATCTCTTTTAATAGAATACACAAACAGGTAGTATAATGCCAGGCACCCTGTTATCAGTCAGGTGCCCTTTACAAGGTCAAACATGCCCAAACCGTCTCTTTTGCAGCAGTGATCCTAAAGAAATTATCATTTGCACTCAGAAATTCAGCCCCATGATTTTTGACAAGTGTCACTTTCCCCCTCTGCCATATTACATTCGCTAATATTTAGTTTTCTGGCATTCTTTTTTTTTTTTTCCTTCATTTCTCTCTCCCCTCCTACCCCCCCCCCCTTCTTTCTTGTGCCTATCTGTGTAGATTAGAAAGGTTTTTAACTGTTATCTGTAATAGATTTTGCCAGCAGCAAAATTCATGCAGGCATAATAGAGGAACAAAATGTACTCTGATGAAATTGCAACTATAATTTCCAGTCGCCTGACATTTATTGCATATTGCTATTAGAATTCAAGTGCCTATTTGTTTTGTACTGTGCTTTTATTCTTGAATCACAAATGTATAATGGAAAAAAGATATTTTAAATGCCAAGTTAAGTATCGCTGATCAACACGAGGCACCGAGAATAATCAATATTACTTAAACACACTCCTAGGCAATTAATTTTTAAAGGAATCAAATTGTTGCACCTCATCAAAATTTATAACAATACAATAAAGGATGTTACATTTTTTATTGTTTAATTAAAAGCAACATTTAGCACTCACCACAGCTAAGTGCCGGAGCGTTAGGACACAACATTCCCCTGTTTATCAACGTAAGATATACAAACAGGACTTGCAGACCATTTTATGTTACATGGGTTAATTAGACTTTATTAAATTTCATATGCTTATCAAATTATTGAGCATGATAACTTCGGAACCCCAGAGAAATGTTCGTGTAATGGGTCCAACTGTAAAGGAGGCATCTTTAATCAGCTTGGCACTTCCGTTTAACACAAGTAAGGTTGTACAGAAAACACATCTTGGGAGCTAAATGGCAAAGTCACCCATGGTGACAAAAAGAGAGTTTCCAAAGATCACCCTTTATGCTAAGCCACGATTAAGCCATGGTTTGATGACATAAGCACAACTGAGTCCATTAGCCCAACGTTCTAAGCTATAAGCCACAATAGGAAGGCTGCAATGGCTGAGTTTATATAATAGGCAAAACAAACCAGATTGGTGCTCTCTGAGCTTGGTAGCTTTCTTGCAGATGTTTCATTACCAAACTTAGTAACATCAGCAGCGCTAGGAGGGAGGGAGGTTTTGCAGAGTAGAGGAGGAGGAGGACAACTCTGGGACTCTTGGTGCTCTCTGAGCTTGGTGGTTTTCTTGTAGATGTTTCAAGTCCCAACTAGGTAACATCATCATTGCTAGAAGGGAATTGGGGTTTGTGGACAGGAGAATGAGGAAGAGGAAAACTTGGTTTTCTTGCAGAGATTTCATGACCCAGCTAGGTAACAGCATCAGTGCTAGAAGAGAGTGGGGTTCTAACTTCCTCCTTGAGGAAGACTTCCCGTCCCATAGATTCAGTGCTAAAGTTGATCCTGGTCCTTTTCCTTAAGGGAGGCCCAGAGCAGGCCTTGGTGAAGTGAAGTGGCTCATCCTTACCAAAGGCAGATTCACATTGGAGACTCACTTCCATGCTCATAAAGACTTGGGAGATCTTGGAAGTCTCTGGATGTCAAGCAACCACAGTAGAAGAAGTGGAAACCTTTCCTATTTCCATAAACACCATTCAAGGCAGCTTTCCACAATGTAGACATCCTCCAGTGCCCTGAAAACAATTTCTGTCATTCACTCTCAGCCACACTGGGTGAAAATTATAGAAACTGATGTTCAATAGCAATAGCACTTAGACTTATATACCGCTTTACAGCCCTCTCTAAGTGGTTTACAGACTCGGCATCTTGCCCCCAACAATCCTGGTCCTCATTTTACCAACCTCAGAAAGGATGGAACACTGGGTAGACTTTGAGCCGGTCAGGCTCAAACTCCTGGCAGTGGGCAGAGTTAGCTTGCAATCCTACACTTTAACCATCAGGGCTCAATCCTCTAAAGAACATTCAACTGCAGTAGAGTAAGCGTAAAACATACCCAGTTAGAATCGTTGCCTTCCATTAAAAATAAAAACCATAAAAAGTAGCAGTTAGGTCAAGCTTAAAGATGGCGGACAAGAAGATACAAGAAACTGTTTGAGGCCGCCATTAAGCAACAGGCACGCAAGTGTTGGGATCTTCATCTGTAGAAGACCATGGAACAAAGTGTCCATGTTGTTCCAGCAGCTGGATTGCAGCCCGCCACGTGTTACCGATGGAACCGCTCTGCACATGTTCTCTGGGGGTGGGTGGGGGGAATATCCAAGTGGCCAAATAAATCCACGCTTCCATTATAAAGTGTTTAATACATTTAGCGGCATGAAATACAGAGCCCGCGCATTAGGAGAATGTGTAATTTATGTAATACAATAATAAGCAATAAGCGCGAGTGTTCAAATCTTAATTAAAAGACATTACAGATGATTTACATTATCGCAGCGTGGGTGTGAATATATGCAATTGTAACAAAAGGAAGGGGGGGGAAAACACACGCACACACGTCGTGCCGATCCCACATTCAAATTTAATACAACATCTTTATCCGCATTTTTTTTTTTATTGTGAGATGTAATTTGCTTTCCCTGTCCCTCCGCCCGTATGGTTTCCCCAGCTGAAACGGTGCTCCAGAGCGAAGGGCCGTTACTGTTTACCTGAACAGCTGCATTTGTGTCGAGCCTCTTTCGGTGCCGTTGACAATTCATCAGATAAGTCAAAGGAGTCAATATTTCAACCCACACCTGGTCAGCTCCATAATGAGTCCAACTATTGAGGGAAACAAAAACAGGGGATGTTTCTTTCTAGGAATGAGCATGGAATGGAATGGGGATTTGCATAACATTTCCATATCTTAATTTATGGATGCAAGTTGGGAAAGAATTGTTATAATTAAAAACCAGGGTGGGCAACCTGAGAGTCTGGGCCACCTGCAGTTCTTGGCTTCGTGTCAAAAGCCCTCCACTCAAGAGAACAATTCAGCCCTCCAGTAAAAGAAAATAAATGCCTGTCCCTTCCTAATATTCTGCTGATGGAAGAGGAAGAGGAGGAGGAGGAGGAGGAGGAGGAAGAAGAGGAGGAGGAGGGGGCCTGGAAGGAAACCAAGACTAAAGGAGAAGGGATAGGGATAAGGATAAGGGTGGGCTTCAAAAATTTTAGCAAGGGGTTCTCTGCCCAGTTGCTGGGTGGGTGTGGCCTAGTTGGCCTCCTGCACTATGGTGGGGGGGGGGCTTTTTGCCCTCCCCAGGCTCCTGAGGCTTTCCTTGAGCCTCCAGGAGGGTGAAAACAGCTTCCCCAGGCTCCAGAGTCTCTCTGGAGGCTGGAAATGGGCCCGTTTCTGGTCTTCCCGAACTTCCAGTAGGCCCATTTTTCACCCTCCCCAAGCCTCCGGGCGCACCCTGCACTTACCTGCATTCCAAAATGGGACACGTGGGGACTCCTGGGAAGGGAGGGGCAGGATGGATGGGGCCAGCCAGGAGTGGGATTTGGGGGTTCTCCGAATTGCACAGAATCTTAGCTAGAGGTTCCCCCAAACCCTTGCAAACCCCCAGCAGCCTACCCCTGATAGGGATAGAGAGGTGGGGAGCAGATCCATTTCTCTTATTTGGTCATTTGCCCAGGTCCTCACCAGATGGAGAAAAGGCAAGACTTTGGGGAAAACAAAGGGAATCCAACTCTGATTTAAGTAGTATTCAGGGTGAACAAAAACATAAAGGAGAACTTGTGTGGCTGGATGGACATGTACTCGACCTATCTGCTCTCTTAAACGATGAGGAATAATTTAAAAACTTTATAACCTTCTCATGGTTATTTATGTCTATAGAGATTCTCAGTCATCCAGGTTGCCCCCCAAAATGACTTCAAAGGAAAATTAGAAAGTCCAGTTGTCTCTTGAAAAAAAAGACAACTGGATGACTGGGAATCTCCTTAGACGTTGAGCTATGGTTACTTATATTTAAGCTGGACACTGGGTGGGGTTGAATCAAAAGGATCTGCAAAGAATGGTCAAAAAAGCCACATCCCCACCTATTATATGTGCCATCCAACTTCAGTTCTTCCTGAAGAAATGGGCAGGGTCATTTTGCTTCTCATCCAAGAAGCTTCTTTAGTTCTCTTCAGGCGAACTGAAGAAGCTTCTTAGATGAGAAGCGAAACATTTTCATGAAAAAAATGAAGCCCAGTTGCCTTTTGAAAAAGCAAGTTGAGGACAACTGAGAATCTTCATAAACAGGGTCTTTTTAACTTTACTTTAACTTTACTTTATTGTCATTGCACCTTGTACAATGAAATTAAATGCCATCTCCAGAGTACATTATACCTTTAAGAAAAACTATAAAAAATAAAACAAAATATCCTTCACATTCTATACCCGTGATGGCGAATCTATAGCACGCATACCACTGATTTTCGGGCCCACCAGAAGTCAGGAAATGGGCCATTTCCGGCCTCCGGAGGGCCTCCGGGAGGGTGGGGAAGGCCGTTTTCACCCTCCCCAGGCTCCTCGAAAACCTCTGGAGCCTGGGGAGGGCGAAAAACGGGCCTACTGGGCCCACCGTGCCATCGTGTGCCTAAAGCGGGGGGGAGCGCAGGGGGGCTTGCGTGCACATGCGTGGGAGGGCAAGGCGCATTGAATTATGGGTGTGGGCACGTGCATGCGTGACACTCCCACACTCCCCTCGCTTTTGGCACGTGATGGCAAAAATGTTAGCCATCACTGTTCTATACTATTGAATTAACTATACAGTATAATTCAATATAGTTACTGCTCTGGGATAGAAGCTATTTTTCAGCCTATTTGTCCTTGTTTTTTCATTATCCTGTACCGTCTGCCAGATGGTAATAGTTCAAAATAAGTTGAGTTGTCGATTTCGGCCATTTGTGTGTTATGCATTCATTGAATCCGTTTTTAAAAAGCTTCAATCACATGATTTCAGCCTCCATCTTGGTTTCGTTTTTTTTTTTCCCCCTTTCTTTCTTTTTTTAACCATAGCCTGAAGACATGCCTGATGTGGCTGGAAGCAGAAATGTCAGGCTTTGAGTTTAACGTAGGAAACAAGAAAGACAGTTTTATCTCCCGTAACCTATGCCCCAAATTCTTGTGTGTTTTATTAAACCTTGGAAAACAAAGAACAAGCGATAAGGAGGTAAAAAAGACAAGCAAGTATCCAATCCATCTTTCCACGTTATACAAGTGAACGCAGAAGGATAAATAGTCTAAGTATGATATAAAATTGAAACTAAAAACAAAAGAAACATCAAAATAGGTCTGGAGTGTGTATATTATATACAGGACAACACCTGGCATCGGATTGTGCAGAACGCACATGCTCACATTTGGGTGTAATTTTTTTTTATTTTGCTTTGTTTTGCATCTTGCTCTGTTTTTATAAATAGGGAAAGAATCTCCTTTCCTGCCAGCCCGCTTATTTTTTTTTTACGATCAGAATAATAGCCTGTTTTTTTTTTCAAGAGACAACAAAACGTTCCTAGTAAATGGATTTTATTAAATGTGGGAAATAGTTTCTCATATTTATTTCAGCACTTGTTTAAATGAAGAGCATACAAAGCAAACACGGTAAAAAACGGAGTGAGCCAAAGTGCCCATCAGTTCCAGTGTTATAAAACTCCAAAAAAGGTTGCCCTTGACTTGCGATGGTTAGTTCAAAGTTATGATGGCATTGAAAAACATAATGTATGATTAATCCTCATCCTTATGACCATTGCAACATTTTGATCATATCAAAATCTGGGTGCTTGGCAAGTGACATCTATTCGTGACAGTTGTAGTGTCCCATGATTACCATTTGCAACCTACCTGGCTGGCTTCCTAGAAGAGGAGGAGGAGGAGGAGGAGGAGGCGGAGGAGGAGGAGGAGGAGGAGGAGGAGAGGAGGAAGAGGAGGTGGAGAAGAGGAAGAGGAGGAGGAAGAGAAGAGGAAGAAAACCATGATATAATATAACAGAACCATTATAAGAATAGAATAGAATAGAATAGAATAGAATAGAATAGAATAGAATAGAATAGAATAGAATAGAATAGAATAGAAATAGAAATAGAAATAGTGTTCTTTATTGGCCAAGTGTAATTGGACACACAAGGAATTTGTCTCTGGTGCATAAGTGTAATACAAACAACAATGGGGGAAGACAGATTTCCTTAACCGCTGTTTGATTCATTTAACAACACCAATGATTTACCTAGCAACTGTAGCAAAAAAAAAAAGTCACAAAATCAAGCCTGACTTACTCAACAACTGTCTCACTTAGCAACGGAAATTCTGGTCCTACAACCGACAACCAAACAGGCTCAAAAGAGCACACAGAACATAGCAATTCAAAATGCAAGCCAGTTACTTTGTCACCACAAACACAGTCAGGCAAAGTCAGGCTGAATTGGGATTTTGTAACCTGGAAAACACTTAAAAACAGCAAGTCCTCCACCTTATATCATTTGGGTGGCTGGGTTCACACAACATTTTGTTGTTAGTCGTGAAGTCATGTCCAACTCATTGCAACCCCATGGACAACGTTCCTCCAGGCCTTCCTGTCCTCTACTATCCCCCGGTGTCCATTTAAGCTCACACTGACTGCTTCAGTGATTCCATCCAGCCACCTCGGTCTCTGCTGTCCCCTTCTTCTTTTGCCCTCCATCGTTCCCAGCATTAGGCTCTTCTCCAGGGAGTCCTTCCTTCTCCTTAGGTGGCCAAAGTATTTGAGTTTCCTCTTCAGGATCTGTCCTTCTAAGGAGCAGTCAGGGTTGATCTCCTCTAGGACTGACCAGTTGGATTGCCTTGCAGTCCAAGGGACTCTCAGGAGTCTTCTCCAGCACCAGAGTTCAAAGGCCTCAATTCTTTGGCACTCGGCCTTCCTTATGGTCCAACTTTCACAGCTATACATTGCAACTGGGAAAACCATAGCAAACCCTAAATCTGGACTCAATAAAGACAAGCATTCACATAAGAGCTTTTCACCAAGGGAGGTAATAGTCTAGCTTTCATTGGAGGTGTTTACACAGAAGTTAGGCAGCCATCTGTCAGAGTTGCTAATAGTGAATCCTTGCACGATTATAGTAGATATTCCCATGCAACCTTTATTTTACATGATGTTACACTGCTTACAAGCAATAACGTTCCCAAAATAGGAGGCTGTCACAGAATCCTGGTTGTCGTTTTTTTTTTTTCTTGTTTTAATCCTGTTTTGAATTAAGCTTTTCATTTAAAAGGCTGAGGCTAAACTTCAATTATCCGTGCAATCACTACCCAAGATGCATTTTAAGATAAGCCCATCGGCATTGTCAGAAACTAATTGGGGAGAAACTGAGATGCATTCTCAGATAAGTCAATTGTCAAAAACTAATTGGGGGAGAAACCCAAATAAGTTTCTTCATATATCAGTTTTAGCCAGCCTGGTTGAAAATGGTTTAAAAGAAAAATCATAGAAGCAAGATCTGGAGGGGGGGGAGGAGAGAGAGAGAGAGAGAGAGAGAGAGAGAGAGAGAGAGAGAGAGAGAGAGAGAGAGAGAGAGAGAGAGAGAGAGAGAGAGAGAGAGAGAGTTAATTTAAGGCATAGACTAAGAACAGAACCCTGATTGCTGGTCTCTAGAGCTATCCACCCTGCAGGCTAACTCAGTGCTTACTGCCAGGAGTTCGATCCTCATCAGCTCAAGGTTGACTCAGCCTTCGAATCCTTCCGAGGTGGGTAAAATGAGGACTCAGATTGTTGGGGGCAAGAGGCTGACTCTGTAAACCGCTTAGAGAGGGCTGTAAAAGCACTGTGAAGTGGTATATAAGTCTAAGGGCTATTGCTATTGCTTCCTTCCTTCCCTTTCTTCTTTCTCTCCCTCCCTTTTCTCCTTCCTTCCTTCCTTCCTTCCTTCCTTCCTTCCTTCCTTCCTTCCTTTCCATGGTGGAGAATGCAATATTGCCAGCTGACACTGCTCACTGCCAGGAGTTCAATCCTGACCAGTTCAAAATTGACTCGGCCTTCCATCCTTCCAAGGTCGATAAAATGGAGACCCAGATTGTTGGGGGCAAAATGCTGACTCTGTAAACTGTTTACAGAGGACTGTAAAGCACTGTGAAGTAGTATATAAGTCTAAGTGCTATTACTAATATCTATCTATCTATCTATCTATCTATCTATCTATCTATCTATCTATCTATCTATCATCTGTCTCTAACTCTCTCTCTCTTTCTCGCAATCATCTAATCTGTCTCTCCCCATCCATATCTTAACTCTCTCTCTAATATCGATCGATCAATCCATCCATCCATCCGCCCACTCATCCATCATCTGTCTGTCTGTCTATCATATCTCTCTCTCTCTCTTTCTCTCCATCATCTAATCTCTCTCTCTCCCCCGCGTCCATATCCTATCTCTCTCACTCTCTCTATTTAGCTTTTGTTGCTAAACCAAACTTCACTGAATTAGTCTAATCACTCTTTGGCTAGCTAAAGCCAGCTAAACAGTACCTGGGTCCCTAATATAACATCAAAGTAAAGCATTTATTTCAGAAACCTTGCTAAAGTCACCCTCAGTGTACTGGTTATTAATGATTTCCAGGTAGAGAAGAGAATAGGATGAACATCCACCAAGTAATTGGAATAGAAACATCTCTAACTTTTATGATATACATTTGACTTTGCTTTAAGATTAATTTTGGATAAAATATCTCAATTTTCTTCTGCCATTAAGAAAGCTTCACAAATACATTCCACCCAATGTTGAGTTCCGTCAGGCCTATCTTTTGATTGGAGATCATTTCTGGTCACATGAAAACAAGACTTAATAATTTGTTCTAGAGGAGGAGAAGGAGATGGGTTGTACATTTTAATAAGATAGGGAATACAATTCCCAGGGCAGATTTAAATCAAATATTTTCCATCAAAATGGTTACAACAAAAGCACTCCTATAGACCTTGTGATGTATACTGATTTATTTATATAAAGTTCCATTATGAGCTACTCAGCAGGTTGGGCAGGAGTGCAGATGACATCAAGCAGATACGAGAAGAAGTGGGAAAAGGAACAAAGCAAAGCAGAAGAACCAACACAGTCTCGACTGAAAAGTTGGGAATCACTTCAATTACTCTTGTGGGAAAAGGCAAGAAGAAAAGGGGAGAATGAAGGCTACTGTAGGAAGTTAGCACCCACCCCTTTCCTAGAAGAATTAAATATTTTGGGAAATATTAAACAGGCAGAATATTATGTTTCCCTGGATGAGAAATGGAGAAGCATGTTTTAAAGATGAAGCAGCTCCCATCTTCCTGCCCCCACCTTTTGTCAATGGGCCAGAGGCAGAAACTCAATCTTTGTCAATGGACCATCATCTGCAACACAATAGGACCCATCTAGCAACAGAAACTCACCACATGGCACCTGGGAAGATTAGATCAGCCAGCAAGGCTAGCTGAGACTCCCTACCCCCTGGGAGCCTGACAACCAATCAGAATACTTTTTCTGGGCCCCAGGAAGTTCAAAGCCAGAGAGGGCATAAAACCCAGGGACTCACTGCGTCTCTCCCCTTTTCTGTTCAGGAACTCAAACCATGTGATCCTGTCCACCATTAAACCAACTTTCCAAGCAGTGTCCATGTTTCTAGTGTCTTTTTCCCCACTTGGAGCTGAACCCGGAAGGACATTTCTTTCTACACTACCTACCGTTAAATCCACTGCTGCACATAGTTCCCCACAATGTTTGAATAAACTGTGGGGTCCCATCAGTGTTAGAGAGCACTGATGAAGTTACCTAGTGGGGTCATGAAACATCTGCAAGAAAAGTTCAGAGAGCACCAAGGATTCTTCTACAGTCCTTCTCCTCCTCCCCTTCTCCTACTCCTCCCCTGTGCTCATCCCCTCTTTCTCCTCTTCCTCCTCTTCATCTTCCTCCTCCTCCTCTCCTCTCCTCTCTGCAAATCTCCTCCCTTCTAGCACTGATGACGTTACCCAGTTGGGTCATCTGCAAAAAAACAACCAAGCTCAGAGAGTATCAAGGATCCCCTCACATCCTCTCTTCCTTGGTCCGGCCCAAGGAAATAGCACTAACAATGGCAACCACACTGGAAGCATCTAGATTAACGCAAAGGGGATGCCCCACCCCAGCCCCAGCCTTTGTGGGGAGAAATCAAATCAGTGCCCTGTGTTAGCACATGGGAGAAGTCCACCTGCCCCTTGTTGAGCTTGAGATTAGTGCCAAAAAAACCCCCAACGTTGCTTCAAACTCCAAAGCGAATAGAATGTAGATTTAGCACCTGCCACTTAAAAAAAAAAAAAGACACACACACACACACACACACACACACACACACAAACACACAGAGTGAGTCACAGACTATAATAGATTCTCTTGTTTATTCTGCAAATGCCCAGGCTGCAGTTAAATAACCGGATTGATGCAAACAATACTGAGGATGATTAAGCAAGCTTTTCTCATGAAGATTCACCAAGGGAGGGGTGTGGGGGGAGAGAGAGGGAGGGAGAGAGAGAGGGGGAGAGGGAAAAGGGGGAAAAATAGTTTTGCAGACGTCTTACTACAAGACTCGCTGCAAGTATTTTGATGGACCAAATCACCTTTTTTGAAAAAAAAAATTATGGCACCCCCTCTTTTTCTCCCTTTCCTTGCTATTTGGCAAGCAGCCAAGTTCATTCTTGGCTTTTAAAAAAAAAAACAGAAAGAAAGAAAGAAAAGCAAAGAAAGAATTCTATAGCCGGAGGCTAAAGGAGAAACTGCCATGATTTAAAAGAGAATTGGCTACAGTAGGAAAGATAATACGCCATATCGTTAAAATGCAACTGGCATCTTATGCTCCTTACAAGCTCTCAGAAATATGCTTACTCTTCAACTATTTACAGAGGGAGGGGGGAAAAAAGGCAGAAACGAATCACCATTCAGGAGATGGATGGAGGGGAGGGGGTTGCTCACAAAGAAAGGGGACCTCTGTGGGGTGTTTCCTAAATTACGGTGTATTGTTAAGTGGTCAGCTCCAGAACAATCCAAGCCATTATGTCCATTAATCTCAATTAAAATATGCACCAGATGAATTAATCATTGAGGTCAATTGACTCTAAAACATTGTTGGGGCTTTACCCATTAAACACACATTGGAACATCTAGATATGCAGAGATGTTTTCCAAGGCTGGGATGCCAACGCTTTCGGTTGTGGTCTGTCCTGGAAGGATGATCATTAAAAAAAAGGAGGGTAACTTTATCCAAAAATTATATTTGAATAATGGCACGCGCTTTATAAAATGTGCAGGTATTTGAGATATTTCAGATGAGGGCAGTGGTGAAATTCAATTTTTTTTTACTACCGGTTCTGTGGGCGTGGCTTGGTGGGAGTGGCTTGGTGGGCGTGGCAGGGGAAGGATACTGCAAAAGGAGCCTGGATAGCTCAGCAGACTAAAAGCTTTGTGATTAACAGCCGCTGTCTGCAATTACTATAAGATCGAATCTCACCAGGCTCAAGGTTGACTCAGCCTTCCGTCCTTTCTAAGGTAGGTAAATTGAGGACCCAGTTTGTGGGGGCAAGAAGCTGACTTTGTATAAAATATACAAAAGTATGAAGGCTATTGCTTAACACATTGTAAGCTGCCCTGAGTCTCTGGAGAAGGGTGGCATATAAATCTAATTTTAATAAATAAATAAATAAATAAATAAATAAATAAATAAATAAATAAATAAATAAATAAATATCATCATTTCCTCCCCATTCCTGGGGGAAGGATATTGCAAAATCCCCATTCCCACCCCACTCTGGGGCCAGCCAGAGGTGATATTTGCCGGTTCTCCGAACTACCTAAAATTTCCACTACCGGTTCTCCGAACTACTCAAAATTTCTGCTACGGGTTCTCCAGAACCTGTCAGAACCTGCTGGATTTCACCCCTGGATGAGGGGTTCTTGGTGCCCTCTGAGTTTGCTTGTTTTCTTGCAGATGTTTCATGACCCATCTAGGTAACATCATCAGTACTAGAAGGGAGGGGATTTGCAGAGAGGAAGAGGAGGAGGAGAGGGAGGGGAGGGGTTGTTCACAAAGAAAGGGGATCTCTGTGGAGTGTTTCCTAAATAACAGTGCATTGTTAAGTGGTCAGGCTCTGAACAATCCAAGCGATTGTGTCAATTAATCTCAATTGAAATATGCACCAGATGAATTAATGATGAATGAATTAATTGGTTGTTTTCATTTCAGATGTTTCATTACTCAAACTTGATAACACACATGCATGCATGTTCCAGTTTGGGCACTTGGTGCCGAAAAGGTTCTCCATCACTGCCTTATACCATCCGGGACAAATAATTGGCCGATCTTTTCTTGAAAACCTCCAGCAATGGTGCCCCCTCAACTCCTTTAGTGTTTTTATTTTTTCCCCAACCATCAGAACTGAAGAAGCCTCTTGGGTGAGAAGCAAAACATCTTCAAGGAAGAAAGAATATATAAAAGAATATCATTTCTTGTGAGTGCTAGACTGAAGCAACTAAGGTGGAAAGAACAAGAAGATTGTTGCAAATTACTTTGCAACATTCAGGTGTTCTTTTCTTGCGATGTGGCCTTGAAACCAAGTAAAAGCTTTTGAACTTTGCTCTGAATCACTGCCTCTGAAGGGAACGCATGAAATATTGTACACAGCCTTGTGTTTTCCTGTTTGACTTTCATAGGGACATGTTGCTCATACAATGGTTTGTTTCATCTTACCACAAGTTGAAGGTAGCATTTGGAAAATCAAATGTGAGCTTAATGGAATGTTGTTTCTCTTATAAACTTGGTCATTGTTTGTAGTTGACCCTTCGTTATTCCAGGAGCTTCTTAATGCTATTTTGTTATACAATATTATGTGGTTTGAGGTTTTTTCCCCCCTCTCCTTAGAATTGATATAACTTGTCATTAAAAATAACCTATATGTAATTCTTTGAATATGTGATGTTTTGATTGGAGGGTAGAGGGAAGTGATTTATTATTTGTCCTTGACAATTGAGGCTAAGTTGGAATTGTCCAATTCGCAGAAGCTGCTGCGAATTGGACAATTTGGATCCAGTTTCAAACTATGGAAGCAATTTCCCTATAAATACCAACATTATTTTAATTATTCTAGTGATTGCCAGTCTAGGACTCGAATCACACTCATGTCAGAAACACCAAGGTGCTTCCGGGTTAAAAGCAAGGGTGAAATCCAGCAGGTTCCGACAGGTTCTGGAGAACCGATAGCGGAAATTTTGAGCAGTTCAGAAAACTGGCAAATACCAACCTCTGGCTGGCCCCAGAGTGAGGTGGGAATGGAGATTTTGCAATATCCTTTCCACAAGAATGGAGTGGGGATGGGGATTTTGCAGTATCCTTCCCCTGCCATGCCTACCAGGCCATGCCCACCAAGCTACGCCCAGAACTGGTAGTAAAAATATTTGGATTTCACCACTGGTTAAAAGGATTAGCTGGTGACATCACCATTGCCTGGGGGAGACACCCAGTTGGGGGCTCCTTTCATGACCCCCATCAGGAGCTGGAGCGAAGGACGGGAACTCACCCTGTCCCACAGCAGCACTCGGGTCTTGAATGTAGGTTTGTTCCAACCCAGCATCCTAACCATGCAAGCCACTGAGGCCTATCTAAGATGGTCAGGTAGGAAAGATCAAGTCTGTAGAAGGCTCAATTAATTTATTAATTTATTGGTAAAAGCCTATGTACAGGAATCTTCTCAACTACGCCCCTGTTTAGAGTTAGATAAGAGTCAATAGCACTCAAGGCAGGTTGGACTTAATTTGCTTGTGGCTATGAAGAGATTCTAGCCCCGTGATGGTGAACCCATTCCCACCCCACTCCAGGGGAAGGATACTGCAAAATCCCCATTCCCTCCCCACTCCTGGGGGAAGGATACTGCAAAATCTCCATTCCCACCCCACTCTGGGGCCAGTCAGAGGTGGTATTTGCCAATTTTCTGAACTACGTAAAATTTCCACTACCGGTTCCCCAGAACCTGTCAGAATCTGCTGGATTTCACCCCTGATCACCCCCGTTACCTCAGAAATATCACCCCTAAAGAATTGTCAAGTAATTTAGAGGTCTTCTCTGTGCAGTATTTTTTTTTAAAAAAAAGAAACAACAATCACAAAGTCTCACTACATCCTTGGTGTAAATAAGTTCAGAATATTGGTGAACAGGTTTTGGGAGAATATCGGTTTCAATAATTGTGAGGTAAAATAAAACATTCCCACAAATGACTTCCTTGACTGGTCTGTGTCTCCATTACTGCTGCTCTCGCAAAGAAAGAAGAAGAAAGTGGCTCAAACTGACTCAAAAATGCCTTCCCTGCCCCGATATTAACAATATTGCAAGATAATGGAAAGTTAGTTTTTGCCATATAGATGCCACCATTGAGATATATGTGGATTTTAATAAAACATGACACTCCAATTGAGATTTGCAAACATCTTGATACGAGTTATGCACAGAAGGTCAGGTGGAACTCGGGTAAAACAATTGGTTATTTCTGCATCATTTTGTTCTTTTTAACATCCTTTGGAGGGGGAAAAAAGGTGAAGATGTGATGCTGAGCAGCGTGGAATAAGGACAGAATTTCAAACTTGGGAGTTTAGACATGAAGAGTCCTGTGTACAGTCATCGTTGTAATGATTCACATAACAGAAATGTAACAAAATAACAGAGCTGGAAGGGACCTTGGAGGTCTTCTAGCCCAACCCCCCTACCTTTTTGGATAAATGGCTGTCCAATTTCTTTGTAAAAATCTCCAGTGATGGAGCAACACAACTTCTAGAGGGAAGCCATTTGAAAATAGACCTTGAAATAGCAATAGCACTTAGACTTATATGCCGCTTCACAGTGCTTTTCAGCCCTCTCTAAGCAATTTTCAGTTTATTGCCCCCAACATTTTGGGTCCTCATTTTACCCACCTCAGAAGGATGGAAGGCTGAGTCAACCTTGAACCTGGTGAGATTCGAACTGCCAAATTGCAGGCAGACGGCAATCAGAAGAAGTAGCTTGCAGTACCACACTCTAACCACTGCACCACCACGGCCCAAAGATGTAGACCTACATCTTTGGTTTCTTCCAATCCAAGATAGATTACCTTATGGTTCCTTTCAACCACCTTTCCAAGTGATAATATTTCCAATCTCCGTCTCTATTTTTCTCTTTCAATTCCCATTTCTTTTCTGTGTTAGATTCACCCTTCAAAAACTTCTCAAAAGAAGACCAATAAAGTGTGTGTGTGTGTGTCTGTGTGTTTGTGTGTGTTTTCTCAATTTGAACCAGTTTGCAAATAACAACTGTGAAGCCAGCTCTGCTGAACAGGTGTGCCTGGTTACGCACATTCGATATAAATTGTTGCTAATGTTTATACAACATAACAATAAAACTATAAAAATTTGGCCTGTTCCCGGAAAACTGTTGAGGCAGCTGGTCGATAAAAGTGGAGACAAATTGAAGCCGGATGAAGCCATTATCAGATTAACATGGTAGGACTGTTGGTCTACCTACTAGTTGAGGAAGTTGATTCTTTCCCCCCTTTGGAATTATAAGATAAAATCTGAAGGGGATTTATTCAGAACTGAAGAAGAAATCCTGGCTCCAACTCTTAGAGTAGGTATGATCCAGGGGTGAAATGCTACCAGTTCGGACCAATTTAGCTGAACTGGTAGCGATGGCCGCAGGTGGTTCAGAGAACCAGTAGTGACGGCAGCACGAGGCTCCGCCCATCCGCCTGGTCGTCATTACTTCCTAGATTTAACCAGGAAGTAACCTGTTTTTGACTCTCTGCACATGCCCAGAACAGTTGGCATATGCACAGAAGGGTTTGCGCATGCGCAGAGGGTCCACAAATGGATGTGACTCACGTGGTGTTTGCACTTCCAAACCGGTAGGAAAGGTAACTAGATTTCACCCCTGGTATGATCTTCCTTCACACAATAACGTAGAGCCAAAGGAAGAGGAACCATTTTAACCCTGAGCCAGTTAAGTTGTTCTGACGCCTCTTCATTTGACTACCCCTAAATTGGTAGATGAATTGCCAGCTGTGCTATCATTATTGCTTGTCCATTATTTTTGCTGCCTTTGATTTTGTTATAATGTATATTTCACTTTGTTTTCATGGGGGTTTCCATGAAATTTCCCCTGAATGGAAAATTACTCCTGTTATACACATGCTGACCTGGAAAATAAATTGCATTCAATAAGTTTTCTTCTATGTAGGCTTCTCTAAGATTGTATTATGTGTCTCTCCATGCTAGGAAATTTCCTGAACTCAATGGGACTTGCTCTTGGGTAAATCATCTGCATTAATGCATTTATTCATGACATTTATATATCCATTACATTTCCTCTAGGAGATAAAATTGGTCCATACAGTAGCTATGTGTAGGGCATTGAACTGAATGATGGTTACATCAGAAGATCTAGAACATAGAATAATAATAGAGTTGGAAGGGATCTTGGAGGGATGGAGGGATCTAGTCCAGGGGTCACCAACCTTTCAGACGTCAGGGACCACTAAATTCATAATTTTAAATCCTGTGGACCACTAATATGATCTGCCTAATGATTGGCTGGATGGGCGTGGCTAGATGATCATGTGACTGGGTGGGCATAGCCAAGTTGATGGCCAACTCAATGTCATTCACATCGAGAGGCGCCTCACCAGCCTCTACTCACCCCTCTCCTCCCAGCCACTCCTTGCCTGCCTGCCTGGGCTCCTTAGGGCCCCAACAGGAAGCAGTTGTTCGAGCTAAGCAGCCACCATGAAAAAGAGTTGGCAAAACGGCTCAGTTCAAATTGGATCTGACCGAGAAGGAGGCTCAGCAGAAGCATCTCACTGAAGACTACGAGTATAGGCTTTCCAAACAGAGGGAAGATCTGTGGGAGTGCAAGGCCAGATACTGGCACCCGGAGGCTCAGTGGACTGAGATGGTTAGCCAGTTCCAGGCCATGATGCGGTCCCACTGGAACAAGGTCCTCTGGCTCTTCGCCACCAGCAGCACTTCCCTCCAGCCTTCGCCCGAAGTCCCGGCACCAGGAGGCTGAAACAGACCCCAAATCAGAATTTCTGCCCCCTTCCGACCCAAAGGGGGAGACTCTCTGCAGCAACAAAAACTTTCATTGCACTTATCCGGCCCAGGGGCCATAGATTGAGGACCCCTGATTTAGTGCAATATAAAAAAATGCAAATAATTTTTCTGCGGACCACCAAAATTTTCTCGCAGACTACCAGTGGTCCATGGACCACCACTTGGTGACCGCTGTTCTAGTCCAACCCATTCAAGCAATAGACCTTTCATACAAAACCTACTCAGCTTCCACTATTTAGGATAAACCTGAATTTCAGTTTCTTTAGTCCCCAGTCCAACAGTTTAACCACTATTCTACGTTGGTGGTCAGCTGAAATGTCACATCATTACTAGTGTAGCTAAATGTCTATGGAGATTCTCCATCCTCCAGGTCATGGTTGTCCCAAAGGTGCTTTTTTCAAGAGGCAACTGGACTTTCTGGTTTTTCTTTGAAGACGTTTCGCTTCTCATCCGAGAAGCTTCTTTGGGTCTGACTCTTGACGTTCCCCACCATCCAGTCAGAACTGAAGAAGCTTCTTGGATGAGAAGCGAAATATCTTCAAAGAAAAACCAGAAAGTCCAGTTGCTTCTTGAAAAAAGCACCTTTGGGAATCCCTTCTAGTGGTTTTCTAAACATTTATGTAAAAGAACCATACGGTGGGAAGAAGGAGAAGGGGTTATAGATTTGTCAAGTGTTCTAGGAACCAGAAAGAAATTTGGATTTAATCATTGATAACCCCTACCTTCTCCTTCCTTCCGTCATCCTTTAAAACTTCCTTTGCAGATTACATTTGCGTTATGAACACATAAACACACTCCAGCCAAAGGGAATCGAAAAGTTGGGACGTTCAGACATGTCACCTACCCTAAAAGGAGGGAGGGAGGGAGGGAGGGAGGGAGGGGGGAGAGAGAGAGAGAGAGAGAGAGGTCGACTCAACCTTCCATCCTTTCTAAGGTGGGTAAATTGAGGACCCAGTTTGTGGGGGCAATAAGCTGACTTTGTATAAATATAAATATACAAAAGTATGAAGGCTATTGCTTAACGCATTGTAAGCCGCCCTGAGTCTCCGGAGAAGGGCGGCATATAAATCAAATAATAAAAATAAATAAATAAATAAATAAATAAATGAGAGAGAGAGAGAGAGAGAGAGAGAGAGAGAGAGAGAGAGAGAGAGAGAGAGAGAGCTTTTCTTCACTCTTTTTTGGAAGAAAAAAGAAAAACACCCACTACCACCACCTCATCCCCCATCAACCCACCCGCCAACCCCAGGAGCAGCTGGGATGCAAAATGGCTGAAAGCCATAAAAAATCCATTTTACCATTTTGTACAGTTTGTCAGACTTGAGAAATGGGACTGCATGTCAAAGCCGTGGGCAATCTGGCCACAATCTGTGGTTCTGTTGTTGATGGGGGTGGGGGGGTCCCCTTTCCCCATTCAGCATTTCTCTCTCTCTCTCCCTCTCCCTCTCTCTCTCTCCCTCTCTTTCCCTCTCTCTCTCCCCTGTTCTTCTTTATTTACAACTCTTTTGATAATAAGCCCTTCCACAACTTACACTACGGTTTTGCCATTAGCTGCATCCCATTCAGAGGGATTAGAATACTTGATGGCCCCTTGGATAAATGTGGAGGCAGATGGTCCTTGACATTTTTCATGCCATCAGTTACAGCTCTGGCAAGGAAACTCTTTCATCCTTTGTTTATCCTTCACTTAGAAGCCACTACATGGGATCGTTAAACTTTCATTTTTCACCGGGCTGATTAAGGCGTACTACAAGGCAGATGTTATTCAGTGCTGGGTTCGCCCTCCTTCTCTTTCTCTTTCTTTCTTTCTTTCCTTCTCTCCCCCCCCCCACCTCCTCCCCCCTCCTTTTAACAATTTACATTTAGCACCGAAATGCTGGCCTTTCTATTTGGTCCAATGGATCAATTCCCATTTCTACAACTCCAAGGTCAAGCCCCAAGTCCTGCTGTTCTGTCAAACAGCTAAATGTTTCATAAAGTTTGCTTTGTGCTTTTTTTTTTCCCCTCTTCATTTGAGATAACAGGGATCTATCTATCCTGTTTGCACACTGGCAGCTGTTGACTGGAGTACAAGAACATTTCAGGGCTACATCACTGCCGTTCGGTGAAAAAAGCAAGGTTTTACATTTAGGCAAGAAAAACAAAATGCACAGGTTCAATATATGTGGTACCTGGCTCAATAGTAGTAACTGTGAGGGGGATCTTGGAGTCCTAGTGGACAACCATTTAAATAGGAGCCAGCCGTGTGCAGCAGCTGCCAAAAAAGCCAACACAGTTCTAGGCTGCGTAAACAGAGGGAGAGAATCAAGACTACGTGAAGTGTTAATACCAATTTATAAGGCCTTGGTAAGGCCACACTTGGAACTCTGCATCCAGTTTTGGTCGCCATGATGTAAAAACGATGTGGAGACTCTAGAAAGAAGAGCAACAAAGAGGATTAGGGGACTGGAGGCTAAAACATGAAGAAAGGTTGCAGGAACTGGGTAGGTCTAGTTTAATGAAAAGAAGGGCTAGGGGAGACTTGATAAGCACTGTTCCAATATCTCAGGGGCTGTCCCAAAGAAGTGGGGGTCAAGCTATTCTCCAAAGCCGCTGAAGGCGGGAAAATGGCCGAGTCTTTGGTATCTCTTTGTGCTATCAAGTGGTCATCAGAATTTGCATCAGCCCAGGCCTTCACCGAATCTAAAACAAACTTGCCATCTCTGGAAAGTCAGTACAAGCAAAATGTTTTGAATTCGGAGGAAGAAGTGTTTTTACGGCCTCTCCTCAAACACTTTGCATTGTTTGAAATCAAATGTTTGGATGAACGCAAGCCAAACATTTATTACAACTGTCTGAAAGTTGTTATGGAAATGAAACAGTCTTTAGGACAGGGTGTCCTTGCACTTTATCCGATAATGAAAAGTCTGTTTTTATTGTGACTTGAATGGTTTAGAGCAAACAATAGCAAATGTTGCTTTTCTCGTTCCTGAATTGTATGAGAGGCCAGCAGTTGTGAAAAGTACATGGGTTATATGTGAATATTTTAGCAGTGATATGCTTGAGGGTTTCTTTTTCTAATATCCTGAACAAGCCAAATAAAGTTAAGGTGCTTTAGAACAGGGGTCCCCCCAAACCCCCTGGACTCTGGAATGTGTGAATGCACGTGCCTGTGCCCCAATCCCCAAATGCAACACGAATGCCCCCCCCCGGCGCATGCCCCTTCGCGCCCCTGTTTTGGCTTCCAGGTTTGTGCAGGAGGCTTTTCAGGTCCAAAATGGGGTGCAGGGGGGCTCATGATCTCTGCAGTTTCTCCCCCCAGTGCACCATAGCTTTCTCCTCCATTCCTGCCATGGAGAGACACCTGCGGAGGGTGGAACCTGTGGAGATTGGGGAAGGCATGGGCAGCAGGGATGCAGGAGAAAGTTAGGGCACGCTGGGGGGAGAAACTGCAGAGATCGGGGAAGGCCCACCCCTGCACATGCATGGCAGAGACCCAAATACCAGCAGGCTGGCAGAAAGTGCATACGCAGTAGAGCTGGACTGGGTGACACCTGGCATGCCCATAGAGAGGATCCGGATATTTACGAGACCGCCTTCTGCCAATGACGGCCTCCCTCCAACACACTCCCACAGAGAGGGGCTCCTCAGGGTGCCGTCGGCCAAGCAATGTCGACTGGCAACCCCCAGGGGGAGAGCCTTCTCTGTGGAGGCACCCACCTTCTGGAATGAACTGCCCCCGGGGATACGCATGATCCTTGACCTGCGTACCTTCCGCTGTGCCCTTAAGACACTACTTTTCCAACAAGCTGGACTAGCTTAATCAGAATCCGGACTGGGTGTTTTAAATTCTTGGGTTTTTATATCTGGGGAGCCAAATTATTTAATTAGTTTTAATTGATTTTAAATTTTGTATACCTGGTTAGTTTAATGTGGCTGTGCACTAGCCCTGAGTCCTTTGGGAGAAGGGCGGTATAGAAATTCAATAAAATATGTGCAGAACAAATATCAAACAAGGAAGTACCAGATAGTTTTTAGTTGAATGTTAAGATGTAGAAATTTGTAGCGTAGCTAGGGGTTACGGTTGTAGGAAGGTAATGTACGTTATAATAAATGACGGTATGATTTGGATTTCATCCGGGGAAGTCGGGGGGAAGGGATTGGGGGGGGTTAGAGGAGGGGGGCCTGGGGGGAGAGGGGGTTAGGGGAGGCCACGGGAGGGGGGAAGGGATTAGGGGAGAGGGGAGGCAGGGGAGGGGTTAGGGGAGAGGGGAGGCAGGGGAGGGGTTAGGGGAGAGGGGAGGCAGGGGAGGGAGGGGTTAGGGGAGAGGGGGGAAAATGGGCGGGAAATTTGTATTTGTAAAACTTTTTTAATAATAATAAAAAGAAATTCAAATAAATAAATAAATAAATAAATAATAAATAAATAAATAAATAAATAAATAAATAAATAAATAAATAAATAAATAAATAAAAGAGGGCTCTGCACACATGTGATAGGTTCTCCGCCATAGTGTTAGGACTTGGGCCACACAAGCAAGTGAAGGTAGCGCTATAAACCACTCACTCCTTGGTTCATGGAAAATAACCTGGTGCCCAAAAGATTGGGGACCACTGTTTTTGGAACTAGGATGACAAACTTGTATCGTCCAAAAAAAAAAGTCCGGTCATTCATGACCATTGGACATGTAGGCCAATGACGTAATAGCAGTATTCTGGTATTTGAGGGGTTGCCACAAAGAAGAGGGGGTCAAATTATTCTCCAAAGCACCAAAGAAGGCAGGACAAGAAACAATGGTTGGAAACTAATCAAAGAGTGAAGCAACCTGGAATTAAGGAGAAACTTCCTAACAGTGAGGACAATTAATCAGTGGAACAGCTTGCCTCCAGAAATCATGGGCTCTCCACCACTGGAAGTTTTTTAAAAAGAGTCTAGATAGCCACTTATCTGACATGGTATAGGTTCTCCTGCATGAGCAAGAAGACTTGAAGACCTCCAAGGTCCCTTCCAAGCCAAAAGATGGCCCCAAAACAAGTTTGTCTGACATCCCATTGTTATTACCTGTTCTTGTGAAAAAGGTAAAGGTAAAGGTTCCCCTTGCACAAATGTGCTAGTCATTCCCAACTCTAGGGGGCGGTGCTCATCTCCATTTCAAAGCTGAAGAGCCAGCGCTGTCCGCCAACGTCTCCGTGGTCATGTGGCCGACATAACTCAATGCCAAAGGTGCACAGAACGCTGTTACCTTCCCACCAAGGTGGTCCCTATTTTTCTATTTGCATTTTTTATGTGCTTTCGAATTGCTAGGTTGGCAGAAGCTGGGACAAGGAACGGGAGCTCACCCCATTACAGGGCACTAGGAATTTGAACCACTGAACTGCTGACCTTTCGATTGACAAGCTCAGCATCTTAGCCACTGCGTCCCTTTATCAAAATATGTCTTGTGGTAGACATCTAAAATATGTTGAGATCCTTCCGAGATAAGGAAGTTTCCTTGTCAGCATCAATGCATTAAAGCAAAATTATCTCTACCGCATATAACTCGACTAGAATCCAAATTACTTTCAAAAAAGAGAGGAAGAAAAAGGAAAATATCCTCCGAGCCAATTAGAAGTATCCAGCAGAGAAGAAATGTTAGAGAATCCAAGAAAATATATAAAGTGTGAAGGTGAAAGAATCACGGAAGGGAGCAAGCCTTATTTACCCAGTAAAAGTTGCACACTCGCAGAGAACGTAGAAACAAATTACAAGATCTCACCACTGTTCTTTCTGAGGCAAGAGACTGGGCTAGAAATTGAGGAAAATCTGTTTTATAGGTTCAAAACAGGTTTGGGTGAATAAATACAATGAAGGAGAAAGGAAGAAAGAAGAATCTGGAGACAATAGCTCTTCTGTGAGGTCCTTGGTGCTCTTTGAGCTTGGTGGTTTTCTTGTAAACATTTCTTTGCCCAACTAGGTTATATTAGCAGTGCTAGAAGGGAGTGGGATTTGTGGAGAGGAGGAGGAGGAGGAAGAAGAGGAAGAGGAGAAGGAGGGAGGAGGAGGAGGAGGAGGACTGTAGGCTCCTTGGTGGTCTCTGAGATTGATTGTTTTCTTGCGGGCATTTTATTTTCCAACTAGGTAATTGTTAGTGATGGTGATTTGCTCCCTGTTTATATTCAGTAGCTCTGAGCTTGGCTTGTTTTCGTGCAGACATTACATTACCTTACTAGGTAACATCATCAGAGCAAAGGAGTGTGGGGTTTGTTCCAGTGGTGGGCTGTTGTCGGTTGTAACAACTGGTTCATCCAGCAGCAAAAATGTAAGCGTGCATATAGGAAGGCTTTGCTCTCACACTCGCCCTTTCGTGCATGCGTGTGGCTTCAAAAACCCATTGATATAGGATGGAATAGCGCCAGGGCAGGTTGGCTCACCCACAGGTCACAAATACCAATTCGCCTAAACCGGTCTGAATCGGCAGCAGCCCACCTCTGGTTTGTTTCCTGTTTACAGTATATAATAGCAGTGTTGGTGGTGGTGTGGTTTTCTCCTTGATAGTTCCTTGATTAGACTATCAAAGAACTACCAAGGAGAAAACCTCTCCTCCAGCAACACTGGTAAAGGACACTTTTCACACTCTCTTGCAACTGATGATGTAACCTAGTTGGGTAATGAGACTGTTGTGGTCCGCCAGCAGCCTGCGGCACTGGCAGCAGAGTTGGACAGCGATGAGGCTGAGGAAGAACATGGGCCAGTCTTGGAGGCTGGGGAAGGCATGGATGAGGGCTCTGCGTCGGAGGCAGAGATGGGGCCAGGGCCATCGGGGAGTGATGTGCGGGCTTCGGAGCCTCCAGAGGCTGACAGTAGAGAGGCAGAGGAACAGGAGGAGTCTGTTCCTAGAGCACGTATGAGAAGATAAACAGAGAGGACGACTCGGGAGTAAGGCTAAGAGATGATTGGCCCCTCCCATAAGGCTTAAAAGACCAGCAATGGCTCTTGGCCTCTTTGCCGGAAAACAATGTTGAGAGAATTGCTTCTTGTTTCACTGTATTCATTTCTTGTCGGCATCTTCTGCTTCTGAACTTTTGCCAAGAAAAGCCTTTGGCAGTTTGCCTAATTATATCAAGGTCGGTGATAAACTGAGGAATGGTGTTTTGAAGAATTTGCTTTAATTTAGTTTGGACTATGATGAGAATGACTTCATTCTCAGCTGTTCTAATAAAGTCTGTTTTCGAACTGTTTGCATTTAATACTAACTACTTGGGCCTGGGTCACAGCAGAGATGTCTGCAAGACAATCCAGCTCAGAACGCAACAAGGACACCATAAATTCAACTCTGAGCTACAAATATTCCCTTCTATGAATATCTCTTTCCTCTCCAAGGCAGATTGTTCCTCCTAGTGAATAGAAGAAAATCAAAAGGAACATGTTTTAAGTTCTCCAACCTTGGGAAGTTTTTCCAAAACTTTTTGTTGCAAATCATTTTAGTGTCTGGGATAAATTATTCCCACGAGGTCTCTGACACGGCTGAACTCTTGAGAACTACGCAGAGAGAATCTACCTAGAGGAAGGTAGAACAAAAAAGAAAACAGATCTATGCAGAAAAATATTATTTGAGGGGGAAATTAAATACTTTCGCCTAGCGTTCCTTGGCTAATTATCATCCCCTTCTTTGTGGTTTAAGTAACTGCTCATTTAGATCCATGAATGATTGCTCGGAGATTAGGGCACGGGGTAAATCTTTCTGCTGGGAATAATCTACTTATGCTACTGTTTATTTGAAACAGTGATAAACATAGATATTCAGGCTCCATATGGGCCAAGCTAGAAAAAGAAAGAGAAAGGGAGAAGGGAGGGGGGTGTTTGTAATTAATGAAGTCTCACATTTTGGTCAATAAATTATTAACTTCAGCTGCAAATTCATAACTTTCATTAAACATAAGGCTCCATCAGAAGGGAGTAAATACACATTCACAATCCATTTTAAATAGGCAGCATCGAACACCTTCACTTGCTTGTTTAACATTATTGCCATTTCATCCGCTGGGAAACGGGATTTTGTGCCCCATTATTTATCATTTACAAAAATTAATTATGCCTCTAATTAACAGCAGGCAAACAAATTATTACTCGAGGAGTTATTTATTCAAGGCAGCAAGACAGAAGCATTTGCATCGTACGGGATATAAATGTTTTCCATTCTTTTCATTTTCGGGGGGTGGGGAAAGCTCTCTTTGCTCACACCCCCTCCTCTCGTTGGTGATTAATTTACTTCCCCTAAATTCTAAGGTTCATTACAGTTTGTTTCCAAACTACATCTCAAGAGGTTGGAAATTATTCATCTGCAGTCATTCAATTATTTAATTTAAAAAAATATATATACAATATCATCAAACACCTTATATGTACATTAAACCGGAATCTTGCACAGAGCAAAACGAATGAAATCCTTGATGATAACAAAAGGAAGAGGTAACTTTAATCTGGATTAACTCATAAATTCCTTTCCTCCGTTGTTTGTCAGTCAGAAATTTTAGTGGCTCCTCCGTTAATTCTGTTCCCCGCTTTTGGGGGGGGGCAATAAAAACAACTGGAGCTTATAGTCAACTATAGATCAGACATCCAGCCCTTGCTTATCAATAGAGACTGAGTGGAGCAAGTGGCCAGTTTTTAAGTTTCTGGGTGTTATCATAAAAAGAGGACCTGACCTGGGGAGCTCACATTGCAACACTGGTCAAAATGGCTAAGCAGAGATTATACTACCTGAGACTTCTCAGGAAACAACAACTGAACAAAAAACTGCTGGTGACCTTCTACCACTGCACCATAGAGAGAATTTCAATTTACTGTGCCTGTGTACCGTTTGCCGATTGCACAGTGGCAGAAATGACAGCACTCCAGAGGGTCAATGTCATTGCCCAGAGGATCATTAGTTGCCCTCTCCCCTCTTAGAAGAGCTTTATAGTTCCTGCTGCCTTAAAAAAGTTCAAAACGTCCCTAAAGATCCATCTCATCCTGGGCACCCTTTTTTTTTTGAACTATTACCATCTGGCAGACGGTACAGGACAATAAAAAACAAGGACAAATAGGCAGGAAAACAGCTTCTCTCCCAGGGCAATAACCATATTGAATTCTACAGTATAGTGCAATATCGGGTTTTCAATTTCAATTATATAGAATGTAAAGGATGTATATTTGTGTTTTTATTTGTATAGTTATAACGTACACTGGAGACGGCATTTAATTTTGTTGTACCATGTGCAATGACAATAAAGTAAAGTAAACTGAAGATACATCAAGAAACTCTTAGATTTCTCCCACCTGCTGTGGTGTTTGACTGCCAACTGATATTTCAAGAGCTGAAATGGTTTATTTACCTAATTAAAATCATTATTTAACCCATGTGGGAAAGTAGGATGGCAATGCACGAATGAGAGTTCCAGTGGTTCCAGGATGAAACTCACAGCATAAAACCATCATCTATTTCAATGTTTCTTGACATGGTCAACTTGAAATTGGATGGACTTCAACTCTCAGAATGTTCCAGCCAGTGTATTTATTTATTTATTTTGTCAAGCATGTATAAGATAACAGATATAAGTATAAACATGATAATGACTACAGGAAATGGGGACAAATAAATGGGGACAGTAGGACAGGGACAGTAGGCACACTGGTGTACTTATGCACGCCCCTTACAGACCTCTTAGGAATGGGGTGAGGTCCACAGTAGACAGTCTAAGGGTAAAATTTTTGGGGTTTTGGGATGAAACCATAGAGTCAGGTAGTGCATTCCAAGCATTGACCACTCTTGCTGAAGTCATATTTTCTACAATCGAGTTTGGAGCAGTTTAACTTAAGTTTATTTTTATTGTGCGCTCGTGTATTGTTGTGGTTGAAGCTGAAGTAGTCATTGACAGGTAGGACATTGTGGCAGATAATTTTGTGTACAACGCTTAGGTCAGACCGAAGGCGGCGTAGTTCTAAGCAGTCTAAGCCCAAAATTTCAAGACTGGTGGCATAAGGTATTTTGTTGCGAGCAGAGGAGTGGAGGACTCTTCTCGTGAAATGTCTCTGGACTTGCTCAGTTGTATTAATGTCTTATATGCAGAATGAAACACTGATCTATTTATTTACCAAGATAAGGTAAGGGTTCCCCTTGCACATAAGTGATAGTCGTTCCCAACTCTATGAGGCAGTACTCATCTCCATTTCAAAGCCGAAGAGCCAGCGCTGTCCGAAGTCGTCTCCATGGTCATGTGGCTGGCATGACTCAACGCCAAAGGCACACGGAACACTGTTACCTTCCCACCAGAGGTAACTATTTCCCTATTTCTCTACTTGCATTTTTTACCTGCTTTCGAACTGCTAGGTTGGCAAAAGCTGGGACAAGTCACAGGAGCTCACTCCGTTACACGGCACTAGGGATTCGAACAGTTGAACTGCTGACCTTTCGATCGACAAGCTCAGCATCTTAGCCACTGAGCCACCACGTCCCTTCATTTACCAAGATATGTACATATAAAACCAGGTCACTTAGAAGAGGAGGAAATAGATTTAAACGGGTCAACAGTGTGTCCAGTTTCACAGAAGGATATGGGGGGAAACCCCTATTTGGTTATTGTTTCTTTCTATCTGCAGATATTTGGAGCGCAAGAGCTCCTTACTTCTTCAGTAAATATCCATTTCTTAAAATACTTATTTGGAGCTGTTTCCAAAGCAGAGCAACGCAATACAGGCAGCCTTCGATTTACAGAATTTGTTTAGTGACTGTTCAGAGTTACAATGGCACAGGAAAACAAGTGACTTAGGACCATTTTTCACACTTATGACCGTTTCAGCATCCCCACGGTCCCTTGATTAAAATTTGGATGCTTGGCCCAACTGTCATGTACTTATGACAGCTGCAGTGTCTCGAGGTCGTCCTGTGATCCCCTTTTTCTGACAAGCAAAGTCAAAGGGAAAGCCAGATCCACTTAATAACCAGGGATCCTAACCTAACAGCTGCAGTGATTCAGAATGGAATAACAGATTTGGAAGGGACCTTGGAGGTCTTCTAGTCCAACCCCCTGCTTTAGGCAGGAAACCCTGCACCACTTCAGACAAATTCACTTAATAGCTGTGATGAGAAAGGTCATAAAGTGGGACAGAGCTCTCTGTCAGCTTTGGAAGCCATATTAGGCCAGGAGCTTCCATGCTGCCACCTTCTCATGTGTGGGAAAGTAGGAGGGGGGATTTAGGAGAGGGGTTGTCTGTAGACATAATAGCATTCTTCCCATTGGTCAAGGTCAGAATGATCCTGCATTTGGAGAAGGAGTGGTGGGAGTGATGTCTTGAGATGGGATGGTGGTTGATTGGAGCATGTGATCGACTGAGGAGTGAGGGGATGGTTTTGGGGGTTTTGATTTACTGAGGGAAAACCCGGACCTCTCAGATTCGGGTTTTCCCAGATGTGCCAGTTTACCTATTCTAGTAAATAGAACTTTGAAAAATGCTTGCTTCAGAGTTTTACTTGGAGAGGGGAGGAGGTTTCTGGAATGCTGACATTCTCGCTTCAAACAACAGAAATTTGGGGCTCAGTCGTAAGTCAAGGACTCCCCGCCAAGGGTAAAAGAGAAGGCCTTTGGCTCACAATCGTCTCAAGCGAAGTGGGTACAATGGAATTACTGTACGAAAGTGTAAAAAAAAAATAATAATAACATGAAACCTACCACTGACTGCTCTGATTTTATAATTATCATGATCGGCTCTTATGATATATCACTGCTAGAGCCGTAGATGAAACAGGAATAAATCACAGTTATTTATATTCCAGTAAATCATAGGGAGAAAATATCACAAGGAGTTATAATTCACATTCCCATCAGGACATAATTATACATGCATTGCCTAACATTTTTAGCATAGATATATCAGGAGCGTGGTAATTCATTACTCAATGAGAAGAATCAAAACAAATGTATTTGTGTGTGTGTGTGTGTGTGTGTGTGTGTGTGTGTGTAAAATGTCATTTAAGGGAGGAGAATAAGCATGCCATGTAAAACTACCTTTAAATTAACCTAATACATTTTAATTCGGCAGAGGCGTTCCAGTCTCTTGGGAAACGGTTTTTAAATTCATGACCCTGTTAAAAAAGTATCTGACATGGTTGAGTAACATGCACTGTAAGGCCAGTGTAATTTCCTCTTTACTTCTTTTGAGTGAGGACAATGAATTCTAAAGTCTGTAAGGTAGACCAGATAAATAGAACTCTTATGTAGAGTAGAAAGGCTGGATTCAAATCCTCATTCAATTAGGGAGTTAATAGATTAATTTACTTCTTGGCCTTGTCATTTTCCTTCCTTCCATCCATCCATCCATCCACACATTCTCCCCTTCCTTCCTTCCTTCCTTCCTCCCTTCCTTCTTCCCTCCACCCACCCACCCACCCATCTATCCATCCATCCATTCTCTCTCCACCCCTTCCTCCCTTCCTTCCTTCCTTCCTTCCTTCCTTCCTTCCTTCCTTCCTTCCTTCCTTCCTTCCTTCCTTCCATCCACCCACCCACCCACCCACCCATCCATCCATTCTCTCTCCACCCTTCCTTCTTTCTTTCCTTCCTTCCATCCTTCCACCCACCCATCTATCTACTCTCCCCTTTTTCCTTCCTTCCTTCCTTCCTTCCTTCCTTCCTTCCTTCCTTCCTTCCTTCCTTCCTTCCTTCCATCCTTCCATCCATCCACCCACCCACCCATCCATCCATCCATCCATCCATTCTCTCTCTACCCTTTCCTTCTTTCTTTCCTTCCATCCACCCATCCATCTACTCTCCCCTTCTTCCTTCCTTCCTTCCTTCCTTCCTTCCTTCCTTCCTTCCTTCCATCCTTCCTTCCTTCTTTTCTTCTTTCCATCCTTCCATCCATCCACCCACCTACCCATCCATCCATTCTCTCTCCACCCTTCTTTCTTTTCTTCCTTCCATCCTTCCATCCACCCATCCATCTACTCTCCCCTTCTTCCTTCCTTCCTTCCTTCCTTCCTTCTTTCCTTCTTTCCTTCTTTCCATCCTTCCATCCATCCACCCACCAACCCAACCATCCATCCATCCATCCTTTCTCCACCCCTTCCTTTCTTTCTTTCCTTCATTCATTCCTTCCATCCATCCATCAATTCACCCACTCTCCCCTTCTTCCTTCCTTCCTTCCTTCCTTCCTTCCTTCCTTCCTTCCTTCCTTCCTTCCTTCCTTCCTTCCTTCTTTCCATCCTTCCATCCATCCACCCACCAACCCAACCAACCATCCATCCATTCTTTCTCCACCCCTTCCTTCCTTCCTTCCTTCCTTCCATCCATCCATCCATCCATCCATTCACCCCACTCTCCCCTTCCTTCCTTCCTACTTTCCTTCCTTCCCTTCCCTCCCTTCCTATTTCCTCTTTACTTCTTTTGAATTCATGTTTGTAAACAATGAATTCTCAAGTCTGTAAGGTAAAGCAGATAAATAAAACTCCTATGGGAATAGAAAAGCTGGATTCAAATCCTCATTTAATTAATAGATTAATTTACTTCTTGGCCTTGTCTCCTTCCTTCCTTCCTTCCTTCCTTCCTTCCTTCCTTCCTTCCTTCCTTCCTTCCTTCCTTCTTCCCTCCTTCCCTTCCCGTCCCTTCCCTTCCTTCGATCACATGACCATGGGAATACTGCAAAAGTCATGTGAAAAACATTCATAAGTCACTTTTTTCAGTTGTAACTTTGAACAGACACTAAACTGTTATAAGTCGAGAACTCCGCCCCTCCCCCCAAGAGCAGCAAGTTTAGCAATTTCTTACACATTTACCTCCAGGTGGATCCAACATTCAGTTGGTGGCTTGGGGAAGGCAACCTCTCTCCTGCCTTTCTCCCTCCTTCCCCCCCACCCTTCCAGCCTTGCTTTCCTCTGATAAATAGCTCATTTTGCAATCACTATCATATAATTTAGCACGTTGACAGGTGCATAAACTACACATGAGCTTTGTATAAATATTAAAGAGGCTTTCTCCAAATGAAAGCTTCCAAATGAAACATAGTTCTTTGGCTCTCTTTTAATAGCCTTGCTCGGAAGGGAAACGGGGGCCAGGGGAGGGGGTGAGAGAGAAGAAGAGGCAATTGCTGGAGTGGCAAGGACTGGGAGCAATTTGCTATGATTGTATTTGGGGGTCTGCGGTTGCCAGCTTCGGATTTTAACCATCTCTTTATGGGATGATGGACTGTTGCTCTCTGACTCCTCTCATGTTCTTTCCCTCCAATGATTGTTCCTACATGAGGAGCTGGTGACAACCGTAGCCAACGTAGCCTTTGGAAAACTGCTGGTTCGGGAGAGTCTGCCCACAGCCTTGGATAGATCTCTGTTGGACTATCGCAATGCACTCTACATGGGTCGACCCTTGAACCGGGGTGAAATCCAGCAGGTTCTCACAGGTTCTGGAGAACTGGTAGCGGAAAATTTGAGCAGTTCAGAGAACTAACAAATACCACCTCTGGCTGACCCCAGAATGGGGTGGGAATGGAGATTTTGCAATATCCTTCCCCCAGGAGTGGGGAGAAAATGGGGATTTTGCAGTATCCTTCCCCCAGCCACTTAACAACAGCGGCTGAAAAGGTTGTAAAATGGGGCACAACTCGATGGGAATTTTGGTCTCAATTGTCAAGGACACCTCTTATATACCTGGTAACCATCTCTTGCTCTTTTTTTGTCCAATCCATCCCACGTGCTCTGTGAATGTTCCCAATAAGGTCAGTTACATGTGTGTATTCTCTAATCTGTGGAATAATTTTTGGTTGCTAAATGAATCTGGCTTCTCCACTGACTTGTCAGGAGTTCTCAGAAGGGGATCACATGACCCCAGGATACTGCAACCGTCATAAATATGAGTCGGTTGCCAAGCATCTGGATTTTGATCAGTTGACCATAAGGATGCCACAACGGTCATAAGTGTGAAAAATGGCACTAAGTCGCTTTTTTCCAGTAATGTCGTAACTTTGAGCAGTCATGAAACAAACCCTTGTAAATTGAGGATTACTCTGTATGTACTTTGACAAGCAGCTACGTACTAAGACCAACGGGGATCATATTTTCTCAATCTTTCTACCATGGAATTTAGGACCGTCTCTTTACAGAGAATTATAGCTGCTGTTCTAAATGTAAAGGAGCTTCCGTAGGATGAAATATCTATAGGATTTGCCCCTTGGTGAAGGGGTTTCCTCCAGGGGTGGGCTGCTACAGGTTCGCCCGAACATGGGCGAACCCGCAGCTAACGTTAGGGCCAGTTCAGAGAACCTTCAAATCCCACCCCTGGTTGGCCCCGCCTACCCCACCTTGCCCCTCCCACCCCTCCCTTCCCAGGAGTCTCCACGCGGCCCGTTTTGAAATGTGAGGTAAGTGCAGGGCCTCCTGGAAATTCTGGAAGACCAAAAACGGGCCTGTTTCCAGCCTCCAGAGGGATTCTGGAGCCTGGGGGAGGCAGTTTTTGCCCTCCCAGAGGCTCAAGGAAAGCCTCCGGAGCCTGAGGAAAGTGAAAATGGCCCCCGTGCCATGGTGCAGGAGGCCGACTAGGCCACGCCCATCATGGCCACACCCACCATGGCCACACCCATCCAGCAATTGGGCAGAGAACCCATTGCTTAAATTTTCGAAGCCTCCCCCTCGTTTCCTCCCACACCTTAAGAAAATTAAGGCACTAGTAAAATAACAAAAATCTTCAGAAGCAAGGAGCAGATCATTTCCCCACCCGCCCCAAGGGGCTTCTGACTTTCGTAGCCGGATTTCATGATACACAGTTTCCATTCTATTTCATTCATTCGTCTCTCTTAAAACATAAAATTTCACCCACTGTAAATGTCAAATCTTTCCTTTGTTATTTGCTAACGCCATTTTAAACATCTTGAATTGTTTGCTTTGTTGAAGGGCTCAGCGAGCCTCGAGTATTCTTTATTTGTATTTTACTACCAGACATCCTTTAGTTTCCCTTTTTTAAAAAAAAAATAAAGTAATATTTTTTTTCTAAAAAAAGAAGAAGAAAAAAACCAAGCTGAAATGGGATTTAAACAACAGAGTGAAGTTTGCCATTATCATAAATGTGTGAAGTGCTTTCTGAATAATAAAATGGATCAGAGATTCAGGATAATTCAAAGGGAAATGTTATGTTCAGCATCAGAATTAGATTACGTTAATGTAGTTCATTTGAAATGGTTTAAAGGCCACTGGAAGCGCGAAGAAAGAATTTGTATCATAACTTAGAATAAATAGATTGCGGCATTTGTTTATAATAACGGCACGCTGAACAAATCTATTACTGTGTGGCCGAATGTGGCAATATATTACCGCTGTTATTAAATCTACTTCTGTGTGATGATAAATTATAGATTTAATTAGACGTATTCCCTGGGTACATATGCGGGTATCAGTCAGTAGGGAGGAGAGACACGTGACATTATCACATGTTTCATTGTGTCATTGCACAAATAATGCCAATTAGGTATGTCTGCAACATTTCTTTGACAAACGCATGATGCAGAAGACATCAATGTGACTTATGCTGGAAGTTATATTTATATGTAGATTTTTATGCTTTGGTGTCTATTTGTACCCTGCTCTCGGGTAGAGATGATCAGTTTCTAAACATGATGTATTAAATAAATAAATAAACTTAGGTGACCTTCAGACAGATGGATAGATGATTGAGAGAAAGAGAGAGAGATGATAAAGAGATAGATAGATGATAGAGACATATAGATGATAGAAATAGATGATAGACAGACAGACTGATTGATTGATTGATTGATTGATACATACATTCCTTGTTTTCCCCAAAATAAGACATTCCCTGATAATAAGCCCAATCAGGCTTTTGAGCGCATGGCAATAAGGCCAAGCGCTTATTTTAGGGTTCAAAAAAATATAAAACAGGGTCTTCTTTTTGGGAAAACATAGTAGGTAGGTAGGGGGACAGAGAGAAAGAGAAAGAAAGAGAGAGAGAGAGAGAGATAATAGATAGATAGATAGATAGATAGATAGATAGATAGATAGATAGATAGATAGATAGATAGATAGATAGATAGAAGAGAGAGAGAGAGAGATAAGATATGGATGGGGAGAGAAATTAGATGATTGAGAGAAAGAGATTGAGAGAAAGGGATGATAGATTGATATATAGATAGATAGAGATTAGCAGTAGCAATAGCATTTAGAGTTATATACCGCTTCATAGTGATTTACAGTTCTCTCTAAGTGGTTTACAGAGTCAGCCTATTGCCCCCAACAACCTGGGTCCTCATTTTACCGGCTGAGTCAAACTTGAGCCGGTGAGAATAAAACTGCTAGCAATCGGCAGAATTAGTCTGCAATACCGCATTCTAACCATTGCGCCACCATGGCTCTTTAATAGGGAGAAGTAAAAATATGGATGGGAGGGAGAGAGAGGGAGGGAGGGAGGAGAGAGGGGGAGAGATTAGATATGGAGGGACATTTGTCAGCTGGAGAGAACTGCCACAGATTCTGGATCTGGATTTGAACCTGTAAGGAAGTCGTTTGGATTTAAATCATCACACAGCAATGGATTTTTTTTTTCCTTTGAGTTTACCCACTTCATCGGGAGGCAGCACAATGTATGATAATACTTTAGGAATCTTTCTACGATGCAAGTGTAGAAAGGTAGAGTTTGCAACAGCCTTGAAGATTATTCATTTGCAACTCTACATTAAATCAGCTCAGGAGTATAGCTAATAGGGAGCATTTTTGAGATGATACCCATTCTGAGCTTTCAGATGTTTCTAAAGTACAGCTCTTGGTGTCCCTCATCATGAACCATGTAAGGTCATCCCCAAATTTAATAGATGCCGTCTTGAGTCTTTCTTCCGTTGACTATTACAGCATTTTGACTCTGCTCTCCTAATTTCTCCCCATCTGTTTCTTGATGACTTGATTAAATCTATCCATCTGATTACTAAGAGTCAACAACGACTTGAAGATACATAATCAATCGAATTTTTTTTTGTTTTGTTTTTACTTACACGTTGAGTTTTGCTTCTTGGAAAGAATCCTGTCACATCAGTAACCTTAGGGCTCTGCTTTAAGATAATTATTGGGTTATCTTGAAGCGTTCTTTTTTTTTTCCCCCTCTGCTTCCAGAAATAAATGGTGGCAATTAAGTATGTTGATACAAGTCCCTTTAGCAGCTCAACAGCTGATGTGTAATGGTTAGTTCTGGAGCTGTGGCTGGGATTTTTTTTTTATTTTTAATAAGCGCACCTGCATACCTTGTTTTCCTTTTTGACCTATCTTTTTGTCCTGTTGTTTTGTTATCTGCGTTACCATCCAGTCAAAAGACTATAATCAAATATATACTTTCAATTAAGGAAATTTCCCTTTCCATTGTAACATCCCATCTCCTGCTGCATGGAGCTTCGTGCTTGCATGGGAGAGGCTCCAAAATAGCAATAGCAATAGCACTTAGACTTATATACCGCTTCACAGTGCTTTACAGCCCCTCTCTAAGCGGTTTACAGAGTCAGCCTCTTGCCCCCAACAATCTGGGTCCTCATTTTACCCACCTCGGAAGGATGGAAGGCAGAGTCAACCTTGAGCCGGTCAGGATTGAACTGCTGGCAGTGGGCAGAGAGAAGGAAGGGAGGGAGGGAGGGAGGGAGGGAAGGAGGAAGGGAGGGAGGGATGACAATAGCAATAGCACTTAGACTTATATACCACTTCATAGTGCTTTTACAGCCCTCTCTAAGTGGTTTTACAGAGTCAGCTTATTGCCCCCAACAATGTGGGTCCTCATTTTACTGACCTCAGAGGGATGGAAGGCTGAGTCAATCTTGAGCCAGTCAGGATCAAACTGCTGGCTATGGGCACAGCCTGCAATACTGCATTCTAACCATTGTACCAACAAAGGAAGGAAGGAAGGAAGGAAGGAAGGAAGGAAGGAAGGAAGGAAAGAAGGAAGGAAGGAAGGAAGGAAGGAAGGAAGGAAGGAAGGAAGGAAGGAAGGAAGGAAGGAAGGGTAATAGCATTTAGGCTTATATACTCCTTCACAGTGCTTTACAGCCCTCTCTAAGTGGTTTTACAGACTCAGCCTATTGCCCCCAACAATCTGGGTCCTCATTTGACTGACCTCGGAAGGATGGAAGGCTGAGTCAACCTTGAGCCGGTGAGAATCGAACTGCTGGCATTGGGCAGAGTCAGCCTGCGATACTGCACTTTAACCACTCCGCATCATGGATGGGTGGATGGAAGGATAAGCAGTATCACTTAGACTTATATCCCGCTTCACAGTGCTTTCCAGCCCTCTCTAAGGGGTTTACAGAGTCAGCCTCTTGCCCCCAACAATCTGGCTCCTCAAAATACCTAACAAAACCCTGGGAACTTTTATTTATTTATTTATTTGAATCTCTTGATATGCATGATTGCCATTTTCATTTGATTTTTTTTTAAAAAAAAGAAATTTACTGTAAAAAGATAATTACCAATGCTACCAGTAACGCCCTTATTCTACAAACTGATTACAAAAAAAAAAGGCTATGGGATTTTATTTGCTTTTATTCCATTTGATGGAATTCCTGTTACCGCCTGGCACAACGGATCAGGACCATAAGTTAGTCCTGAAGATTTATTCAAGACTATGCACAAGAATCTGGTCAACTAATGGTCAGCACTAAATCGGTGACAGATAAGGAATTCAAGTGTGTGTGGGGGGGTGCTGAATCATAGAATCATAGGGCTGGAAGGGACCTTGGAGGTCTTCTAATCCAATTGAATCATTTATGGCAATGTAAGGATTCTAAGCTGATGGCATGCTTAACTCCACCCTCAGCTGTGCCTGCTTTTGCTGCATTTGACTCCAAAGAGATGCTTTCGACCACGAGGGACTGTGATTGAAACACCTTGTTTGCAACTCTTTAAAGTAGCTATGTCTTGATGTGAAACCATCGCTGGAACATTATAATGCCTGACTCCAAGATATATCAGGACAAACATACCCAGAAGAGCCAAAGATTCAATCAATCACAAGGGAGGAGGGGGGATTCTTCCCTTATTATCTTGCAATTCCTTCGTCTACCCCCTCTACCTGCTTTATCATTCTGCTTAATCTAATTACACATTAATTTCTGGAGAGATTTTCTCATCACGTATCCGATGGGCAAAGACCAGGAGTTCCTAGAGAAATCATTTCTGACATTAAATAGAACCTTCATACAATATATTAGCCTACGAATCCCTGACTTCTTTTTAAATATGCTATACAACATTTAAAGAAAACTGATTAGAATAATGGAAAGTTTGGTCTTCTTAATACACTCTAATGACAGTTTTAAACCGCATTCTTTTGTTAAATGAATATGTTGGCAGACGTTATGGTTATTTTCTAATAATGAGATCTTAAGAATCGAGGGAGATTCTTTTTTTAAAAAAATTCAGCGATGTGGCTGAGCAATCGTACTTAAATTTTACAAGCGTGCACCCACTCTTATTCTCTGGGTGTTGCATGCATAATCTTAATAACACACCAATTTAATCAAGTTTGCTACAGCACCTTTGCTATCATTTAATTGAATGTGCTTTATATCTTGCATATTTAATACTTAGATTATTGAAAAATGTAATGGTTTTAGTCCCTTAGCAAAGAAACGCAAATATGAACACCTGTTGTACTCATTGTCTCCCAGGAGTTAAATTTTGGTCTGGTTGTGGACGATGGGTCCCGCAGCCCAATGCACATGGAAGACACCATATAGGGCAATGATGGTTAACCTTTTTGCCGTCGTGTGCCAAAAGTTGGGGGAGTGTGGGAGGGTCACGTGCACACATGCCCGACTCATAATTCAATGCGGCCCGTCCCCCTGTGCATGCCGTGACCCCCCATCCATTCAAAATGTCTTGCATGCATCCAAATGGATGTTAAGAATGACCATCAGTAACATTTAGAGGTCTAAAGTTTCACCACCCCAGGCCAAGGACCAGTAATAGGATTCAAATAATTTAACAACTGGTTCTCTGCTCTAATGACCGACTGAGCGGGCATGACCATGGTGGGAATGGCCAGGCAGCGCTCAGCCTCCTGCCCCCCCCCCACGGGTAGCAAAAACGGGCCACGGGGGCACGCGCTCCCCTGCACTCTGCTTTGGGCCAAGGAAGCCTCCCCGCACTTACCTGGGAACCAAAATTGGGCACATGGGGACTCCTGAAAGGGGAGAGGAGGAGCCAGCCAGCAATTTAACTACCAAACCGGCTGAATCCCACCAGTGCCAAAGATTTAGGAGAAGATCCGTCTTACTTGTAAGAACCATCAACTACGTAACACAGTTATAATTACCCCATCAACCATTTGTGTATGTGGAGAACTTAGTGCACCATTTAAATGCTGCTTGAGTAAAATAATAATAATAATGCAGAAGCGTGAAATGGATCACCATTGTTTTCAATTATACTTGTCTTCCTAATATTATCTTAAATGATAATATTAAACCTACAAGCTAATTTTGTTGCTCCTGGATCAGAAGCAACAGGAATAAAATCCATCTTGATTAATATTCCAAATATAAAATATCCTGTTGGTTGTGTCGCCCTTAACAGATTGAATGTCAGCAGCTGGAAAGGGACTTTAAAAAAAAAATAAAATTACAGCAGAAAGAGAAATAGGCATTAATACAAATACATTCGAAGAGGATGGAGAATAATTTTGGAACCGTTTAAGTCTCTCTTTCTTTTTTTTTTTTTCATTCTGAAAATATTAAAAACTCTTCCCAAATCCAACACATCAGTATTTTATTTCTTTTAACCAAAATGGACAATATGTATTTCAGGGAAACATTTTGTCATTTATTATGTCACCAGCAGAAAAAGACTAAAATAAACTGTTTATTATCACACATAAAATGCTTTTGATTAGCCAACTGAAAAACTAATTTCATTTTCTCATTACACTGCCTCAGGCATCCTTTAACATCAATTTTTATTACAGACAAAGCTGGGGAAATTAAAATGATCAGTTACAGTGGAGGGAAAAATATTCATTTCAGGATGTGTGTGTGTGTGTTTTTTTAAAAAAGGTAAGAGTAGCTAGTGGTGAACCCATTAGTCTTTGTAATTACAATTAATTTTGCAGAAACAGAGGGCCAGAGCTTATGAGCTCTCAATTGTTGTACCTCTTTTAGCAAAAAAAAAACCTGATTGAAAGTTAAAAAAAACACAGGTGTATCCGGGCAGCGTGTATCAAGAAATATTAAAATTTAGCTTAAATCTAGTTCATGGCATGTTCTGTTATTTCCAGTCCTGAAATCTATCCAGTTGCATTTCAGTCTTACAGTTCTACTCCATTCTCTACTCATCTCACAGATTTGCCACCGATAGTTTAGTAATGCTGACTATTCATATCACAGAAAAGTATATTGTATATGCAGCATGACAGGCTGGAAAAGAACTAACAGCAACAAGAACAAGAATAATTGGGCAGCAGGTCAGATGTTTGAAAATTGGCGGCAGTTTTGTTCGGAATGCAGAATAATAAGAGTTGGAAGGGACCTTGGAGGTCATGTAGTCTAACCCCCTGCTCAAGGAGACTCTATACCCGTGATGGTGAACCTATGGCATGCGCATGAGCCATATCTGTAGGCATGCAAATATTGCCTTAGGTCAGCTCCAGTGCACATGTGCACGCCAGCCAGCTGATTTTCGGGCCTTCCGGGCCCACCGGAAATCGGGAAACAGGCTGTTTCTGGCCTCCAGAGGTCCTCCGGGAGGGGAGTGAGGAAGGCCATTTTAACCCTCCCCAGGCACCAAGAAAGCTTCCGGAGCCTGGGGAGGGTGAAAAATGGGCCTACTGGACCCACCGTGCCATCGCATGCCAAAAACAGGGGGAGCATGCGGGGTCGAGCATGAATGCGCAGAGCGGGGCGCATTTAATTATGGGTGTGGGCATGTGTGAATGTGACATACACACACCTCTGTGCTCCCCTTGCTTTTGGCACGGACAGCAAAAAGTTTAGCCATAACTGCTCTATACCATTTCAGAGAAGTGGCTGTCCAGTCTGTTCTTAAAAGTCTCCAATGATGGACCAAAGGTGTTTTTTCAAGAGGCAACGGGACTTTCTGATTTTCTTTGAAGACATTTTGTTTCCCATCCAAGAAGCTTCTTCAGCTTCTTCAGAAAGTCCAGTTGTCTCTAGAAAAAGTGCCTTTGGGACAACCATGACCTGGATGACTATATAAACTCCATTGTTGGAGCACCCAGAACTTCTGGAGGCAAGACATTCCGCTGGTTGATTGGTCTAGCTATCAGGAAATTCCTTCTTAGTTCTAGGTTGCTTCTCTCTTTGATTAGTTTCCATCCATTGTTTCTTGTCTTGCCTTCAGGTGCTTTGGAGAATAGTTTGACTCCCTCTTCTTTGGGGCAACCCCTGAGATATTGTTACACTGCTATCATGTCTCCCCTGGTCCTTCTCTTCATTAAACTAGACATACCCAATTCCTGCAACCGTTCATCGTATGTTTTAGCCTCCAATCCCCTCATTCTCTTTGTTGCTCTTCTCTTCACTCTTTCCAAAGTTCATTTTCAAGGTTTTATAATCCACCTATCTGATCACCTTCAGCTATTTAAGCAACCGCCATGTCTTTGGAAATTTTGGCCTTCCACATTTAATGACCATGGACTAGAGAACAGATTACCGTACTTGATATCTCCACGCTCATTTTGGCTGGCCTCTTCAGAGGCAGAGTGGCAAGGGTATATGGGAATTGTAGTCATAAAGGGAGCCTTTGGTTGGGTAGGTTGCCATTTTGAGCATTCTGCCTCTGAAGAGGCCAAGCACTGGGAAAAGGTCAAGATCAGGGGTGGGCTTCAAAAAGTTTAGCAAGGGCTTCTCTGCCTGATTGCTGGATGGGCGTGGCCATGGTGGCCTAATCGGCCACCTGCAGCACAGCAGGGGGGGCATTTTTGCCCTCCCCAGGCTCCGGAGGCTTTTCTCAAGCCTCCGGGAGGATGAAAACAGCCTCCCCAGGCTCTGGATTTCTGGCCTTCCTGAACTTTCCGTAGGCCTGTTTTTTCACCCTCCCCAAGCCTCCTTGCACGCCCTGCATTTACCTGCATCCAAAATGGGCCGTGTGGGGACTCCTGGGATGGGCGGGGTGGGGTGGGAGGGACCAGCCAGGAGTGGGATTTGGGGGTTCTCTGAACTACACAGAATCTTAGCTAAGGTTCTCCCAAACCCCTGCAAACCCCCAGCAACCCACCCCTGGTCAAGATGTCTGTTCCCTAAACCATGTTTACCATACCTTGAAACCCAACCTCGCTCAATAGATATCATCTGTGAAAGATTACACCAGTAAACTATTTCCTTTTTTTTTTGCAAAAGCTCTGATCTCTTTTTTTAAAAAAATCTCTCTGGATGTTTGGAAGGTTTGATTGCATTATCCTGTTCAAATGACAGCCAGATATTTTTTTTTTTTTGCTTTATATGTGACAGCTATGTTACTTTCAGGATACACAGATCTACACCAATCAGGATTTGAACTTGATCATAATAGGAGCTTTGTAACCGCTTGACAATGAAGTGTCAAAAGATGTTGCCTGAAGCTTTCACTCAGTCCCTCTCCTTCTCAGAGCAAGCCCTAGTGAAGCGGTGGGTCTTAGGTTAGATACGAAGCACAAGCAAAGGACACAATTACTTCACAGCTTCAGCTAGTAAATATACAGTAGGCCAGTGGTGAAATCCAATTTTTTTTTTACTACCGGTTCTGTGGGTGTGGTTTGGTGAGCGTGGCAGGAGAAGGATACTGCAAAATCCCCATTCCCACCCCACTCTGGGGCCAGCCAGAGGTGGTATTTGCTGGTTCTCCAAACTACTCAAAACTTCCTCTACCGGTTCTCCAGAACCTGTCAGAACCTGCTAGATTTCACCCTTGCAGTAGCCTCTATATATCAATCTCTCTCTCCTTCTCCCTCCCTCCCTCCCTCTCTCTCTCTCTCTCTCCATCTTTACTGCATGATGAACATCAATTATTGCAAAAATAGGGGGAGAAATTTGATTCCATCTTTCATTTCTAGCCCACCTGCTTGTTCAATACAGCTTAGGAACTCTTTAGAGGTTCTTCCCCCTTTCTCACCACAACTCTGAGAATTGGTGTATTTATGACATTTGTTGAACTTTTAAGTCAGTATTTCTCAACCTTGGCAACTTGAAGATGGGTGGATTTCAACTCTCAGAGTTCCCTGTGCTGGCTGGGGAATTCTAGGAGTTGACGTCATCTTCAACATCTTCGAGTTGCCAAGACTGAGAAATACTATTTTAGTAGTTTTAAGATGGCACGCAATAGGATAGTTTTGGATGGGATGTTTTGTAGGAGTCATTAACTCAACATCACCTCGTTAGCTAAAGGAATTAAACCCCAGGATTTGAACTTGGGTCTCTAGGAGTGGTGTGGTGGCCTAGAGATGGAGCTCTTGCCTCACAATCAGGAGGCTGTGAGTTCAATCCTAGGTAGAGGCAGATATTTCTCTCTCTGGGCACAATGACGATATATCTGTTCAACAAAACTCCGCATTGGCTACAGGAAGGGTATCTGGCCAATAAACACTCAGCTCCATTCGGTTGCCCAGACTCCACCCCACAAGGGATTATGCCATCATTAAAAGATGATGATGATGATTTGAACCTGGGTCTCTCCAATCTTAATAAAACCTTTTAATCAGGATGCCATCCTCCCCCATACAGCTTGATTGCCTCTTTTCTGGGGGGGAGGGGGAGTCATCTTGCTGGAGTTTTGCATCAAGCACATCTGTTCCAATGTGCCTCGATGTTGCTTAATTATTCTTTTATTTCAGATGTCGCCACCTTTGATTCCAGCCCTAGTTGTTGATACAAAGACGGTGACAGATATCTTTCATGCTAATAAGATCTCTTTTTAAAAAAAATCAAGAAAGCATGCGGGAAAATATATATTATTAAGCTTCCTTATCAGGATGTGATTCATCTTATATAAAGAACGGGAAGATCAATAGTGAATGCCCCAAGTGATGAGTAAAAAAAACCCCACATAAACCCCAAAATGCAATTATTCCTTCCCCCCCCCCCCCTCTCTCTCTCTCTCTCGGTTTTCTTAGAATGTCATTCAAAATGGAAAAGTAAGAGATTCAGGCTGTTTCTCAGGCAAGAGAGAGAAATGGAGAAGGGAGAGGGGAAAGAAAAAAAAACATTTCTCTTAACCAAAAGCAATATTCCTGAATACATCTTTTCTCATTTCCTTGCCTATTCTCCGGGGAGGTAAAAGCTTTTGATCAGAGGCATAATTAATGCCATCTTCTGACCATTCTATTCCCTTGGATGGGAGTGAGCAATAGGTTACGGGGCAATAGAGCGAAATTAGATTTTAGCTGAACATATGTCTTGACCTTTTCCTTAAAACCAATCTATTTACTTCATAATGCAGCTCATCTTGCATCAACTCGTGTAACCAAACTCAGTGTAAAGGTTAAGACATCTGCTAATCTGAAATTACCTCCTTTCTTTCTTTCTTCCTTCCTTCTTTCCTTCCTTCCTTTCTTCCTTTTCTTTCTTTCTTTTTCCTTCCTTCCTTCCTTCCTTCCTTCCTTCCTTCCTTCCTTCTTTTTTTCTTTTTTCTTCAGTTCCTTCTTCCCTTCTTTTTTTCTTTTTTCTTCCCTTCCTTCCTTCTAGTGGTGGTATTCAGCAGGTTCTATCCGGTTTGAGCAAACCGGTAGTGGCGGCTGCTGGTGGCTCCACCCACCCACCCAGACATAATCACATCGCATTTATCCATCTTTTTGATGCTCTGCACATGCACAGAAGGCCCTGTGCACAAGCTCACATTTGTGAACTGGTACCTAAGATAAATGAATACCACTCCTGCTTCCTTCCCTCTCCCCTTCCCCCCACCTTTCTCTTTCTTTCTTTGTTTCCTCCTTTCCTTCTTTCCTTCCTTCTCTCTCTCCCTTTCTCCTTCCTTCCTTTCTTTCTTTCTCTTCCTTCCTTTCTTTTTCTTTTTCTTTTTCTTTCTTTTTCTTTTTCTTCCTTTTCCTTCCTTCCTTCCCTTCCTTACCTCTCTTCCTTCTTTCTTTCTTTCTTTCTTTCTTTCTTTCTTTCTTTCTTTCTTTCTTTCTTTCTTTCTTTCTTTCTTTCTTTCTTTCTTTCTTGTTGAACATGGAAAAGGAGAGAGAGATTGAGAAAGAGATGCCAGGAACAACCAGGTTGCAGTGAAAGTTGTGGAGTTCACACAATACAAGTCATCTCCAAGTCATCTTTGTAGACAGCTCACTCTAAGTCTTTTTGGGGGGTTCTTTGGGAAGCCATCTGGAATGAGAATGGAAGACATTAAGTAGATGGATCTTAAAGTTGATTCTCATGTTGCCAACACATTGGCCATGTTTACAGAATGTGAAAAGGTTACAGGTAGTCCTTGACTTCCAATCATTTATTTATTTATTTATTTATTGGTTCGATTTATTTGCCGCCCTTCTCCTGAGACTCAGGGTGGCTTACAATGCATTAAGCAGTAGCCTTCATACTTTTGTATATACCTGCTTACTAGGGCTTTTGGCCCCCCAAGTGGTGTTCTTTTTTATACAAAGTCATCTTATTGCCCGCACAATCCAGGTCCTCATTTTACCTACCTTGGAAGGATGGAAGACTGAGTCAACCTTGAGCCTGGTGAGATTTGATCTTGCTGTAATTGCAGGCAGCTGGCAGCTAAGTGCTACTTAACAGCACTTTAGTCTGCTGCACCACCAAGGCTTTTACATTTGTTTAACATTTGTTTGAAGTTACAACAGCACTGAGAAAGGTGACTTATGACAGGCCATGCGCTTGTACCATCGCAACATCCTCATGGTCATATGATCAAAATTCAAGCAACTGATATGTATTTACAATGGTTTCAGTTCCTGGATCATGTGATGCTGGCTGGAGGATTCTGGGAGCTGAAGTCCACAAGTCTTAAAAGTTGCCACAGTTCGACACCCCTGGTTTAGTGTGTCATAACTCAGATATCGCACTGTTAATAAACTAGAACACTGAGAGCCTTTCAGGGTTTTATTGATTGTTATCCTAAGAGAATTAAGAGGCGCCAGCAGCCCCTGTTTGAATTCTTGGAGGAACTCGAAATAAAGAGACAACAATCCTCACAAAACAACTTTTTTTTTCTTTTTTGCAAGACTTGTTGGGGAAGATGAGTCTATCACGTGCACACAAACACACATAAGTAGTTGGCGACCCTCAAATCGCCAACTATTAATCAGGAACGACAGCCTTTATTCATATATATTTAACTGAAGCTGCATAATTTTAAACTCCACTGGGCCTGGATAAATGACCCTAAGTATGGTACTTTTTCAAAATTGACAATGATTGATGACGGAGCAGGAAATTATGAACACAAACAGCCGATCAGAGTAAACAAGGCAGGCCTTTTAAGATTGTGGGGATGGCGGAAATTTGCATTTTCGCTCTTGAGATTCTTTACAACTCTCCCCCCCCCCCCCTTCATCTTCATCATTCTGCTCAATACATTTCAGTACAGGGGATAGGGAGCTTGTGAAGATCCCTCCCCCCCCCCTATTGAAACACAATTCAATTTATTGTGTTATCTCACCAATTCCCCTATTCTCAACTTGGAGACTGTAGGAGGCAGCCAGGGTGGAGTCAAATGTGCCATCAATTTGGAATCACTACGTTCCCACAAAAGACTTTAAGTCCAGCCTCCCCTTGAAATCCATTCTCTCTTATCTGTTGCCAATTCGCCTTGACTGCTAGCAGATCAGACTCTTGTTCATAGATAGCACAGAATAAACTTGAAGGGTTTTGAACTCAACAGAAATAGTACTGAGCTCATATTACCTCATATTACCTTACCGTCATACTACCTTCCCCAGAAATGGAACTGTGTTTATAATACCAAACTGATATTAATGTTATTGTATCGTCTCCATTCCCAGGGTCACGGTGGCTCAGTGGCTAAGACACTGAGCTTGTTGATCGAAAGGTCAGCAGTTCAGTGGTTCGAATCCCTAGTGCCGCATAAGAGGGTGAGCTCCCGTTACTTGTCCCAGCTTCTGCCAACCTAGCAGTTTGAAAGCACATAAAAAATGCAAGTAGAAAAATAGGGACCATCTTTGCTGGGAAGGTAACAGCGTTCCATGCGCCTTTGGCATTGAGTCATGCTGGTCATATGACCACAGAGACGTCTGCGGACAGCGCTGACTCTTCGGTTTTGAAATGGAGATGAGCACTGCCCCCTAGAGGCAGGAACGACTAGCACATATGTGCAAGGGGAAACTTTACCTTTTATCATATCCTCCATTTTCATCTCAACTGCTTTACTTAACTTTTCTCTGATATGGGTTCGCTTTCACCATATTGCTGTTTTTACTTTTAATTAAGGAATATTTGTTATGTTAAAAACCACTTTGGGCATTTTAGAAATGCAAGAAGGCCAGTAAAAATGATTTGAGTGGAGAAATAAACATATACATAAGCAGCGACTTTCTTCCCTCTCTTAAAAATACGTATATCTAAGCCAAGATACATAGAAAGAAAAAGAAAAAAACAAAATGATTTCTAAAATCCAATATCCGGTACATGATTAAATCTCAGAAACATATTCATAGCTAACATGGTTTCCTTCAAATCTGCTGTAGCGATTAGGAAGAAATAATATTCCGTGTCTTCACATCAAATGTATAATCTTTGCTTGCAGCCCCTGTTTGCTCTTTTGTAAATAAAGAGCCGTCCGTTCCAATTAAGCTGAAAACAGTCTCTTCCTGACTGCAGTTTTGCCTTGATGGCCTTGAAAAGTAATCAAATTACAAAAAGGAGAAGAAGAAATATCCCCCCCCACACACACACCTGGTTCGTGGTAAGCAACATCTGCCTTTCAATCAGTGCTATCTTTTGAACCCTGTGTCATCCCTGGGTCAGGAGCCTATCAATGCTTTTCTGATGGTGAAGAACTTGGCAAGCTCATCTACCTGCTGGCTTGCAAGAGATAAAGATAGCGCTGGTGTTTATCTAAATCTCTGACCTTCTAATTGTCTAGAACATCCAAGCGGTAGACTCAAGAAAAGAATTTCCCCTAACATGCAACTGTTGTTCCCACTCAGAGGAATTCTTCCACGGCATGGATTCCCTGAACAGTTCTGTGCCCTTACAAGTCTCAAACTCCCAGAAGATATGAAGTCAGGCGTATAGTTGGGACTATACGAAGCCTGGAACTGTGGAATGAAGTTGCTACAACTGAATCCTCCATTGTAAAGTTCTCTTCTCCCCTCCCCCAAATAAAATCAGATTTGAGTAGGTGACTGGGTCACCCAAAATGAAATTGGACAAATTAGCATTTTCAGGATATGTTAGACTTCAAGTCTAACCTGCACTGCATATCGGACATAAATACAACTGAGAGACTCCAGAGATATTTTATGAGAAGAGTCCTCCATTCCTCTATCCGCAATAAAATTCCTTATGCCACCAGACTCCAAATTTTGGGCTTAGACAACTTAGAACTCCGCCGACTTCAATCTGACCTAAGCATAGTGCATAAAATTATCTGCCACAATGTCCTTCCTGTCAACGATTACTTCAGCTTCAACCACAACAATACATGAGCAAATAATAGATACAAACTCAAGGTAAAACTGCTCCAAACTCAATTGCAGAAAATATGACTTCAGTAACAGAGTGGTCAATGCCTAGAATGCACTACCTGACTCTGTGGTTTCTTCCCCAAACTACCAAAACTTTTTAACCTTAGACTGTCTACTGTTGACCTCACCGCATTCCTAAGAGGTCTGTAAAGGGCGTGCATAAGTTCACCAGCATGCCTTCTGTCCCTGTCCTAATATTCCTTTTTACTTACTCTTTACATGTATTCAAATTATGTTTATACTTTTACCTGTTATCTTATATATGCTTGACAAATCAACTTATGATTAAGTCTCATCAAAGCACAACCATAACAGCTACTATTCCCTTAGCAAAGGTTGGTAAGAGTTGAAGTTTGAAAGATCAGGTTGGCTTCCATTTTTCAGGCATTTGGAGGTAGCAATAGAGGAAGTTCTCCACTTACAATAGTTCATTTAGTGACTGTTCGAAGTTGCAATGGCACTGAAAAAAGTGACTTATGATGGTTTTTCACATTTTTGACAGATGCAGAATCTGCAGAGTCATGTGATTTATATCTGGATGCTTGCTAGCGGACTCAGATTTAGGACAGTTGCAGTGTCCTGGGATCACATGATCCCTTTTTACGACCTTCTGACAAGCCACGTCAATGAGGAAACCAGATTCACTTAACAACTGTGTGACTAATGTAACAACTGTGGTGATTCGGTTAACAAATGTGGCACTGAAAGTCGTAAAATAGGGCAAAACTCATTTCACAAATTTCTCACTTAACAACATAGGCACAGGGCACGGCACAGAGAGAACACAAAGAACTGGCAGTTCAAACAGCCCCTTTGTTACTCCAAATCTCCCCAAACGCTCCCACATTACAGGCAAGTCCCAGAGCAGAGTGAGAACAAACCCCCACGCAAACCTCAAGCAGCCTCTGGCTGCAATTAGTCCAGCCCAGCGCTGTCTGCACCAAGGCTGCATGGCAATAAATCCCAAATGTATTTGGCAAAACAAGAGCTAAGCAAGGAATTCAGGGAGCAGAAGATCCAGATGATTAGTCCAGAATGCCAACAAGGAATGCAAAGACTCTTGGCAAGTTCAAATGTCAGCACACAACATTTCAGGAACTCAGTGTTTGTTCCCAACAAATGCCCCTTCCCATGGCATCTCCTTAAGTCTCATTCCCCAGGTGTTCCTGGTGAAGCTGGGAGGGACACTCTCCTCACACGTGTCCTTCTCTGCCTGCACTGATCCCGCCTTCTCTGCATTCCCTTTTGTGTCTGGATGTTCTTCCTTCCATTCTCCACCATTCAATCAGAACCGAAGAAGCTTCTTGGATGAGAAGCAAAACCTCTTTTTAAAAAAATCAGAAAGTCCAGTGCCCTCTTGAAAAAGCATCTTTGGGACAACCATGACCTGGATGACTGAAAATCTCCATATACTTTTGAATTTATGAGCTTTACAAGAAATGGCTTTCCAACTTCCAAAAACCTCCAGAAAGCCATGGTTTTCATCCTAAACTCTAAACTGAATAAAGCCCTGGCAGATATTATTCTATATGCTAAGCCAAGTTTAAGCATATTTTGCTGTTAAACATACAACTAGGGTGTGCTTTTTTTTTCCTTTCTAAAACTTTTTAAGCTAAATTTTATGATCATCTTCCATCCTTCTATAAGAGGCTTTGATAGCACTTTAAAATAATGAGGTTCATTTTAATTAATGCAACATTAGTGAACATTTTGTAGGAGCACTTAGCCAGAGCTATTGGAATATCAAATGAACTAATTTGGGATTCATTTTATTATAACATCAAATGAATAGCTAAGAGGTCCCCCCTCTTTAATTATTGATACTTCAAGATAAATCTTATGATGCCAGCTTCTGAGCATTTGACTGACACGAGATTGGTCCATATTAACTATGAAACATACATATCTCACACATTTTTTTAAAAAAAAGGAGAATCTACACCATTAAAGCGACAGACCTGTACAATTTGCAAATGATCCAGCTGATCAGGTCCAGCTAGGACTATGTATTCAGGAGAATACAGAAGAACAGAGTAGGAAGGGACCTTGGAAGACTTCCAAGTCCAACCCCTTGCTCATCAGGAGACCCTAAAGCATTTCAGACAAATGGTTGTCCTGTCTCTTCTTAAAAACCTCCAGTGATGAAGTTCCCACAACTTCTGGAGGCAGGTTGTTTCACTGATTAATTGACCTCACTGTCAGGAAGTTTCTCCTTAATTCCAGGTTGCTTCTCACTTTGATTAGTTTCCAATCATTTTCCTTCCTTCCTTCCTTCCTTCCTTCCTTCCTTCCTTCCTTCCTTCCTTCCTTCCTTCCTTCCTTCCTTCCTTCCGTCAACTTGCAAAGCTTTCAAGTTGCCATGAGCAGGAGGGAGGGAGAAGTTTCTTTCGGAAGCTTCACACTTTCCTTTCCTTCCTTCCTTCCTCCCTCCCTCCCTCCCTCCCTTTCATCAACTTGCAAAGCTTTCAAGTTGCCATGAGTAGGAGGGAGGGAGAAGTTTCTTTTGGAAACTTCACACCTTCCTTTCCTTTCCTTTCCTTTCCTTTCCTTTCCTTTCCTTTCCTTTCCTTTCCTTTCCTTTCCTCCCTCCCTCCCTCCCTCCCTCCCTCCCTCCCATCCATCCATCCATCCATCCATCCATCAGAATTATAGAATAACGAAGTTGGAAGGAACTTTGGAGGTCTTCTAGTCCAACCTCCTATACCCACGATAGCCAAATCGGTGGGCATGCAAGCTCAGCTCTGGTGTGAGTGTGTGCGCTGGCCAGCTGATTGTTGGCCTTTTAGGCTGTTTCCTGCCTCCAGAGGGTCTTGGGGGCGGGGGTTATCATTTGTCCACTTCCTCATCCCGCCTCCCTTAAATGCACACCCATCACCTCTCCGTCCAGCATTCTCCCCTCAAGATTTATTTTCCTGAAGGCCTGAAGTTGAATCAAGTTGGGGGGAGGGGGGGAATAGTCTTCCAAAGTGTTCGTCTCCCATCACCCATCAGCTTCCACTTTTCACCACGCTTAAAACTCTACAAGGCCCGTGTGAACAGATGTGTTTTGTGTCACCTCTGTAGCTGTAATAAGAGAGTCGGGAATTGGCTTCAGCTCTTAGCAGAAATAAAAGAGCTGCCGCCTTCTATCGCTCTTGGATTGAGTTCATGATCGTCCTTACTATTTCTTTCTTAGATTTATATCTTGCCTTTTCTGTGGGCGTTCAAAGCATCTTCTGCAGAGGTCCCAAAGGTGCTTTTTCTGGGTTTTCTTCGAAGACGTTTCACTTCTCATCCAAGAAACTTCTTCAGCTCCATAAAGGATGGATGAGAAGTGAAAGTTCTTCAGAGAAAAACAAAGGAAGCCCAGTTGCCTCTTGAAAAAAACACCTTTGGGACAGGAGTGGGATAATCCCGGCGCTACCAGTTTGCTATTGGGAGTGCGCGCACGCTCTTGCTTTGCAAGCGTGTGGCGCTTCTGCGCATGCATAGATTCTCCACATGCGCAGAGCAGTGGTGAAATGTAAAATTGCTTACTACCGGTTCTGTGGGCATGGCTTTGTGGGGCGGGGGGGTAATGTGATTTAGTGGGTGTGGCCAACTTTTTTTTTTTTTTTTTTTTTTTACTTTTAAAAGCATTTTTTCTACAACCTCTTCGGCCGAAGGGGTTGTTAAAAAAAATGCTTTTCAAAGGCTCTGACGATCCCAGCTGAGTTGCCTGATTGTCAGAGGCTTTTTTTTTTCTTTTAAAAGCCTCTGACGATCCCAGCTGCTTTTACTTTTAAAAGCATTTTTTCGGCCGAAGAGGTTGTAGATGAAACGCTTTTAAAAATAATTTTTAAAAAGCCTCTGATGATCGCGCAGCTCAGCTGGGCATGGGGGCAGGAGGGTGGGGGCAGGGATTTTTGCTAACTGTTCTCCAAACCACCCGCTGCCTTCGCTACCGGATCAGGCAATCTGGTCCGAACCGGGAGCATTTCACTCCTGGCGCAGAGCATTTTTGATGACGTCTGGGTGGGTGGGTGGAGCCCGAACTGGGGTGAACCGGTAGCAATCCACCCCTGTTTGGGGACAACCCCAATCTGAATGATTGAGAATCTCCATAGACATCCTTCCGTAGAGGTCTTGTTTCACTTTTTCCCTATGATATTTAGGCTGAAGACAATGGGGCTGACCCACAACTCTTACAATTCCTGAACACAACCCTGAAAGTATTCACCTCCTACAGTATTTCTTCCAGCAGGCGGTCCTTTGTTTCCGGCCACAATCGAACCCAAAATTTCTGTTGCTAAGTGAGACAGTTGTTAAGTGAGCTTTGCCTCATTTTACCACCTTTCTTGCCACAGTCGTCGTTACTAATACGGTTCTTAAGTGAATCTGGCTTCCCCATTGACTTGGCTTGTCCGAAGGTCGCAAAAGGGGATCACATGATCCCAGGATATTGCAACCATCGTAAACACATGCCAGTTGTCAAGCATCTGAACGTCAGTCATGTTACTATGGGATGCTGCATAGTAATGGTCATGAGTATGAAAAACGGTCATAAGTCGCTTTTTCTCAGTGACAATTTCAAACAGTCCCTAAACGAATCGTTCCATTGGTTGCTGAATAACAATCATTGTAATGGAAGGGACAGTGTTTTTCTTCCTCGCGCTCCCTCCCAGAGCATCGGAGGGTAAATCCAATAAAATCAGCCATGTGGTTGTTTACAACATCCCACTCATTGTTAATAAATTAGTCTAAGTGCAGCCGCAACTCTAATTCCATAAAATGTTTAATATAACAGCTGAAATCCTCCAATTATGCACTAGGAACTACAAATAATTTGTTTTGTTTTTTTTTAATCACTCTCTCACCCTCTGTTCCTGCACGCTATCTAAATACCATCTGTAAGAAAACAGGCAACCTTCCGTTTCTGTGTGATGATAGAGATGCTGGAGTGGGAAAGCAGATAAACAGTTACATATTATTTTTTCTCCCTCCGTTCTCTTCCAGGCCCTGCAATTAAGTGAATCAATTACTCAGCTGCATTTACATTTCTCCTTTATCAGTTGAAATATAGGCAAGCTGGGTGTTACCCATCACCAGGAATCTGCCGCCTAGTTCCTTGCAACAGCTCCTTATAGGCGTCCAGTGCCTTGACCCAACCCTACACTGAACGGTCTTAATTTGCACTCGAGTCTTTGTTCACCTGTCTCGCAAACTCTTCACAATTTTAGCAAGGGGTTCTCTGCTCTGGTTGCTGGGTGGGCGTGGCCATGGTGGGCGTGGCCTAGTCACCCTCCTGCACCACAGTGTGGGGGGGGGTTTGACCTCCCCAGGCTCCAGAGGCCCTCTGGAGGCCGGAAACAGGTCTGTTTCCCGAACTGTAGGTCCGGATTTACCCTCCCTTAATCTCCACATGCGCCCTGCACTTACCTGCATCCGAAACAGGCTGCATGGGGACTTGTTCTTATGTAAAAATTTAAAAAGATGGAGAGAATGATTGATTTGGATTGGGAACATAATTTCCTCCAGAGTATGGTTGCCTCCCCCCCCCCCTCTCCATCTCTCTGCTTTAACAAAAGACCCTAAAAAAAACATAGCTTTCCCCATAATCCCGGGGACCCCGAATGGTGATGCAACCCATCAAGTGTCCGATTTAATTGGGTCGTCGCTGCCATGATGGGGTTGGGGGTTGGGGTGGGGGTGGGGTGTTTTTCAATGGGATTTATTATATGGTGGGTTTTTAAAATTTTGGAAGCCACGCAGAGTCACCTCTGTGTGATTTGGGCAGCCCTTTCTTTAATAAAACACATAGATAACCAAATGAAATAAAAGTGTAGATTTTGCTAACTCTTTGGCAAGATCCTAAGACTTAAAAAATATACCCCCGTATGGACATTTAAACAAAAATGCGCTTCGCTTTTTCTGTACAGTTTGTAATCGGCATGCCGCATTCTATATGCGTTCTTCATTCTTTGCCGTTTAATTACTTTACTTTACTTTGCCGTTTAATTACTCGTACTTTACATTTATTACTATTTTGCTGCCCTTTTCCTCATCCTTAATTTTATTGTTTGTTTGCACAACCTCGCTACAGGGGTCCTTTAGGGTGAGAACATTCGAGCTGATTTTATTCAAAGACAAAGCCATATAAATAGAGGTGGGGGTTTTTTTTAAGTGTGCGAGCCCCACAATGCATTTGCCTCCCCCCCCAAAATCCAGCATTCCCCCACGCTTGCTCCTTACTACGCAGTTAATTAATGTATATTGTTACAGATTCATGTGTTCCTGGGACACAGGGAGGGGAGGAATTCCCATAGCACACCAGACAACCACTGTGATAGATTACTTGTACTTGCTGTGTCATATCCAGTTAATTCAAATTGACTGTACACTCGCATTATGTGGTTAGTGCGAAGGGGAGATCAATACGTTGGATGGAAATCCACCACGATGTTCTTCGTTCCTCTCCGGGCGCAGGTTGGTCGGAGGGAGATCGCGCCAGGCTGATCCGCAGCTGAAGGGGGCAGGTGGTTCATAGACACCATTCAGAGTTGGCCTATTCAACCCCGGCTTTTCTCACTCGCCATTCATGCATCGCAAAACACCATCTGGTCCTCTTTCGCCTCCAGCAATCACAGCTGACCAAAAAACGATAATAACAGCTGTTGCGAAACAAAAGACAAACAAAGCAAGGAGGGAAAGGTTAGGATGAAATCCAGGGCTGAAAAATACTCCATGAATACTCCATGAAGTGAGAAATAGGGGAGAAGGAGGGGGGGCTCTTCATATGTCTTATTTTATTTTTATTTTTATTTTAGTTTCAGCTTCCTCCTCCTCCTCCTCCTCCTCCTCCTCCTCCTCCTCCTCCTCCTCCTCCTCCTCCTCCTCCTCCTCCTCCTCCTCCTCCTCCTCCTCCTCCTCTTCTTCTTCTTCTTCTTCTTCTTCTTCTTCTTCTTCTTCTTCTTCTTCTTCTTCTTCTTCTTCTTCTTCTTCCTCCTCCTCCTCCTCCTCCTCCTCCCTTCTTATCCTCTTCTTTCTTTCCTTCCTTCCTTCTCTGCCTCTTCCTCTTCTCCTCCCCCTCTTTTCTCCTCCTCCTCCTCTTCTCCTCCACCACCTCCCTTCTTCTCCTCCTTTTGCTTCCTTTCTTCCTTCCCTCCTCCTCTTCTCCTCCTCCTCCTCCCTCCTTCTTCTCTTTTGCTTGCTTGCTTCCTTCCTTCTCTGCCTCCTCTTCCCCATTTCCTCCTCCTCCTCTTTTCCTCCTCTTCCTCCTCTCCTTCCTTCCTTCCTTCCTTCCTTCCTTCCTTCCTTCCTTCCTTCCTTCCTTCCTTCCTTTTCTCCTTCTCCTCCTTTTTTCTCCTTCTTTAGACAACACTTGTATGGAATTTCCTCTGGTTAAGCTTGAAATATTTCATCCATCTGTTTCAAAACAAGAAAGAAATGGGTGGTGGGGGAGGGTGTGTGTGAGAATACCCTTCAAGCCAAAATGGGCAGGTGATCATATATCATGGGAAACATTTAAAGGGTTTATTCATGTTTGAAAAGTAATGAACCTGTTTGGGCAAAAAAATAATAATAATAATTAAAACTCCTTATGTTCCTTCATCATATGTCAGCCTGGGTTAATGTGAAAGTAGAATATAGTTAACGGGGTGATAAGTGGAGGGACCTTGGGAAAAAGCAGAGGGAGGAGAGGACTTATTAATCATAGGGGTGGGGGACATGATTTCACAGGTGTCAGATGGGAGAGTGGGAACACATTTAAGGATATGTTGTGGCCTTGGAGGGGTGTGATAAACCCTTATGGATAGGGATAATTCAAAGGCAAGTTATGAGCAGGATTGCAGTGTATCTGCTGTGTCTGAGACTCAGCAGTGGTATCTTAGTGCTTAACTGCTTTGAAACTCATCAAATTTGGTACTCAACTCATTTTGGTGAGAAAAGTTTGGTCCCGGTACTCATTGTTTGTTTAGTAATCAACGCACAAGCCAGAACATCAGTGTTGGTTGCTTTGTGATTGATTACATTATTCCTTCCGGGGGGAAAAAATGGTTTTGATACTAGTTGTTTTTGGTACTCATCACACCTCCTGGAACTGATTAACGATTAATACTATTGTAGGAGCATTTTACCATATATTCAGCTAGGATGGATGGATGGATGGATGGATGGATGGATGGATGGATTGATGGAAAGAAAGAAGGAAGGAAGGAAGGAAGGAAGGAAGGAAGGAAGGAAGGAAGGAAGGAAGGAAGGAGGCAGGAAGGGAGGGAGGGAGGAAGGAAGGAAAGAAAGGGAGAAAGGGAGGAAGGGAGGGAAGCAGGAAGGAAGGTGGGAGGGAGGGAGGAAGGAAAGAAAGAAAGAAGAAAGGAGAAAGGCAGGGAGGCAGGAAGCTATCAAATCTACTTCAATCATAAATATATTTTGATATTTTCATTTTTTTTAGCGGCATAATACTGACCCAGAATCAAATAATGTGTTCAACAAAGCTCACTTCTTTGCAACTAAGTTTGGATTCCAGGATGCCCTCGGTGATTTTAATGATACCCATTTCCTTGCAAGACTGATCATCGACGGGTTTTCAAGCCCTTCGTCTCATATGATAAAATGCAGGCTAGATGAAATTGGTTAATGGGTGGAATTGTATTGGCTTCTCTTCCCAAATGAAGGGACACAGACTTGCTTTGTCATTAACTCTTATCACGCGTGACATTTTCCTAGCAATGCAAGGCTGCAATTACAGGCCATATATACAATTACTGTCATATATGGTTTAGGTTTCATTTCTTGAAGGTAAGAATTTCAGGAGCTTTCAAGAGTGTTGATTGCTATATTCAATTAGCTGTAATTGAGGTGGGTGTGTTTGTGTGTGTGTGCATATGCTTGGGGTTTTCTTCCATGTAAACCCCATTTAACTGAATGGTAACCATGCAACGACAAAAAGCTGAACTTCAATGGGTCTTAGACTTTTTGCCTTGCTCAATTCAAATGTTCAATTCAAATACAGACCTCAAATTTATTAGGTATCTTAGGAAGGCTGCCAATTCTGTTTGGTCCAACAGAGCCTATTTCCCCAATGGGACTTATCTCTGGATAAAGTTGATAGAACCGAGCTACTCTGTCATCAGATGGCTGGAACGTTTCTGTCATCATGCTGCTCTGTAATTGAAAATTATCTTGATCTAGACATCCTGAGCAATGTCTAGATCAAGTATTTACTGGTATTTGATCTAGATTTAAATACAAAATTTTAAAAATTTCAGGTATTTACCTGAAGGTTGATTCTTTGTGTTTACCATATTTATTTTATTATCGCATTTTCTTTTATCTATTTTACCTGGAATTAGATCCTGTATTTTATTTTCATTTTGATATGGCCGTAAGACAAATCAGTTATCTCTCTCTATATATGTATATACACTCTCATCTCTAGTTCTCTTATCTATCCTCGCAGCTCTAGTTATCTATCTATCTATCATCTATCTATCTATCTATCTTCTCTCATCTCTTTCTCACTCATTTTCTGTCAGTCTATCAATCTGTTAAGGAAGCTGATGGCGAAGATCTTCCAACTATCTATTTTTTCTCACTTCTGATTAAAGTTGACATATTCAAGAGATGAGCTCGGCATGCACATAATTAGTTCATTGTTTTGACTTGAGAAATGGCTTCTTTTCTGAAACAAAAGAGTGCTTCTTCCCAAATAAAACCTTGATTGTTTGAAGGGAAGCAACCCATTTAAGTGCAGAGTGGAAAATCACCTAGTTGAGATGTAAAGATCATTCTTTGCATTGCTTCCCTTATCTGTATTGTTTTATCCTTTTATTGCTGTTACACTCCCAAAGCCTTTGAATGCTGGCTCTATAGAAATCTGAGAGAGAAATACGTGAATAAGTAAAAAAATAAATAAATAAATGAATTAATAGGGTCAAGACAAACATTTGATTTAATGAAGCAGCAGCTACCTCAAACAGCAGCTGCTGGAGCAGGATTCTTAATCCCTGCCATCTTGTCTCTTTTCAGGATAAAGAAATGAGAACCTTATGGCTTGTCCTGCAATCGCTAAATTAGATTAATACCCTCAGAAGAAGTGAAAAACTTAATAATTTTTTCTTTTAGCTACATGTGACTTTTGAGGCCCAGTCCAAAAGTTAGGTAGAACTAGGCAGGGGAAAAAAACAGATTTAAGGAAGGCTTGGAGGAGTTGAGAAAGCAGGGTCTGTTGCACCATGTATGATGAGTTGGATTTGGCTGCTGTCATTTCTATTCTTCTTGATGTGAATTTGTTAGGGAAATGGAGATCTTGTCCCATCCTATCAGCGTTGAGAGTCTTAAGAATGGAGAGGTGATGAAGATGGCAGGTGTCACCTGACCAAAGAAGGTATCCAGTCAATCTCTTCTCTGCCACAATATTTTTTGGAAGGCTGCAATATCTTAAGTGCCTTGGATGCTGACTTGGAGTCCCACTGAAATTAACAACTTGCCTCCAGAGGTTGTGAAAGCTACAACACTGGAAGTTCTCTTCTCTTCTCTTCTCTTCTCTTCTCTTCTCTTCTCTTCTCTTCTCTTCTCTTCTCTTCTCTTCTCTTCTCTTCTCTTCTCTTCTCTCTCTTCTCTTCTCTTCTCTTTTTTCTTTTCTTTTCCTTCCTTTTCTTTTCTAGATAAGCTTAAGATACAGAAGGATCTTGACAGACTTGAACATTGGGTGCTATCTAACAAAATGAAATTCAATGGCGAAAAAAGGAAGGTTCTACATTTAGGCAAGAAAAACAAAATGCACAGGTACAGTATATGTGGTACTTTGCTCAACAGTAGTATCTGTGAGGAGGACCTTGGAGTCCTAGTGGACAACTATTTAAATATGAGCCAGCCGTGTGCAGCAGCTGCCAAAAAAGCCAAAGCAGTTCTAGCCTGCATGAACAAAGGGATAGAATCAAGATCATGTGAAGTGTTAACATCATTTTATAAGGCCTTGGTAAGGCCTCACTTGGAACATTGCGTTCAGTTTTGGTTGCCACAATGTAAAAACGATGTGGAGACTCTAGAAAGAGTGCAGAGAAGAACAACAAAGATGGTGAGGGGATTGGAAGCTAAAACATACGAAGAACGGTTGCAGGAACTGAGTATGTCTAGTTTGATGAAAAGAAGGACTAGGGGAGACATGACAGCAGTGTTCCCGTATCTCAGGGGCTGCCCCAAAGAAGAGGGAGTCAAGCTATTCTCCAAAGCACCTGAGGGAAGGACAAGAAGCAATGGATGGAAATTAATCAAGGAGAGAAGCAACTTAGAACTAAGGAAAAATTTCCTGACGGTTAGAACAATTAATCAGTGGAACAACTTGCCTCCAGAAGTTGTGAATGCTCCAACATCGGAAGTTTTTAAGAAGATGCTGGATAACCATTTGCCTGAAGTGGTGTAGGGTTTCTTGCCTAAGCAGAGGGTTGGACTAGAACACCTCCAAGGTCCCTTCCATATTCTGTTCTGTTCTGTTGTTCTGTTCTGTTCTGTTCTGTTCTGTTCTGTTCTGTTCTGTTCTACTCTACTCTACTCTACTCTACTCTACTCTAATTCATTTCCTATTAATTCCTATTCCTATTCTGCTTTAAGCCTATTGATTTCACTGGGAATAAAATGCAATCAACTCAGTTCTGTAAGCCACCCTGACCTCACAGGGTCGTAATGCACGTAATGGAAATTTCCTACCCTTTTTTCTTATGTTCTTCCTCCCAACATTATTTAAAAGCTCCACAGAAGTCATGTTGGGGAAACACCGTGTAATATTTCTGGATGGATAGCAGCTTTGAAGCCAGTACTTTTGTGAATTTCAGTCTGATCCCCGTTTATAGGACAAGAACCCTGGAAACTGCATCTCTCTGATGTTATTTTCCTCAAGATTAGGATTCTACTCAGGTTCCTGATTTGCTGTTTTTCCATTTTATCGCAAGCAGTTTTAAGATGGTTTGCCAGTGGTAATTTGCAATTTTTATCAAGACCTCTTCATTATAGCTTCTGACAGGACAGATGCTGTAATTAATCATGCAAGACAACTGGGGATAGTGGTCAAACTGTTTTCCTTGTATGGAGAAAAGAGAGGAGGGGGGTGCAATGTAAAACAGTGAGTACAACAGGGCTCCTGATTTCCTTTCTCATAGGACAGACACTATGATTTTTAAGGTCAACTTAGATAAGAGTTTTTTTTTTAATCAATGGATTCTGAACTAAATATTCAGAGGCAAATCTATGCAAAAAAAAAAAGTCTGTTAGAGAGCATTATCCTAATTTCAATATAGACATTGTTTTGTTGGTACATAAGGGGAAAAAAAGCATTTATTTATCCAAAAATGGGCATAGATGGATTTAGAGTTTTCTCCATCAGATGCTACCTTCTCGTGATTTGGGGGGGGGGGGATTATTTTGCAATGCTGTCTTCATGAGCCAACTCTTTGCTATTATCTATCACTAAGTGTTGCATTTATCACCGGGTTGTATCTTATGATTTATGATGAATGTATTTTTATGATAACTATTATCATGATTTATCACTTATAGCTTTTATGTATGAGAACTGATGCGCCGAAGACAAATTCCTTGTGTGTCCAATCACACTTGGCCAATAAAAGAATTCTATTCTATTCTGTTCTGATTCTATTCTATTCTCCAATATATCAAAGAAGCTAGAAGATCTTCTGTTTCTACACATGCTTTAGAACTCTAGATAAAATGATTTATTGCATGACCCTGCTTCTATTTTATGGGAATATTGAAGACTTGAAGACATTAAACAATGAACCTTAAATGTTGCTATACTCATGATGATTGTTTACCTTCAAAGATCCAGAAATGCAATTCCTGCTTAAAGAATATGCAATATTCATCAACATATTGCAATGCAGTTTGGGGAGGAAACCCCTGAGGTTGTTGTGTAAGGCGTTGATGCATTCCAACGACTCTTTGTCTAACTAGCTTGCTCTGACTGATGAAGTACGAGAGCTTATGCACCAAAGACAAATTCCTTGTGTGTCTAATCACATTTGGCCAACAAATAATTCTATTCTGTTTTATATGGGCACCTCACTGGAGAAGAGCCTATTGCTGGGAACGATGGAGGGCAAAAGAAGAAAGGGACAGCAGAGAACGAGGTGGCTGGATGGAGTCATTGAAGCAGTTGCCGTGAGCTTAAATGGACTCTGGGGAATGGTAGAGGATAGGAAGGCCTGGAGGAACATTGTCCATGGAGTCACGATGGGTTGGACACGACTTCAAGACTATTCTATTCTCATTCTCATTCTCATTCTCATTCTCTCCTCTATTCTATTCTACTCTACTCTACTCTACTCTACTCTACCCTACCCTACCCTACCCTACCCTACCCTACCCCACTCCACTCCACTCCACTCCCCTCCTCCACTCCACTCCCTATCCCTATCCCTATGCCTACTCTTGTAATAGTATGTATTACTGGAATATGGCTGCATAGTGTCAATGATTGTTGTTATTTTGGGCTCAATTGTGGCCATAAGTCAAGGACTACAAGGTCAAAGGATTCCAACCTTCTGTAGGTCACCATTGTCACCAGATGGACACATCAAATGTCCCATCCATATTCCATATTCAGCACTGACTAATTACAATTTTGCAAAGCTGGTTGGTGGTGGTAGTTTTTTTTTTCCTGAAATGTGTTTATTCTATAGCAAGATAAAAGCATTTTTTTTAGATAAGCAAAATACAAACAACTTAATTGCTGCTATTGTAACTCATAAAAAAGTATAAAACAGCATAAAAACACAATACGCAATGGCGCAATTAAATCATTCGTGTTACCAGTGTTTACATTAAAGCCTCATTTATGAAAACTTTACAACACATGATCTGAAAACTTACAACCTTTAAAAGAAAATATTTACACTGATTATTCCGATGTGGCAACCCCCTTTAAATAATCTACCAATATTACATCATATTTTAAAAACTCAACATTTTTTTCTTCTTACTTTTTTTTTGTAATAAGAGTTTATTTAAGTGCATTTCCTTTTTTTAAAAAATACAGTGTATTAAATCTGAAAGTTTACCCAAACACAGAATAGAATATTCAGTTTCTTTTTAATGGGGGGTTATGAGCAGAACTGAATTAAGTGTGTGTTTTATTCCAAAATATTGGAGAAATGGGGGGCGGGGGGGGGTGAGGGGGAAACCAAGCAGAGTAAAATGAGAAAATGGCTTTTGATGTTGATGAACTTCAGAAGACATTATTAAAAAAGGGGGGAAAAAAGAGCTTTGGCAAAAGTCTGTGATATTTCTTTTACATCATTATTATCCATGACAGAAAAACATTTGTCACCTACTCATGTCACGGAACCATGATTGTATGAAATCCAATCGACATTTTACAGGTAGTTACAACTGTGCTTTTAAGAGCTTCGTGGGTTCAAATGAATTCCAAAGACTTAAAGCGGTCTGCCAATTTTGCAGGAAAGGAACAGTTTTCATCGGAAAATTGTAAAAAGGCCATTTTGTTTTTCTCAAGTCTTCTTGCCCAGGCATTTAAGACTATTCAGTTCATATATCGTCAGTAAAGCTTGGAATAAATTAAAAAAAAAAATGGGCCACATTAAAAAAAAAATGGGAAAAAAAGAGCACAGCTTATTTGCCTAAAAAAACAAAAGAGAAAAGGAAGGGAAAGGGAGGGGAGGGGAAGAAGGAAGAGGGAAGGGAAAGGGGCAGGTGGAATGGGAGAAGGTAAAGAAAGGAAGGGAAGGGATGGGAGAAGGGGAAATGAAAGGGGGAAAAGAAGGGAAGGGGAGGAGGAAAAGAAGGGAAGGGAGAAAGAGGAAGGGGAAAGGGCAAGGGGGAAGGGAACCTTGGAAAACAAATATTTATAATTCAGCTAAAGGATTATACCCAGCTACACTGTAGTTCTTTTATTGCCTATCTAATAGACAGCTTAGAAGTCCCTTTGATGTGTTATGCGTTCCTGCATAAATTCTTTCTCAGCCCTGCGCCGTTTCCTGCCCGATTCACAGCGTTGCTTCCTCCGGGATGCCAAGCACGGGCCGACTGGGCGGGTCTTCAGAAAATACCGCTCTGTGATAAGAGCTGAGTTTGCGTCTGGGACGGGTGTGGCTGGCTGGCTGGGGGTGGGCTGCCGATGGCCGCTATCGGCGAGGTGATCTGCGAGGAAGCCGGGGAAAGTTGCTGGGGGGACGGCTGCGGCGGGTGCTGCTGCTGCTGCTGCTGCATCTGTTGCAACTGCATCTGTTGCAACTGCTGGAGCTGGATCTGCTGCAGCTGCTGCTGCATGTGGTGCTGGAAATGCTGCTGCTGCATCTGCTGCTGGATCTGCTGGTGGAGCTGCTGCTGGTGGAGCTGCTGCTGCTGCATTTGCTGCTGCTGCAGGTGGAGCTGCTGGAGGTGCTGCAGCTGGTGTTGCTGGCTCTGCAAGGAAGGGCTGGCTTGGGAGGGGGCGGAAGCCGGCGTGGGGGCCATGCTGGTCGTCATGGAACTGATCAGCGAGGGGGAAATGTTTGTGGGCCCGCTAGGGGCGACGGAGGCGGGGGTGACAATGGGGTTCCCGGGCAGCCGCATGGTTAACGGCTTGGGGGCAATGGCCCTGGGAAGGGGCTGCTGGAGAGTCTGCGGGGAGGTGACGACCGTGGCGTGCTGCGAAAGCGGGCTGTTCAGAAGCAAGGAAGAAGACAAATTCGTGGAGGCCAGTGTCTGCTGGACGGACCGGATCGTCTGCGCTTCCGCTGACTCAGCAGCAGCCTGTGGGCCAAAAAGAGAACGCAGCAACCGTAAGTCTACTCGTCTGGGTTCGAGGTTAGAGTTTGTTTGTTTGTTTATTTATTTATTTATTTATTTATTTATTTATGTGATTTATATGCCGCCATTCTCCCCAAGGACTCAGGGCGGCTTACAAAAACCATCAGGAATACAAATCACAATAAACACAATTAAAACACATTAAAATCCCTTAAAATCATTCTAAAAAAGGCTATATAACCCCACGATCGTAATGTTCTTTAAACAGCCATGTCTTTAATCCCCGGCGGAAGGAGAGGAGGTCGGGGGCCGTCCTGAGGTCGGTGGGAAGACTATTCCAGAGGGTCGGGGCTCCGACAGAGAAAGCCCTCCCCCTGGGAGTTCAGGATGGAAGAACTCCAGTGGTGGGATTCAAATAATTGAACAACCGGTTCTCTGCCCTAATGATTTCTTCCAACAACCAGTACACCAAACTGTTCAGAAAGTTAACAACCGGTTCTCCCGAAGTGGTGCGAACTGGATGAATCCCACCACTGAAGAACTCGCCGCGGCCAGCTTGCCATGGGACGATTTGCTGCAGGACAATTCAACCGTTCACTTTTGATATTTTAAATAATTTAAAACAAACATTTTAATTTTTGTCAGTTGCATTTCATTTTGTCCCTCCTTTCTTTAACAATTCTATTACCCTATTTCTTCAATATTAGTGTCACTCTTGTCCCGTGGCAAGTTGGCTGCAGCAAGTTGACTGCTGTGAGTTGTTGTAGACCCTTAGGGATGAGGGTTATTGATGCAGTGTAGGCAGCCTTGGTCTCAGTATTAATGTATTTTTCTTATGGTAGTACGTTCTGTGGCCTTGAGGTAGAGCTCTGGCCTGGAGGCTATGTGAGTTCAATCCTAGGTAATAACAAATATTTATCTCTCTGGGTGCAATGAGTAATTGTTTGCTGTGAACACTGTGTAGGTGTCAGGAAGGGCATCTGGCCAGTAAACTCTCAGCTCCACTGTCGCCCCAACTCCACCCCAATGCAAGGGGTTACACGGTTGTTTTATAAAAAAAGTACATTCTATGATGCTGCAGTCCTTACATGACACTCCCTTGATCTTATTTGTAGAAGAAACTAAACCTGTTGGACCTATTACATAGCACTTTTAAAAAGTTCTTATTTGTTTCACTTGCCCCTTCTTTTCCCACAGGTTTAGTTCTGCATTTGCAGGTAATTTTAGAAGGAACAGGAACCCCATTTCATACCTCAAGCAATGAGATAATTACTTATTTTTTTAAAAAGCCTTTAACAAGATGATTGAAAAAGAAAATGAATCTGAATCAAAAACTGCTCCTATATGTTGAACTGAAGTCAGCATTCAGCTCACCTTTGACACCAAACTAGCTCTGTAGGCTGCAAGAGCTTTAAGATATTCCTTCTTGGCAGCTTCTGTTTTCCTTTTATATACCTGTTAAAAATGGTACAATGTTAACACCAGACCTTCAAGCCCAGAAGCTTCACAAAGTACAGCAGTTCTTGGCTGAAGAGGAGCTGTGGGGGAGGGGGAGGAAGAGGAGGAGGGGAGGAGGGAGAGAGGAAGAGTAGGAAAAAGAGAAGAAGAGGGAGACAAAGAAGGAGGAGGACGGGGAGGAGGAGGAAGAGAAGAAGAGGGAGAGGAAGGAGGAAGAGGAGGAGAGGGGAGGAAGGAGGAGAGGGACAGGAAGAAGAAGGAGCCGAGGGAGAGGAAGGAGGAGGAGGAAAGGAGGAGGAAAGAGGAGAAGAGGGAAAGGAAGGAGGAGGAGGAGGAAGAGAAGGAGAAGGAAGAGGAAGGAGGAAGAGGAGAGGAGGGGAGGAAGAGGAGAGGAAGAGAAGGAAGGAGGAAGGAGGAGAGGGACAGGAAGAAGGAGACGAGGGGGAGGAAGGAGGAGGAGGAGGAGGGAAGGAGGAGAGGGAGAGGAAGGAGGAGAAGGAGAGGAGGAGGAGGAAGAGAAGGAGAAGAGGGAGAGGAAAGAGAAGGTAATAATAGTAGTAGTAGTAGTAGTAGTATAGTAGTAGGACAATTGCTGACATTATCGACACTGTAGCTCCTTTTTAAAAGAATTTTTTAAAAGGGGAACAAAACGAAAATAACCAAAGTCCTTTCATGAGATAGAAGAGGAAAAAAACCTTTCTAAAAAAGCCTGTATTTTGTACGTTTGTGTGTGTGTGCAGGCACACACATTTCTACCTTTGTGTGCCCGCGTGCCTGCCAGGAACACGGGATTGCCCGATAATCAAAATATTGGTGAAAAACGCTTCTAATCAAGGTTCATCCTTCGGTTCATTAAAATCCTACCACCGCAAATTCAAATCCACCGGGTAGATGTTGACTCTTTTTGAGTTTCTCAGGCGAGACTAAAAGGCAGCCTGGTCTTGTCCCCCCATCTGTGCTCGCTTCCTCATTAACGAAGCCCCCCCCCACACAAAAAGATCAGCCCTCCGCTGTTTTAATTAGATGGGATTGTAACCCTTGGCGCCTTTCCCTCCGAACTCCAAGGCGGGCTCCGCTCCGCTTACCTGTTTCTGCTCTTCTCCTAAACTGTCCCACATCGAGGCCACGATTTTTGAAACCTCGCCAAAGGTAGCATTGGGGTTCTGGCCTTTAATTGCGGCTTGCGTGTCCCTGAAGAACAGGGCATATGCGGACACCGGCTTCTGCGGTTCATTAGGATCTTTCTTTTTCTTTTTCTTCGGTGTTTTGGGCTTCTTGCCAGGATCTGGGGCAGCTCGTTTTTCTCCAGCAGCCTAGAAGAGCAGAAACGAGGAAAATTCAGCCTTGTCTTTTTTTCAGAGGCCAGATGTGATTAAAAATAGCAGGCTTTGGATCTGAAGGGAAACAGATGTTCGGGAGGGAGGCCAGGCCTTGTCTGCAACTCCTTGAAAGTATAGAGAGTCCTCAACTTATGAACAGAAACCGGGCGGAGGAGGGGGAGGGCAGAGTTTCTGTCGCTAAGCAAGGAGGTTGATGGGGAGTCAGGCCTGATTTTGTGATCTTTATTGATTTGTATCCCTTGATTATTTTTGGAAATAAATCAAGGCAGCAGACTTAGCCAACACACCTTCCTCCTCCTATTTTCCGAGAACAACAACCCTGTGACGTGAGTTGGGATGAGAGGGAGGGACTGGCCCGAAGTGACCAGTCTGGCTTCCATGGATAAGGCGGAACTAGAACTCACAGACTCTTGTTGATTGGCCCAAAGTCACCCAGCTAGCTTTCATGGCTAAGGCAGGACTAGAACTCACCGTCTCCTGGTTATTGGCCCAAAGTCACCCTATCCAGTCAGTCAGTCAGTCAGTCAGTCAGTCAGTCAGTCAGTCAGTCTGTCTGTCTGTCTGTCTGTCTGTCTCTATCATCTATCTATCTATCTATCTATCTATCTATCTATCTATCTATCTATCTATCTATCTATCTATCTATCTATTGACTCTGGACAATCTATTAAATTCGACAGCTTAAGCATTAAAACTTTCTTTGGTGTCCAATGGACCCCCACTAACATTTGAGAAACAAGATATTACTCTGCGTGAAAAGAAGAGGAAGCAACTCTTCGTACTTTTCCAGCCCTTTTGTTCACGCTGTTGCTAACATCTCTGTTAATTCATCCAGGCTAAAGAGCAACAAGTACAGTTATTTCTCAATCCTTTCTCAGTGCCAGTGTCTCTCTCTCTCTGCAGCTGCCCTGCATAGCTCGTAGGCAGAATTCTGATCAAAAGGCCACTTGATAAGATCCACACCTTCTACATGTGTGCAAATCTCTTGGTTTTCACCCATCGGCTGGCCTACCAATCTCTAGATGTGATTTGCCACACTCCTTTGGCTTAAGGTTAAATAATGGCAACGATTTTTCCCCAACCCCAGGGAAAAGAAAACCAAAGGAAAAAAAAAATAAGACGCTGGGCTAGAAACACATCTAAAATCCTGCTATTTGTTTCCAAAACGGATGGGCTTCGAGTTCAGATATATTTTTCCACCTGCCATCTTTCTTTCGGATGGTCATTTACTCTCAGGATGAAAAACAAACTGAAGAGCACCACTTATGAAGAAGGAGAAGTCTGCTTTTTAAGGAAGAAATGCATCAGGTTTGTTGGTTTCTTTTGAAAGCATGAATTCCCAACGAGTTGGCATGTGAAAATGTTTCAAAAGCACTGGAGCCAGAGACGACAAACAAGAGGACCACATTAATAAGGCAGGAATCTATTCATGAGGACCCTTATGTGGGCAACTTTCTTCTTTTGAAAAAAATCACAAAGGATCTCTGTGCGATAAAGCTGGATAAAAGTGGTGCCCATCTATATATTGAACTCTTGTTTTTACAAAAACAAACAAATAACTAACCAGCCAGCCAGCCAACCCATTATTATCTTGCTACTATCTGCTTATTTTCTTTTGCATGGTGTTGCAATAGAACATTTACAGGCTCTAGGCTATCCATCCTACCCACAGACAGGCAACTCTCCTAAATTATCTGACAATCTGTGATTTTGGGCAAGCAAGAGCAATAGCACTTAGACTTATATACCGCTTCACAGTGCTTTTACAGCCCCCTCCAAGTGGTTTACACAGTCAGCCTATTGCCCCCAATAATTTGGGTCCTCATTTTACCGACCCCAGAAGGATGGAAGGCCGAGTCAACCTTGAGCCTGGTGAGATTCAAACTGCCAAATTGCAGGCATCTGGCAGTCAGCAGAAATAGCCTGCAGTACTCTATTTTTACCACTGAACTACCAAGGCACAAGGATTCTGAAATCTTTCTGGAGCAAAAGCATCAAAAGTTTATGCAGAAAGAGCTTTGGATTGATTGATTGATTGATTGATTGATTGATTGATTGGCATGTGCTGTAACTTACTCTGTTGGGATCATCCGCATCTTCCTCATTGATTGAACTGGACGGAGAAGGAGTTGCTGATTTGCTTGCAGGAGGGGAAGGAGATGTGTGTGGTAAATTGGTACTCCCTAGATTTAATCCCAGTTGAGCACTTAGCTGGGACTGGTTAATAGTAGTAAGCTGGTTAGGAGTCATGATTCCTGAACGAGTAGCTTCCGTCATGTGGACAACGGATCTCATGATCAAAGAATGGTCCTGACGGTACTGAGACATTCCTGTATGGGTATGATCCTGAAACAAGAGAAAGAATGGACGGCTGTTAATGGAATTTGAATGTTAAAAGAGACAGGATAGGAAAGCTATCCTGAACTTTGGTGTTGGGAGAACATCTGAGGAACCAGAGAGAGTGTCAAGAAAACAAACTGATGGAACCTGGAATAAATCAACCCAGAGTTGATTTGGGCACAAATGACCAGGTTTAAATTTAATTAAACACCTAGATCTCTGGAAATGGCAGGAATGTTCTCCTCTGGGTGGGGCTGCCCTTGAAGACTATATTGTAGCAATGTGGAGAGTGATGGCAGCACTTTGGATAGGTCCATGTAAACACCTCTGTTGGATGAGCTGCACTCGTTATCAGTAAGTTTCTGGGTACCAGTCAAGGTGCTGGTTGTGATTTGAGGCTTGGCTACTCAAGGAACCATCCAACAGTGGGCTTGTCTATATGAGGGACCAACCAACATGTTCCAGGTCTTATCATTAAAGCAGTGTCATCCGATAGGTCCCAAGAGATGACTGCTCTCTGTTAAAGCCCTCAGTCTCTGGAATAGTATCACCTCTTCCATATTCTGAATAGCCCCAAAACCTGCTGTCCCTTAAATGGGCTTTAAAGATTTGGCTTCCTGATTTCTTGATTGACAACCCCCCCCCCCCAATTTGGTTGAGAAACAGCAATAACATTTATATTATATATATACCTTATATACAGACTTATATATAGACTTATATACTGGCCCATAATGCTTTACAAGACAATCTGGGAAGTTTTCAAAGTCAGCCTATTGCCCCCAACAATCTGGGTCCTCATTTTACCAATCTCAGAAGGATGGATGGCTGAGTCAACCTTCAGTCCCCATCAGGATCGAACTCCAGGCTGTGGGCAGAATTTGCCTGCAATACTGCCTTCTAAACACTGCACCACCAGGGTTTTTATAAAATATATTTTTTTAAAAAAATCAATACTATTTAACAGTCCAGAAATATGTTACTTGTTGGAATCAGATAGGTAGGATTTCCAAATATGCAATGAAATTAACTTCAAATGTTTTGGGAAGATATCCTTCTTTCTCTCTAGCAACCTTCTGCTGCTGTTTGCAAAAAAGGCTGCAATTATATCCTTCCACTGTTTGGGGGAAAATATCTTGTTCTATTGCTATCACTATATTTTGAATTTGCCTGCCAGCAAGGCAAATCCTTTTTCATACTAGAGAAGAGGAAATTTATTAAACACATGAGGAAATCCAAGTTAAGGTAGATAGTTAATGTTAACTAGATTGAAAAATATAAGTAGTAAATGAAGGTTAGGGTTTTTTGACGTTGGCTCTATCAACTCCTTTTTGGAAAGTGACTTTCGGCTAGAAAATTATGTTCCCTTAGCAATGTCAACGTTGACAACACGTTCAAAGTAACAAAGGCTTCTTTGACCAATCGCTAAACATAGTAATGAAGCTCGAAATAAAACATTTTGGTTGTAATATATGAAATAACACTAATGCAACATTGTCCTAATTACAACCACACTCCTTCAGACCATAAAGTTTATATTAAAAAGAACGTATATATTTAAAACAAGTATACAACAAAATTGGAAGCACACATTTGATAAAGGAAGTAAGCTGCAATCATGTGTACCCAGGTTTGCAATAACCTAAAGAGCATTCTCAATTTGTCTTTTTAGTTAAAAAAAAAAAAGGTTGTGTGTGTGTGTGTAAGAATTTGAAAAGCAATACAAATTTAGATTTGTAGTATCGTCTCCATAAAATTTCAAGTTATCTTCATTTGTTTCATCTGCAATGGCTCATTTCTTTTGGACCATAACACAGTTGAAATAAAAAGATACAGACCAACTTTCTGCCACCGATTGCCTCCGTCGGCCGGTATGTTCCCACAGAGAAGGCCTTCTCAGGGTGCCGTCGGTCAAATTATGTCGACTGGCGATCCCCAGGGGGAGAGTCTTCTCTGTGGGGGCCCCTGCCCTATGGAATGAATTGCCCCCGGAGATACATAGGATCCCCTACTTCCGTGCCTTCCGTTGTGCCCTTAAGATCCTGTTATTCCAACAAGCTGGTCTGACGGAAGGATGAGTTTTAATGGGTATTTTAGCTTTGGGATTTTAATTATTACGGCCAATTTATTCAGTCTATTTTAATTGTTTTTTAACTTTTGTGTCTCTTGTTTTTATTATGGGCTGTACACTGCCCTGAGTCCTTGGGGAGAAGGGCGGTATAAAAGTTTAATCAAATAAATAAATAAATAAAACATACAAAGATTAAGCTGAAAGATGCTTCAAACAACCTGCAGCTGTTTCTTAACCTACATGGGTTAACAAGAATATCCAGTGATGTAAATCATGCTTTGTTTAATAATTTTCATACAGCCCATCACCGATTCTTAAAAGAATAAGATGATAATGCTGATTTGTAAACCATGGTAAATAAGAGATAAAATCTCCCTGTGTGTTGTATATCACAATGTGGGATATTGTTTTAATAATGGAGCTAACACTTAGAAAGAAGGCATCTGATGAATTTTCATGGAGTAGATGACAAAATTGGAGTGGGGCCTTAGAGCTCTTCTAATCCAACCCCCGGTTCATGCAGGAAACCCTATACAATTTCAGACAAATGTTTTTTCCAATCTCTAGCTGTCTTAGCTTGATCAAAAATTCTTCTTCGTGGTGAATTTGATTCTTCTTTGATAAAAAAAAGCAGCATAAATTTTACAGGACAACATATCACATTATTCTTCCATAGTCTCCTCACAACATCTAATTTAAGACACAATCTCTAAGTAAGATTGTGTCACCAAAATACTGTGATATTTTTAAAATCTTCCAAAAACCTCTCATTTTCATAGGGGTGGGGAGGGGGAATGTACACCCACCAACACCCATACAACAAGAATGATGTATATTGTTTTTTCTAAAAACCAGAGGTAATTTATTTTTATTAAAAGAAAAAAAAAGAAGAAGAAAATAAAAATGTGGGCTGAAAAAAAAAAAGGCAATTATTTCCACGTCTGTTTCTTAGATATCTGAAGAAGACGAAAAAAAAAAAAAGGAATTTCAAAATTCATCAAAGCTAACCTTCTCTTATGTACAACAGGCTAAGCTGAGAGAATGTTAAACATGTTCAATTTTCATTCAATCAGCACCACTGCTCCCTGAAATGTTTCATTGCAGGAAAGAAATAAAAAATAATCTATATGGTAATTATTAGGATGAATCCCTCAGTAACTTTCGGCAACATAAAAGGTCAGTTCTATTCAAGATATTTTATCAGCCCCTTGCACGTACTCTGGTGCTGTCATTTTAAATCTGAACAGCATTTTATTTTCCCATTTACAGCTACCTGCAGAATTAAGTATTTAAGCCAAATAAGAAAAGAGAGAGAGAGAGAGAGAGAGAGAGAGAGAGAAAGAGAGAGAGAGAGAGAGAGTGAGGGAAGAAAATCTTGAATGTTGGCAAAGGCTATAATAGCATGGAGATAAATTGTTCAGCTACTCTCTCCCAAGCCTCCGGGGCTACAGATTTTTCTTCTCCTGGTGCACTGTGGGTATTCAAAACTTGTTCAACATGATTTCATTTCATTTCAGGCAGTGCCTGAGAAAACTAAATTACAGAATCAATCATACAGAAGGTCAGAGTGAGACTTCATTACAAGTATTGCATGCTTGCATGAATATCTTTCATTTATGACTGACCCAATATGTCACAATAGCTGTCTGGTAAAAAATAATCCACTTTCTGAAATTGATGTACTACTGATGTCAGTGCTTCTCAGCGGGTTGGGCAGCTTATAGAGAGATGTTTAAAGGTTTGGCGGGAGGGGGAGGGACGGGGGAACGGGACAAAAGGAGAAGAATAAAAATAAAATAAAAAAATAAAAAAAGATAGAACCCCACAGAGCCCAAGGAACGGCTTTGTAGAACGGCCGTCCTTTACGAATTAAAATAATTTCTCAGGTGATTGTCCGCAGTCAAGTGATGCTTCGGTTTTGTAATGGCTTGTGATGGTGTTTGCTAACGGGTTTTCATCTGTTTATGTCTAGATGTATACGTATTTTTTCCCCCATATTGTGATATGTGCCCTGGGTGCTTTTCCAAACACAAATGGTATTTTATTCAATTTTTCCCTCCAGTAATTCATTTAAGAAGTTGATATTTTACATTACCATATTATTAAAATGCCAATGCTAATGATACTGTATGCCTTCTCTCTCTCTCTTTTCAGGGAAAGGAAATCTCAACCTAACAGAATGCATTTAAATGAAGATAAATGCTTCTTTCTTTCCTGTCCATAATCATAAACTAATCAGCAATATGAAAAATTATCCCTTTCTGTTTACAAACACACACAAAAAAGACACGGGTGAGTTAGGGAATGTAAGACAAGGCGTCCTGGGCTGCCTTATTAATCTTTTCTTGCAAGAGGTAGGAAAATGTTAATCCAGCAATAGCCATCTTTAATAATTGGGGAGACCGGTTGAGTTTGACAATAAAACTGCTTACTTGCACTTAAAATACAGCCATCCAAACTTACTAATGGAATGTAAAGCATTATTTATTATTCTGATTGTCTTCTGGTATCAAATCTAAGAGAAGCCTGTAAAAGTACTGTTATGTAGCTACTCAACTCAAGGGCCTGAGGGGAACATGGGTGAACTTTGACATAACCTATTTTTACTCATGCCTCTGGCAGTTTTATATTCAAGTTTTGTAGGTGCACATGTCAGGCAGTATTCAGAATAAATCTGGAGACACGGTGTATTAATCATAGGTTTTGCCCAAGTGCATTTCATTTCTTTGCCGTTGACGCTTGAAAATTTCATGACATTTCTTCAAGGTGACATTCCTCTGGACATCTCAACAGGGTCAATCCATAAATCCAATTAAAAGAACGATCCGTGGCTATATAAAATGGCCTGGAATGGTGAGGTTTCCAAAAACATCTAGGATTGCATATGGTATATAAAAAGTTGTTATCTCAGGGAAACAACTCAACATGGCTTAGGCCTGGAGATGCATGAGACGGTCTTCTCCCAGTAGCTTTCTGCCTGCTCAAAAAAAATCAGGATGGTAGGCTTCTTTGGTAGCCATTTTGTCATCTTCAGGCACCACAAAGATGAAGCTTCTGCATAGCCGAGACCTTCTTTAGAATCATGTTTTCCCAGAAATTAGATTGGTTCCATGCTGTTATTTTTTTAGAAATCCATCAAACCCTGGTTTTCATGAATAGATTGGTGTTGACCAGAAGTCTTCTCCTAGAACAGGGGTGTCAAACACAAGGCCCGTGGACCCATGATGTGGTCGAATCCAGCTCATGGGGCCATCCTGGAAAATGTAAGGGGATGACCCGCGTGGCTTCAGCCCAGTCTACCCAATACGAAGAAGAAACATGCCAGCAGTTTTGGGGAGTGGTGTCAATCTGGCCACGCCCACCCAGTCAGCCACACCCACCCAGTCAGCCACACCCACCCAGTTGGCCACACTTGCCCGTCACCCCGAGGTCAATTACAGTCCTGATATGGCCCTCAGCTTCTAAGAGAGGGAGTTTGACGCAGGTGGCATGTGTAGGCATATCAGTGGGCACGCAAGCTCAGCTCTGCCAGCTGATTTTCGGGTCTTCTGGGCCCATCAGAAGTAGGGAAACGGGCTGTTTTCAGACTCCAAAGAACCTCCAGCGAGATGGGGAAGGCCGTTTTTGTCCTCCCCAGACTCCTAGAGAGGTCCTGGAGCCAGGTGAGAAAGAAAAATGGACCTACTGGGCCATCGTGTGCCAGGAGTGGGGGGTCGTGTGCGCTGGGTCAGGGCGCATAGAATTATGGGTATGGGCACACACACATGCGACACACACACCTCGCTCCCCCCTCCTGGCATGCGATGGCAAAAAGGTTCACCACCACTGCCCTATACCATTTCAGACAAATGGTTGTCCAATCTCTTCTTAAAAACTTAAAGTGATGGAGCACACACAACTTCTGGAGGAGGGAAACTGTTCCACTGATTAATTGTTCTAACTATGAGGAAATTTCTCCTTAGTTCTAGGCTGCTTCTCTCCTTGATTAGTTGTTCTGTTCTTAGAGGGTTTTTATTTATTATATTTTGGAATCTGCTACAGGCGCTGTTGGATTGAACCGTACATAAACAGCAAGTAAAATGGATAAATAAATTTGGGCTCACATGAGGAGAACACGTTGTGAGAACCACAATGGGTGTGGCAACAATCCGTTGCCTAACATTCTATAGCTCCTTGGGTTATTTACTCTTAGTCCCCCTGCCATTTTTAGTCCGCGGGTAGCCATTTGTTGTTTTATTTTGTCAAAATGAATACACGAGGAATCCAATAATATTCCTGGTAATACAGAATTCTCTGTTCTTTGGAACATACCCGGTTTCCTTTTTAATTTTTTTTTAAAGCAATATTTATCTTTATTAGGATGACAGGCGGTTCAGCAAGAGAGATGTCCAGATGGACACTGTTGCTCATAGATGTCACCTTCAGATTTCAAGAATTATTCCAGTTTCAATATATCTTGCCCAATATTGAAGCTATATCTGTAGTATCTGTAAAGTCTGTGACTTAACTATCAATACCGATTTAACAACTTGACAACAAAGATGCAATTAAAAAATCGAGAAGCCAAGCACTACTGCATGCAGCCATTGTGCGAATGTAGATTAATATCATAATTATTTTATGGCCCCATAGTTAGTTCTTTCAGATACAGCAAACCCAATTGACCATGAAATGAAATTTCATAGTTAAAATGCCTCTTTTATGTTTTTTTTATTGCGGTCATAAAAAAAAGGGGCTCCAAGGAAAAGATCATTCATAAAATATACAATTTAAATAAAGGAATTTTATTATTAATAAATATTTATCACTTTAATAAAGTGCGTATTTTAAATAAGTAATGACGGGCATGTATCAACACGGCTTTGAAATATAAATTTAATATTCGGGATGATGTTAATCTTAAAAGAGGCAAAGGAACTCGGTAGAGAATCTGGGTATTTTTAGTGGATCATTTTCTTGCTTAAGATTACTGTGAGAAGATAATATTTTGGTAGCTCGGGGCTGAACTATGGGGTCCTTGACGCTCTCTGAGCTTGGTTGGTTTCCTTGCAGAAGTTTCATTATCAAACTAGGCGACAGTATCAGTTCCACAAGGAGATGGGGTTTGTGGAACGGAGAAGGACAATGGGAAGAGGAGGAGGAGGAGGAGGAGGAGGAGGAGACAACAACTGGTCCTTGGTGCTCTCTGAGCTTGGTTGTTTTTCTTGCAGAAGTTTCATTACCGAAGTAGGTAACATCATCAGTGCAAGTTTTAATGCTAGTTTTACATCCTCCATATTGCCCTATTTCTTTGCTGCAATAAAACAGATACCATAAATAACCAGAAGACTGGGGAAAAACACACACCAATATATATGTTCCTACCATATGTAATCCATTGCTTTGGATAATACCATCTTGTTCCACCAAGTTTCGAGATACTGTAATGGAAGGCAGATCCAAACTCTGGGGTGGAAACTGAGGTGTGAATTCACTTCCTTGGGCTCCCAACTGATCACTGAGGCCTTGAAAAGGTAGGAGAATATCAGCCATCCCTAAATTCGTGGGATCCAGTTCAGGGGGCGGCGTAATTGGTGGAATCTCAAACTCTTCGTCGCCAAGGCTTGGAGTATGGAATGTTTGCTAGAAAAAAAAGAAATAAATAAATTCTTCGTTAAGATCACGCAACAACAAATACCGTTTTTTTTAAAAATATGTCTACGTGGAGATCCTCAGTGCTTTTTTTCAGGAGGCACTTGGGCTTTCTTTGTTTTTCCTTGAAGACAGTTCGCTTCTCATCCAAGAAGCTTCTTCAGTTCAACAACTTCTTCTTCAGAAGTGAAGAAGCTCCTTGAATGAGAAGCGAAACGTCTTCAAGGAAAAACAAAAACTTATCTTTTGGGAGGAAAAGAAAAAGCACATTTGGGGCATCTTTAAAAAAAATTCTTTTACACTCCTCACAATCTGAGTCTCAAGTTCTTCTTCTTCTTTTAATTGTAAGTCACAAGTGTGCAGCACGCTTCACATCTGCCCAGCTCTTCAGATCCTTCAGATTAAAGTTTCAACTCTCATTATCATATGGCTTTAATGATGTATCAGTATTAACTGTTTTTTAATGCACACTTAATTAGCAACATCTGTCTTTGTTGTTGGAAGGAACATCGGTTAGCCTGGGATGGGTTTTTTTTTTAAGCTGGAGAACAAATTGCCACTTTATCGATATATTAGTAAAAACAAAACAGCACAATCGGCTTACAAATTGTTCTGACATGGCCATAAACGCTCCCAATTTTGGTAGTGCACATATGTACCGGTAGTAAAGACTCGTAGCTCATACACATGAAAGTTTAGAATCCTATTTCAAATTCCGCTTTATTATTCCATTTATTTACAATAGGCAGGTTGTATCGTATTCAATATTCAAAGGTTGTATCAATAGGTAATGTATCATTACCTTCCAAAGTAGGTAAAATTGAGGACCCGGATTGTGGGGGCAATAAGCTGACTTTGTATATTTAAAAAAAGAACACCGCTTAGGGGGCCCGAAAGCCCTACTAAGCAAGTATATACAAAAAAGTATGAAGGCTATTGCTTAACGCATTGTAAGCCGCCCTGAGTCTCTGGAGAAGGGCGGCATATAAATCAAACCAATACATACATACATACATACATACATACATACATACATACATACATAAATATTTATTAAGGAAACTGTTACAGTAGTCAAAAGGTTTATTTACTACAATTGGTGACGGATAAGCCTTTCAACCTACATGATATTTAGAATAACAGAGGTGGAAGGGACCTTGGAGGTCTTCTAGTCCAACCCCCTGCTTAAACAGGAAACCCTACACCACTTCAGACCAATGGTTATCCAACCTCTTCTTTAAAACTTCCGGTATTGGAGCATTCACAACTTCTGAAGGCAAGTTGTTCCTAAAAGGGGGTGCCTTGGTTTTGTTTATCTGGAACAAGATACAGATCGTCCTTGACTTACAACAATTTGTTTAGTGACTGCTTAAGTCACAACGGCACTTGCAAAAAGCAACGTATGGCTGTTTTCCACACAATCGTTCCACACACACCCGTGATCATGTGATCAAAATTCAAATGCTGGGCAACTGGCATGTATTTATGACGGTCCTAGTGTCCCGGGATCATGTAATCCCATTTTGTAAACTTTGGACAAGCAAAGTCAAGGGGGAAGCCAGTTTTGCTGTACGACTTTGTTACCGACGTAACAACTGCAGTGCTTCGCTTAGCAACCGTAGCAAGAAAGTTCTTAAAACGGGCAGAAACTCACTTAATCCGTCTTGCTTAACCTCCCAGTTATCTGGGAGGAGTTTGACCCTGAGGACATGGACAGGATTTTGGGGAGGCTTAAAGCTACCACATGTTTATTGGACCCGTGTCCCTCCTGGTTGGTACTGTCCTCCCGGGAGGTTACATGAGGCTGGTTTTAGGGGATTACCAACGCTTCGCTGGGTGAGGGTGTCTTCCCAGCCGCCTTGAAAGAAGCGGTGGTGAGGCCCCTCCTCAAGAAGTCTTCCCTGGACCCGGCTGTTTTAGCTAATTATTGTCCTGTCTCCAACCTTCGCTTCGCGGTGAAGGTTGTTGAGAATGTGGTGGCGGAGCAACTTCCTTGATTCCTGGATGAAGCTGTCTATCTAGATCCATGCCCATGATCTAATTATTTTAATATGTTTTTTTAAATTTCTATTTTGTATATTGTTTTATGGTGGCTGTTCACCGCCCTGAGTCCCTAGGGAGAAGGGCGGTATATAAATATAAGCAAATAAACAAACAAACAAACATAAATAAGAAAGATGTAAACAGAATAGGCACATTCTAAGTGCAACCTTCAAAGTGATGTCAATGGGACCCAAGATGTAGACTTTCTCCATCACAGGTCCTGCCCTCTGGAATAGCATCGCCAAGAGGTTCAAGGTAACCCCTAATCTGCTATCCTATATAGACCTGATTTTTTTTTTAACCCACCAGCATTCGGTTAGGAAGTGGGAATTTTATTATCTGTTGGTATATTAATCTCTGGATTAGTCTGTTATTTAGTACATTGGGTACAGATTCATTTTGAGTTGGATGCCCTATACATTTGATTAATAAGTCAATAAATAACCACAGCTGTTAACTTTTATAGTAGCAAGCCCAATATAAAGGATCCCTTCTTAGACCAACGTAGAGTATTCACCCAACTATGGCCAGTAAGTTCTTTTGATTATGAGCCTATCAATATTTCAATTACGCAGCCCTAATTAGGGTGAAAAATGTCCCATCCAGCAGTACCCATAAACAACAACTGTGGCCTTATCAAGTGTGGCCTTGGCCATACTTGGAATTTTGCATTCAGTTTTGGTCGCCACGATGTAAAAAAGATGTTGAGACTCTAGAAAGAGTGCAGAGAAGAGCAACAAAGATGATTAGGCGATTGGAGGCTAAAACATATGAAGAACAGTTACTGGAATTGGGTTTGTCTAGTTTGATGAAAAGGAGGACTAGGGGGAGACATGATAGCAGTGTTCCCATATCTCAGGGGCTGCCACAAAGAAGAGGGAGTCAAGCTATTCTCCAAAGCACCTGAGGGGAGGACAAGAAGCAATGTGTGGAAACTAATCAAGGAGAGAAGCAACTTAGAACTAAGGAGAAATTTCCTGACAGTGAGAACAATTAATCAGTGGAACAGCCTGCCTCCAGAAGTTGTGAATGCTGCAACACTGGAAGTTTTTAAGAAGAGGTTGGATAACCATTTGTCTGAAGTGGTGTAGGGTTTCCTGCCTAAGCAGGGGGTTGGACTAGAAGACCTCCAAGGTCCCTTCCATATTCTATTCTATTCTATTCTATTCTATTCTATTCTATTCTATTCTATTCTATTCTATTCTATTCTATTCTATTCTATTCTACTCTACTCTACTCTACTCTACTCTACTCTAGAAGTAGAGTAACTTCTATTCTGCTCTGCTCTGCTCTGCTCTGCTCTGCTCCTATTCTATTCTATTCTATTCTATTCTATTCTATTCTATTCTATTCTATTCTATTCTATTCTATTCTATTCTATTCTATTCTATTCTATTCTATTCTATTCTAACACTGCTACTCCACAACTATTTGTTGCTACTCCACAACTATTTGTATTCTATTTAAAACCGCTGTAGTTATTTTGGGGGCTTCTGCACAACAAAAGCTCTCCGATTGTTTTCCCAAATCTGTATCACAAAGCCAAGTAAGCTACAACACAAGATACTTAAAGAGTTTGAGCTATCGTTGCCAAGGAAAACCCAGAGCTTTAATAAAGATATTAACTACCCTGTTTTCCCCAAAATAAGACATCCCCTGATAGTAAGCCCAATCGGGCTTTTGATTGCATGGCAATAAGGCCAAGAGCTTATTTCAAGGTTCAAAAAAATATAAGACAGGGTCTTATTTTCGGGGAAACACGGTAGTCCCAGGTATTGTGTTGTCTTAGGGAAATTCTGTAGTGTAGTGGTCACAACAGATGGCATTGCCAAAAACTGTATGGTCATCTCCTTTGGGGTTGCTGCCCAGAAAAATTCAAGGCCTTCCTTCATTTAGTTACCTGGAGCTGAGCTTGAATTAAAAGACTTTATCATGTATTATTATTATTATTATTATGATAGGTTGGGTTTATTTTGTTTCGCTCAGTCTAGCAATTTTGTTTCCAAGGGAGGCAGCAATTTTGCTTCATGCATTATTTACATTGTCCGAAAGAGCGACTTAATGCCAGTTAATTTAAAAATGATACGTTCGGTGAAATTTCTCATTAAGGGGCTAGAAATTGTCATCCTTCAAACCGTTAATGATGATATAAATTAATAACTGCTCGAGAGAAAATGGAAACTGAAACGCGCGAGGAAGAGAGAAAAGGGGGACTCCTTCTGCCTGTCGATGAAAAACTGTCAGCTGTCATTACTGCTCTCCCATCACGAAGGCAAAGGCAGCAGACAGCCGTCTCCAGAAATGAAACCATCTCGAGAAAATCAAGCAAGACTCAAAAACACACACACACTCAAACACATGGGTACAAATATTGCAACTTAATCTCAGCCCCAAAGCTCCTGCTTTGCATCCAGGAAGATATTTATTCCTGTTTCAATATTAAAAAATGGGAGGGGGGGAGGAAAGATTCATAATCCACACAGACTCGAAGTTCACCAACACAAAAGGATGCACCGGGCATGGAAAGGCGTTTGGCTAATAAAAATAACCCTATGGCTACATTTTACAGTTGGGGTTGGCACGAAAAGCTGCCTGGTAACAGATGCAGTGATAATTTGTGACTCATTTACTACCCCATTACGGCTTAATGAAATCTAACATATCGCATTAACAATATGGATAAACACTCATTCCTGATATCTGGCATTTGACTGTCTTCATTACCATCGTAATTATCATTTGAAATATTATTTCAATAAATATTTAAGGTGCTCCAGGATGGGATTTTTGTTTTTGTTTTTTGTTTTTGTTCTTTTTTAAAAAGGAAACAAAATGGGGTGACAGCTTTTATGAAAACAGGCCCAGCTTTTAGCAAACAAACAAACAAAAAACAAACAAAAAACAAATAAGGCACTTCAATTTCTCAGGCTAGGTTGTTTATTTTTTTTTTTTTAAGGGCTAAAGGCACAAGCGAACTGGCAGGCTTTAGATTGAAATGCAATATAAGCTTTAAGATGTGACAAGCGCAGATTGAAAATGTTACTTAATATTGTGGACTTGGTAACTAAATTTACCCATGATTTGATGACTGCAAAGCAGTCATCCACAGCAGAATATGAGAGAGAGAGAGAGAGAGAGAGAGAGAGAGAGAGAGAGAGAGAGAGAGAGAGAGAGAGAGAGAGAGAGAGAGAGAGAGAGAGAGAGAGAGAGAGAGAGAGAGAGAGAGAGAGAGAGAGAGATCAACACTGCAAGTTTTTAAGAAGAGATTGGATAACCATTTGTCTACAGCGGTGTAGGGTTTCCTGCCTAAACAGGGGGTTGGACTAGAAGACTTCCAACTCTGTTGTTCTGTTGTGTTCTGTTCTATTCATAGATAAATAGATAGATGGATGGATGGATAGATAGATAGATAGATATAGGTAGATAATGGCTAGATAGATAATGGCTAGATAATGGAGAGAGAGAGAGAGAGAGAGAGAGAGAGAGAGAGAGAGAGAGAGAGAGAGAGAGAGAGAGAGAGAGAGAGAGAGAGAGAGAGAGAGAGAGAGAGACGGAGAGAGAGAGACGGAGAGAGAGATATTCAAATGTTCTGTAGTCCTTCCAAGTATAAATTAAGTCAGCCATGGCAGTGGGATTCACTTTACAAAAAGGGAGTATTCTATGAAAAAAAAAAGTAAACTCCAATAGTTGGGTTATCAATATGCTTCCCTGCAATACAACTATTTTATTCTGCGGCATGTTTTTCAAAGATGATCATATTTGTCATGTTTTCTGAATGTATACCTCCCAGGGTTTAACTAAAAAAAAGAAAGAAAGAAAGAAAAGAAGAAAGAAGAATCACAACTATCTCGTGTTATGATTGCTGTAAGTAATGTGTAGATAGGCGGATAAGGTGAACCTAATCTAAAGGAAGAGAAAAGCTGGTGTTGAAAATAGTCTTCTGCTAAAGGATTTGGCCTGCTCGGAGTCTGAAAAGGGTCTCCACGTTGTGCAATTTGATTCTGGAGTAAGGCCCTCTTAGGATCCGGAAAGGACTATGCAGTGTTTTTAAGAAGGTTGCGTTACCCATTGTGATTACAAAAGCTATTCACTTTTTTTCATGCTTTTCTCTCTTAGATTATTTTCAGGAGGAGAGAAAATCCCCCAGTCCTTAACCAAGACCACAACAAAAAAAACAAAAACAAAACTCGATGTGTGTGTTTAAATGCCATCTGCACCAAAATGTTCAAAACATTTGTTCCTTTTGATAAAAATGCAAATTCAGAGAGCTGTTGTATCAACATATAACAGCCAATGTCTGACACGGTGAATTATCACAGCTGGAATTAAATTGTCTCTGAACAGCTGCTGGCAGTAGAGCCTTCATCAATGTTTGATTCAAATGGAGGAATGAAATTCTACAGAATGAAACATCATGTTGTCATTACAGATTGGGGAGGGGGGGGGGGTGTTCATTACCACAACCAACACTGAAGCAAGCCGGTGCCAAGCAATCTTCCCTTATCTAAGCGATCTTGTTGGGAAGGGAAGAAAGAGAGGAGGAGGAGGAGGAGGAGGAGGGAGAGGGAGGCATTGTTTTAAAACTATGAGCATAAAAATACTGCATTGAATATTGCCTGATTTATCTCCAACTATTTTTCTCCTCTCTAATTTCTTTTTTCTCTACTGTACAAGGATATAGGAATATATATTCTTACTTTTCATAGGTTTTATGTGTGTTTTTCTTTAAGCCAGTTTTTTTCCTACGTAACCAGAAAAATCTTGGTTATGTAGGAAAAAACCTGGTTTAAAGAAAAACGTGTGTATGTGTGTGTGTGTGTGTATATATATATATATATATATATATATATGTATGTATGTATGTATGTATGTATGTATGTATGTATGTATATGTATATATACATATACATATATTTTGCTGATAAAGAAATAAAGGGAGACTAGTATAGATCTATTTCAAGCTTTTTAGCTCTCATCAGCCAGCCATACCCTTACTCGGATTCGAACTTGAGCTGCCTGCATGTTAGGCAGTTGTATTAACCACTGAGCCACAAGTTCTCCTCCTTTCATCAGCTTGAGCCAGGGGAGAGATTGTTTACCAAGACACCTGGTCTACCAGGTGTCTTTCCCCAAGTAAGGGTATGGCTGGCTGATGAGAGCTAAAAAGCTTGAAATAGATCTATACTTGTCTCCCTTTATTTTTTTATCAGCAAAATATATATTTGGTATAAAAATGGTTGTCGTGAATGCGCCTGGTTGAGGGCTCCTGGATTGGAGCTGAAAGGCAAAAGGGAGCAGAATGCCCCCTCCCACATGTTGGGGTAGACCAGGTGTCTCAGTAAACACTTTATATAAATATATATTACTGGCTCAGAGGCAGAAAAGCTTGATTGCTGACCATATTTCTATCGATCTTAGTCGTTTCTGTTTACAAGGTCCACTCTGAAGTCCAACCCAGATACTGGAGGAGTTTGCTGCAATTTTCACTCCCTCAGAATAATTTATTTATTGATGTATTTATTGGTTCGATTTATATGCCTCCCTTCCCCGGAGACTCAGGGCAGCTTACAATGCATTAAGCAATAGCCTTCATACTTTTGTATATACCTGCTTAGTAAGGTTTTTGCCCCGCCCCCCCCAGCGGTGTTCTTTTTTATACAAAGTCCGCTTATTGCCCCCACAATCCGGGTCCTCATTTTACCTACCTTGGAAGGATGGAAGGCTGAGTCAACCTTGAGCCTGGTGAGATTTGAACTTGCAGTAATTGCAGGCAGCTGATGTCACTTAACACCACTTTAATCTGCTGTGCCACCAAGGCTCCTTATAATAACAGAATGACAAGAGTTGGAGGTCTTCTAGTCTAACCCCTTGTGCAGGCAGGACACCTTATATCAGTGATGGTTAACCTTTTTGGTGCTGAGTGCCCAAAGTGCGTGAATGCACGTGCACATGCCCAAATCCCCAAAATTCAATGCGAGCACCCCCCTGCACATGCACCTTGCCCACCCCCCCATGCCCCGTTTTGGCTTCCAGGTTGGTGCAGGTTTTCCCAGCCCAAAATGAGGCCCGGGGAGGGGGGTTACATGAGGCCCCCCTGCACCCTGTTTTGAGCCTGGAAAGGCGCTTGCACCAACCTGCATCTCCCTGCGCATGCGCCCCTCCCCAACTGCACATGCGCCCCTCCCCAACTGCACATGCGCCCCTCCCCAACTGCGCATGCATGTGTCCCCCACATGCTCCCTGCGTATGCGTGGCAGAGACGTGAAGACCAGCTGGTCAGCTGGAGGTGCGTGCGCATGCGTGGTGGAGCTGGGCTGGGGTGACGGCTGGTGGGCCTTATACCATTTCAGACAAATCATTGTTCAATCTCGTTTTTAAAAATTTGCAGTGAAGTAGCATCCACAACTTTCGGAGGCAAATTGTTCGATTGATCAATTGTTCCCACTTTCAGGAAATTTCTCCATAGTTCTAGGTTGCTTCTCTCCTTGGTTAGTTTCCATCCGTTGCTTCCTGTCCTGCCTTCGGGTGTTTTGGAGAATAGAGTGACACACACACACACCCTCTTCTTTGGGATAGCCCCTTAAATATTGGAACACTGTTATCATGATAATACGTTGATGAATGTATCTTTTATTTTATGTACGTTGAGAGCGTATACACCAAAACAAACTCCTTGTGTGTCCAATCACACTTGGCCAATAAAGAATTCTATTCTGTTCTGTTCTGTTCTGTTCTGTTCTGTTCTGTTCTGTTCTATTCTATTCTACTCAGTGTTGTTGTACATTATGATTCTTGACGAATGTATCTTGTCTTTTTATGTACACTGAGAGCATATGCACCAAAGACAAATTCCTTGTGTGTCCAATCACACTTGGCCAATAAAGAATTCTATTCTATTCTATTCTATTCTATTCTATTCTATTCTATTCTATTCTATTCTATTCTATTCTATTCTATTCTATTCTATTCTAGTCTAGTCTAGTCTAGTCTAGCCTAGCCTAGCCTAGCCTAGCCTAGCCTAGCCTAGCCTAGCCTAGCCTAGCCTAGCCTAGCCTAGTCTTCTCTACGATTCTAGTCCTAGTTTAGTCTAGTCTAGTATTCTCTATGATTCTATTCTATTCTAGTCATCTAGTCTTCTCTATGATTCTAGTCTAGTCTAGTCTAGTCTTCTCTATGATTCTTATTCTTATTCTTATTCTTATTCTTATTCTTATTCTTATTCTTATTCTTATTCTTATTCTTATTCTTATTCTTATTCTTATTCTTATTCTTATTCTTATTCTTATTCTTATTCTTATTCTTATTCTTATTCTACTCTATTCTATTCTGTCACCCCTAGTCCTCTATTAATACAAATGCACCAGCAAGAGAAATAAAAATAAAGCCAGACAAATTCAGCAGGTAATGGCCAAGGTTTCCATTTCCATCCAAGCATGTATTTTGGCCAAAAAAAAAACAGCTCAGTTTGGAACTAGAGTCACTTTTGCTACCCTGATGTTCTTTAGAACAGGGGTCTCCAACCTTGGCAACTTGCGTATGCTGGCTGAGGAATTCTGGGAGTTGAAGTCCACAAGTCGTAAAGTTGCCAAGGTTGGAGACCCCTGCTTTAGAAGACCATCAAGGAGAGGACCAACAGACTGAAAAATAAACTAGAGGAATACTGGGGTAGCAAATGCCCCTCGGCCATCTTTCCAAGATGTTGGTCAAGTCCATTCACCCTGTCACCAAGTCAGACTTCTATCGATTCAGATCTAATGCTTTAATTGAACCAAGCCTCCAGCACGACTCTCTAAGGAGAGCCTCTTTTCTTATTTTCCCCAGAAAACAAATAATCCCACAAACAAGCTGTGCTCCCTTTGTTTTCCTAAGAACCTAAATTGAAAAATAAAGTGTTTGTATCTATGGCCCTAATTAGTTGATTAGCGTTCAGTGAATTTGCTTTAAAATGTAGGCCTACTGTGCCTTAAATCTGCTTCCTTCTGGTTGCCTTTGTGTATGTGTATGTGTGCATCTGTGTGTGTGTGTGTGTACACACACTTCTAAATCCCCTATCTCAGTGATGGCTAACCGTTTTGGTGCAGAGAGCCCAAAGTGCACGTGTGCAAATGCGTGTGTCAGAACCCCAAAATGCAACGCGAGCGCCCCTTTGCGCATGCACCCTGCCCCCGCAAATCTGTCTGAAACCCAGCTCATTGCATGCATCCCCTGCACATGCGCCCCACCCCCCCTTGCCCATTTTTGGCTTACAGATTGGTGCAGGAGGCCTTCCAGGCCCAAAACTGGGCGTGCGCACTTGCACGAACCCGCAGACTCCAATGTGAGCACCCCCGGATGTACCCCATCCCCCGCGCATGCATCTGTGCATCCCCTGCATGTGCCTCACCCCCTGCGCATGTGCGGCCGAGACTCGTAGGCTAGCTGGCCGGCGGGAGGCGCACCTGCATGCACGGTGGAGCTGGGCTGGGGCGACCCCTGGCGTGCCCGCAGAAAGGGCTCTGCGTGCCACCTGTGGCATGCGGTGCCATAGATTCGCCATCACAGCCCTATCTCTCTCAAGTGGGACTATAATTATCTGTCTGTCTATGTAAGAAATTGCAGGAATGGCAGAACCAGGGGTGAAATGTAAAATTTGTTACTACTGGTTCTGTGGGCGTGGCTTGGTGGGGGCGGAGGGGGGGGTAATGTGACTGGGTGGGCGTGGCCAACTTTTTTTTATTATTATTAACTTTTCGAAGCATTTTTTTTTTAATGCTTTGAAAAGCCTCTCTGCCGATCAGGCAGCTCAGCTGGGATCGTCAAGAGACTTTTCAAAGCATTTTTTTTTACCACTTCTTCGGCCAAGAGGTTGCAGGGAAAAAAAGCCTCTGATGATCCCAGCTGAGCCGTGGGATCATCAGAGGCTTTCTTTTTTTTTACTTTTAAAAGTATTTTTTCATCGGAAGAGGTTGTAGAAAAAATGCTTTTAAAAGTAAAAAAAAAAAGCCTCTGATGATCGTGCGGCTCAGCTGGGCATGGGGGGGGCAGGGATTTTTTCTACTGGTTCTTCGAACCCCCCACCCCCCATCACTACCGGATTGGGCGATCCGGTCTGAACCGGGAGCATTTCACCACTGGACAGAACCTGTGGGAAGCGCTTAAAAAAAGGGACCAGCCTAGAATCCTTACGTAGCCATAAGCAGTTTCCCTTGAATTCTGTGGCCCCTTATTTAAATCCAAATAGACAATAACCATTCATTGAGAAGATTCCTTTACATAGGCGTTTTAGCAATAAATCAGTTTAACTGGGCCCTTTCACACATGGACCTGATTTTTGTGCCTGATACAAACATGTGCACACACACACACACACAGATACACACAAAGACACACACACACATTCGCACAGATTTGTTTTTTTATCAACATGCTACGTAAGTAACACTCTCACAGACAACTAAATTGACCGGCAATAGTAAAAGTGTCAGGTTATTTTCTCTCTCATTAAAGACTTTATTTTGTGCTCCATAAAACAAAAGAAAATTTAGCACTTCGCCCATCATCTATCGAAAAAGGCTGCAAACATTATAAAAGTGAACAACAGAATTACAGTGTAAAGCAAAGAGGAGTAAAGTGTTTGTAGGGGTGGGGGAGGAGGTGATGCTTACCTCATTTGCTGCAAAAAATGCGTTATTTGCTTCTGCCATATTCATATAGTTATTGTTGCCAAACTGAAAGGAAAAGCATGCTGTTAGTATATCGCATGATATTGCATTATGCTATCTTATACCCTGCAACACACCTTGGACAATGTAAATGTTATAAGAACAACTCTGACACTAATGCTATCCGAGTGGGTAGTGTAAAGAATTAATTTGGCACACTTCTCGCCCTTGCCAAGTTTCAACAACTTTTAAATCAAATGTTCAGTTGGAAATTCTGAGAACTGACAGGCCTTTGGTCCAGTCTTTCTTAAAAACTCTTACTTTAACCGTTCCTTCTAGAACCACTGTATCCAGGGTGGATTTGATTTAAATCAAGTTGAGACTTTAAGACTTGTGGACTTCAACTCCCAGAATTCCCCTGCCAGCCAAGATGATGAGTAAAAAGTTAGCAGAGTCACCTCTGTTGAGAAGGGAAGTTATAGAAATAAAAAAAGTAAAATTTAATAAAGCGCTCTCTACGCCTTATATGGCAAATCTGAAGGTTATAAAAACAAATTGCAGTGAGTTGCTGAAACAAATTGTTAAGCAAATTAACGATAGCTGAAAACGAAACTTGCATCCTATTTAATAAGGAAATTGTGATTAAACATATAAGCTGTGTGAGTCATAGAAAGGCACGTATAGAAAGGTTAGGTTAGAATATAATTACTAACTCCTTCAATTACCTCCTCAATTTAACCCTGAAGACAGACAACACTGCTGAATCTTAAAACTTCAAATACCTGGTTTTATTTTTGCTATTTGAGGAGAGTACTATTGTTTGGCTTTAAATTGCTAAATTTTATTACAAAATTAGACACATCCGTTTGCAATGTTTGTTATACTGTATCCCTGCAGTAGGGTGCTGAGAAAGCTACAAATGATTTCTTACAAAACTTTTCAAGTGTCGTGAAAAGAACAATGATTCCCACAAGCATAAAAGTTTTGACAACCAGCAGGGAATGGAATGTACTGTGCATTCTGGGCTATGAATGCAAGATACATCGCCAACATCCCTACATGCAGCAAATTCACTTTCATGCAAGAGACTGCTTAATCTTGCTTGTAGCATAACCCAGTGTCAGGAATCTCAGTAAAAGAATAATTTAACCGATCAATCCATTACAAAGGCAATGTTTATTTGAAATGAGGATTCTATCTTATACCCATCGCACACTAAGTGGAATGTATTTGCTGCCAAGGTAAATTTCCAGATCAAATTCCTTGCGCGAAAACTTCTTGCATAATGTAGGAAAATTCAGCGAAGGTTAAAAACTATAAAGGAGCACACGCCCTTTTAGGTTGGAAGGATCCAAGAACAATTGGAAAGTGTTTAAAATCAGGCCTACGTTGGTATTCGTGCCCACAGTAAAAACGGTATTAAAAACCCAGCTTCGGTGGTGTGTTTTTTTAGCTTCTCACTTCCATGGAAGAGAGCTAACTCTTATCAATTCAGTTAACAGATCGTTCCACAAGTTCAGTAAAAGTCAGTGCCAGAGCTACAAAGAACGCAACTGGTGATTTTTCTCATTATACCAGGGCAGGGGTCAGCAACCTGCGGCTCTGGAGCCGCATGTGGCTCTTTCATCCCTCTGCTGTGGGTCCGTCGCCAGTTGGCTCCACAATTGATAGGGCTTTTGGTTAGGATAGGTAGAGGAAAACGGATGCTGTGCTAGGAGGAGACTCTATGGTGTGGGAACCGGATTTCTGGTTGACAGAGGAAAAAGGACGCTGCGCTAGGAGGAGACTCTATGGTGGGGGAATCGGACTCCCGGTTGGCAGAGGAAAAAGAACGCCGTGCTAGGAGGAGATTCTATGGTGGGGGAACTGGGCTTCCGGCCGGCTCCAGAATTTCCGGTTAGGACCTTTGTGGCTCTTTGAGTGTTTAAGGTTGCCGACCCCTGCACCAGGGTTAACTTTGGTTTGTATAAGGGAGCGATACATCGGCAAAAGGCAGTACTGTATCCCAACAAACCATTAGTCATTTTAGCTCCATAAAATCTGTTCTAACACATTATGAGATCTTAAAAGACCATAAAGTCATAGAAGGCAAGGATTGGGAGAGGCCCTTGAGATCATCCCATTCAATCCTTGATCCAGTGAAGCAATGCAGTATAACCACAATCCTGGCAGATGGCTTTGCTCGTCATGGCTAGCCAAGGCAATCTGTCCCATTGGGAAATGGCTTCAGGACACTAGATTTCTGATTTTATAACTCAAATCAATTTTCTTTCAATATAAGCTCGTTGTTAATTAAGGAGAAACTTCCCAACAGTGACCACAATTAACCAGATTGCCTTCAGAAGTTGTGAATGCTCCAACACCAGAGGTTTTTAAGAAAAGACGGGACAGCCACCTGTCCGAAATGGTATAGGGAAGGGTTCAAACTCACGGTGTCATGGCAGCATCACATGACGTATCGGGACCTTTTTCCTGTTTGAACAGGGGGTTAGACTAGAAGACCTCCAAGGTCCCTTCCAGCTCTATGCTGATTGATTGGACTGTTTCTTATCCTATCTTCTGAAACATCTCTAAATCTATGTCAACTTCTCCATGGCAGCACTTCTTCTTTTTTTTAAAAAAAATTGATTTATATGCCACCCTTCTCCGGAGACTCAGGGCGGCTTACAATGCATTAAGCAATAGCCTTCATACTTTTATATATATTTATACAAAGTCATCTTATTGCCCCCACAAACTGGGTCCTCAATTGACCTACCTTAGAAAGGATGGAAGGCTGAATCAACCTTGAGCCTGGTGGGATTCGAACTTACAGTAATTGCAGACAGCTGATGTTAATCACAATGCTTTAGTCTGCTGAGCCACCAGGCCCTTGTTGATTCTTGAAATCAACTATCATATTTCAACCAGACTTCTCATTATAAACATATGAATGAAGCTAAACCTTAATTACTGTAATTTTTGGAGTATAAGAAGCACTGGAGTCTAAGACACACTTGAGTTTTTGGGGAGGAAAATAAGAAAAAAGCTGATTGGCAGGTGGATCAGCCTCCTGGAATACTCCCAATCAGCTGTTCCCAGAGGTGAATTTTAGCAACAGGTTCCTTGGTTGTGAGCTCTGTGCCTTGCTTTTTTTTCTTTCTTTTTTTTTTTCCAAAGTTTTTCAGAAAACTTTGTTTCCTGCCTCTGAAAGCCTCCGAAATAGCTGCAGGAAAAAAGCCTCTGAAGCTCTGTTTGGGGGCTTCTTTTTCTGAAGCTTTTTTCTGATGTTTTTTTCAGCCTCTGAAACCTCCCTTTGAGAAGCTGGGCGGGGCTACATTCGGCATAGAAGACACACCCAGATTTTCACCCTCTTTTTTGGGGAAAAAAGATGCGTCTTATACTCCAAAAAATACGGTAATTGCTAAATTTATTTGCCACCTATCTTACCGCGGAGCTACTCTAGGTCGCTAGCAGTAATAAAAAAGCATAAAAATAAAAGGCATGTAAACAGAGCACAGGGAAAATAATAGTACAATAAACAATGACAAAGGGACACGATGAGAATAAACACATCAACATTATTAGTATTGGTATTAAAATTCATAATATTAAGCGTTAAATGTTTTGGACGCCCTGGGCAAGAGTCAGTGGATGCTTGCAAAAATTGAAGGCAATTGGAAAGGAGCCTAGCAGAAGACAATCCAATAATTCTAGGGAAAAAAATGTCCATTGGTGAGTTAGAAGAGAATAAACAACCCAATTACAATCAAAGAGAGATAATAATTTTACAATCTTTGGATTGATGGAATCTCCGCTTCTCACTAACTGTTGAAAAGATAGTATTGCTATATACTGTTCCTGCTTTTGCTAGAAGGATGCTGCTTGCATGTGGCTGGGATGGAAATTTCTGACTCGAGAATCTACAGGTAGTTGCAACGGCAGTGAAAGAGGGACACCCCTTTTGTCACCCTTAGAACTGACAAGCAAAGTCAATGGGTAAGCCAGATTCACTTAACATCCATATGACTAATTTAACAACTACAATGATTCACTTAATAACAACTGTGGCAAAATAGGTCATAAAGTGGGGGAAAGCTTACTTAATGTCTCACTTAGCAACAGAAATCTGGGGCTCAATTGTGGTCATAAGTCGAAGACTACCTATATAGGCAGGAAAGAAGAGGCTTGATAACAAAATGAATGTCACAATATAGAGTAGAGTAAAAGTAAAAGTAAAAGTAAAAGTAAAAGTAAAAGTAAAAGTAGAAAGAGTAGGAGTAGGAGTAGGATGGACTGGACTGGACTGGACTGGACTGGACTGGACTGGACTGGACTGGACTGGACTAGACTAGACTAGAATTCTTTATTGGCCAAGTGTGATTGGACACCCAAGGAATTTGTCTTCGGTGCATAAGCTCTCAGTGTACATAAAAAATACATAAAGACTCTTTTTTACATAAAAATGTAAAATCTTTTTTTTTTAAATCTAAAGATTTTTGCAACCCTTGGCAAGTATCGGGACAAAAAAGGTGGAATTTGTTTTGTGATCTCTACTTCAGTTCTAACTCTTTTATCATCCTTAGCTCTATATCTCAACTTCAACTTCTCTCCCACAGTAACTCTTCCTCTTAAAAAAAAATAAAAAATAGCAGAAGCTTGAAGAAAACTAACACACAGCCTGCCTGGATTCATTTTATCTCAACATTTCAAAAAAAACATGCCAAACATAAAAAGTTTGAAAGACCAGGGGCCACAAAAATGTAAAGCCTCTTGTTCACAGGAAGTATGTGAGGAATTTTAATCAAAATTTGTAGCTGAGGGGTGAGGACGTACCCTTCCATTCATTCCTGAGCTGTTTTCATGTCTTTCCCTTCTGAAGTTTTCTGGCAAAAGTTTCAATGCACTGCATGTACTGTTCATTACCATTTCTACTCCGTGTTCTTGATGCAGATGTAATCAGAATTAAAGATTGCGGTATGTCAGATCAAACATTGCGGAGAGCAAATGTTTTGATTCTCTACTGGAAACAATAAGAAAAAAGCTGTTTGTTCTATTTCTATTCTTTTAAAAAATAAAATCCATAATCTGGAGCCATGAAGGCGAACTTATGGCACTTGTGGTGGAAGTGGCACACAGAGCCATCTCTCTGGGCACGCGAGCCATCGCCCGTTGTTCTTCTGGGTTTTGGCGCACCAGCCAGCTGGTCTATGCATGTGCATGCACACCAGAAACTGGAAGACCAGGTAGCCGGAGCGCATGTGCACGCTGGAAACTGGAAGATCATCTTCCCAGGGCGCGAATGCGCACTGGGTGGCCTGCTCTTCCTGTTTCCGGCATGCGCATGTGCACCAGCCAGCTGGTCTTCACACATGCATGCGTGCCAGAAACAAGAAGAGGTGGCGCACCAAAAACTGGAAGATCATCTTCCTGGTGCGCATATCTCAGAGAGGGACTCCTCAGGGTGCCTTTGGTCAAATTATGTCGCCCATGAGGAAGAGCCTTCTCTGCGAGGGCTCCCGCCCTATGGAACAAATTGCCCCCGGAGATATGTAGGATCCCCAACCTCCGTACCTTTCGCCGTGCCCTCAAGACCCTACTATTCCAACAGGCTGGGCTGATCAATTATATGAATTTTCATTGGGTATTTTAATTTTGGGGTTTTTAACAAAACTGGGCTGAACTATAGAGTTCGATCCTAGCCAGGCTCAAGGTTGACTCAGCCTTCCATCCTTTCTAAGGTGGGTAAATTGAGGACCCAGTTTGTGGGGGCAATAAGATGACTTTGTATAAATATACAAATGTATGAAGGCCATTGCTTAACGCATTGTAAGCCGCCCTGAGTCTCCGGAGAAGGGCGGCATATAAATCAAATTAAAAAATATATATATTTTTAATACTTTTAAAATTTATGGTGTACTGAGTCCTGCAGGAGAAGAGCGGTATAAAAATATAATTAAATAAATAAATATGTGCACTGCTCTTCCAGTTTCCTGCAGGCGTGCACGCTCCCGTTTCAGCACTTCGTGTCGAAAAGGTTCACCAACACTGATCTAGAGAGAGTTTACTTCTAATACTGAACAGAATAATTGGAAGGGACCTTGGAGGTCTTCTGATCCAACCCCCTCGCTCAGAAAGAAAATCCTATACCAGGGATGGCGAACCTTTTACTTACCGAGTGCCGAACAGGAATGTGCTTCACACCCTGCGCACGCTCACGTGCCATCTGCGGCAACGCACGGCTCCTCCCCACGTACCCATCTGCGCATGCACACAGCTTTTGCACGTGCAATGTGTTAGGATATGATTTGAGCCTAACAGATTGTCCAGGCAATATATGTGTTCTGTGACTTTAAGTTTTAATGCTGCATCATGCTGTAATGCTGAGTCATGCTGTAATTAGTTGTAAACGTATTTAAGAAAGGTACCGTAATGTATTCAGTTGATGGTAAGCTGCCATTGTGCTATCATCGTGTGTGTGGGTGGATCTGCTACCATCCGGGATTTGTGTACCAGAGTGAACCAACTACTGTTTGTTTGGTAAGAAGCTTTTTGGACTTAACCGGTAAAGACTTGGACTGTTTAGAAGACTACGAGATTGTTTATTTTCCACTATAAAGAAAACTTTTGATAAACCAGTTTGCACATATCTCTTATTTCATTGCTCTCAGCAACGTTTCTCTGTGCACTATACTCTGCTAGTTGCTAACACAACAACAATATCCTTAACACAATGCACACGCGCAAATGCTGTCTGCGCATGCGCAGGAGAGCTCCGAAGACCAGCTGGGTCCCCTGAATTGCACACAAACGCATCAGAGGCACGCGCATGCGCAGTTTCAGGTGAGCTTGGCGATGGGTCGCATGCCTGGAAAAATGGCTCTGGCACTTCTGGCACGCGTGCCATAGGTTCGCCAAAACGGTCCTATACTATTTCGAACAAATGGTTGTCCAATCTTTTTTAAAAAACCTCCAATGCTGGAGCACCCACAACTTCTGGAGGGGAGCCATTCTACTGATTGATTAATTGTACTAACTGTCAGGAAATTTCTCCTTGGTTCTAGATTGGTTCTCTCCTTGATTCGTTTCCATCCATTGCTTCTTGTTCTGCCTTCAGGAGCTTTGGAGAATAGCTTGACCCCCTCTTCTTTGTGACAGCCTCTTAGGAATAGCAATAGCATTTAGACTTCTATACCGCTTCACAGTGCTTTACAGCCCTCTCTAAGCATCTTGCCCCCAACAATCTGGGTCCTCATTTTACCCACCTCGGAAGAATGGAAGGCTGACTTAAATTTGAGCTGGTGAGAATCGAACTGCTGGCAGTCGCCAGAATTAGCCTGCAATACTGCATTCTAACCACTGCGCCACCGGAGCTCATAGATATCGGAACTCTGCTATCATGTCTCCCCTAGTCTTTCTTTTCAACAAACTGGACATACCCAGTTCCTGCAACCGTTCTTTATATGTTTTAGCCTCCAGTCTGCTAATCATCTTTGTTGCTCTTCTCTGCGCTCTTTTTAGAGTCTCCACCAATTTTATATCAATGCATTGTTTTAAAAAAAAATCTAATAACTCTTGACAAGAGGAAAAAAGGCCACAGTAGAAATAATCCTCTGAACAGTGAACATGTGCATGTAATTAATGTAAGATCTACAACTAATCAGCTACGAATTGTATCCATTAATTAGCATTGGCCCTAGAGAAATGGGGAGGGGGGAGGGAAATCAGTAAAAATATTAGCACTAAAATGTGCCAGCTCCTGATGAAACATAGCTCTGTTGGCATCTGAAATCAAGCAGCTGGCACTAGCTGGCCAAGCAATTTAAGAATCTTTCACCTGAGGTCTGGAGAACTGGAGACACAAAGCATTTATCTTTTGTATATCTCTATAAGGGTTATTATGAATGGTTTTTAATTTAGCAAATTCTTGGCGATCAGCTGGGAAATGCAATAAATCAAACCCAACAGAACAAAGAGTTTTGTACTTCTCTCCCCAGTCAAAGATTTAATTTTGGAGAGGCACTTCAAAAGGATCTGTCTTCAGGGCTCTTTTCTCATGCAATTCCAGTGGTGAAATCTGAACCAATTTGCCACTGGTTTGCTGGCCGCGTATGCGCAGCATGCACCAAACACGAGCTTCACGCGGAAAAAGGAGGCTTAGGAAGGTAAGTAGAACAGCAAGCGGGAGGGAAACTGCTGTGCCGCACGATTTAGATTCATTAGAAAGCAGGATTTCCTGCTTTCTAGCAATTTTAAATTGTGCGGCACAGCTGATGGTTGGAAATACCGATTCACAGGAACTGGTAGGGTTTTTTTACTACCGGTTCACTCGAACCGGTGTGAACCGGTTACATTTCACCATTGTGCAATTCCCATTTCATAAGGGACCCCGTTGTAAATGAACTTACAACAGCTCATTTGAGTGACCACTCAAAGTTATAACAGAACTGAAAAAAGTGACTTAGGACCATGTGTCACTCTGATGACCGTTGCAGCATCCCCTGTGGTCCCGTGATCAAAATTCGGATTTATTTATTATTTCAATTTATTATTTCAATTTATGGATGACAGACAACTGATTCATATTTATGACGGTCGCAGAGTCCTGGGCTCCCGTGATCCTCTATGGCAACCTTCTGACAAGCCAAGTCCATGGAGAAGCCAGATTCACTTCACAACCGAGTTACTCATTTTACAACTGCAGGGATTCACTTAACAAAGGTGGCAAGGAAAGTCGTAAAATGGGGCAAAACTCACCTAACCAATATTCTCACTTAACAACATAAATGTTGGGCTCAACTGTGTGTCAATCCTGAAGCTGGCCTGGCCGAAGTCATCTTGGAGCTTCAGTGCCGTCACACTGGAGCTGAGGGATAGGGAGGGGAGAATTAGAGATAGCTGGGCCTGTCTAGTCAAAACAAAACACTTTCTCCTGGGAACCAAGGATGTTCTCACACCTGGCCGGAGAAAGGAGGAGTTATGTCACCAGATCTGCAGATGCTGCCTTGATTGGGCCATGTGACTGATTGTTTGGGGTTGAGGGGAAAACTTTCACTTTTAATTAGGTGAAAACCAAGGGGCCCTTCAAGAGTTGGTTTTCACCAGATATGTGCCAATATGATATTTCCAATAAAGCTATTCTTTGAAGAATTCACCTGCTTCGGAGTTTTGCTTGCTATGGATCTAGTAGTTTAATGACAAGAAGGACTAGGGGAGACATGATAGCAGTGTTCCAATATCTAACAGGTTGCCTCAAAGAAGAGGGAGTCAAGCTATTCTCCAAAGCACCTGAGGGAAGGACAAGAAGCAACGGATGGAAACTAATCAAGGAGAGAAGCAACTTAGAACTAAGGAGAAATTTCCTGCCAGTGAGAACAATTAATCAGTGGAACAACTTGCCTCCAGAAGTTGTGAATGCTTCAACACTGGAAGTTTTTAAGAAGATGTTGGATAACCATTTGTTTGAAATGCTATAGAGTTTCCTGCCTAAGCAGGGGGTTGGATTAGAAGACCTCCAAGGTCCCTTCCAACTCTGTTTTTCTCTTTCTCTTCCTATTCTATTACTTGGAACCCTGACACTGTGGTCATAAATTGAGGACTACCTATACCTTCTGCAAAAGTCCAAGTCAATTTAAACATTCTGCTTGTGGTTGTAAATAAATAAATAAAAATGAATAAGATATACTTTTTTTACAAAGATATGATAAAGGAAAAAAAAACTAGTCTGAGAACACCATTAATTCCATTTACACTCATTTTCTTGATGCATGATAAGTCAGGTGATTCATTCAATAAAGAGATCAATAAAAGTTCTTTTCTTCTTTTAACTTTTCTTGGCTTCTGTCTTTCTCGTAGTCTTTGTCATTTGGTGCTAAGCAATTTTCTATTGCTAAAAAAAATTGAAATTGGAATCAATTGTGTTCGGAGCAGTGTGGAGAATTAGAAATCAACATTACAGATGTAGAGGTTTAGTTAAATTGCCACATTTAGCATCCCATCCTTTTGCTTTGCATTTCTGGCAAGAAAAGGAGGAATGAACTGATTCCCAAAGATGCAATTAAGAACCAAAACTTAATTATTTTACAGGCTTAACTACTGTATCTTAATCACTTTACCAGATAACATCTTCTCTGCATTTGGAAGGGATTTGATTGCTTTCCAGGATTAATAATCAGAACTGTCTAGCAAATAAAATGTTGGATAAAGGCAGGAATTAAAAATTAAGTGTTTGGAAGAGGGGGGACGTTTTTGAATTCATTGCATTCCCAGTTTCTTTTGACTGACTGAAATGGCCAAATGAAGTGAATGGAGAAATTTAAGTTTTGTTTCACTAATGAGGAATCACATGGAAATCAGGATAAATGAAATAAATGAAAAGATGAGGAACTGGATGAGTCCTATTTCACAGGATTACTCCAAACACTACAATGTAGAGCAGTACTTTCTCTCAACAACAACAACGATACAAAGAAATACAGAAATACCGAAAATCAGCTTTTGCCAATCAAGTTTGTCATTACAGATTTCTCAGATAATAAATTAAATCATATTGGGCAATGTAATTTCTATTTTTCTTTGTAACATGTCTCACTTTCCAAGCTCTTAAAAGAGACAACAACCTCTAATCAGCTTTCCCATGATAAGAAACTATGATAGGCAAGGATGTAAGGAAACCTGGCTTGGTCTCCTTTTGTTTATGAAAATCTGAAAACTGTTGAACAATAATGAAAAGAAGTAGGGAGCATAACGTTCTGATATAATACATACATGGGTAAAAGAATTGGTTGTATTTGTTTTATTTATGAATTTATTTCTGAGAATCGTATTTATTTTATGTGTTTAGTTTTCAGTTCCTTGTAAAATAATAAAGGGCAGGATAAAGATCAGATGGATGGATGGATGGATGGGTAGATGGATGGATGGGTAGGTAGATGGATGGATGGATGGATGGATGGATGGATGGGTGGGTGGGTGGGTGGGTGGGAGGGAGAGGGAGAGGGAGGGAGGGAGGGAGGGAGGGAGAGAGAGAGAGAGGGAGAGAGAGAGAGAGAGAGACCCTACCCAATCTCTTTCTTTCTCCCTCCACCCCTCTTTTAATATAGTTCTACAGTTTGGATTTGTGGATAAGTGTTACTCTATTGGTCCATCCACAACATTATTTAATAAACCAACATATGTTGATGGTGCAAGTTTATGATCACTAATCTAAGAAGTAGGCCTACAGGTAATCCTTGATTTACAACAGTTCAGTTAGTGACCATTTGAAGTTACTGAAAAAAGTGACTTATGACCATTTTTCACACTTACAACCATTGCAGCATTCCCCATGGACACATGATCAAAATTCGGACACTTGCCAAATTACTCATATTTATGACGGTCGCAGTGCCCCGGGGTCATGTGATCTCCTTTTGCGACCTTCTGATGGGCAAAGCCAATAGGGAAGTCAGATTCACTTAACAACCATGTAACTTACTCAACAACCATAGTGATTCACTTAACAGCTGTTTCACTTAGCAACAGGAATTTTGGGCTCAATTCTGGTCATAAGTCAAGGACTACCTTTATTTACATAAAACAGATTTTTAGTACCTCCCAGTGAGCAACACTGCATTTCTTTAAAGAGCTATAGCAGGCTACATATTTATCATTTTTGGAACATTTTCCAGTTGCATGGATCTGTTCCATAACGGTTAGTATAGAACAGTAATGGCAAACCTTTTAGGCACAGAGTGCCCGAAGTGCATGCGTGTGCCCAAACTGTAAGGTGTGGGCGCATGGGCATGCGTGCCCAGTGCATGCAGTTGCACCCCGCTCAAACTGCAAGGCATGGGCATATGTGTGTGGACCCCCGCATGTGCACCCACACTCTGCATAGGCACACCTGTGTCCCACGCATGCGCGGCAAAGACCCAAAGACCAGCTGGCCAGTGGGAGGCACGCGGGCATGCACAGCAGAGACCCGAAACAGAGCTGGGGCAATGGCGCGCGTGCCCACAGAGAGGGCTCTGTGTGCCACCTCTGGCACTCATGCCATAGCTTTGCCGCCACTGGGATAGAAGCTGCATATAATATGAAATCTAGGCACTCTATTTAAATCCGAAAGCCTTTTATTCTTTAAATCCCAAAAGCTGGTTTTATACCACTGTCGGACACGCCTACAATATTTCCTCCAAAACCGATTTCGACCACAGCTAATTATATGACCATTGGTCTCTTAAGTAGCTTTTCTTTCGCCTCTGCTATCAAATTTCACTTACGGAAGTGAAAACTCTGAATTCTAATCTGGAACGTTATTTGGTTCTATTGCACAACTCAAATTCTTGTGAATGAGGAATGAGGAAAAATAATGTAGAAAACAGATGGAACGATGTTATAATAAGAATAATGAAAGGTTAGCTGAGATATTTTTCGTTAAACACAGCAGTGAAGATGCAAGATCTTACTTCTTTGATATAGTCGTAGCATTCCCTTTCAAAGGACAGCCTGGATAGCTCAGCAGACTAGAAGCATTGTGATTAACACCAGATGCCTGCAATTACTGCAAGTTTGAATCTCACCAGGCTCAAGGTTGACTCAGCCTTCCATCCTTTCGAGATAGGTAAAATGAGGACCCGGATTATAGAAACTGACTTTCTATAAAAAAGAACACCGCTTAGGGGTGGCCAAAAGCCCTACTAAGCAGGTAGATACAAAAGTATGAAGGATATGGCTTAACTCATTGAAAGCCACCCTGAGTCTCCGGAGAAGGACGGCATATAAATTGAACCAATAAATAAATAAATAAATAAACCCATCAATTGGAAACTTGATTTTAGTTCAGTCAATACTCCCTCCTATTTAGTTGGCCACTGTTTTATCAGAACATAGTTTTCCTTCAATACCCCAACAACTCCCAACACTTGGTAATTCATGAAGATTCACTCATGGTACTTGACATGACATGAGAACATTTCAACTTCTCCTATGACTAACATGGATGGAAGTAGAACATGCTCTTCTGTTTTCTGGAAGTTAATCAACAACAAATATGTAGAACTGAGATGCCTGAATAATGCACATCATAAAGGAAAGTATCAGGGTTCCAAGTAATACCCCCAATGAAAGAAAACTCCGAGGCTTGAATTTCCTCAAAGTTCCATTTTATTAGAGATGTCGAAGTAATAACCAAAAGCCAACATGGATTTGTCAAAAAAAGATCATGCCAGACAAATCTTATTGCATTCTTTGACAAAGTGACAGAATTAGTGGACCAGAGGAATACTGTCAATATAATTTGCTTGGACTTCAGTAAGGCATTTGATAAAGTAGACCATAACCTACTATCAGATAAAGTAGAAAAATGTGGGTTCACCACCAGCATCACCACCAGATGGATTCATAACTGGTTGACCAACCACACTCAACGTGTAGTCCTCAATGGAACCGCATCTACATGGAGGGAAGTATGCAGTGGAGTACCCCAAGGCTCTATTTTAGGCGCAGTACTCTTCAACATCTTTATCAATGACTTGGACGAGAGGATAGATGGGGAACTCATCAAATTTGCAGATGACACCAAACTGGCAGGAATAGCCAACATACCAGGAGATAGGCTTAAGATACAGAAGACTTGAACACTGGGCGCTATCTAACAAAATGAAATTCAATGGAGAAAAAAGGAAGGTTCTACATTTATGCAAGAAAAACAAAATGCACAGGTACAGTATATGTGGTACTTTGCTCAATAGTAGTAACTGTGAGAGGGATCTTGGGAGTCCTAGCGGACAACCATTTAAATATGAGCCAGCAGTGTGCAGCAGTTGCCAAAAAAGCCAACACAGTTCTAGGCTGCGTAAACAAAGGGATAGAATCAAGATCACGTGAAGTGTTAATACCACTTTATAATGCCTTGCGAAGGCGACACTTGGAATATTGCATTCAGTTTTGGACGCCATGATGTAAAAAAGATGTGGAGACTCTGGAAAGAGTGCAGAGAAGAGCAACAAAGATGACTAGGGGACTGGAGGCTAAAACATACAAAGAACAGTTGCAGGAACTGGGTATGTCTAGTTTAATGAAAAGAAGGACTAGGGGTGACATGATAGCAGTGTTCCAGTATCTCAGGGGCTGCCCCAAAGAAGAGGGAGTCAAGCTATTCTCCAAAGCACCTGAGGGCAGGACAAGAAGCAATGGGTGGAAACTAATCAAGGAGAGAAGCAACTTAGAACTAAGGAGGAATTTCCTGACAGTTAGAACAATTAATCAGTGGAACAACTTGCCTCCAGAAGTTGTGAATGCTCCAACACTGGAAGTTTTTAAGATGATGCTGGATAACCATTTGTCTGAAGTGGTGTAGGGTTTCCTGCCTAGGCAGGGGGTTGGACTAGAAGACCTCCAAGGTCCCTTCCAACTCTTGTTATTCTATATTCATATTGGCACACCTGGAAAAACCCAAATCTGAAAGTTTCTTGCAAAAGGGGGTCACCATTCATTTAGTCACGGTCAAAGTTACAATGGCAATGGGGAAAGGGCCATTTTTCACCCTTATGACCATTGCAGCATCCCCATGGTCACATGATCAACCCTTGGCAACTGGCTCATCTTTATGACAGTTGCAGTATCCCGGGGTCGTGTGATCTCCTTTTGAGCCAACAAAGTCAATGGGGAAGCCAGATTCACTTAACAACCGTCTTAGTAACTTAACAACTGTGGCAAGGAAGGTCATAAAAATGGAGCAAAACTCACTGAAAAACTGTCTTAGAGGTTTTGGGCTCAATTGTGGTCATAAGTCAAGGTCTACCTGTATTTCAGCGCACAGCTATAGCAATCAATACAAGTGATATCATCAGCGGGTTAATGGAAACTTTTTCCTGATCTATAATGTAAGATGCATTGTGATTTCAGTAACCATAATCCTCAGCCATTGTTGTGACCTAGGCTTCCTGAGTCATTAAAACACACGAGTAGTCCCAAAAATCTCTTTTATCGCGACAGCTGTGAATTATGTTCATTCACAGCTGAGTCCCAATTAGTTGCAAAAAGTCCTTCTGGATAATCACCAATCTTTATCTCCCTTGACAAGCTGCCAAAGACCTCCTTGGCAGAGCCACACGCAGAATCAAACAGAGATGCCGACTAGGAACAGAATTAACAACGTTGCTTCCCAGCAAAGGGCCCACGTGTCTTCGCTCCTCTTTTAAGACTTATGGGAGGGGCCAATCATCTCCAGGCCTTACTCCTGAGTTGTCCCTTTAGTTTTAACTGTTCTTGTCTTCTAGCAGCTCTGCACTTGCGTGCACTAGGGACAGGCTCCTCCTGTTCCTCTGCCTTTCTGATGTCCGACTTTGGAGGTCCGGAGTCTGCGCATAACTCCCAGATGGCCCTGGCCCCATCTCTGCCTACAACGCAGAGGCCTCGTCCGAGCCTTCCCCAGACTCCAGGACTGGCTCATGTTCCTCCCCAGCCTCCTCACTGTCCGACTCTGTTGCCAGCTCCTCAGATTGCTGGCGGACCGTAACAGCCATGTTGGCCAAACTTCATTTGAAAGCACAGGGAACTCTTGAGTTTAGTGCACACCATCTTTCTTTTTAACACACACACAAACCCTTCCTTGCTATCACGGAGATCTGAGTTCTTTGAGAGATCCTGTCACCCGCAGGATTAGCTTGCAACGAACAGAATTATATACAGAAGAGTTTTAAGTTTTAAAGTAAAGCATCTGACTTATATCAGCTTGACACTTCCAGATAAGATGTGGCAGCAGAACAGGTTATAGTTTCAATAATAATTTCTGATTGGCATGTCATTCCTTCTAACTACCGTTTGGCATCTCTCCAGAGAAAGGAACAGGGCACTGTTATGGAAAAAAAAAAAGAAGAAATCTCTTTGTATAATTCAGTATTTGCACAGCCTGGGCTTTTTCTGCTGTAAAGAGAAAGCATTTAAGCTGTTCAGCTTTAAAAGATTTGGATCGTCATACCAGGCCCTTCTCTTCCCTCCCCAAAAAATAATGTGGGGTTTGTTTTTTTCCCTTCCCTACAAGCAGGTGACAATTTTGTTTAAAAATGTTCACAATCAACGGCTAAATAATCCTCAAGGTTAAGAGAGAGAAAGAGAAGCGAGACAACCTCTGATTGCTTCAGCGCAGCTGCTCAAACAGATTTATATCTCGGCGAGATTTGCATATTTCTGAATATTCCCTTTCAACCCCCCCGCATTTTTGTGAGCAAAATCAATTTTGTCTGAGACCAAAAAAGAGAGAGAGAGAGATTTGGCATCATGATTTTAAGCTTTTAAATAAACATGAACTCCACACTAGGAAGAGGTCCGGCTTGGCTTTTGAAGAAGAAATGAAATAGATATATATATATATATCCATTGTGGGGGACACATTTTTAACCGAAAAGAAGAAACAAAGAACAAGTCAAATGCAACACAACGCAAAAGAAAAGAAAAGAAAAAAATAATAAAAATAAAAGAAGGGATCCCTAATTACACGGCCACCATTGCAGATGGATACTCAATTTAATTTCAGCTGAACGCCGAACGCCAAATGCCAAGATCAATATTTATAGACGCTAAGTGAAAAATGCAAACAGGGGGAGGGTTATATGAAATCATGTTCGAGAAAATAAAACAAAGGCAAGAAAAACCAAACAAACGTTGCTCCCGCCAAACGTTCAAACTGAAACATTATCCCATCGGAATCTTTTTAACTCCCTGTTAATAGTTACTGTTTGCAGACCTAGAAGCGAGCACCGTGGCCCAGTGGTTCAATCTATACGAATTTAAGAAACATGCATTGCCAGAGAATTACTCATCTATCAGTCTATTATATGCTGCAGGACTGACTGTATTAAACAAATCACTCTCCGTACCATTGAGGAATACAAGCTATATAAAGAGCAGAGGTTATTGGGTAATTTAAATCTTGGCTGCCTTCCCAGGCCTCTACAAGACTCCAATTTGTGGGAAAACGGTTGCTCTCGGCTACTGCCAAAAAGCCTGCAAGAAAATGGGGTTGGGAGCTTTCCAGAAATATGTCTGCGAAATGCCAATCAACAAACTCGCCAAAGATTAACAATACGACTGTACCAAAAATTAATTTAAATTATGGAAACATATGGGATGGAAGGCTTGCGTTACATTTTTAAAATACCTGCTTTGACACCCACGTTTGTGAAAAACAAGGGCCTGCATCACCATTGTGCTTTCAAACTTTTTACTCGGCTGCTAAATTATGAGAGAGAGAGAGAGAGAGAGAGAGAGAGAGAGAGAGAGAGAGAGAGAGAGAGGAAAGAGAGGGAAAGAGAGAGAAGGAGGGAGAGAGGAGAGGAGAGGAGAGGAGAGGAGAGGGAGAAAGAGAAGAGAAGAGAAGAGAAGAGAAGAGAAGAGAAGAGAAGAGAAGAGAAGAGAAAGGGGGGACAGAGGAAAAATTGTAATAGTTTGCTAAAGGGCTTTGCAAACCACTGTTTCATAAGTATAGAGTGTAGAAGAAGAAGAAGTGTAGAAGGAGGAGGAGGAGGAGGAGGAGGAGGAGGAGGAGGAGGAGGAGGAGAAGGAGGAGAAGAAGAAGAAGAAGAAGAAGAAGAAGAAGAAGAAGAAGAAGAAGAAGAAGAAGAAGAAGAAGAAGAAGAAGAAGAAGAAGAAGAAGAAGAAGAAGAAGAAGGTCAACCTAGTTATGATTAGTTTGGTTTCTTTCCACTAAATAAGATGAAAATGTTTCATTTGCATAATTGGGATATGCTGGGGGGGGAGAGAGAAAAGAAAATTAGTTATGCTTCAGCGAACAAATCCTAAATTGTGTGTGCATTTTAAATGAGGTAACTCTTCTCTCTCTCTCTCTCTCTCTCTCTCTCTCTCTCTCTCTTTTGTTCTCTCAACAGTCTCAGAATTTTAACTTGCCCTTCTGGAAGATTTATATAAAAATCAGTTTTTTTCGGTTTCAGCCCAGAAACGCAGCATATGGAAGCAGTCCCCTGGAAAGCACTCAGAAAATCTTATTTTATTTTATGTTTTTCTCCCCTTTCCTTCGCAACCAGTATTGATATCTGTTTTACCCCTTTGATGTTGCCTTCCCCATTATTTTACGGAACGTATATGAGTGAGAAACATTAAAGAAAAATCAATATAAGGCTGGCTGTATTAGTCATTAGTATATGCTGGGCTTAGGTGGAGGGGGGTGTTGGAAATGAGGATCTCGTGTTTCTCTTCGCTGCTTTTCTATTATTGCCCAGCTAATGGAAATACATCAACCAAATGTTCTACATGAGCCATATATATTAAAACTGACCTATTCATCTGAGGAGGGGGAGGGAAACCCAGCTCACTTTCGGTCCAAAATATGACACTGATAAATGGAAACATGAAGTGCCACCACACCCCCTCGGTAACCTAAGCCCGGTGCCCAGTAGGTGATCCTTTCCTGGCCAAACTTCTCCATTCATCTTCATTAAATCGGCTATTTCACAATGCCTGGACCTTCCTGTCAAATCTGGGCCTTCCTTTTTACTTTTTCTGGAAGTCAGGGGGGTTTCTAAGCACCCTGTTTTCCCCAAAATAAGACACTCCCTGATAATAAGCCCGATCAGGCTTTTGAGCACATGGCAATAAGGCCAAGCGCTTATCTCAGGGTTCGAAAAAGTAGAAGACAGGGTCTTATTTTCGGGGAAACATAGTACAAGCAGTTCTTGATTTATAGCCGCTCATTTAGGGACCGTTTGAAGTTACATCGGCACTGCGGAAAAAAAAGTGACTTTATGGCTGTTTTTCACACTTAAGGACCGTTCAACATTCCCCATGGGTCACGTGATCCAAATTCAGAGGCTTGGCAGCCTGGCTCGTATTTATGACGGTTGCAGCATCCTGGGAATAGAATAGAATAGAATAACAGAGTTCGAAAGGGAGCTTGGAGATCTTCTAGTCCACCCCCTGCTTAGGCAGAAACCCTACACCACTTCAGACAAATGGTTATCCAACATCTTCTTTAAAACTTCCAGTGTTGGAGCATTTACAATTTCTGGAGACAAGTTGTTCCACTGATTAATTGTTCTCACTGTCAGGAAATTTTTCCTTAGTTCTGAGTTGGTTCTGTCCTTGATTAGTTTCCATCTGTTGCATCTTGTCCTGCCCTCAGGGGCTTTGGAGAATAGCTTGACTCCCTCTTCTTTGGGGCAACCCCTGAGATATTGGAACCCTGCTATCATGTCTCCCCTAGTCCTTCTATTCATCAAACTAGACGTACCCAGTTCCAGCAACCGTTCTTTATGTTTTAGCCTCCAGCCCCTAATCCTTTCTGTTGCTCTTCTCTATATGACGTGATGATCCCATTTTGAGACCTTCTAATAAGCAAAGCCAATTGGGGGAAGCCAAATTCACTTAGCAACCGTGTCGGGAAAGATCGTAAAATGGGGCAAAACTCATTGATCTGCCTGTCACTGCTTAGTGACAGAAATGTTGGGCTCGATTGCGGTCGCACGTTGAGGGGCTTACTTGTACATCACGACCGACGGAGTTCCTTTTTTCTAAATTTTGTCAAAATAGCATTGCTCCATGTTTAAGTCCCTTGGCTCCTTTTTGGTATCTCATTGGGATATTATTGTGGCTTTATTCTGCATTTTAATATTTATTGTCAAGTAGCCGGCGGGCATTTGTAGCCTAAGGTCAGAATGGATAGTGAGACTCATGTCTTCTGCTGAGCAATTATTATCCACAACCAGACTGGGCTCTGCTCAGGCCAAGGGCTGGTATATTTGTATTAATTAATAGAGACACTCATACACTGATGAGCGCTAAAGAATAGTAATAAAAATATAATAATTTGGGTTGGAGTTACCCTGTTGGGGTTTTCTGACTCAGGCCTAAAACCTTTTCTCTTTCCTGCCTAAAGCAATATATGTGAACAGTACCTCGGGGTGGGCGGGTGGGGGCTACGGAAGACTTGTGGGCAACTTCCAGACCATCCAGAATGGCATGGCTGAACATCTGGCAGCCACTTCCCTCCATATTTAGAAGTTGTAGTTGTTAGTTGCGAAGTCGTGTCCGACCCATCACGACCCCATGGACAACGTTCCTCCAGGCCTTCCTGTCCTCTACCATCCCCCGGAGTCCACTTAGGCTGACATCGACTGCTTCAGTGACTCCATCCAGCCACCTTGTTCTCTTCATCCCCTTCTTCTTTTGCCCTCCATCGTTCCCAGCATGAGGTTCTTCTCCAGTGAGTCCTTCCTTCTCATTAGGTGGCCAAAGTATTTGAGTTCCATCTTCAGGATCTGGCTTTCAAAAAAGCAGTCAGGGTTGATCTCCTCTAGGACTGACTGGATCGCCAAGGGACTCGCAGGAGTCTTCTCCAGCACCAGAGTTCAAAGGCCTCCATTCTTTGGTGCTCAGCCTTTCTGATGGTCCAACTTTCACAGCCAGACATTGCAACTGGGAAAACCATCGCCTTGACTAAACCATGGGAAATAATACATTAACCTGCCAACATGTTTAAAGCACCTGGAAAAGTTATCCCTCTGGAGCATTGGATGGAAACTAATGATGGAGAAGAGCAACTTAGAACTGGAGGGAAATTTCCTGACAGTGGGGATATCTTGTCTCCAGAAGTTGTGGGTGCTCCATCACGACAGGTCTTCAAGAAAACCACCATTTGTCTGAAATGGCGTAGGGTCTCCTGCTTCGACCAGAAGACCTCTGAGGTCCCTTCCAACTCTTGTTATTCTGTTCTGTTCTGATTCAAAGAATTCTACCCTGTTTCCCTTGTCTTTTTTTGACACCAAAAAAAAAGACACCAGGTCTTATTTTCAGGAGAGGATGTTATCCACTGACTCATCTCACTTGCATGCTGGAGAGGCCTTCAGGAAAACCTTCCCGGCCTTCCCAGCTGCAGAAGAAATGGGCCGGCAAGGTAGGTGTCGGAGTGTGCGAGGCCTGGCTGCAACTGTCCAAAGGTAAGTAGTAGGGCAGCTCCACCCCCACTACCCCCATCTCCACCCAGGTTTAATTTTTACCTGTGCACCCTGGAGTGGGCGGGGCCTTAATTAGGGCTTATTTGGGGGGTAGGGCTTATATTGGGTGCACATATAACAATCAAGCTAGGACTTACTTTTGGGGTAGATCATATTTTGGGAAAAACACTGTACAGCTTAGTTCTATCACCCCCTTTCCAAATACTGGGGATGAAAATTGTGGAGGTTTCAGTCAGAGGGGGAAAAAAATCACCATTATTTTGCAGATATGCAAATTAAGTAGTAATTTGCTGTTCTTTAAATGGATCCTAACTGCCTCTCGAGATTGACATTTCAACCTTCCTAATGGTCCAGCAAGATCCCCTAAACCTATCCAGAAACAATTTTTCTTATCTGGGAGGGGGGGGTCTTGAAAATGCAGCTCTGTATTCAAATGAATAAAGCAACGATGAAATTGCTTCCCCTTCATTCACTGTTTCGAGAGAGTTTGAACAGGGAGGTTCAGCACTCTTAAATCAAATTCAATGAGTTTCATTACATTAAGAGACTGACGTTCTATCCTCATTATTTTCCTTTTTCTTTTTTCTTTCAGTAGGCCAGCAATAATGGCAGGTGCCTTGATTATTCTACATTAACCAAGATGAGTATTATTTTGTTATGAAATAGCTATTATATTTTGAGGAGATGGGATGGAGGAAGGGAAGTTATTCAAAGAGGATTCGCAGCGACCTCTGAGAACCACAATCCTAACTTGATTATCGAAGGGAAATTGTATTCCCTCGCTGAAAATTATGGGGGGAGGGGAGGAAGCATACAACCTTGACTCCACATCTGGATTTTCACGAATAGCCAGCAAGAAAGAAGTAAAGCTCCATCTTAAAATAAGATTTCAGCTAGTGCAACTAAGGCTGTTGCTGTTCTCCTTCATAATATTAAATTTTGGGTTATCCAACAGAGAGAAATTTGGGACAGACAGAACAGGTTTTAGCTGAAAAAAAAGGGGGCGGGAATAGACTTCGTTTATCAGCACATGGTAACCTGTGGAGTCCATTCCCTTAAAATAAACTCAAAGGAATTTAAATTTACTGAAGAACCAGACTCTCAATGATGACTGTTCATCATGGCTGTACCTTCAGGATTTTATTTATTTGTTTGTTTGTTTGTTTGTTTCAATTTATAAACCGCCCTTCTCCTTGAGGACTCAGGGCGGTGAACAGCCAGGATAAAACATGATATACAAAAATTAAAACAATTTAAAAATATTAGATATTTTCAGCCGACAATTAAAACAGTCCAATTTAAGATCAGTTCCAATTTAAAACAGAGGATGGGATGGTACTGAATATCAATAAAAGAGAATATTTGTATCTTCAGGGTTCAACTGTGGGTTCCTTGGTGCTCTCTGAGCTTGGTAGTTTTCTTGTGGATGTTTCGTGTCCCAGCTAGTAAACTGAGTCTCCTCTGTAACATCTTTAGTTAGACTAAAGCACTTTGCAACAACTTAGAACGGGATCAAGCCAGCCCAGCTAGATGAAACAAGTGGGTTTTAAGGGCCCGACGAAAAATACGGAGGTCTGATTTTAGATGTTTTCAGGGATAGATTGCGAAATTCTACACGGCAAAATCCTATTGTCACATGACATGCTAATAGATCCCATCAGGATGGTCCATATGGGAAATAAGATATTGAACCAAATGGATTTTGGGTTAAAATAAAAACCGCAACTGTCTACAGATGCATGCCTGCAAACACACAAACCTGCTATTAAGAAGACCTATGCAGGTATGCCTCAACTTATGATCATAATGGAGAACAGTAATTCTGTTTGCTAAGCAACATAGTTGATAAGTAAGTCACATCCAATTTTACAACCTTTTGTGCCACGGTTGTCATTAAGCAAATCACTGGCAGTTGTTAAGTTCATAACATGTGAATCATGTTCCCCCCCCCCCAAACCAAGCCCCCTTGGTTTGTTGGAAGCCAATGGTGATCATGTGACCCCAGGATCCTGCAACCACCAAGTGCCCAAATTCTGATTGCATGACCGTGGGAACAGTCCTAAGTGGAGTACCGATTGTAAGTCACGTTTCCAAGTGCCGTTATACATTTAGTGAACGGTCATTAAATGACGAGTTATAAATCGAGGACCATCTGTACAGAGATACTTTTTTTTTTTCACTAGTCCTCTGGAGTTCTTCTGTAGACTGTCACCTTATTATTATCGTGCTTCCAGGAATGTGGGAATAACACACTTAGCGTAGAGATTTAAAGATTTGGAATAGGGGTTGAAGCAGCGGTGAAATGCTGCCGGTTCGCACCGGTTCGGGCAAACTGGTATTGATAAAAACTAAAAAAAAAAAAGCTACCAGTTCGTTTGAACTGGTATTTCTGACGATCAGCTCTGCCGCGCGATTTAAAATCGCTAGAAAGCAGGAAATCATGCTTTCTAGTGAATCTAAATCACGCGGCACAGCTGTCCCCCCCCTCGCTGTTCTACTTACCTTCCCAAGCTTTCCATTTTCCGCACGAAGAGTGCATTTGGCTCGTACTGTGCATGTGCTCATGCGCAGCGCGCATTTGGCGGGCCTCACGCATCCGTGGGCAGCGAACCATTGGCAAACCGGGGAGGATTTCACCACTGGGGTAAAGACATCCATGCTCGACTCCCAAGAGGTCACAAAAGGAAGGATCCTTGGTGCTCTCGATTGTTTTCTTGCAGACATGTCACTATCCAAACTGGGGAACATCAACTACCTCTTATTTCCATCCTGAGCTACAAATATTCTCCTTTATAGGTTCTGAATACTTATATTTTCAAGTCAAAATTGGCCTATCTTTCAAAGTGTGTAATAGTTTCTTTTCAATTGATCTGCCTCCTAAATGAAGAAACTCCTATTAACTTTTTCTTCTTTATTTACAGTGTCTTTTTCAAAAGAGTTATTTCGTGGAGTCTCTTATCGTTTTATAATGTAGAGTGGTTTATCCCAGAATACTGAGGTGAGGTTATCACTACAGGTTAATGAGTTTATGTTAGAAAAAAAAAACCCGATTAGAATAGGGTTATCCGTCGTGACCTGTATTCCACATTATACAGCACAAAACATAACAACCTGATCATTATCACTATTCACAATAAAGAGATGGAGCCTTTTATACTCAACATATTCAATTTGGTGTTTATCGCCTTTATAATTTCACAGGTAGAAATGCTATATAAATGCTATATATTGTACAATCAGGTTCCTTTAGAAGAATCTAGTCCAATAAAAACGGGAACATCCTATTCTCCTAACAAACATTTAAACACATAAAAAGATGTTACAGATCTTTACAAATCTGTATTTCTGAAGCCAGCATGGGCCCAATTGATAAATGGAATTCTGCATTCATGTTATATTATCTTCCGTACTTTTTCGTTACAAAGTACTCGAGCTGCTGTTTACAAAAGGCCAGATTTGAAAATAGAGCAAGGATGAAAACAAGAATATCTGAACAGATTCTAGGATATCAGCATCTGTTTTCTTCTGAATCTTATAGCAGCGTCAGGCAAGTCTAAATACATTTTACAAGATACTTTTTCCAATGGAAAGAACGCGTTCCACTAGAGGAACACAACCTGAGGACCTAATCTATAATTATGTGGGCAGCGGGTGTTATTTCTTATCCACAGAGGTGCCAGCTAACTAGAGAGAGTAAATTGGCTTATAAACACACACATATACACTCACAAACAGACACAGTCAGAGCTGACCGAGCGCAAATCACTGTCACTGACATTAAGAAGAGAATAACAGAAGAGTTTCGAAGGGATCTTGGAGGTCTTCTAGTCCACCCCTTATGCTCAAGCAGTAAACCCTATACCAATTCAGACAAATGGTTGTCCAGTCTATTCTTGGAAACATCTAGTGATGAAGCACCCACAACTGCTGAAGGCAACTTCTGTTCCACTGGTTAATAGTTTTCACTGAAATTTCTCCTTAATGGTTCTCTCTTTGATAAGTTTCCCTCCGTTACTTCTTGTCTGTATTACATGAACCAGACTGACCTCCAATTAAAATTAAATTAACATAATTTCTGTCCCCAAAGTTCATGCTGTTGTGATCCTACACACACACACACACACACACACACGAATCCTTAAGAGTTGCAATCCCAACACATTTTGAAGGCTACGATTGGGAGAAAATAAGGTACCCACCTTATAGGCCGTGGGTATCTCTTGTTGGTTAAATTCCCTTGTTCTCCTTCTTTCCATTGGTTTGTCCAAATTTATTCTGTAAACTTCTCCACATGGAGAACGGCTGCACGATGACAGTTACGTAATCTTTAAAATCACTAGCGGTTTTAAACTCATGGCTTCAGCAATCAATAATAGCTAAATAAAATACAGCCTAGAGCAGTGTTGGCGAATCTTTTCAGCACCGAGTGCCGAAACGGGGCGGCGCGCATGTGTGCATTCCAGAAACCGGAAAAGCAGCCGCCAGGTGCGCATACGCATGCCGGGAAGATGAGTTTCCGGTGTGCACATGCGCATGGGCCACCTGGACTTCTGGTTTCTGGCATGTGTGCATGCATGAAGACCAGCTGGCCAGTACGCATGCACGCACCAGAAACTGGAAGATCATGTTCCCGGCACATACATGCGCACTGGGCGGCTGCTCTTCTGAATTCCAGCACTCCAACGTGTGTGAAGGCCAGCTGGCCTCCATGCCGGGACCCAGAAGAGCAATGGGTGATGACTCACGTGCCCGGAGAGATGTCTCTGTGTGCCACTTCTGGCACGCGTGCCATAGGTTCGCCATCACGCGTTTAGAGTAATCTGTGAATCCAACCCTGTACATTGCAGTTACATAAACAGTAATCCAAGAAAATGTTTATTTGTCCTCTAAAATCTATAAATATTTACAGGGGAACTTGATAAATGCTTTCACTTCGAAAGAATTAACATGAACAAAACAACAACCAGCCATCATGACTATCACCCCTTCAAAAGGAAAGAAGAAACTACCAAAACGGAAGAGACAGACTTATAAAAAACAAAACAAAACACACACATAACCCCCCCCCCACACACACACACAGAGCATTCAGATACTATAATGTAATTAGGCGCTCATTTCCAATATTTCAAGGCACAGTTAACCTTAGACAACTGTGAAGAAAGCCTTTTAATTAGCATGTTATCTTTGGTGCAATTAATACCTTGTCACTCATATGTTATCTTCAAATTAAAAAGTGTTACTATCTAAGCCGCATTAATTAACCAACAAGCTTGTAAGAGCGTCAGGAGAATTAGGAGGAACATAGGACCAGTAATTCTTACACGGCTGCCATGGCTTGTCTCAAGAGGTCTCGTCGGGTGATGAGGAGATCATACTGTCTCTACCTTGAACCCATCACTAACCACTAACCCAGCCCATCTCTAAAATAAAATTACCCTGTTTCCCCTAAAATAAGACATCCCCTGATAATAAGCCCAATCGGGCTTTTAAGCGCATGCACTAAAATAAGCCCTCCCTGAAAATATTTAAACGAATGCGCAGCCGGTCCCCGCCATTTCCTCTGGTTAGGGTTAGAGAGACAGAGGTGGAAATCAGGTAAGATGGCAAGAGGAGCCCCGACTTGCTCCATGTGCCCCAAAATAATAAGACCTCCATGAAAATAAGGCCAAGCACTTAGTTCGAGGTTCAAAAAAAATATAAGACAGGATCTTATTCAGGGAAACATGGTAAATGCCATTTTTATTCCTAAAACTTTATGGTGGTTTGTTCAGCCCAAACTGGCAGACAGAAGCCTACAGATCTGTTTGAAGTCATTCAAATAGCCGAACGTAGCGATGAACTTAGAACTTCAGGCCATAGCTCCTACTTATAGATAGTCCTCCATCTCCAGGCAGTAACTGGTTCCTTCCAGGATCGAAGTTTTCTATTTATTGGCAAAGAACTACTTCCATTATTCCTAAGGGAAACTCAAAAGCCTATTGTTATTTATTTGCATCCCACCTTTTTGTTTTTACAAATGACTTGAAGTGTAGAACATATCAAGCTTACCCTTCCTCTCCTATTTTCCCCACAACTGCAACTCTATGAGGTGGGTTGGGCTGAGCGAGAGGGACTGGCCCAAGGTCACCCAACTGCTTTCACCACTAAGGTGGGACTAGAACTCACCATCTCTTGGTGATTGGCCCAATGTCACCCAACTGGCTTTCATAGGTAAGGAAGGACTAGAACTCACAGCCTCTTGGTGATTGACCCAAAGTCACCCAGTTGGCTTTCATGCCTAAGGTGGGACCAGAACTCACTGTCTCCTGCTGATTGGCCCAAAGTCACCTTCATGCCTAAAGTGGGACTAGAACTCCCAGTCTCCTGGTAACTAGCCCAAAGTCACTCAGCTGACTTCCATGACTAAGGCCTTAACCACTCGATCAAACTAGCCCTACATTGCACAAAGTATTATCGTATCAGAGTCACTAGTTCATGGAGTTTATTTACAAAGTATGAGATTCATGGCCCCAAAACAACAACATACGTAGTAGCTGTACACTGAATTTGTAAATCTCAAAAAAGCAACACAACCTGCCCCATTCATGTAGTACGCATAGGTCATTCATTGTATTACCCGGCCAGCATAAAAAAGATTTTAAACAATGTAAATGCAAATGGCATTTTATTTCAGCCTTTAATTTGATTGCTACTAGCTACATTTCTTTTGTAACGGATCAGTGTACTTTTTTCCGCAGTTAACAGGGTGACAGGCTAAGTCTACCAGATGGGAAGAGAGTTTCTTACATCAAAGGATACTACATGCTTCATAAACTCTTGCCTAAACAGGTAAACGAAGCTGTGTTTTCCTACCATGTGCTTGGAGAATTTCCAACTAGGCGGTACTAAAATATTCGCTCGAGATGGCAGAAATATTTTTCATCTCATTCACCGTTTGAGATGAGCTCGTCAAAACACACTGACAGATTTAGCTACAAATGATTAGTGCAATAATCAATTCACATTACGCCGGCACAATGAGCAATGCCTGAGGCTCATACCAGAATAATTCAGAAGCTCTGTTCAAAAGACTGGAGTGTACGACTATCCTGAGTTGTCAGACACCATAAAATTTTCTTTAAATCAGATCCCATAACTAACTTACTTCCTACGGTCTTGTCCGTTGTATATTGACTAAGTTTAGGTGCAACTGTGTGTAAATTAAACAGAGTTAAGTCAAGTTCGATTCAATTTAATGATTAAAAGTCAATTCATTAAGGAATGACTTTGGGATATCGTGTTTCCCCGAAAATAAGACCCTGTCTTATATTTTTTTTTGAACCCCAAAATAAGCATTTGGACTTATTATCGGGGAGGTCTTATTATTTTGGGGCACTTGGAGGAAACCAGAGGAAATAGCGGGGACCAGCTGTGCATGTGTTTAAATATTTTCAGGGAGGGCTTATTTTCAGGGGGGGGGTATTTTAGTGCTTGCACTCAAAAGCCCGATTGGGCTTATTATCAGAGGATGTCTTATTTTAGGGGAAACGGGGTAGAGAGTTACTAAACCTCTACAATGTGTCTGTGTGTGTCTGTGTGCGTATGTGGGTTGAGTGTGTTTCAGAACCAGCCCAAAATAATTTGTTGATCAGTCTGGATAGCTAAACCCAACGGGGTTGTAACTGAATAATTAACAGCGTTTAAACATGGATATGCACATTGCTTCTAAGTCACAATAGAATCCACTTCTTTCTGGCTTAATGTATTATGGAGGCTCAGCCCTAACGGGATAGCCTGGTTGTGGGAACCTAGTTAGCATTTTCTGGGAACCAAGCCAATCATCGTTTAGTCGATCAACACTGATTAAATAAATTGGGATTTAGCATGATGTGCAAAGCAAGTTACATGTCAAGCGCCAGGAAAATCAATAGATTCGGGCAGTTTGAACGAGCATAAAGATTTATTGCAAGCCATAGTGGCGCAGTGGTTAGAATGCAGTATTGCAGGCTATTTCTGCCCGACTGCCAGCAGTTCAATCCTCGCTCAAGGTTGACACAGCCTTCCATCCTTCTGAGGTTGGTAAAATGAGGACCCAGATTGCTGGGGGCAAGAGGCTGACTCTGTAAACCGCTTAGAGGGGGCTATAAAAGCACTATAAAGCAGTATATAAATCTAAGGGCTATTACTATTAAGCTCTCTAAGAGAATCTGAGTTACTAACAGTCAAGGATAATTAGTAAGGAAGGCATGGGGTAGATACGGCTACTTCTTTGGATTCATCATTCCAGCTCAGCATTCTTAATAAGCATTTTGTTTTTTGGTTCTGTCTCTATGTATTATCTGGCTTTTGGACTGAAGGCAGAAATGTCTTAATTTCCCACAATTTCCCACTGCCCTAGAATCAAATCTTTAGCAGATTTGAAGTTTGGCTTGTTCCCTAACTTGTAACCTTCATCTTCCCAGTTTAAAAAAACTAACAAGAACAGAAGGGTAACCGTCTGAAGATTTCAAATCTTAATTGCGGAGTGATCAAAGAGAAGCAAGAACCGGCGTGTTCAAAAGCTATTGGAGTGCCTTGACCTCTTAAACAAAGTTATTACATTCCAAGCAAGGACATTATCTTCCTCTATGCTGAACTCCTGCTTTTTTACTTCTTCTTCTTCTCAAGTTTTCTATTGCTTTGCACCAACAACGGAAGAGCCAGACATCCAAAGACTTTCTCAAGGGAAGAATAAGAATAAGAATAAGAATAAGAATAAGAATAAGAATAAGAATAAGAATAAGAATAAGAATAAGAATAAGAATAAGAATAGAATAGAATAGAATAGAATAGAATAGAATAGAATAGAATAGAATAGAATAGAATAGAATAGAATTCTTTATTGGCCAAATGTGATTGGACACACAAGGAATTTGTTTTTGATGCATACACTCTCAGTGTACATAAAAAGATACATTCATCAAGAATCGTAAGGTACAACACTTAAGGATAATCATAGGGTACAAATAAGCAATTGTTGACTTTTGCGTGTAAAAAGCTGATCACGTGACCCTGAGACACGTCATAAATATGAACCGGTTGCCAAGCATCTGAATTTTGATCACATGACCGTGGGGATGCTACAACGGTCATAAGTGTGAAAAAGGCCATAAATCGCTTTTTTTTTTCAGTGCCGTTGTAACTTTGAATGGTCACTAAACAAATTGTTGTCAGTCGAGGACTACCTGTACAAACTTGATTGAATATCAAGAGAATCTGATCTTAAAATACTAAAATCATCCTACAGTGTGCACCATAAAGGAAGTTAAAATTTAATCCCCACTTATTTAACAGAAGAACAGATTTGGAAGGGACCTTGGAGGTCTTCTAGTCCAACCCCCTGCTCAATTTATTATTTTTATTTATTTATTACATTTCTTTGCCGCCTTTCTTAAGGCGATTCTTATATGGTCATAGAAAGTAATTTTGTTCCAAAATATAGATTCCAACAGAAAACTAGTTTTAAGTAGAATTATGGAATATTAGGTTGTTATTATTTATTTGTTTGTTTGTTTGTTTGTTTCAATTTATATGTATATATTATATACATATAAGGGTGACGTTAGAATTATGATAAGGTAAATGCAATGTTTGTTACCCTTATCAGCTGGAAGATGAGCTGGGGAATTCTGGGAGCTGAAGTTCCCACATCCCCAAGTTGGTGAGATTGAGAAACAGTGCAGTAACGTACGTCCTATTTTTATTCCGTTCCAAATAATTATAGTTATTTTTCTTTTTTTATATTTAAACTCCCTACAGATTTATCAATAATTGCAGTTCTCTAGGCATAAGACATATGTTTTTAAAGATCACTGCAGCATCACAAGCTGCCCAGTTAGTACATTTGAATAAATCTTTGTCAGAATAAATAATATGGATCAGAATAGAACAAAGCAAAAATATCTGTCAAAGAAAGAACTATTCTGCATAAATATGAAAAACCACCATATGGTGACATGCAACATAATGTTATACAAATGTACGTCAGAGTAAGTCCTATTGAACTTACTGAAGATTACTTCTGGGCAATGTATGCAGAATCAGCATATAAAATGCAGATGATCAGATCTAAATTAAGCAAGGAAAAAGTTGCTTTAAAATCAGTGTTTTAAATAACAATGTGAAATAGTTATTAATAGCATTTGTGCATTATGCTTTAAAGCAGGGGTGTCAAACTCAAATTCATTGAGGGCCGCATCAGGGTTGCATTTGACCTTGGGGGGCCAGGGGGTGTGTGGCCAGGGTGGGCATGGCCAGCTCGACGCCACTCGTATCGGGAGCACCTGTGGTGGCCCGAGCACTCTGCCAGTGAAAACGGGCTCCCGAGTTCCGTTTTCAGCTGCGAAGACCTCCTGCATCCCTCTGCCAGTGAAAACGGAGCTTGAGAGGGACGGGCGCAGCCCACATGAGCTCCATTTTTGGCTGCGACATCATCCTACAACTCTCTGCCATTGAAAATGGAGCTCAGGAGGGCCACACACAGCCCTCCCGACCTCTGTTTTCGCTGGCGAAGGCAATGTGGGGCCGGTCCTTCGCTGTCTCCAGGGCGGTCCCGCAGGCCAGATCTAAGCACCTTGCAGGCCAGATCCAGCCCCCATGCCTTGAGTTTGACACCCCTGCTTTAAAGGAACAGAGCAATGCTTAAAATGTAAATGTTTTGATATGCAAGCATTTCAGATAGGCTCATTTCCCCCTCCCCTTACCCAAAGAAGGCTATGAAGTCATCCTATTGTAGAAAAAAAATTTCAGCCCAGTAGGATGCAATCTAATTAACCAAAGAGCTAATTCTGAATACTGTAAACTGATATTCCAGGTAAAGGTAAAGGTTCCCCTCGCACATATGTGCTAGTTGTTCCTGACTCTAGGGGGTAGTACTCATCTCCGTTTCAAAGCCGAAGAGCCAGCGCTCTCTGAAGACATCTCTGTGGATATGTGGCCAGCATGACTAAATGCCAGAGGCGCACGGAACGCTGTTACCTTCCCACCAAAGGTGATCCCTATTTTTCTACTTGCCTTTTTTATGTGCTTTCGAACTGCTAGATTGGTAGAAGCTGCGACAAGCAACGGGAGCTCACCCCATTACGCGGCACTGAGGATTCGAACTGCTGAACTGCCGACCTTTCAGTCGATAACCTCAGCATCTTAGCCACTGAGCCACCACGTCCCCACTGTGCTATTATAATATATATGGAATATATTATATATATATTCCAGACACACACACAAACCCCCCCAAAATAAGAAGCCTAGTTATCTTCTCAAACAAATGTGCAAACTCTGAGAAGTTCAGGGGTTGATAAAAAAAAGTTGCATATTTATGCTGGGCTCAGAAAAAAACAGCCTACTTACTAGTTTAGCAGTTTTTAAACATCAGCCCAGAAAAAGAAGGTGAGTCTACATGAGACTCAAAACAAAAGCAGCCTTCTTCACATTGAATCCTAGCCAAGATACCTAGCCAAGATTTCTTCTTCGAACAACCAAGTTCAACTGGCAAATGTCCCATGTGGGTCAGAGAGAACAAGGTATCAGTGACACGTCAGCCCCAATTCTTCTTAATTATATAACGAAGAGTGATACATACAAAATTTCTTACATATTTTATGAACAGAGTATTGACCAGGTCACATCTTATACAATGTATAACCTAGTTAAATATTGATTTTTATAATCTATTCCAATCTTTTTTTTTCCAAATACAATTTACATATTTCAATTTCTGCCATGATATTCTTTTTCCCTAATTTTATCTCTTCTTAATACATAGTATATAAACAATATCACCATCCACCCTTCAAATCCTAATTTCTCAGCATTACTTCAATTAATTATCTTATTTCTCCATTTATAAAGTAGATTTCTCAAAATCCCCATCACCTGTTTTGACTATAAACAATGTACTTATTCAATTTTTACTTTGAAACCCTTTAACTAAATTGACCTTCCACATGTAATGTGTAAAAGAAAAACTTAATAAAACTTGCTCAAAAAAAGCAAAAAAAAAAAAATCTTTTCTGCCTGTGTGCACACACCCGCATATAAGATTGACAGCTTGCTCCCGCAGACAGGTGTCATTTGAACTTGAGGTCTCCGCTTACTCTGTTTTCTTGTTCTTGTTACACCTTCTCAGCAGTCAGAACATTGTTTTCACCCTCACTGCAAATTACTAGTACTGCATATCAATCCAAGAGGCGTGATGGCCTCAGCGGTTAAAGACGCTGAGCTTGTCAGCTGGAGAGCCAACAGGCCAGGTTCAAGACCCAGCACCATGCAATGGGGTGAGTTCCTGTCCCTTGCTCCAGCTCCACCTAGCAGTTTGAGAGCATGCAAATGCAAGTAGATTAATAGGCACCCCTTTGGCAAGAAGATGACAGCGCTCTGTGCACTTCGGCATATCGTCATGCTGGCCACATGACCAAAGAAATGGTTTTTGGACAGTGCTGGCTCCCTTGGTGAAGAAACGGAGATAAGCACTGTGCCTTGGACATGACTGATAGGGACATGATTGACTGATAGGGACATGATTGACAGGGAAACTTTTACCTTTAGCTTTTACCTTTTATATCAATCCACTGGAACACGTGGAACTGTCTCCTACAAATCAATTCATGGGCTTGTCTAATTCAGCGCTGAGCTCACTAAGGGTCCTCAGAGTTGAAGAAGCTTCTTGGATGAGGAGCGAAACGTCTTCAAAAAAAAAGAAACCCAGAAAGTCTAAGTTGCCTCTTGAAAAAAGCATCTTTGGGACAACCATGACCTGGAAGATGGGAGAATCTCCCTAGACATTTAATGGGCGAAGGGTTCATTTGAGACCAAGCCACCTCCAAATGCTGGCTTTATTAAGCAGGCCTACTTCACAACAATAGATGGTTGCTGGGAAAATACACGCAAATACCATATACAGCTGATGTCATTGTCTTGGGTAATAAAAGGACCGGGTGTTTTGTCCTTCCAATACAACCACTGGTCTCAAGACTGAAGTCTTCCCAGGCATTCTGCTTAAGATTCTTTCAACTGTGAATGCCATGGGCTTAACCTGGGAACTTGTGCATTCAAATGCAGCTCCTCTACCACCGAACAATCATGGACTACCTTTTGAATCACAAGCAGAATGACTTAAAGACCAGCTGCTAGAAAGAATCAATGGGGAGGAGGGGAGTTATAAGCTTGTGGAGTTTTTCGGTCTGGTTGGACGCTGAGATACGTCTTCTTTAAGAAGGTATTCCTCACGAGCATATCCACCAACAGTCCGTTTTCCTCTCGGAATTGAGATCTCTGCACAATCCTAAATAGTTATTTTTTTAATCAGTAGGAATTCAGGAACAGGTTGTAAAAAAGAAAATATAGAACTGGTGTCCCATTTCTCACCAATCTATTTTTGCATCTGACTAAGTGAAATCTGAATCAACAATGTCTGTCTATCTATTATTATTATTATTATTATTATTATTAGTATTAGTATTAGTATTAGTATTAGTATTAGTGTTAGTATTATATTGGACATAGTGCGACCATCCTGGCGTCATCTCCACCATACACACTAAAATATAAAACAAATATCATATATACTCTTCAAACATTACTAATTATATATGATTATTTTACCCAATGCACTTATATATTTACATATATTACATCACATTTTGGGTTTACAAATCCTGGTTATTTCCTGCTCCCACCTCTCAGTTCCATCCATAGGTAAAATCTATTCTACATATCATGATATTCTGTCTCTATTTTTTAATTCTAATGTCAATTTATCCATTTCTGCGCAAACCAATATCTGCCTATCTGTCTTGATTTCAGTTGATTTTGCAGAAAAGATATTTCCTGTGGACTCTATTTTTTTTTTCTTATTGTAGCCTTAACTCGGTTTACATAGCTCTCAAAACAGGAATATAAAATTTCTTCTTGTAACTGTTAATATTTTGCTAAAATCAGAACAGATGATTATTATTATTACGTTATGTTCTTTTCCATCACTTTCATGGGGATTACATAGGAAATTTCTTCACTGGAGAATTAAATCTCGAAGCACCCACCCTAATATCAAAGGTTAACATTGCATAATCATCATGAAGGAAACCAACTGTGAAAATGTTTATTACTTTAAGTATTATCAATTTGACATTAAAAATTCCTTTGGCACGTCTTAACTTATTTTCCTTAATTTTCAGAACTTGTCTGCCAACTACAATGTTATTTCGACACAGTACTTTGGATATATTAAAGGATCACTCAAGCCTTATTATTTTCTTATTTCATCAATCTTTTAGCACAAGGAAAGGGGGAAGAGCTCTCCAAAATCCTTATTTTGTAAACTATTCTGCCATTTAGTGTCGAACTAGCATTTTAATACAGCCTCAATATTTAACTACTTCGTGAAATGAAGTGTGACGGTTACTGTGAAAATGTCAGTCTTTCCAGTTCATTAAATTCATTTATAGCATCGAGATCGTGTTTTATTTTTCCTCATCTTGAAGAAATGGGGTATTATTATTAACCAAGACGTAAATCTTAAATTTAGTATGCCTCTGTGTCTGTCATCCACAGAATTAGCATTCAAGATTTGATATGGATTTTTAAATTAGGATGTTATCCTTACGTTCAGATGTCAATCACATCAAACATACAATTATTATATCCTGGAGAAGGTCTATCTAGTTGTCATTGAAAGTTGTCACCAACTTACAGCACACAGTCAATCAATACAATTTCGCTAATTCGAACAGTAAGATTCTTCTATGGAACAGAATCTTGAAGTTGATGCATTGATACAATCTGATTCAGCATCTTCAATCTTTCTCCATCTCTTATGCATAAGGGATGCATCCTTTGGCTCCTGATGCCCGAATGGAAATATAAGTAGTCCTTGATTTACAACAAGTCATTTAGCAAACCATTCAAAGTTCCGAGGGACATCAATGGGAGATATTTACAACCCAGAACAGTAGATCCGACAGTCACCTCTGCCTGCAGTCGTAGAATTGAACTTTGGACAGTTGGCAACTGGATGCCTGGTTGCAAAATCCCGTGGTCACGTGACCCTGTTTACAACGGTTTTGCTGCAAACTGGCGGTTTCAGCAAATCTGCCCCCATTGGTTAGCTTAACCGCCACAGTGGCGACTTAATGACAACCACAAAAATGGCGGGCTCCATGATGACCATAAGTCAAGGACTGCCTGAAGGCTCTAGATGGATATAGAAGCTGAGTTTTGATTTAGATAGGATTCATACAACAGGCCGAGTCACTGTTCAGCTGCTAAGTGACAAAAACTGGTTAGGTTCACAAATCACACTAAATAAAGAACATTATGGTTAGTGCAATATAGGGGTCCTATATATGTAGTATTTTTGTCAGTCACCGAAAGCTAGCCAAGTAAACAAATACATCCTTCCTTACTGTACGCAAGATTTGTTATAATAGGCAGAAACCAGCACAAACTGGTTTGTGATATATGAATCAGCAAAATTGATTCAAAACGATTATAACACCTACACTTTTTCAGTAACAGAGTCAATAATGTAAGTAATATATATATATATATGAATCAGATTTGCTGTGTTCTTGCAACATATAGAAATATCCTTTTGAGCTTGGTTTTTCTAGAATTCTGTAATTTCTGGAAAAAAACCCCTTCACAGACGAGACAATTATTATTGCTTCTGTAGAGATACTGCTTTTTTTAACATTGGCTAAAGGAAATTTTAAAACCATATCCTAAAATTTCCCAGCAGGCTAGCGTAAAAAATATTCTGAATGTAACAATGTGGCTGCTATGCCAAAAAATACAATAAAGGTAGAATGTCTATGAAGATTCTCATTCATCCAGGTCATGGTTGTCCCAAAGGTGCTTTTTTCAAGAGGCCACTGGGCTTTCTGGGTTTTCTTTGAAGACGTTTCGCTTCTCATCCAAGAAGCTTCTTCAGCTCTGCTGAAACTTTGCTGAAGAAGCCGGACTGAGTCAAAAACCGGAAGCCCCTAGCAACAAGGGCGGGACTTAACAACTTTGAGAGGCTCAGTCCATCAATCTGAATGTACGTGTACATCCCAAGCCTGGCTGCTGTCTCCACCCACAATGGAGAAGCTAAACGTCTTCAAAGGAAATGTCTTCAAAGAAAAACTAGAAAGTCCAGTTGACTCTTGAAAAAGCAATGTTGGGACCATAAGGGCAGAAGACAACATTTACTATGTATTGCACATATTCTACCAAGAATATAGATTATAAATAAAAATTATCCTCGGGAAAATTGTGCAAAGCAAACTTCGGAACTTAAGAAAATAAACTTATTTATGTTTTGAAGACCTTGCCAAACCACAGCCTGAATCGAAACAACTCCACTGTCAGCACTTCAAGCCGCATTTACTCTAGTGCTGACATAAGAAGGAGAAGCGGAGGCCTCTGGAAAGGGACGTTTGACTTTTCACCTACTTATTTTCCCTGGGGATAATATCCCCTAGGAGATGGGATGGGAGGGGGAAATTCCTTTGAGCTGGAGCAGTAGATTAGGGGTAGAGTGACTTGGAAGATGGCCAATGAGTGCAGAGGAGTGGGGAAAGGGAGGGTTTTTGGGTCGGAAGTCAGTGTTGGCTACAATGAGTCGGAGTTAGAATGTCGTGCTTAATAAATGAGAGTTTTTTCATCAAAGACTTTGTTTGAAATGCAATTTATTTGAGATGACCTCGAAACCTGACATCCATTTAATGTGGTGAAGACACTGAATTGACACTTCCTTACAATTTCGGAGAGTCCATCCTTTCAAGAGTTCAGTAAGCATCAAAGACAACCCCCCAAAAATGATGTGGCACACGGGGAAACCAACATTTAAATACCACGATGTGTCTATATGTAACCAAGATCAGAAAATCGTATATAAGGCATGGCATTCCCTGTGAGACATGAGGGAAATGAAGTTGGACTTTGAAGAAATAGAATAGAAAGAGAATTGACGTTTTTGAACTTTGGTGATGGAGAAGACTCTTGAGAATAACATAGATAGCTAAGAAAACAAGCAGTTGGATCGCCAAACTGGTCAACCAGACTTTTTCACTCAAGGAATAAATAACCAGGCTCAAATTGTCCCATTTCAAAATTGTGGCCATCAATTGAGAAACTGTGACCATCCTAGACCAAGCCAAGTCCTAAAAAATACTAGGGAATTTTTAGAAGCCTGACACTCTGACAAATTAGCCATCAACAGGCACTATAAATAATATCTAAAGGTAAAGGTAAAGGTTCCCCTTGCACATATGTGCTAGTCGTTCCCGACTCTAGAGGGTAGTGCTCATCTCTGTTTCAAAGCCAAAGAGCCAGCGCTGTCCGAAGACGTTTCCGTAGTCATGTGGCTGGCATGACTCAATGCCAAAGGCGCACGGAACGCTGTTCCCTTCCTACCAAAGGTGGTCCCTATCTTTCAACCTGCATTTCTGATGTGCTTTCGAACTGCTAGGTTGGCAGAAGCTGGGACAAGTCACGGGAGCTCACCCCGTTACGCGGCACTAGGGATTTGAACCGCTGAACTGCCAACCTTTCGATCGACAAGCTCAATGTCTTAGCTCCTGAGCCACCATGTCCCTTAAACAATATCTACATACTATGAAAAAGAGACAATGAACAGGCCAAAAAGGGAACAAAAAGACCAAAATACTTCCCCATTAGCAATCAGTACCCAAATGAACATAAATTAAAGTCCAAGTTTAGCATCAGTTCAACAATCAAGAAGTAAACAATATCCCAATCTAGGAACTGCCAAACAAGCCAACAGTAAGCAACCCAACCAAAGAACTTCTAAGACCACTCCCACCAACAGGGAAAGACACTAGAACAGGGTTGTCAAATTCAAGGCCTGGGGAGGGAGGGAGGGAGGGAGGGGAGGGGAGGGGAGGGGAGGGGAGGGGAGGGAAGGGAAGGGAAGGGAAGGGAAGGAAGGAAGGAAGGAAGGAAGGAAGGAAGGAAGGAAGGAAGGAAGGAAGGAAGGAAATAATTAGAGTGAGGGAGGGTCTCAGGGAAGTCCTGCCTTAGCAGCACTCCACAGGTGCCCCCATGGCATGGCCATGGTGGGTGTCACGCCCACCATGGCCATGCCCCCACCCCAGCCCTCCGAGGTCGAATGCAACCCTGATGTGGCCCTCAATGAAATAGAGTTTGAAACCCCTGAACTAGAATATATACTGAGAGCAAACCCCACCGCTTACTAGCACTGATGATGTTACCTTCTGTAGTTTGGATAATGAAACGTCTGCAAGAAAACCACTAAGCTCAGAGAGCACCAGGGACCTGTCTTCGGCTTCGTGCTTCCTGAAGCACGAAGCCGAAGACACCAGCCTGAAGATGACAAATGAGACTTCGTTGAAACGTCGCCAAGACACTTCCAGTTTTACGTGGGAAAAGACCCGAATAACCAAAGACCCGAATAACCAAAGACCTACATTCAGGCTGGTGTTCTCGGCTTCATGCTTCCAGGAAGCATGAAGCCGAGAACATCAGCCTGAAGATGACGAATGAGACTTTGTCGAAACGTCGCCAAGATACTTCCAATTCTACGCGGGAGAAGACCAGAATAACCAAAGACCTACATACAAACACCTGCGAAAACCTCAGAAAACAAATATATATATATATATATATATATAATATAATTTTATAGATAGATAAATAGATAGACAGACAGACATAGAGAGAGATAGAGAGATACAGATACAGATACAAATAGAGACAGAGATACAGATAGAGATACAGATACAGATAGATATACAGATACAGATACAGATAGATATTTATATTTTGCTGATAAAGAAATAAAGGGAGATTGGAGCTGAAAGGCGAAAGGGATGCAGTATGCTCTCTCCAATCCAGGAGCCCTCAAGCAGTCACACTGACGACAAATAGATCTATACTACTCTCCCTTTATTTCTTTATCAGTATTATATATATATATATATATATATATATATATATATATATATATATATATATATATATATATATATATATATATATATAAATTATATATTTATATAAATAAAATTTTATATATATATATAAGGTGTATTCTATCTCCTCCTTCAAGCCTAACAGAAAAAGCACTTTTTCTATAAAACTTTTCTATGCTGTAATATAAACCTCTTAAACTCTACTCATCATTGAACTAGTCAGTTTCATTTTCAAACTGCTTATGTTTCCTAGCTTGCTTTTACTTGAGTTACCATTTAAAAGATTAGTTACGCAGATAACATAACAATGCCCTAGAGACATAAGAGTTCCAAATTTTTTAAAAAATCCAACCAAGTTTTCAAAAACTTGCACCAAAAAAAATTCAAATGATCTGGAATCTGAATTGAGCAAACAAACAAACAAACAAACAAATGAATGAGGAGGGAAAACGTTTTGGATAGGCCCTCCCTTCCTGATGTAAGGACCCTACTAGGGATTGTTGATAGGCCCTCCTTCCTCATTTCTTGATTTAAGAACTCTACTAGTGGTTGTTTAATAAATCAGATGTAGGGCATCTGTTTAGTTTAAACCATAGTTTGCAACCACTGCACACTGTACGCAAACAGATTTTACTCCAGCTAACAAAAATTGCAGTTTTGCTATTGAGACTCGGACTGTTTTACAAACATAACAACTCAAGTCTGAAATGTACCCATTGAAGAACCGTAGGACGGCACCCTACACACACACACACACCCAAAATTATTTGAGTTTCAACTGCAGAACTAGAACGAACATCTAATTACATGCAACAGTGCCAAAGAAAAATCGACGTTTTTATGTTGGGGTAAGACACTGTAACCGCAAAGGATTTTCGAAGAAATCACTTCTGGAAACGACAAGCTGCTTCGTGTTGCGCCACGCGAGCTTTTGTTGAAATGTGTAAAAAAAAAAACCCTTTTAAAAGACACACTGTCCTGTGAAAATACTTGAAGTCCCTTAAAAGGCGAGGAACATGCTTGCAGTGAAAATGTTATTTTGAGACGAACTAAATTAAACAAAACACCCTTGCAGTCCTCAGAGCGTGTTTTGATAAGGTAATTGAAAACGAAGGGGTTTTTTTTTTATTTTAAGTTCTGCGATTGCAACACAATAAAGTGATTTTTCAAAAGAGCTTAGTCATACCGTAACTAGTTTTCAAAATAAGCAGAAAGTCAATTCCCTCGAGGGGCTGTTTTACCGTTCCTTTGCTCTCTTATTTTTGGCCGCGGGATTGAAATGGCAGAGACAGAAGATAAACGAGCACAAGGTAACAGTAGATATAAGTAATCTAAGCCTCTTGTATGCCTAATTCATCCTCACTCCAACGTCTAAACCCATTTTATGTATACGAGATGGCTTAGTTGAGAATCCAGCGGAAGGTCTTCTTCCATAAACATTTATTATTCACCGATTACTTTATCCAGCCCTCAGTTTACATTTCCCAGCTGACATACTTCATAAACCCTCCCTGTATTGAGTTTTCCATTTATAAATAATGGGGTGTTTAAGAAGTCCAGAGCAGAAACAAAAGAAATTTAAATCCCCATTGGTGTGAAGAGTCACAGGGTGACGTTCTGCTATTCACCCACCGCCCTTCAGCCTAACTAATTTCCTCTATTGCAGGGGTCTCCAAACTTAGCAACTTTAAGACTTGTGGACTTCAACTCCCAGAATTCCTCAGCCAGCAAAGCAAAGCAGGCTGAGGAAATTCTGGGAGTTGATAGAAGGTCTGATGATCCAAATCATCAGACCTCCTATCAAGAGGGATCCTTTTTAACGGAAGCTATTTCCCCGTGTAGAGGGGAAAGCTAGGGAAGTTGACATTGTACATAAGTGTTTTATAAGTTTCACATTTTTAATGTCACTGCATTCTATGGGTTTATTTGTTGGAAACTTTTTGTCCTGTTTTTAATTACTTTATAAGCAACTCAAGGTAGTAAATATTCATAATATTCCTTTCTCCTCCTATTTTTTTCCCACAATATCTCTATGAGGTGAGTTAGTTTGAAGAAGCATGGTTGACCCAAAGTCCTCCAGCCGACTTTCATGCCTAAAATGAGACTAGAAGTCATCGTCTCCTGGTGATTGGCCCAAAGTCACCTGGCCACTTTTCTTGCCTAAAGCGGGACTAGAACTCATCGTCTCCACGTAATTGGCCCAGAGTCACTCATCTGGCTGTCATGCCTTAAAGTGGGATTAGAACTCACCATCCCTGGTCATTGGTCCAAAGTCACTCACTCAGCTGGTTTTCATGCCTAAGGTAGGACTAGAACTCACCTTCTCCTAGTTTAATAAGCTAGTACTTTAATGACATTGTATGTAGTATTAAAAGGACTCTCAGCTACTCCACTCAGGTAACATACATTGTGCTTCATCTATCCTATGCTGCTGACATTTCCAAACTCCAAGGTACTACTTAATGTTATGTGTTTAACAAACCGTGGTTTGGAACAGCAGTCACCAACTGGTGGTCGGTGGCCCATTGGTGGTCCGCAAGAACATTTTGGTGGCCCGCAGAAAAATTATTTGCATTTTTAATATTGCACTAAATCAGGAGTTCTCAAACTACGGCCCCTGGGGTGGATATGTGCAATGAAGGTTTGTGTTGCTGCAGAGAGTCTCCCCCTTTGGGGTCTTTTTGTGTGGGTCGGAGGGGGGCAGAAATTCTGACTTGGGGTCTGCTTCAGCCTCCTGGTGTGGGGCTTTGGGCAAAGGTTGGAGGGAAGCGCCACTGGTGGCGAAGAGCTGAAGGACCTTGTTCCAGTGGGACTACATCATGGCCTGGAACTGGCTGACCATCTCAGCCCGCTGAGCCTCCAGATGCCGGTACCTGGCCTTGCACTCCTGCAGGTCTTCCCTCTGCTTGGAAAGCCTATGCTCGTAGTCCTCAGTGAGGTGCTTGTGCTGAGCCTCCTTCTTGGTCAGATCCAATTTGAACTGAGCTGTTTTGCCAACTCTTTCTCATGGTGGCTGCTTAGCTCCAATAACTGTTTCCCTAAGGAGCCCGGGCGGGAAGGCTAGAATTTGGCCACGCCCACCCAGTCACATGACCACCTAACCATACCCACCCAGCCGGTCATTAGGTAGATCATATTAGTGGTCTGCGGGATTTAAAATTATGAATTTAGTGGTCCCTGAGGTCCAAAAGATTGGTGACCCATTTAGAATGAGACGTTAACCCAGCTGAAAGGTCATTAGGATACGACATATGCTTCACATGCAGGAATGCTGATTTAAGTCATGTCTCCTTTGAGCTGAGTTTGAATCTTGGCAACTCTGCAGACATCACCCTGCAGTCTTGTTGGTCACCACATGGAAACCAACTGTTACAGTCTTCCTTCAAGATGTTTTTTAACTTTCCAGTCTAATCTACTCTTCTGATATTTCTTCGCTTGTCTATTCAAGCACATATCATACCTGCCTCTCCCTAGCTTTTTTCAGATCGGCCAAGGTTAGTGCTGCTGCTACCTGTTTCTGCTCCAAGTGTGGGGAAATGAGTGCCAATGAACTCTGGAAACATGAACAGGTTCAAATATTTTCATTTATTAAAATATAAAATACAGAAATACGAAGAAAAATGAAGAGAGTGGGAAAATAGGGGAAGGAAAGGGGAGACGGAAAAAAATGTAGGAGAAAGGGGAAAAGAAAAAGAAAAAGCATCAACTTCCAGCTCCTTTTGGCACAGTAGATTAAGGTAGTAACATAAAACCTTGACTTTTTATTTGTACATAATATGCTCTAGACTGCATAGCCATGCCTGTAACAACAAACCTATCTAATCAGCAAAATCAAAGTTTCATTTTTTTTTCCACCTCTAGTACAGAGTTCAAAAGAGGTTCCCAAGTAGGAACAGAATTATTTATTTATTTATTTATTTATTTATTTATTATTTATTTATTTATGTGATTTATATGCCGCCATTCTCCCCAAGGACTCAGGGCGGCTTACAAAAACAATCATAAATACAAATCACAATAAACACAATTAAAACACATTAAAATCCATTAAAATCATTCTAAAAAGGCTATATAACCCCACAATCGTAATGTTCTTTAAACAGCCATGTCTTTAATCCCCGGCGGAAGGAGAGGAGGTCGGGGGCCGTCCTGAGGGTCGGGGCTCCGACAGAGAAAGCCGTCCCCCTGGGGGCCGCCAGCCGACATTGCTTGGCTGAAGGCACCCGGAGGAGGCCCACTCTATGAGAGCGCACTGGATGATGGGAGGAAGGCAGGAGGTGGTCCTGTAAGTACCCCGGGCCTAAGCCATGTAGGGCTTTATAGGTTAAAACCAGCACCTTGAAACGAACCCGGAGAACAACCGGTAGCCAGTGCAGCCCGCAGAATTAATTGTATTCTTTTCTTTAATCAAAGCAGGTAATTTAGCCATCTCTTCTAACTCCACCAACTGGCAGCAGCCGTTCGTTCATTTCAAGGAAACTCTGAAACATTGTCAAAAACTTTCTCATTGCTCCAGAATTGAGCAGAAGGTAAGATCTTCATTTACCAACAGATTTAATTCTGACCCGTAATCAGAAATCTGTCAATCTTTTCCTCTTCCTAGATTATATTGCTGAACAGAATGGAAAGAAAGCTTGAGATAACGAAGGGTGGGTTGTTGTTTTTTTTTTAAAGAAGTCTTCAAACTCAAAACACATTTCTGAGCTCAGAATTTGTTTAATCCTAACTGCATACATCTCGCATTGAGATCTATCTCACTGTGGATTTCATCATGCTAATAATAAAACCCAAGTGAGATTTTGTAAGCCCGTCCTTGAAGTAGGCTATATCTCTACCCAACGTAAGAAAAATCAAATATTTTAGCAAGATGACAAAGGATAAATATGGATTCATATACGATCCAGAGGATATTTGAATAGTTCATCATAGCTTCCTACAAACACTTCTGAGTGTTCCTCAAACTTTACGAAAAGGATAACCGCATGAAGGCATGAAACATGTGGGAAAACTACCAGTAAATTGTTATTGCAGTAAAGAAAAAGAAAAACTATTTACGTTTTTCTTAGAGCACTGGGGATTGATAGAAGCTTGGAAAACTGACTTAAAAGCCTCCAGAGAGTTTGCTCATTTTGTGAGGTTGCTGTAAAAATAACAAAAACCTTGCATGAATTCAGTGCTCCAAGCAAATATTTTGTCTGGCGTTGTTTGATCCATTTATGCAAACGGGAAGCTCCTGGCTATAACTGACATGTTCAACCAATTTAATCTGTTAATTGGTTAAGCCCTAGGCTTGATCATCAAAAAGAATCCCCAGCATATATAACAGATTGTCCATGATATCAAAGTCGTAAAAACACAGAAGCATAGGGCTGAAAGGGCTCTTGGAGGCCTTCTAGTCTAACCCCATGCTCAAGGCAGAAGGTCTTATGTCAAATGGCTATCCAGTGAAAATATCCAGTGATGGAGTACTCACAACTTCTGGAGGCAACTGATTAATTTTTCTCACTGTCAGAAAATTTTTCTTTTCTTTTAGGTTCTTGTTTCTCTTTAACAAGCTTCCACCCGTTATTTCTTCTTCAACCTTCTGGTATTTTGGAAAATAAGTCGACCCTCTCTTCTGTGACAGCACATCAAACAGTGGAAAACAACTATTACATCCTCCCCCAATCCTTTTCTTTATTAGGCCAGATATATCTAACACCTTGTTCAACAGAAGCAGCTCAATGAAAATGTTCTGACATTAGATTTTAATAAAAAGGAGGGGGGGAAAACCCCAATCCTACGACAGAATTGTACAAACTGCAGTTAACAGTTAACCATGTGGTTAACGGTTGAATAAAGCCAGCATGGTGTAGTGCTTAAGGGACCAAAACTGAGAATCCAGATTTCAAACTTACTTTCAGCTATGGAAGGAAAATGTTAATAATCCATTTTACAGTTTATATTGAGCGAGGCCTGTAGTAGGCATTAAAAGGGGGGTAACAAGTTTCCACTGTAGCACCCATCTTATTGAAGGACTACAAAAATAGGTTGATTATATTTCCTTGATAAACTGCTAGAGATTTAAGAACAAGTGTGGGAGTAAATAATGGGAAAATGTAAACAGTTGGATCCCCAACGGGTAATGCATACCTGTTGATCAATTCTTCTGGTTAAGGATAGGTTATTAGAAAGCGGGTGCGTAGCTCAAGGAAAATATGTGGCCGTTGAGTTCATTAGCAAGGAAGCTAATTAAGCGGCCCATTAATTAAAAAAGCAACTGAAAAGAACCAGGCATTTTCATGATGCCTTTCTATACATCCTCAAAACCATTTTGGTTCCTGCATCTCCAAATGGCTACACCAGAACCAGAAAAACATAGAGGTTCAAGGATGGATGGATGAATGGATGGATGGAAGGATGGTATCAGCGTTCCAAGTAATACACCCATTGAAAGCAGAACTCCGAGGCAGGTAGATTCCTCAAAGTACAATTTTATTTGATACATCGTATTGGCACAACGGATGAAAACCGACTCTGAAAGTTCCCGCGGTTTTCGCCTAATTAAAAGAATAAGTTTTCCCCCTTTCCACAAGTCATCAGTCACATGGCCCAACCGAGGTGCTGCCCAGTTGCTTGGTTACTTCGCTTCTCCTCTCCCAGCCACCTGTTGGAATGGCTTTGCTTCCCACAGGAAAACTTACTTTATTTTGACTGCAAAGCTCCAGCTACCGTGTTTCCCCAAAAATAAGACTCTGTCTTATATTTTTTTGAATCCTGAAGTAAGCACTTGGCCTTATTTTTGGCGAGGTCTTATTACTTTGGGGTGCATGGAGCAAGACGGGGCTCTTCTTGCCATCTTACCTGATTTGCATCTCTGTCTTCCTAACCCTAACCAGAGGAAATGGCGGGGACTGGCTGCTCATGCGGTTAAATATTTTCAGGGAGGGCTTATTTTAACGCATGCGCTCAAAAGCCCAATTGGGCTTATTATCAGGGGATGTCTTATTTTAGGGGAAACAGGGTAACTATTTCTCTCCGCTTCCTATCTAGTGGCAACCCTGAAGCCTCAAAGATGGCCCCAGCCAGGTTCGCTTCACAATTGACAGATAAGATGGATAGATGGATAGATGGATGGATGGATGGCTAGATGACAGATGGATGTAGATAGGCAGGCAGTCAGACAATGACCCAAACCAGTATCCTTTGCTGGTCCAACTCAGTACCCACATTTATTTTTTATTACAAACTCTTCTAGCTACAAAGGAAAATAGAAAACCCACACAGGAAATGAACACCTAAACATTTAAGCAGAGCAGAGGCGAGAAAAAAAAAACCCTTTAAAATATTCAGACCTCAGGAAAAAAAAAAGCTTCAAAACATCGAACACCCAAAGGAGAAGAGTAATTTCTACATGAGGAGTAGGCGCTAACTCAAATTTCGAATCTAATGGTTTCGGTTTCTAGGAAACCTGTAGGCTATTCTCTTTTGAACAGATGAATAACTAAGCTTTCGTGCTGGTAAAAAGCTCCATAATTCTTTACAAACAGCTCCCGTAAAGATTATGGGACAACTCCCTTGCCAGGGTGCAGAACAGAAGAAGCTTTGCTGTGAAAATACAGGTAGTCCTTGACTTACAGCCATACACTTAATGGCCATTCAGAGCACTGAAAAAAGGGACTTACAACCAATATCCTCGCACTTATGACAGATGCGCCGTCCCCCAGCAGCGCATCACATAATCATAATTTGATCGTGGCAACCCAGCAGGCGTTTACTAGCGTTGCAGTATCCCGGGGTCATGTGATCGCCATTTGTATCCTTCCCAGCCAGCTTTCCGCAGGCAGTCATTCGGGGAAAAGCCGGATTCACTTAACGACTGAGTGACTCACTCAACAACTTTGCTTAACAACCGTGGGGGGAAAAGGTTGCAAAATGGAGCACTTGAACAATGCTTAGCTCTCGATCGGAATAGAGCAGTCTCAACCAGGAGACTGTCAGGGTTCCAAGTATTACATCCATCGCAAGGATTCCTCAAAGAACAGCTTTATTGGAAAATATCATATTGGCACATATCTGGTGCCAATTAAATTAAATTTCACCAAATTAAAAGTGAAAGCTACCCCCCCATCCCAAACAATCAGTCACATGGCCCAATCAAGGCAGCCTGCGCTGGTCTGGTGACATCACTCTTCCTTCCTCCGGCCAGGTGGAAGAATCTCCTTGGTTCCCAAGAGAAAGTATTTTGTTTTGACTACATAGCCCCAGCTATCTCTAATCTCCCGTCCTTATCCCTCAACTCTAGTGTGACAGCACCGAAGCTCCAAGATTTGCTTCAGCCAGGCCAGTTTCACAGTTGCCCATTTCAGACAAGTAGCTGTCCACTCTCTTCTTTAAAAAAAACCCCAGTGATGAAGCAACTATAACCATTGAAGGCAAGCCCCTTCCACTGGTTAATTGTTCTCACTGTTAAGAAGTTTTTCCCTAATTTTAGATTGCTTCTCTCCTTGATTTGTTTCCATCCACTGTCCCAAAGGTTCTTTTTCAAGAGGCAACTGGACTTCCTCTGTTTTTCCATGAAGACATTTCGCTTCTCATCCAAGAAGTGCCTGGTTTAGCTCTGCAGACTAAGCACCGTAATTAACATCCAGCTGTCTGCAATTACACCAGTTCGAATCTCACCAGGCTCAAGGTTGACTCAGCCTTCCATCCTCTCTAAGGTAGGTAAATTGAGGACTCAGTTTGTGGGGGCAATAAGCTGACTTTGTATAAATATACAAAAGTATGAAGGCTGTTGCTTAATGCATTGTAAGCCGCCCTGAGTCTCCGGAGAAGGGCGGCATATAAATCAAATTAAAAATTAAAAAAAAGGTTCTTCAGATCAGTGAAACATCTTCAAGGAAAAAAACCCAGTTGCCTCTTGAAAAACCACCTTTGGGACAACCATGATCTGGATGACTGAGAATCTCCATAGACATGTCCATCCACTGCTTCTCATCTTGCCTTCTGATGCTTTAGAAAGTAAGCTGACCCCCTCTTTTTTGTGGCAGCCCCCCCAAATACTGCCATAATGGATATTAGCAATGAATATTCTGGCCCCAACTCTGATAGTTGAGGACTACCCACATGTTGATTCTAAGTTCTTTACTCTAATATGGGCCACTGTCAGGGTTCCAAGTCACACCCCCAACGAAAGAAGACTCCAAGGCTTGAGTTTCCTCAAAGTTCCATTTTATTAGAAATGTCATATTGGCATGCCTGGAAAAACCCGAATCTGAAATCTTCCAGGTTTTCCCCACCCAAATGAAAGTCCAAGTCCCTGTCCAGCACCCACATGTCCATCACATGGTCCAATCCAAGCACCGTCCCAATTGGAGATGCCTCCCAGTTCCAACCGTCCAGGTGCAGGGCAAGATGTCCTTGACTCTCTGAGAAAGGAATGTTATTATGACTATATATCACCCTGGCTCCATACAATCCCCCTCCCAGTTTCCCACAGCATTAAATGTGGCAGGCCTGAAGATCCAACGAAAAAAGATGGCTTTCAGGCCTGACAGATGATGAGATAGGGTTTTTTAGTGCATGTTGTAGGACTCGTGAAGCGAGGCGGCCTAACTAACATATTTCTTAGGACTTTCCTGCCCACTGAATATTTTTTCAAAGGACACGCAACCGATTCAATCACTTAGAAAGAAAGGGAAGGGGTTGTTTGTTTTAAAAACTACTAGATTAAAGCCAATGCCCCAAATTAGTTCTCCTTCAGCCAAAACCATAAAAGGACTCAAAGATAGCACCAGAATGTAGAACAGCTGGCCCCTTTCAAAGTAGAGCTTCATTCTATTTATTTATTTATTTATTTCTTCCCCATGTGGGTTTTTCCTTCACATAAAACAGAAGTTTTGTTAGAAGTCGGCAAAGCCAAAATGGCCCCTATTCCAGCCGATTTGATCCTCCTGTAAATCAGAACTGAGCTTAATCAGAACTGAGCTTAAACGGCAGGGAAGTATTAGGATCAGTTTGCACCGTTAACCAAGGGAGGGTTTACCGTTCGTTCATTGAAAACAGACACCTATAAACCCACAATCACACACAGCTTGTACTGGTGAGTTAGAATTACTTCTGGCTCCCGAGATGGAATTATTTCATTTCTAAGCCACTATCCAATTAAAAGACGCTTGCTTCTGGGGAGGAAAACCATGGCAAATCTAGACAGCATACTAAAAAGCAGAGATATCACCCTGCCAACAAAAGTGTGTATAGTCAAGGCCATGGTTTTCCCAGTTGCAATATATGGCTGTGAAAGTTGGACCATAAGAAAGGCTGAACGCCAAAGAATTGAGGCCTTTGGTGCTGGAGAAGACTCCTGCGAGTCCCTTGGACTGCAAGACGATCCAACCGGTCAGTCCTAGAGGAGATCAACCCTGGCTGCTCTTCAGAAGGCCAGATCCTGAAGATGAAACTCAAATACTTTGGCCACCTAAGGAAAAGGAAGGACTCCCTGGAGAAGAGCCTCATGCTGGGAACGATGGAGGGCAAAAGAAGAAGGGGATGACAGAGAACGAGGTGGCTGGATGGAGTCACTGAAGCAGTCGGCGTGAGCTTAAATGGACTCCAGAGGATGGTAGAGGACAGGAAGGCCTGGAGGAACATTGTCCATGTGGTCATGATGGGTTGGACATGACTTTGCAACTAACAACAACAAAGCCACTACCCACTTTGTAATTAGGGGGAATTCATTCAAAGATGGGAAGCCATACTTGGACTATTAATAATGATCATTATGCAATCTGGATCGGTAATTCTCCACTAGGAAAACACAGCTAGTCCTCAATTTATAACCATTCATTCAATGTTACAACAGCACTGGGGGGAAAAAAGGGACTTATGACCGTTTTTCACCCTTACAACCGCTGCACATCTCCCCGTGGTCATGTGACCAAAATTCAGAGGTTTGGCAACTGGCGTGTACTTACGATGGTTGAAGTGCCCCGGCGAGAGTGACATGATCCCTTTTGTAACTTTCTGACAAGCAAAATCGATGGAGAAGCCAGAGTCGCTGAACAATCGTGTGACTGACTGAACCGCTACACTGATTCACTTAACAACGATGGCGAGAAAGGTCGTCAGATGGGGCAAAACTCACTGAAACAACTGTCTTGCTTAACGACTCCATTGCTTAGCAATGAAAATTTTGGGCTCCATTGTAGTTAAGACGAAAACTGCTTTATATCCCGACTTCTTAGCGATGTGAACAAAATGTGAAAGACTGTAGCATCGTGGCCCGCTTACAGTAGTGGCCAAAATTGTGGAAACCTTTTGGGAAAAGTGTCTTTTCTAAAACTAGCTAATAACAACACTTTTTTTTTTTTTGAGTAGTACCATAAAATTATATATCAATGGAAAGATCATTTAATCAAGAATGTACTGCTATAACTTTTATGAAGGATTTGCTGTTAGGATACAGTTACAGTATAAAGAAGAAAAGTGAAACAAATAGAAAAAACGAGATATACAAAAATTATCACCATGTCAGTTAATACTTCATTGGGTAACCTTTAGCATGAATGATGGCCTTGCAACGTCTTCCCATGGAGTGAACCAAGTCTTTGAGTTCTGCAGCTGTTATCATGTGAAACCAAGATTGAATGATGGCTTCTATTAAATGGGTTTTAATGCTGGGTCGCTTCTGACTAACAAGTTTCTTTAGTTGGCTCCATAGATTTTCAATTGGGTAGAGGTCTGGGCTATTCCCAGGCCATTCCAGCAATGGAATATGATTTATCTTGAAACTCCCCCCAAAAAAGTGGTGCTATTAGCCATCAAACCTCAAAAATACACTTTTCCCAAAAGGTTTCCACAATTTTGGCCACTACTGTACAATTCTAGTTGTTCAACTAAGAAAGTAACATCTACTTCTGTGTATTGTGGATTCACAGCCTTTCATAATCATCAGTGCTGTTGTAACTCTAGACAGTGGCTACATGAATGGTTCTAAGTCGAGAACTACCTATACTACAGAAGCATATGTCTTCAGTGCAGGTAGTCCTCGACTTACAACAGTTCATTTAGTGATCATTCAAAGTTACAACAGCACTGAAGGGACTTATGACCGTTTTTCACACTGTAGCATTCCCCTGATCAGGTGATTGAAATTCAGACACTTAGCTACTGGTTCATACCAGGGGTGAAATACAGCAGTTTCTGACAGGTTCTGGAGAACCTATAGCAGAAATTTTAAGTAGTTCGGAGCAACAGCAAATACCACCTCTGGCTGGCCCCAGAGTGGGGAGGGAATGGGGACTTTGCAATATCCTTCCAACGGAGTGGGGAGGGAATGGAGATTTTGCAATATCCTTCCCCTGGAGTGGGGAGGGAATGGAGATTTTGCAGTATCCTTCCCCTGCCATGCCCACCAAGCCACACCCACAGAACCGGTAGTAAAAAAAAATTGAATTTCACCACTGGCTCATACTTATTACCTGTTAAAATGGAGCAAAATTCACTTAACAAACATCTCACTTAACGACAGAAATTTTGGGCTCAACTGTGGTCGTGATTGAAAACTGCCTGTACAGAGGACCCCAGCTTCAAAATTCCAGAAATGCTGGGTCTTATGCTGATTTAACAAGGCCAACTCTCTGTTGGCAGTACGCTTTTCCAACTCAAATATATTAGACATCCGTAGTTACCAACCTCTAGTTGCCAAGTATACATCACTTTGCTATAATCCCATATGGCTTGTTTACATTGTATTTCTGGCAATTTCTCCAGGGGATTTTAAATTTAATCTAATATAATTGTTACCTCTTATCATATTAAAACTTGTAGGTGTCCTTTTCAGTTAACAGTTGATCTTACTGGGATAAGCTCAAAGAGCAGGAAGGAACGCTGAGCACCATTCAAATTCGATTACATCCTTTTTAAGCACAGAAAAAAAAGTGGGGTGGGGGACGTGACCCTCCTCATTTTCAATTCTATGCAAAGAAATTTTACATCAGTTTGACTGCGGATAACTTCTTGCAAAATGCTTTTTAAGTTGCATTCTCCAGTCCCAATGTGACCATTCGTTGTGGACCTGTACGGCCTTAAACCGTAATTCCTAGATTCAAATTTTACATTCAATCGTAAAATTCCATTTGGTTCGGGCCTCCCGAAAACATCCATCAAGGAAATGTGGAGTTGTTCTGTCCCAGCTACGAACCCCAAAGAACGCAGCACACACAAAGTCTGTTCAAACCTTATTTTACTAAATAAACCAGACTTTTATAACAACGGCTGTTAATTAACTGCATTACCAGCCGCCAAGAATTCAAAGAATAATAACTGAAAGCTTACTATGGTTGGCAAAATGCCCAGAAACAATTTGCAGGAAGCTGATTAGAGAAGCAAGACAAGACACGAAGGTATGTGAACGAAGTTATTCCCTGCAAATTGCTTCAGTCAGCGTTCCTCCTTAAATAGGCTAAGGGAGTGGCCAATTAGCCCCAAATCTTACTTTCGAGGAGACCTCCTCCTGAGGAGCCACTCCTGCCTTTTGGCAGCTCTGCGTGCCCATGTATCGAGAAGAGGCTCCTCCTCTTCTTCCTCTTCACTTAAGGGAGCTTCTGGAGGTTCTGAAGGCCCTGGCTGAATCTCGGCCTCTGGCACCACATCTTCTCCAGCCTCCTCATTGTCCAACTCGAGTGTCAGCTGCACAGGCTGCTGGCGCAGCACCACACCAGCCTCCTCGCTGTCTGAATCAGCTGCTAGCTGCACAGGCCATGTACGGGCCACAACAGGAGTATAATCCATCATTTGTAGCATTGGTCCATATCCCGAGGATCCCAAAATGTATCCACCTCTCAAAAATCCTTCAGTGTGATTCCATAACTCTTCCAAAGATAGCAGGGTGCATAAAAATCAATGATTTATCAGCAAGATTGACCCAACGAGGCGTCTATCTTGTGTCAGTCTTGGGATGACTGAACCTACCAAGTCCTTCCATTACAGATAGTCCTCGACGTACAACAGTTCACTTAGCGACCATTCAAAATTGCAACAGCACTGGAAAAAAAGTGACTTTTATTTTATTTTTTTTATTTTTTTTTTATTTGATTTATACGCCACCCTTCTCTTATGACCATTGCAGCATCCCCCCCCCCATGGTCACGTGATTAAAATTCAGACGCTTGGCAACAGGTTCATATTTACGACGGTTGCAGTGTCCCAGAATCTTTCGTGACCTTCTGACAAACAAAGTCAATGGGGAAGCCCGATTCATTTAACAACCATGTCACTAACTTAACAGCTGCAGTGATTCACTTAACAACTATGGCAAGAAAGGTCATAAAATGGACGTTGACTTACCTGAACGTCCCTTTTCAGGGCGCTGCGGACACTATCCATGAATGGGTTAACCTTTCAGCTTTGGCAAACAACTGAGAGAATTTAAATCAAGGGACCTTCCCCTTCCCTTGCTCTGGCCACACCCCCTAGTCCCATGATGCCCCAGTCTGAACGAAGGCGTAGAAAAAACCCAGGCAGGTGTAGTTAAACCAGAGAACTTTATTAACAACAAATAGTAACAGATAAAAGTGAACTGTGGGGGTGAGGCCCCCTTCTCTCCAGCAGTCAGCCGGATCAATAGGGAGGGTATGGATAGTGTCCGCAGCGCCCTGAAAAGGGACGTTCAGGTAAGTCAACGTCCATTTTCCAGTGCGCTGCTCCCACTATCCATGAATGGGATATACCCAAGCTACAGACCATGGGCGGGAGGCTGACTGCTCCCCGCCTCTGTATCGGCTACAACTTTCTGGAGAACTCTGCGGCCAAATGCCGCCTCGGCCGACTCGTAGACGTCTATTTTATAATGTCTAATGAAAGGCGACAGGGATGACCAGGTGGCCGCTCTGCAAATGTCCAGGATGGATGCTTGTGTGGCCCAGGCTGCCGACGTGGCCGCGCTCCTGGTGGAATGCGGTAGGATTCTGCTCGGTTTCGGTTTAGCGTTAGCGTCGTAGGCGAGGGCGATGCAGGCCTTGATCCACCTACTCACTGTTGAAGACGAAATCTTCTGTCCCAGCGAGGACGGGTTGAACGACACCAGAAGCGCCTCTGTGCGGCGAAACGGGGCCGTTCTACGGATGTACAGACGTAGGGCGCGTCGAACATCGAGGGTGTGCCACCGCCTCTCTCTGTCGTCCCGTGGGGTCGGCAGAAATCCGGTAAGACCAGCTCCTGGGCCCGGTGGAACCAGGAGTTCACCTTTGGGAGAAAGGAAGGGTCTAGCCGCAGGACCACGGTGGAGTCCCGGAATATGCAGAGGTCCTTGCGGATGGAAAGGGCCGCTAATTCTGAGACCCTCCTAGCCGATGTGATGGCCAGTAGAAAGGCGACTTTGAAGGATAGAAACTTGAGTCCCACCGACCCCAGCGGTTCAAAGGGGGGGGCGGTGAGGGCTCTCAGCACCAACGGTAGGTCCCAGGACGGGTAACGATGGACAGTTGGGGGACGCAGGTTCGAAGCCCCATGCAGGAAGTCCTTTAGTAAGGGATGGTGAGAAAGTGAGCGGAATGGTGGGCACTTGATAACTGTGGATAGTGCTGCTGTCTGACGCTTCAGGGTGGCCGGCGCCAGGCCTTTCTCCAGTCCTGCCTGTAGGAACACCAAGACTTCCCGGATTGAAGCTGTTGTAGGATCTGTATGGTTCTGTGCGGCCCAGCAGCAGAAAGCCCTCCAGGTTGCCTCGTAAATGCGGGCTGTCGAAGGCCGCCTGGCTGCCTGGATAGTGCTGACGACGTTGTTCGGTAGGTTGTCCTTCTGTAGCACTACCCTTTCAAGTGCCATACGGCTAATTGCAGCCACTGAGGTTCTGGATGCAGCACCTCTCCCTGGCGCAGGACTACCTTGTGGGGTGGAATCACCCACGGCTGTTCGATTGAGAGGGCCACGAGATCGGCGTACCAAGGTCTTCGGGGCCAATTTGGGGCCACTAGAAGAAGGTTTGCTCTTTCTGACAGCAATTTCCTGACCACCTGTGGGAGGAGTGGAATCGGTGGAAACGCGTAAAGTAGGCCCCCCGGCCATTTGCACCGAAGAGCGTCGTGTGTCTCTGCTCGAGGGTTTGGGTATCTGGTTATGAACCTGGGAAGCTGTGCGTTGGCTGGAGATGCGAAGAGGTCCACTGTCGGTGACCCGAACTTGTTTGTGATCTCCTGGAAGAGATCGGGATGGATCTGCCACTCCGCCTGATCTATTGTCTCCCGGCTGAGCCAATCCGCTCTGACGTTGGTTGCTCCGGAGATGTGATCTGCCCTTATGGACAGCAGATACTTCTCCGCCCAGTCGAAGAGGTCCTCGGATTCCTTCATCAGGGCCTTGGATCTCGTGCCCCCCTCTCTGTTGATGTGTGCTTTCGCTGAGATGTTGTCGGTCAGCACCAGCACATGGTTTCCTCGGGTGTGTTGCTGGAAGTGTCTCAGAGCCAGTTTTATTGCCCGTAGCTCGAGCAGGTTGATGCTGAGTTCTTTTTCCTGGCTGGACCACTGTCCCTGTGCCACCAGGTTGTGGAGATGTGCACCCCACCCGTGCAGGCTCGCATCCGTCGTGAGCACTATCCTGTTGTGTTCGAGAAACTCCGAACCTTGAAGGAGGGAGTGAGACGTCCACCATCTGAGAGAGTTGCGGGTTCGAGATGGAAGACGAACCTTCTTTGGGGAGTTGGCCTTCCCCGATCGTTGAAAGGGAAGGAGGAACCATTGTAGGGCTCGCGAATGTCTGCGTGCCCACGGAACGATACCGTAGCAGGAGACCATTTTCCCGAGCAGGCATGCCAACAGCATCAGTGGAGCCCGTGTTGAGGCCAGGACTTGAAGTGTTAGGCTCCGGATGCTCTGAATCCTCTCCGGGGACAGGGACACCCGGCCTCCGGCGGAGTCTATTACCGCCCCCAGATGGAGAATTTGATTGGTGGGTTGGAGATGGCTCTTTTCGAAGTTGATTGTGAATCCATGGGCCTGAAAAGCCCTCAGGACCCTCTCCCTGTCCCTGGCCGCCTGGTCCTGAGACGACGAGAGTATCAAGATGTCGTCTAGGTAGCAAAGGATCCTCACAGGGATGGCCCGGAGACTGGCTGCCACCACCGCAACTAATTTGGTAAAGGTGCGGGGTGCTGATGACAGACCGAATGGCATGGCCCGGTACTGGAAGTGGCGGCCCGCAAACTGGAATCTGAGGAACTGACGGTGGTTCGGATGGACTGGCACGTGGAGATATGCTTCTCGTAGATCTACCGACTGGAGTAGATCCCCCCGTCGGATTCCCGCCAGGATGGAACGGAGGGAATGCATTTTGAACCTGCGGTAACTCACTGACAGGTTCAGCTGCTTTAAGTTTAGGATGGCTCTCCAGCCCCCCGAGTTTTTGGGGACCAGAAAGAGGCTTGAGTAAAACCCCAAGCCCTGCTGGGTCAGAGGGACCGGTTCGATTGCCTTGACCTCTAGGAGGTGCTGGATCTCTTGCCACATCAAGGCTTGCTGTTCTTGGTTGAGAGGTACCGGGCAACGAACATATCGACTGGGCGGGGGCCCCAAAAAGTCGATATACAGTCCAGAGGAAACAGTGCGCCGTGCCCAAGAGTCCGAGGTGGACCGGGCCCATTGTAGGTGGAAGAGGCGCAACCTTCCCCCTATGGGTTCCCCGGTCTGGGAGTCATCTTCCTCTCTTGTTAGATTTGAACCCGGCGCCTCGGAAGGGGCGCTTGGTATACTGGTTCCGTCCTCGGTCCCGGAATTGTTGTCTGTGTTGGATTCTCTCCCCTCCGTGGTATTGTGTGTGTTGGGGTGGGGGCCCCCTGGGCCCGGAACCTGAGCGAAAGGGCGGCTGGGGAGGGTATGGCATGTATCTACGTTCCCTCCGTCGGTAGGCGGTGGGTAAGACTTTCCTCTTGTCTTTGTCCTCTATGAGGACTGGATCGAGAGCCGCTCCAAAGAGATCAGGAGCCTTGTAGGGCGCCGCTGCAAGTCTCCATTTTGCTTTTAGGTCTGCCTTCCAGGGGCGCAGCCAGAAGAGTCTACGGGTCGTGACCGTCAACGCCAGAGCTCTAGAAGCAAATTTGGCCGAGTTAAGGGAGGCATCTGCTGTGTATTCAGTAGCAGCTATAATCTTGTGGATATCCTGGTGTAGCCTGGTGTCCTCGGGGGGAAGTCTTTCTTGCATCTGGCGAAGCCAGATGAGGGCCGCTCTGCTGAAAAACGACGTGGCTGTCGCTGTTCTGATCGCCCAGCCGGTCGCCTGGTGAGTTTTACGAAAGGCGCCCTCCATTCGTTTGTCTTCCGCTCTGAGCCCATCCAGAGCATCCGTGGAGAGGGGCGATGGAGCGGACAGAGCTGCTACCGGTTGATCAATGGCAGGGAGCGCCAGAAGATCCTCCAACTCTGGAGCTGAGCAGAACAGCTTTTTATCTAAACTGCTAGGGGCTGTCGCCGCCGCTGGCTGACCCCAGGGGTTTTGGATGACCTCTGTAAATAACTGTGGGCAGGGAATACAATCCTTCTCGGGTTTTGATGCTTTGAATAGTGCATCATGTGGCCCCGCCGTTGATGGCTGTGGTGGGGGGGCCACATCACCCGGTAACCCCAAGTTGGTGGTGAGTCGGGCCTTGTGCAGTAATGACTTGAACAATGCTGGCCGAAAGAGTCCTGTGAAGGCAGGGGTGTCAGGAGGAAGCCCTTCGTCCTCCGAAAACTCCATGTCATCTGGCCCCTCCTCCACCTGGTCTGAATCCTCAGAGGAGGAAGACTGTGTCTGGGGGAGGTGCTGCCGTGACCGGGGGATCTGTTGTTGCCCCTGGTTTTGTGGTGCAGTAGGCTGCTGCTGTGTAGCCTGTTGCCAGCTAGAAGCTAGAAAGGAGGACAGGGCTGAGGAGAACATAGCCTGGAAGTCCATAGGCATGTGTGGCTGAAACCCCGGATGGGTGTGCATGGCTGAGCCAGAAGGCATAGCTGGCTGATATGCCCGGCTATGCGGTTGTGGGGTAGCACGAGCTCCAGAGCCGTGTGTCATCATCCCGGGTGAGACCTCTTGTCTCAGGAGTGACAAGTCGGGTAAGGGCTGGGATGGGGTTACTGGTGTCCTGGTTAGGTCTGCCAGATTCGAGGTGCCCGCTTCTGCCTCACTTAGAGCCACTGATGCCGCCCTGAATGGCGATGCCTCCCTGGCTGGCGAAGTGGAGACTGCCTGTTGCGCCTTGGCGCACTGGAGTTCCAGTGCATTAAAGCTTCTTTGGGCGTGTCTGTCCAGGGCTTTGGGCAAGTTGGCTGCTCCAGATGAGCGGGTGTTCGTTGTGCCGCTCTTCTTTTTCGACTTGGGTGGCTTGCGCACTGGACTTAGGTCTAGCTCCAGGTCCGAAGATAATGGGGAATTCGCCATGGCTGACTGAATTGTCCCTTATGCCTGGAGTCTCAGGTGTGACTTGCTACGATAAGCGAGGTGTCCCCCCCCCTCTTTTTTGCTGCAAATCGAGGATGCACACCAGCCGTTGATGTTCTAGATTCCAGGAACCGTTCCAGTGGAGGGAACCGTTCTGAGATTTTGCCCCGGTCAGTTACCACTTGGGGTGGTAAGGCAGTGGTGGCCGCTAGCTGCGGGCTTACACTGGCGGCCCGAGGGTCCTACCAGGTGCCGCGCTTAATTGCTGGCCTGGGGTTGCGCCCGGATGAAGGCCTCAGGCTTATACTGGTGGCCCGAAGGTCCAGCCAGCTGCTGGGCTAAGGTAGCGCCCCCCCTTTGAATTGTAGGTGGGGGGGGCGGGGGGGGCTGGTAGGGCGAGTGAGCAGATGCCCCCCCCTATAGGCGCCTTTGGTTTCTGTAGTGTAGCTTCCAAAGCCCCCCCCCGCTGTTGGAATTGAGGGGGGGGGGTGGTCTATCACCTCAAAGATGGCCGCCGCCTCCCTCCGCCACGTGGGAGAGGCCGCGCGGCGATGCTGCTGCTCGAGGGCGGCGTGGGGGGGGCCTCCGCGTGGGAGCAGCGGGGATCGCAGCTGCTCCGGTTGCGTTTCTGTAGCGTAGGCTTGGAGCGACCCCGCCGGCCAGCTGGAGAGCGCTGAGCCACGTGGGGTGTCGCTCGGGCTTGCCGGACGCTGGGAGAGCCGCCGCTGTGCTCCAATTTAAAACCGGCGCTCTCCCGGCTTCTTCAGCTGCCTGGGGCCCAGGCAGATGCCCCCCCCTGCTGCAGCGATCTCACCGGCGCGTGGGGGGGGTGGGGGGGGTAGCGGTGGAGAGCGGAGTTGCCGCTCTCTCCCTGCGGCGTGGGCGGCTCGCCAGCTGGTGAGCGCTCTGCCGCGTGGCCCCCGTAGGAGCTGTGAGCTCACTACAGACACACGAGAAAAAATAAAACTAATCAAAGTTAAAGTAAAAGCCTAAAAGCCCTGGTTACAGGGAAGGAAAGGGAAATTAACTAACTAAAGAAAGGTCCCAAGAAAAAAAGAGAGAAAAAGGAGCAAATTTTAAATACCTGAACAGGAGCTCCCGAAACTACCTCAGGTTTGCCAAGCAACTGAGAGAAGACTGGGGCATCATGGGACTAGGGGGTGTGGCCAGAGCAAGGGAAGGGGAAGGTCCCTTGATTTAAATTCTCTCAGTTGTTTGCCAAAGCTGAAAGGTTAACCCATTCATGGATAGTGGGAGCAGCGCACTGGAAAATGGGGCAAAACTCACTTGACTGTCTTGCTTAGCAACATAAATTTTGGTGCTCAATTGTGGTCGTATGTCGAGAACTATCTGCGTATCTAGGATATTATCTTCTAAAAGGGATAATCGTAAATGTAATTAAATAACCTTCTTCCAGGACCAATTAGGAACAACTAAACACAGTTCGACTGAAGGTTAACAACAATATAAATAATAGCTGCTATAAGGACATCATGATCCTGTAACCTCTGCCCTTTGACCTCCTTACACCCACTTTTTCCATTAGGCAGGCCTTCCATATTATCAAACGGTTCAATCTAAAACCAACAAGTTTACTTATAGGAAAGATAAAGGTTCCCCTCGCACATATGTGCTAGTCATTCCCGACTCTAGGGGGCGGTGCTCATCTCTGTTTCGAAGCCAAAGAGCCAGCACTGTCCGAAGACGTCTCCGTGGTCATGTGGCCAGCATGACTCAACACCAAAGGCGCAAGGAACACTGTTCCCTTCCAAAGGTGGTCCCTATTTTTCTACTTGCATTTTTTACCTGCTTTCAAATTGCTAGGCTGGCAGAAGCTGGGACAAGGAGCGGGAGCTGACCCCAATACGCGACACTAGGGATTCGAACTGCCGACTTTTCGATCAACAAGCTCAGCATCTTAGCCACTGAACCACCACATCCCTACTTATAGGAAAAGTTGAATATAAACCATTTTGGATAATCCCGTGGCTGTGAAATTTCCATGCCACAAAAATTCGAATCTATCGAACCCAAAATGCAAGGAGAAAGGATTGAAAACCGCCGTCCCCTGTCCCCCACACACAAATCCATGTCTAGAAAATATTTCCCACTTCTTTTGATTACTTCGAGTTATGGATTCAGGAAGAGCCGAACCAGATAAGATGGCATGAAACGAGATCTTATCCAACACAAAAATTGTTGGATTTCTTAAAGAAGATCAGAAGGCAGCCAAGAAAAAGGGTGAGGGATTGAAGTTCCTTTTCCTAGTTAGTCCTAAAGTTGTGAGTAATGTGACAACTACACCGCCAACCTTTACTCTCCAAGATCTGCAAGGACCTGTTGGCCATCTGCTCCTTTTATCTCAGCCATCTATTTACCCAACTCCAGTGTTTGTGCAATGAATGTTTTAAGTGATGCAGCTGCAAAACTCATTTGCTATGCCTTCTTTTGTGAACCATCATCAACTATATTACTTTTTCCCCCTTCTCTGAAACAGGTCTATTGACAGATGAAACATGCCCTAGCATACAATTTAGCTCATGTCGGAGACAATCTTTTGCATGGCGATACAGCTGCACGCACAGTCATAAAAATGAAACGTGCCCCAAAAGGAACAAAAAAGTTTTTAAAAAAAACCCTGCTTGCCGACTGAATGTCTTTCCACCAGCTTCATTCGCTTGTTGGTAGTCCTCCATTTACGACCACAAAGGGGCACCAGAATTCCTGCTGCTAAGCAAGGCAGTCGCTAAGGGAGTTCTGCCTGCTTTGGCAACCTTTTAGCCACGGTTAAACCACTGCTGCTGTCGGTTAAGCGAGTCGTGCGGCCGTTAAGCAAATCCGGCTTTTCCCATTGACTTCACTTGCCGGAAGTTGGGTTGGGAAGGTTGCACATGGAGATCACGGGATCTCAGGATACCGCAAAACCATGATAATAAATACATGCTGGTTGCCAATCTCTGGGTTTTGATCACACGACCGCAAGGGATATTGCAACGGTTGTTAAATGAAAGGACTGGTTATAATCCCTTCAGTACCTCTGAATAGTCACTAAACGATTGCAAGCCAAGGGCTCCCTGGAAACTCTGATCTATCCACTACGATATTCATACGATAGACTATAGCAGTGATGGCTAACCTTTTTTGCCGTCGCATGCCAAAAGCGGGGAGAGCGGGGGGGGGGTCACACATGTGCGCGCCCACACTCTCAATTCAATGCATCCCACTCCCCCAAGCATGCACGCGCAACCCCCAGTGCTCCCCCCGCTTTTGGCATGCAATGGCCCGGTGGACCCACTAGGCCTGGTTTTTTTGCCCTCCCCAAGCTCCAGAGCCTTTCTAGAAGCCTGGGGAGGGCAAAAACAGCCTTCCTCACTCTTACCCCCGGAGGCCCTCCAGAGGCCGGAAACAGCCTATTTCCCAACTTCCGGTGCGTGACGGAGATGAGCTAGGGCAACACTTGCATGCCACTGATATGGCTCCGGGTGCCACTTCTTTTGATTACTTTGAGTTCGCCACAGGTTCGCCATCATGGGACTATAGAGTCATAAAGCAGGGAGAAGCTCAAAAACAGGAACTGTGACAGGGGCCTGGAGTCCTAGTCTCAGTCACTTCAACATGAGCCAGCGGTGTGCAGCAGCAGCCAAAATAGCTAATACAATCCTTGCTTGTATAAACAGAGGCATAGAATTAAAATCACGTGAAGTATTAGCACCGCTTTATAAAGCTTTAGTAAGGCCGCACCTGGAATACTGCATCCAATTTTGGTCACCGAGTTACAAAAAAAAGATGTTGAGATTTTGGAAAAAGTGCAGAGAAGAGCAACTAAGAGGATTAAGGGCCTGGACACTAAAACCTATGAAGAACGGTTGCAGGATTTGTGTATGTCTAGTCTAGAGAAAAGAAGGGTTGGGGGGGGGCATGTAAGCAGTATTCAGGTATTGGAGGGGCTGTCACAAAGAAGAGGGGGTCAAGTTATTTCTCCAAAGCACCAGAGGGCAGGCCAAGAAAAATGGATAGGAACTAATCAAGGAGAGAAGCAACCAGGAATTAAGGAGAAACTTCCTAATGGTGAGGACAATTAACCAGTGGAACAGCTCCCAGTTGTAGGTTCACTGGAGGCTTTTAAGAAGAGACTAGACAGCCACCTGTCTGAAATGGTATAGGTCTCCTGCTTGAGCAAGGGGCTTGGCTCAAAGACTTCCAAGGACCTTCCAGATCTATTCTGATTAACATCTTGTTTGCATAGGACAGTGATGGCTGGCTAACCTTTTTGCCGTCGTGTGCCAAAAGCGGGGGGAGCGCAGCGAGGTCGCCCATGTGTGTGCCCCTGCCCCTGCGCCCCTCCCCACCACTTTTGGCACATGATGGCACAGTGGACCCGGTAGGCCCGTTTTTCACCCTCCCCAGGCTCCAGAGGCTTTCTAGGAGCCTGGGGAGGGCGAAAATGGCTTCCCCAACCCCCCGGAGGTCGGAAACAGCCCATTTCCCAACTTCTGGTAGGACCAAAAGGCCCAAAACTCAGCTCGCCAGCATACACGTGCCCTGGAGCTGAGCTTTGGCAACACAAGCGTGCCCACTGATACGGCTCCACATGCCACCTGTGGCACCTGTGCCATAGGCTCGCCATCACGGGCATAGGAGATGACCAGCCTGAGCCCAAGAGTGGGGTCAAATGTATCATCAGTTTGGAGTCTCTACACACACACACACACACACACACACACACACACACTGTAAGAGACCTAACTCCAGCCCCGTGAATTCAGTTGATTCTTATCTAGTGCCAATCCATCTTAACCATTAGTAGGTCAGATGCACAGGCCACGTGAAATAAACTTATGAGTACTTTTCAGCTCTATCCTGGCTCCTGACTGTTTTGCAATGGAAGTTATTATTTTGTATAAAAAAAAGATGGGTGTCATATTGTCCTGTTTTACACATCGCATTCAGTCAGAATGGGGTTGGCTTCTACAGCACCATGGTGACTTGGGTTGCCTTAATATGAAATCCAGCCACAATGTTTTTGCAAGCCTTGGATTTAGCATTATCCCTCAACCATGCCATGATACTTTGCTCAAAATCATGGCTTGGTGCAACTGGATAAAAGATAATAGAACCTCTGACCATTCACTCCGTACAAAACCCACTGAATTCATGATATTCTGAATTGACTAAATGCTGTGTTCTATGAGCAATAATTAGTCATGTTAGACCAATTATGTGTTATGCATTACAGCTCATCCTGTTATAAGAGAACATCAGGTATACCAATCCATGCTGGCCAATGTATACACCACGTAACATACACTCATATAGCATTAGGCACTGATTCAAGAAAACACTCACAAATTCACACTGCCTACCTATTATTGCTAAGTATTGCTGAGTTTGAGTTTACAGTCAGCGTGTAAAGATTAGATAGACAGATGATGATGATGATGATGATACATAGCTAGCTGGCTGGCTGGCTGGCTGGCTGGATGGATGGATGGATAGATGGACAGACAGAAAAGACAGACTGTCAGACTGATAATAGCTAGATACCTGGATGGATGGATGGATGGATGGATGGATGGATGGACAGACAGAAAAAACAGACTGACAGACAGACAATAGCTAGATAGCTGGATGGATGGATGGATGGATGGATGGATGGATGGATGGATGGATGGATGGATGGATAAGATAGATAGAAGCAATTTTAGATGGCCAACCATCAGAAGCAGTGTGAATGAAAGTATAATTGAAAAAAAAAGCAAGATATATCTAAAACAATCTTTTGCTAACCGTGGTTTAAAACTGCATAAAGAAAGTTTAAAATCTATCATCACAGTCTTCAGGCATTTTAATCTACAGAGATGCCTGGACTTGTTCTAGCTTTAAGGATAATCCAATATCTGGAAACAAGTTCTTACGTCCAGTCCATTTCCACAGTCCACTTCGTCCTTTTTGTAGAAACCCAAGCCAAGTTATATTCTCCATTAAAAAAAGGGCAAAGGAAAAAAAAAGAAGTATATGAGTTAACAGTTTTTAGCTGATCAGATGGGAGATGGATATTCTAGGAAACAACACCCATCAGCTGCCCTCTTAACTTCCATCTAGAAATAAAGGCTGTACAGTATTTTATTTCAAATGTGATCACAACTGCTTCTTCTCCACAAGCATCTGATTTAAAAACTGTACACATGTTAAAGTTGCAAATTCAACTTTAAATTACCTAAAAGAGGCCTCCGGACAAAACGCAAACCATAAATAATAATAATAAAAAAAAAGTAACGTAGAAACGGTTCTTGAATTAATGCAGAGAGAATTCATGCTCCACTAAATTTGCAGCACTGTACATTTGCTGACCACCGAACGGCAGTGTAAGGTTGTTTAGGGCTTATTAAAACCCCTTTTTAAAAAAAAAAAGAAAACTCTGCAACCTCTAATTTGTAACGTTGTCTCTCCTTTCTTTTGAAATCATCAATACAGCAGCCAGCTTGTTATTTTTCCATGTTGCATTTGCCAAGGAGAATATACACACATAAGGCTTTGTTCAAAAGCTGCTCCAATATCGGCTAGTGAAAAAGGCACGTGCGTAGCACGCGCACACACACACACACAAGCACACCCTGCATTTGGTTACACTGCATTTATTAAATATTTGAAATAAGCTGTCAGCTCTAATTTATATAATTCTCAAGCCACCCGCTCCACGGGAGAGCTCCTGAAGATATTTCTTCCCACCACGCATCTCTGAAATTAGAGCTGTCTTAAACCAAAAAGAAATTTCACTTTGCTGACATCCATCCACCAAGGATTAAATGGGCCCAACGAGAAACTTCTGAAAACACTCCCCAACATTTTTATGTACTGTATTTTCCTGCGTATAAGACTACTTTCTAACGCACAAAAATCTTCTCAAAAGTCGGGGGTCGTCTTATACGCCGGGTCTCATTCTCCTGTAACCAGGCAGACCAGCCCATAAGGCTCTGACGAGCCTTAAATGGCTCTGAGGAGGGTCGTCTTATACGCCAGAAAATACGGTATATTTTTTTTTGGTAAGAAAAATAATCTTCTCCTTCCCTGCTGACTTTCCATTTTCCCAAACTTTTATCAAGTGACACTAACAATAAATCCAGATACCGGTGAAGTCTTTGCAAGGCATTGCAATTTCTCAGTAACTTAAGGGAGCATCTCACACCAGAGCGCCCCCCCCCCCTCTCCCCGAGGTTGCACAAACAGAGCCAAAGGGGATGAGTTCACTGTGAAAGGGCTCTTTATAATACAGGGACGAAGGCCCACTGCTAATAACTTGGCCTGCTATTGACACAAGCATAGTGCAAATAGCCAAGTCCTTTACGGGAGTAACATGAGTCACAGTGTACCTCTTTAAGTTTTGAAATTTTTCCCTTTCCTTGTCAGGCAGCTGTTGAAAACAAACCAGAAACGTTTGAAACATATTTTGTGTAATGCATTTAGCCGCAGGGAATATCCGTCCCTTCTGGCTATTACATGTATTCTGTCATCTGTAATCTCTTGACAAGAAAAGGAGATATCAATAAGACACAGAACTAAGCAGGGGCTACAACTTTTCCAGCTGGCTCAACCAGACACATTTAAAAAGGGTTCTTTTTTTTTTTTCTTGATGAAGACAGGAGCTGCTGAAGGGATCTGGTAGTCGCCTCCTTTCTCAGCTGGGGTGGTCCCGAGTTCCTCGGGCTTGCTCCTTTATTTTAGATGCAAGGGCTCACGAGACCCCCATCAAGTTTCCCCCAAAAAACATGCTCGGTTAGTGGAATCCAAATCCTTGCTTTAACATCCTCGAGCCAGGAAGAAATGTGGAGGAATGTGGAAAAGGAGTGGGGCTATTGTGAGAAGAGGGAGAGAGAAATGGCAGGCGGCAAACAACACACAATCACTAGTAATCCATAAAACTGTAATGCAATCTAAATACCCAGCCTTAAACGTAAGTCTGATCTCCGTACAAGCCGAACCACCAAATAAAAAGGAAACATTCTCAGCAGCTGCCTCCAAACTCCTGCATCCAAAGCAGAACAGCAAATCTGTTTATTGTTCCCACCCACCCCAAGAGAGAAAAACACATCTTTAAAAATGCACTTTTTTTTTTAATTTTGACTTGGAAACCCCATGCACGGGGATATTTTCTTTACCAGCAGGTCCCCTACGACCCATGAAAACCACCCTATCCTGCAAGGAGCCCACTTTGGAAGCGCCAAAGGAGAAAACTCTGCCTTATTTACACCAAGCTGGGAGGAAGTTACAAGGATTGTTATCTGCAAGGGGAAAGGGGGAAATAGAAAAGAACAAACAACAACAACAACCACAACCAAGGATGATTTGCAAATAAGTGAGAAAGGATGGGAGGGGGAAAGTTCTGGGGAGGAAAAAAGAAACGTGAAAGTTCTGATTTTAAGAGAGGGGAAAAAAACCCCTAGTTTTAAAACCAGCGCATCAGCACAAGTTGTAAAATCAAGACCATCTCTCCCCACCCCCTTTCTCCTGCCTTTCCTCGAACTACAACCCAACCAGAGCCATCACCATCCGACTAGAAGCCAAACCAAACTAGGACAATAACCACACACCATCCAGTGCAAAAACTGTAACACAATTAAGCACCCCCTGGAACAAAAGATTAAGGGGGTGGGGGGAGAGATAGAAAGAAATAGAAATAGAGAGAGAAGGGAGAGGGGGGAGGAAGGGAGGGGGGGAGACAGGGAGGGAGGGAGAAGAAGAGGGAGGGAGTGAAAAGGGTGAGAAAGAGACAGAGAAGAGAGAAAGAGAGAGAGAGGAGGAAAGGAGGGAAAGGGAGAGAAGAGTGGGAGAGAAGGAGAGAGAAGAGAGAGAAGAGGAAAGGAGGGAAAGAGAGAGGAGGAAGAGAGGGAGGAAAAGAAAAAGGGAGAAAGAGAGAAGAGAGAGAGAAGAGGAAAGGAGGGAGAGAGAGGAGAGAGAGAGGAGGAAAGGAGGGAAAGAGAGGAATGAGAAAGGGAGAGAAAGAGGGAGAAGCGAGAGAAGAGGAAAGGAGGGAAAGAGAGAGGAGAGAGAGAGGGAAGTAGAGAAAAAGGGAGAGAGAGAGAAAGGGAAGAGGAAAGGAGAGAGAGAGGAGAGAGAGAAGAGGAAAGGAGGGAGAGAGAGAGAGAAGACAGAGAGGAGGAAAGGAGGGAAAGAGAGAAGAATGAGGGAGGGAGAGGGAGAGGGAGAGAGAAGAGAGAGAGGAGGAAAGGAGGGAAAGATAGAGAGAAGAGAGTGAGAGAGAGAGAGAGGGAGGGAGAGAGAAAGAAAGAGGGGGAGAGACAGAGGAAGAATAAATGAAAAAAAATACTCACCTTGTTGTAGCTGTAGTAACCCAAACACTGGGTAAAGTCCAGGCTGGAAGGGTCTCCGGGAAGGGAGCTCCCCGAGGCAGCGGGATAAAACCTTACATCCATTTCGCAGGGTTGATATCTTTGGGGGTGGGGGGGGGCAGCAAGGCGGGAGGGGGGAGAGGAAGAGGGGGGGATTGGAGGAGGAGGAGGAGGAGGAGGAGGGGGGAGTGTGTTTGGAGGGGTGGGGGTTGTTAAAGAGAGGAAGAGTCGGAGATCTGCTTGATCCAAAGAGGCGAAGTTCTGCAGAAGCTTGGACTAGATCCACCTTCCAAAGGGCTGCCCCCCCCTCCCCTCTCCTCCTGCCCCAGCACACCCACAAAAAAAAAAAAAAAAAAAAACAGGCGCGCGCGGGCGCAGCACACACATACACAGAGAGAGAGAGAGAAAGAGAGAGACCTGCACTCTCCGAGCAGGCAGCGCGGAGCAAGTTGCCGGGCTCTGCGGGGAGGGAGGGAGGGAGGAGGAGGCGGGATGATAGAGAGGGGGAGGGGGAGAGCGGCAGGTGAGCCGGAAGGCACAGGTGAGGGACGCTCTAGGGGGTGGGAGGAAAGGGGGGGAAAAGCCACCGAGACGGAGGAGGAGCCGCTGTCGCCGCGGCTTGAAGGAAGGGAGTGGGGGGGGCGCGCCTTCACCCCCTCCGCTCGCCCGTCCCTTCCCTTCCCTTCGGCTCCACCCACCCCTCTCTCCCCTTTCCCCGCAAGGAGCCGGGTCGCCTTCCAGGTGCGCCACACAAAGGAGCCACGCGCCCGGAGCCGAGGAACAGCAACAGCGGCTCTTCCATCCACTCCTCCTCCTCCCCCCCCCCCACTCCGCAAATCAGCTCTGGGTGGGACGCCGATAGGGGGTGACGGAGGGGGGGGGAGAGAAAAAGAAGAGCGGGGTGCGCGCGCAGCCCCCTCCCTTCTTCCCCCCCCCCCCGGGGTTTGGGACTCTCTGAGGAGAAACGAAGCTTTCTTTCCTCAAAGGGGCCCAAGAGCCCCGGCCAGGCGGGAGGGGGATTCGCGTTCTTTGGGGGGGGAGGGGTCCCTGATAGCCTTCCCTTTCCCCGGGGAAGGGAAGGCTCTCGCCGAAAGGCCAAGAGAAGGCGGCCACGTTTGGGGCGGGAAAGTGGGGAGCAGCCCCGAAATATTGAGGAGGAGGAGGCGGGGGGGGGGGTGGGTGGCCCCGTTGCGCCTTCCCGCCGCGACCATTTTTCGCCTCAGAAAGATGGCGCGCTCGCTCATCGTCCTTGCCCCGGACGGCTCGGCTCGGTTATCCCGAGTTTTTCGGGGAGCCACGTGGGAAGGGGCAAACTTTTCGGGCGATGGTCCGGCCGGGCGGGAAAAAGTGGAGGAGACTTGGACGACGCGCGACTAATTGGACGTGTGGACGCGATTTTGCGGTGGCGGAGAATAGAATAAAATAGAATAATTAGTAGAATAAAGAATAACATAGAATAACATAGTTGGAAGGGGTCTTCTAGTCAACCTTGGCAACTTTAAGCCTTGGTGGACTTCAACTCCCAGAATTCCCCAGCCAGCTAAGCTAAGCAACCCTGAAGCTAAGCTGGCTGGGGAATTCTGGGAGTTGAAGTCCACCAAGGCTTAAAGTTGCCAAGGTTGGTGACCCCTGTTCTAGTCCTACAGGGATGCTGAGGCAGGAAACCCTCTATATTCTATAGTCCCAAAGGTGCTTTTTTTTTCTTATTTTCTTCAAGAGGCAACTAGACTTTCTGGTTTTGCTTTGAAGACGTTTCGCTTCTCATCCCAAGAAGCTTCTTCAAACTCTTTTGACGGGATGATGGTGGGGAAATCCAGGGAAATCATTGCCCACCGTCCAGGCAGATTTCGTCAGATCATCAAAAGTCCTTAAACCAATCCATCTTCCGTTAACTTGTCTTATGGAAGATAGATTAATTGAATTCTTTCATGGCCAAGTGTGATTTTCTTTGGTGCATATGCTCCCAGTGTACCTAAAAGGGGAGGGAAAGGACAAAAACCACAATAAAAAAAACAAGACAAACATAACAGAACCTTTCTTTTTTTCAGAAAGGTAAAAATGCTTAATAAAAACTGTTTGGAAAAAAGAAAAAAAATGCATTCATCAAGAATCAAAAGATACAACATTGAGTGATAGTCATGGGTTACTAAATAAGCAAATCATACTAGGAAACAAACCAGAACAATATAAATAGTAAAAATACAAGCAACATGGATATAGTCATGAGTGAGAGGAGATAGGTAATAGGAAGGATGAGAATAAGATTGCAGTTGGTGATCATGTGACCCCAAGATGCTCCAACCGTCATAAATATAGGTGGTCCTCGATTAACAACCATTCAGTGACCGAAGTGACAACAGCGCTGAAAAAGTGATTGATGACATTTTTCACACTTAAAACCATTGCAGCCTCTCCATGGTCATGTGATCAAAATTTAGACCCTTGGCAACTGACTCATATTTATGACGGTTGCAGTGTCTTGGGGTCACATGATCCCCTTCTGCAACCTGACAAGCAAAGTCAATGGGGAAGCCAGATTCACTTAACAAATGTGTTACTGATTTAACAGGATTTACATGCAATGGGGAATTATTTTTGGAGAGAGACCTGAGCGTACATGTGGCCTGGCATAGGAGGATCAGTTTCTGGCATTAAAAACATTCATCCAATCCTCTCCAATTCGAGATCAATGGGACAAGAACCCAGGAGAAAAGATAAATGAAGTGCATCTTTGGGTTATAAATACAGCATAGAATCATAAGGCTGGAAGGGATCTTGGAGGTCATCTAGATCAACCCCCTGCACAAGCAGGACAAATGGTTGCCCAGTTTTTTGTTTGTTTGTTTTTTTTACCCCACAATGATGGAGGACCCACAACTCTGGGAGGCAAGGTGTTAGGTTGAGTTTTTTCCATGATGTCTGCACAGTCCTTATTGTGGCTGCATGTATGAAACAAAACAGTATTTTGAAGAGAACCAGCTGACATATCCAAACAGGCATCACTAGTGTAGTTTAATATCTAAATTAACATACTTCTGAGGTTTACTTCATGAAGTAACACACAAAGTAACAAAATGCCCTGGGTTGGCACAGGGATTTTAAACCATCACAACACAGGTAGGATGACAGTTTGTCACAGATAAATGACTTTATTTCAGAAAGCACCTGAAAAGTGTGTTAAAGAATTATGACATGATGATCCTGACCTCCAGGTTTCTACAATAGAAAAACCTATTGTTTGTTTATTTTGTGACTTTAAAACAGTTCTCGCTTGAACAAGTTGTTACAATTTTGCCAACGTTTTCAGAAGTAATTTGCCATGGCCTCCTTCCAAAGGCTGAGACACACCCAGCATGCTTCTGCCCCTACGAAGGCAGGACTAGAGCTTGGAGTTTTCAGCTGGTATTATATTATTTTCCTTCATAACTATTTTAATCTATTTTTTCATACTTATTCATATGCAAAATCTGCCTCTAACCTGGGATTTAAGCAAACTCCACCACTATAGTTCTATCACTAGCATCATTTGCAAAATGTTCCAGGATATGCTTTCAAACACTTCATTTTCTTGAAATAAATAAATAAATTGCCACTATTCCACCGCTTGTAATGGATTTTATTGATTCATACTAATGTCTGGCTGCCTCAGTTTAGAGGTGACTATACAATTCTTCTTTCTAGCATCCAAATAGGATTTGAAACATCCACAGTAGACCACTTTAAAATCTTTTCCTTCAAAGATGTTTTAAGAAAAACACTTGAGTCCTAAATTGGATATGGGACATAAGACAGAGGAGTGTTAACTGTAGGGGAATTGCAGAAGCATAAGAGGGATTAGGAACTACATGCCTAGATGGTAGAGTTCTGTTTTCATGTAGAACATTAGATTCTGTCATTTAAGCTTAACTTTTGAACTTTCCTCTCTTTGCCCTGTGTATTAGTGAAACTAACATACAGCAAGCATTGTCTCCAGAGGAAATGGTAAATACAGCACCATAGTCATATCACATGTATGTAGAAAGGGGCGGGCTGCCATCTTGATTTTTTGAGAACCCTCCCACGGAGATTCCTGTTCACTTCTATGAATTGTCATCAGGAAAAACAATAGTTGGGTGTAAGAAAGAGATTGGCAGTCCCAAAGGTGCTTTTTCAAGAGGCAACTGGACTTTCTGGTTTTTCTTTGAAGACATTTCGCTTCTCATCCAAGAAGCTTCTTCAGCTCTGATGGATGAGAAGCGAAACGTCTTCAAAGAAAAACCAGAAAGCCCTTGAAAAAGCACCTTTGGGACAACCTCTTGAAAAAGCACCTTTGGGACAACCATGACCCTGAGGACTGAGAATCTCCATAGACAAAGAGATTGGCATTGAGGTAGAACAGTGTTTCTGATTCTTATTCTTACAAGTAAATTTTTATGCAGCCTCAAGTATTTTATGCATCAAATTTTCCAATAGTTTGGATCTGAACATTAAAAATGGAAGATTTTTTTTTAACTACAACCTGGTTGGTTGGTTGAGATCCTAAATTAAGCAAACTTTAAAAGTGTAGAAGAAAATCGTATCTTTGTCAGAACAGGCAGGATCATTACAATTACGCTACACAGACTGCATGTTGTTATATGCATATATTAAAAAAGGCAAGGGCTGGATGAGAAGGGCACACTCAACCCTTTGAGATTTTGACCCTTCAGGACAAATACCAACTGCCCTTCCCACTGGCAAAGAACTAGTTCACAGTTCACTGGTATGCCCAGATAGGAAAAAGAGACGTATGGGTTGAACCTTTGGACTTCTAAAGATAGGGAGTTGGCAGTTCCTCTTTCTCTGCTCTAAGTACTTTTTCCCTAGAAAACCAGCTGTGAACTAGAAAGCTTATAAGTATCAATGCACTAGGACTGATGAGGTTATGTAGTCTGGGTAACGAAACATCTTCAAGAAAACAAGCGCAAAGACCCCCTTTTTGAGTTCAGCTGTAAATGGGCTGAGGTGGTTAATCATGTACCATCAAGTCCGTGTCAACTCTCAGCAACCACACCGATAGAGGTTCTCCAGCATAATCTACCCCAAAGCCTCACCCTTCAGGTCTTTCAATGGTGTACCCATCACCACTGTAAATGAGACCATCCACCCAGCTGCTGCTGGTAGGTCATCTTCTCTTCTATCTTTCCCAACATTATTGACCATGTCAAGGAATCTGGGGTTTTTTTGTGCCATGTGTCCAAAACATGGTAAATGGAGCTGGAGCATTTGTTCCTCAGTTGAGAACTTTTGACTTGCCCTGTGATCCATTCATTTGAGGCACCAAGAGAGATCGCAAATGGAGAAGCAGCTTTGCATGATGTAATGTGAAGTCTACTGCTTGTGTCCTCATTGGTCACTGTGACCACCAAATATAAAATTGGATGGCTTTTGGTCTGAACCAACAGAATTCAACCCATCCTTATTTTCCTAAATGGCATACAGTGGAGTATAGCACAATGGGAAATTTTAGAGCATGACAATGTCACCGATTGATTATGGTTAGATTTTTCTCCAAGACCACCTGCTCCTAACCTGCTCCTTCAGATCTTCCCATCACCAGTGTAAGTTCCTCCACCTTGTTGCTACCGTAGTCATCCTCTTCTCTTTTCTTCCACCTTTCCTAATATAGCAGCCACATCCAGAAAGCTAGGTCTAATTACGTTTGGAAAAGTTAAGAGGTCAAAGGAGTCCAGACCATCAACGAACAAGGTTGGCTGGACACCATCGAAGCTGACAGGTGGTGAAAATGGGCCTACTGGAAGTTCGGGAAGACCGGAAATGAGCCTGTTTCCAGCCTCCAGAGGGCCCCCAGAGCCTGGGGAGGCCATTTTCACTCTCCCAGAGGCTCGAGGAAAGCCTCTGGAGCCTGGGGAGTGCAAAAAGCCCCCCCTCATCCCAGTGGTGCAGGAAGCTGACTAGGCCACACCCACCATGGCCATGCCACACCCAGCAACCGGGCAAAGAACCCCTTGCTAAAATATTTGAAACCCACCCCTGCTCAGGTCACCCTTTATAAGAGATGGGAGACCACATTTGACATTAGCTTCACATCTGCTCCCTTGTCCCAATTTCATCTGAGAATCGCATTGTTTGTTCCTTCTTTACTTCGGTGAGCCGTTTGTCTAACATGTACATTTAGAAGACAGCTATAAAATCATACTAGAAAATAAAATAAAACGGGTGGGCTTTCTACATGTATTTCTGCAGAGGGTGGGCAAATGTTAGCAGCATCCTTCCAGCAATGACATCCACCAACGAAAAGATTTTTATGACCTTCTTCAACAACTTGCGTGAACCACATAACCCAGGGTGTTGTGTTGTTTTTAAAGCAGATGTATTTTGTGCTTAGACTTAAACCTGTAACTGGAATGGGGCCTACCTACCCCTGTTTTCTGGAACTGTTTCAAATCTTCCCTTCGCCCCCACCTTCATTTCACCACCTGTTTCGTGAATTCATACTCCAAAGGGGATCTGTGCAATTAGGAACAAGGAAATGAAAATAAATGATCTTGTTTGTTGTTTGCAACAAAGGGACTGTGCAAAATTAATCCAGCAAAGCTTGACCTTATAACCTCAGGAAAGGAGGGGGAAAACCTCATCCCTGGTAATAAATGCACAACACATCACACACACACACACACACAGCAAGCTGTTTTTTTTTAAAAAGCAACCCCATTATCAAGCAACTCTGCCTCTTTATTATGGATATTTTGAGGAGGATATTCAAAATATTAAATATTGAACGAAGGAGGTCAGAGGAATTTGCATGAAAGCAAAGATGTCTAGGCAGAGCTAGAATGGGGGGGGGGGGGTCATTACAAAATCCACACAGCGGGGAAAGCGTCGGATACATCAAGAGCAACTTCAAAAATAAAGGCAACCCTTGATCTGCATTTGCTTCGCTTTGGACTTGTTGATGCTTTTTCCTGTTAGTTAAATTTGATCAACTCTCCTAATGAGATGTATGGAGAGCGGGCAGGGGAGGGGGGAAAGGACTGCAAGAGAGATAGAGATAGGCATAATTATCCATCTGGGTTATTTGCTCTTCCGTCCAACCTTATTGGGTCAATTGATACTAACCATCCAGCGTAAGGGTTGGTCATGATGATATTGTCCATTTAATTATTTGTTTGGTTCATTGCAGCGCTATCCCAGGCCCATTGATTCAGACGTAGTCCTGTAGAGTTCAATTAGGCTAAGTCCCAAGTAGGATTGTGTCAAAGGACAATGATGTTGATCTGTAATGGACTGTTACTGGCTATTTATCTTGCTCTCTGGCTGCATAGGACGTGTCACAAACAAACTTTGATTTTTCCCACCCTCTTTTGACTATTAATAAAATATTGAAAGTGAATGAAATCAAAGCAAATTACTTGCTGGAACCTATAGCTCAGGGAGATATGGATTGCATGTCAATGTTAATATAATAACCATGGGGTTAGTTAGGACCGTGAAGTCCCTCCCAGTCTCTTTGAATTAAATTTTAAGGTTTAAGTTTTAACAATCCTTGCCTCTATTTTAAATTTTTCTATTCTGATTTTAGATTTTTTTTTTTAAATTTCATTTGTACAACCCCCAGATTCCTTCCAAGTGGGAGATGGGTAATTTCTAAATGTGATAAATTAAATATATACAGCAGGGGTGAAATGCTACTGGTTCGGACCGATTTGAGCGAACTGGTAGTAATAAAAGCTACCAGTTTCGGCGAACTGGTAGTAAAAAAAATTGCTACCGGTTTGGACAAAGCAGCATTTCCGATGATCAGCTGTTCTGCGAGATTTAGATTCACTAGAAAGCAGGAAATGGTGCTTTCTAGCCCATCTAAATCGCGCGGCACAGCTGTTTCCCACCCCCTTCGCTGTTCTACTTACTATAGAAAAGGCTTCTTAATCCTCCTTTTTCAGTGCTGTGTGGTAGCACCTGCAGTGCACATGCACACGAACTGCACATTTGGCGCGCACTGCTCATGCCTGTGCACAGCGAACTGCTAGCAGACTTCGGAGCATTTCATCCCTGAGAGGCCTTGAGTTACAACAGTTCGTTCAGTGACCGTTTGAAGTTACAGCGGCACTGAAAAAAGTGACTTATGACCATTTTTCACCCTTATGACGGTTGTACCATCCCTAGGGTCACCTGATTTATATTTGGATGCTTCACAACCGACTCACATTTATGACCGTTGCAGTGTCCCGGGGTCAAGCGATCCCTTTTGGCGACCTTCTGACAAGCAAAGTCCACGGGGACTCACTTGACAAGCGTTTTACTAGTTTAACAACTGCTGTGTTTCACTTACCAAATGTGTCCAAAAAAAAAGTCATAAAATGGGGGAAAATTCACTTAACAGGTCTCTCACTTAGCAACCTAAATTTTGGGGATCAATTGTGGTCATAAGTTGAGGACTACCAATGTCCCAGCTTCTGCCAACCTAGCAGTTAGAAAGCATGTTAAAAAAAATGCAAGTAGAAAAATAGAGACCACCTTTGGTGGGAAGGGAACAGTGTTCCGTGCGCCTTTGGCATTTAGTCATTCCAGCCACATGACCACGGAGATGTCTTCGGACAGCGCTGGCTCTTTGGCTTTGAAACGGAGATGAGCACTGCCCCGTAGAGTCGGGAACGACTAGCACATACCATATTTTACAGAGTATAAGACTCTCTGGACGATAAGATGCACCTACCTTTTTTGGTGAGGAAAACAAGAAAAAGAAATCTGCCTCTGCCTCTGCCTCCCAGCAATTTTGCCTCATTGCAGCAAACAGCAAATAGCCTGCTTTACTTTCAGTTTCGTTTTCAGCATAGCTTGATTAGCACAAGAAAAAAAAAAAACCTGCTCCCAGCAATTTGCCTCCTTGCAGCAAGCAGCAGAGCCCACGCAAAACAGCTGAGAGTCGGGAGGCTGATCCAACAGACAATCAACTTGTGCTAATTAGGCTATGCTGAAGCTGAAATGGGCCGTTACTCCTTGCTGCTTGCTACAAGGTGGTAAATTGCTGGGAGACAGAGGCCAAAGGGTGGGGGCCAGTGGGTGGGCGGGGCTACATTCGGTATATAAGATGCACCTAAATTTTCACCCCCTTTTACAGGGGAAAAAAGTGCATCTTATACGCTGAAAAATACGGTATGTACATACACAAACACACACACACATAGTTCTCAATTTATGATCACTGTGTGTGTGTGTGTGTGTGTGTGTGTGTGTGTGTGAGAGAGAGAGAGAGAGAGAGAGAGAGAGAGAGAGAGAGAGAGTAGGCCAGCTCAATTTTAGGAATAGAAATTTAATCTATATTAATTTAATGTAATAAATTTCTAATAAATTTAATTCATAATTGACAAACGTAAATGTTTGTTTTTCTTCACTCATCCACAGACCAGGATGAGCTTAGATTGCATTTGCTCTCGTGGAGTTGTTCCATTCTCCATCGTCACCTTGTCATCTTTTATATATATTTTCTAGGTCTCCCGAGGTCACGATGCTTTGTTATTTACTGCCCGGTAGCTCAACCAGCCTTGTAACATTTATCTTCCCAATTCCCTTTAGTGTCCTCTACAACTTCGATATGCGCTTCCCTTAATTTCCTCTTTTCTCAAGAATGCAGGGCGTTCTTCAGCCTCCTTAAATTAAGCAAACTTTCTACCCCGACCACTGCTAGCTGGGTGCCCCCATTACACCTCTGCTGTTTGAACTAGGTCTGATTCATAATAAGGTAACCAAAACCTCATCCCCATTTTCTGTGTGCCGAGAAAATGATGTCATATGGACCTGATGGAGCTCCATGATGGAGTGTTGTTTTTTAACTCTTTTTTTTTCCCATTAAAACCGATACTAAAGCTAGCTTTAGTCATTCCGTGTCCAAAACTTTGTTCCAAGTTCTGGAAAGTTTTCTTTCTTTCCATGTGAAACAAGCTTTGATTTTGCTACCTTATTCTCAGGATGTTTGCTCTGTGGTGCGAGTTCTGAACTTAATATACTGTAACAAAAGGACAAAATATGCAGCTTTTTGGGGGAGGGGATAGTCATCTTCCCATCCCAGAATGCCAAATTTGAACATGGTCCGATTTCTTCCTATTGGGATTTAATTGAAAATTTGGAATAGCGCCAGTGGTGGGATTCAAATAATTTAACAACAATTAGATAACATCCAATGTTCAAGTCTTCTGTATCTTTAGCCTTTCTTCTGGAGTGTTGACTATTCTTCCCAGTTTGGTGTCACCTGCAAATTTGATGAGTTCCCCATCTACCCCCTCATCAAAGTCATTGATAAAGATGTTGAAGAGTACTGAGCCTTCAAGTATTGGAAGGTGTTCTCTTCTAAGGTCTCTTCTAAGTCTTCACTTCGTTAGACTAAAGATACCTAGTTCTCTTAACCGTCCATCCTATGGTTTAGCCTCTGCCCCACTGATCATCTTTGTAGCTCTTCTCTGCACTCTTTTGAAAAAAATATCTTTTTTATACTGTGGTGACCAGAACTGGACAGAGTATTTCCAGTGTCATGATTTATAATTTAATGTTCTTATATGAGCCCAGCCCCTTTATTGCTGCTTCAATCAAATGTAATTAAATAAATCATGGTTTCATCCTATTTATACCAATATGCAAATGGTATGGGAAGATACATCTCTTGTTCAATTCAACACTAAAGTCATTCCTTCATTCCATGGCACAATAAACAGCCCAGATTAGGCACACGACATAATTCCCATTATGTTAATTCTACTTTAAAATATATTGTGCAGAGGGCTGCAACAATCAAATTATCAATTATAATGTCTACTCCGAGTAGAAAAGTGTTGCAAAACAGAGGGCTGATTATGGTTCCACTACTTCCAATCTGCATACTCATTGTTTAGTACAGGGAAAACAAATTATCTTGTGTTGGCCTCAGTTCAAATTTAATTAAAGGAGTGCAAAGCAATTATAATAAAGTACAATGGTGTAGTAATGAAAGGAAAATAACTCATTAACCTATTAATCTTTATTTATGTTCCTCTCAAATAAGTATGTAATTTCTTTATCACCATATCCCATAAGTACTCGCAGGCTTTTCTAATACTCACAGAGTCTGACCATGTTAAACATCAGACTACAATTTCACGATTTCACTTTCTACAAATTTGATTTCCTCCTCCTCCTCCTCCTCCAGCAATCCTTCTTCTATTGCTTCTTCTCCTTCTCCTATTCCTTCTCCTATTTCTTCTCCTTCTCCTATTACTCCTCCACCTCCTCCAGAAATTCATCTTCTATTGCTTCTCCTCCTCCTCCTCCTCCTCCTCTTCCTCCTCCTCCTCCTCCTCCTTTTTCAACCTATTTCTCTGATAAGTATATTTCAACACTGTCCATTTGTCTTTCTCTGTTCTATACACACACACACACACACACACACACACAAATGCATGCAGAGAAAAAGAGGGAGGGAGGGAGAGAGAGATTTGGTCTCTGCTTCTCCTTGACACTTGTCAGTTCTAAAAGGCAAATCACACACCGAACATTGGTATGCCTCAGTTATTGTGTAAGGGGAGAATTTGTTCCCCAAACATCTGCTGCATTAGATAGTGTTACATTAAGACATAGCATGAAAGCATATTATTTTTAAGAGGACTTGACACAGCTATCCCTTGTTAATCTTTCTAAACTGAAGGAAGATGGTACAAAAGACCAGGTTTTTTTCACAAGTAGCCTGTTTAAGATTCTTGGAACAAATTCTCTGGAATTGCTTGATTTCTGCTTTGGGGGAAAACTACCCACAGATCTTGCTTTTATTGGAAAGTCAAAGAAAGGATGCACCACAGAAGGACTAGTTGGGAGGAGACCATTTTCTAAACCTTTCGTTTTAAAAATTCTAAACTCCCTGACTCTGCCCTGAGCCTTTGCAAAATATTTAAAGGTAACGGTTCCCCTTGCACATATGTGCTAGTCATTCCCAACTCTAGGGGGCGGTGCTCATCTCCGTTTCAAAGCCAAAGAGCCAGCACTGTCCGAAGACGTCTCCGTGGTCATATGGCCAGCATGACTAAATGCCAAAGGCGCACGGAACACTGTTACCTTCCCACCAAAGGTGATCCCTATTTTTCTACTTGCATTTTTTATGTGCTTTCGAACTGCTAGGTTGGCAGAAGCTGGGACAAGTAACAGGAGCTCACCCTGTTACGCGGCACTAGGGATTTGAACTGCTGAACTGCCAACCTTTCGATTGACAAGCTCAGCATCTTAGCCACTGAGCCACCACGTCCCTATCGCAAAATACTTATACAGATTTAAAAGCTATTTTTTCCCTCCAAAAAACTTGCATGTGCATCATAAAAAAACCAATAGAGGTAATCAATAAAGCTTGAGGTTGTGGTATAGTGAAATAATTGCAAAAATCCAAAGACAATAGACCAAGAGAAAGAACAATTTGCCCAGATGTGAATTTTAAGAATATCTGATTCCATAGGTGGATTATATTTAATATATGTTCTTTCTACTATGGAAGAGGAGCATGTTTTACTAGACAAAATTGAAATGGATCTAAAAGTGGATTTTAAAATGACAAGCTATGTACAATAGGAAAAAAATGTTGATGTCTTAATAATTAAAAGGATTTACAAATCAAGAGAGTGACCTGGATAACGTTCCTATATTGGATTTACGAAAGAGGCTTGTTAAAGCTTTGAATTTTTTTGTGTATGAAAATAGACAAAAAAAAAAAAAGAGAGAAAAGAAATCAAGTTCTAGGATTAAAGGAATTTAAGATCAAGATTGTTTAAAGTAAAAGAAAGGAATACAAAGTTAATTTATTTGATCAAAGTTAAAATAGATATATTGTTAGTTCTGGTAAGTCTTAATGGACTTCTGCTGATCAGGATTGAACTGATAAGGTTTTAAAAGATTTGCTTATAGATAAGAGATGGAGTATGCAAAGACGAGATCATTTGTTGTATTTTAAGAGAAGTTAAGTTATTAAAATCATACATTCTTGTTGCAATGAAGAGGGAAATCATTTCTTTTCTTGCTCTTTTCTATATTCTTTTTTTTCCTATTTTTTTCTTTTCAGCACCATCTATTTTTTTCTGGGTTTTTTTTTAAGTTTGTATTAGTTTTTTTTTTTTTTTAAATAGCTGTAGTTGTCCCAAAGGTGCGTTTTCAAGAGGCAACTGGACTTTTCTTTGAAGACATTTTGCTTCTCATCCAGAAAGTCCAGTTGCCTCTTGAAAAAGCATCTTTGGGACAACTATGATTTGGATGACTGACAATCTCCATAGACAAATAGCTGTAGTTGTAATTTTTAATAAAATTGCTAGTATTGTTCTTTTTTAAAGAATGTCCGACTGGAAAATGGTTACCTACAGTTCATCTCTGACATAAAATGTTATACGAATAAAATAGAAAATAAGAAATTCACCTAGGAACAGAAGTTATTGTAGCTTGTTTGCAAGCACAAAATCTAATCCATCCTTACCCCCAGTTATTAACAAAGCTTTACCATTATCACTCAACTCTCACACGGTATTTCCTTCAAACTTGCTTATTTGACTGCTCATATGGTTGAAAGCAGTTGATGATGCCTTTTCCTTCACACCAACACATTAAACTTCTACCCTTCTAAGATCAGGCTGGCAATCTGTTGTGGAGAATTGCATTAGCATTTTAGCCCTTTCCTATGGTGACTCTGTCTCAATCATCTGATTCTGCATTTTTATTTTTATTTTTGCATTCTCACTCTTCCTTCACACTTACTGCTCAGTAATGGCTGTTGCAAAGTCTCGCCCATTTGTGTTGGCCCAACACCACGCCATTCCATTTCAACAAAGACCAACCGGCTGGATTAGTCCCTGGAAATGACAAGGGGAAAATAACCAAGATTTCCCTGCCAATCCGACATGAAGGCCTAAAGCTAATGAATGAATATATTTAGTCATAATGGCAGTTGGCCATCGGTGACATCCTTCTGTTCGTATTTACTTTAGCTTTCAACAATCATGTTTGGTTATAAAGTACATGAATAGCTTTCTGGAAATTTGGAATTTTCAGTTTGTTCCGCTCTTAATCATAGATACCAGTGGTGAAATCCAATTTTTTTTACTACCGGGTCTGTGGGTGTGGCTTGGTGGGTGTGGCATGGCTTGGTGGGTGTGGCATGGCTTGGTGGGTGTGGCATGGTGGGCATGGCTTGGTTTGGCGGGCGTGGCAGGGGAAGGATACTGCAAAATCTCCATTCCCAACACACTCCAGGGGCAGGATGTTACAAAATCTCCATTCCCACCCCACTCTGAGGCCAGCCAGAGGTGTTATTTGCCAGTTCTCCAAACTACTCAAAATTTCCCCTACCGGTTCTCTGGACTGTTCAAAATTTCCGCTATCAGTTCTCCAGAATCTGCTGGATTTCACCCCCGATAGATACACAGTATAAGTCAACATGATACCTGTGGGAAACTTTCTCCCATATTATCCATTCCCCCAAATATCCATTCTCCAGGTTTGGTTTCAAACTTTAAATAGTTCAGAAGAGAAATAATCTGTGGCCAAGGTCCAGATGGATTTAAGATGGTTGGATATAGACGTACACTAACTTCTAATTTAATTAAAATTAAGTCTCAGGTCATGTCAGACATCATCTACATATCAGTTAGACATGTTTTTGGAATTCCAATCTATATCTTTTTGCCCTTGGGCCCTGTGGTATAGTTTACGGAGAAACACTGCAGATAATGTAAATATTGAAGAGTTAAGGAGACTATCTTTTCTTTTAGCCAGAGAAAGTTGCTTCCAGCAGAAATTCTACCCCTGTTTTCACGTACATTCTTAGAATTGTTCAATTGAATTACATGTATCTAGTTCGGATCCCTTAAGCAGAACTGCATCGGTCTTTATCCGCTTTTCAAAATCAATCTTTGTAGCAGATTGGAGGGTTAGATTAGTAGAACACGAGCCAAGAGCTGTGGCATACTTTGATCTTTAAAAAAGAAACACACACCATCTTATGGATAACCGTTAAATTTAAGCAAACATTTGACAAAGGCAGAACAAAATCTCTTAAATTTACAAATTAGTTTTTCAGCTTGCTTCGCAGCTCCAGATGCTTCATACCCTGGCACTATTTCTGAAGCTACAATAAACAGATTTACATGCCTAACTAATATGTTGACTTTAAAGAAAATGCCTGAATCTAAAAACAAGAGATAGTTTTCTTGTTGGATATTAATCGAGAAGATACACAGTCAACAAGGAAGATTCGTAGAAAGAGGGTAAAATATCTTCTTAGAATGAAAAAAAGGAGTGATCTGTTAGTTAAATTTCAGACTTCGCCTATATTTGTACAGGTTTCTCTTTATTTAATTAAACCCATCTTTAAACCGTTTTGACCTAGACCAGTGCTTCTCAACCTTGGTAGCTTGAGGATGGGTGGATTTCAACTCCCAGAATCCCCCAGCCAGACTGGAGGATTCTGGGAGTTGAAGTCCACCCATCTTCAAGTTACCAAGGTTGAGAAACACTGACCTAGACTTTTTAGAGCTAACAGAATTACTTCTGTATCAGCTAAAAAATTACATTAGTAATTCAAGTGCAGAGTGATTGAATTTGGATGGAAAGTAGCTAAGACATTACATCTGAACTATGGCTAGCTCAAACCAATGGAAAGCAGCATAGAATCTATCAGAATGGCACTAGGTAAATAAGAGATGCCATTATAGCAAGTAGTATTTTTTTAAAAAATAAATCTTACAATCTGCATCTTGGAAAGGCCATCCCATGCCATCACTCCACGAAACCTTCTCATTGGCCACTGTGACTGGAACTGGTGACTATTATCCAACTGATGGGTACAAGATGGGGAAAAAAAGAAAATTGTGAATGTATGGAAACTGTCCTAGACTCCTCCAGGAGAAAGCATGGCATAGAAACCATGTTCATGATTGACAACAATAATTGGAAGATCCAAGAATATCTAGGTAGAGGTTCCCACCATGGACTACACCATCTCAAACTTTAGAACAAGGATGTCCATCTGTAGGCTTGTGGACTTCAACTCCCATGAATTCCAGAATTCCATGCTGGCTGGGGAATGCTGGGAGTTGAAGTCCACAAGTCTTAACATTGCCAAGGTTGGATGCCCTTGCCTTAGAACATCCTATACACATTTCCAACGTCAGTTTCAGAGGATTAGTGAACTGAACAGGAGATGGTGACTCAGTAACCCTACCCAAGCTAGCCCCAACTCTCTTTTGGAGGGTATCCCTCCAAGTTTACATCGACAAATAAATGGCCAAACTTCAGCAATGTACTTGTTCACCTGTTTTTACAATCATTCTATTATGTGAATTTAGAGTTTTGAAATCCATTTCATTACCTTTGAAAAGTAAAAGTCAAAGCAGATACGATAACCTCCTTCTACTGCTTACATAGCTTTACTTATTCACATACTTATTTAATTTATTTCTCCTTTCCACTCATCCAATGCCCTTTGCTTTACTCAAAGAAAGCTCCTTCCCAGTGGTGGGATTCAGCCGGTTTGGGACAGTTCAGGTGTACCAGTTGTTAAAATGCTGGCTAGCCCCTCTCCTTCCTGCCCCGCTCCTTCCTGGAGTCCCGATGTGCCCCGTTTTGGCTCCAAGGTAAATGCAGGGAGGCCCAAAACAGGACATGGGGGGGTGCCACACGCCTCCCCCATTTTTGTTCCGAGGAGGCTGCAGGGAGGTGTACTAGGCCCAAAACGGGGCATGGGGTGTATGGCACGTCCACCCCCCCACCCCCCCACGGCCTGCTTTTGCTCCCAGGGGGGTGCAGGAGGCCAAATGCTGCCTGTCACACACCCCTGTCCATGCCCACCCAGCCAGTCATTAGGACAGAGAACCGGTTGTTAAATTATTTGAATCCCACCACTGTGTCCCTTCTCCAAAATATGCTAAGTTAAAAATTCCAGGTGAATGGACATATATGAGACTAAGACCTTTGGAGAAAAATAAAATAATAATAATAATAAAAAATCATGCAGCACCCAGTCATAAAATCCCCACCCCTTATAGTTAGGGGATATTAATGCTCCTCCCTGAAAAGAAATTGGTTTAATGGACTGTGATATCTCTTTTCCTCCCAGCTCTGATGAATGAAGTCATAATACTGAGCAATACCAAGTTTGCGTAGGCAAAGAGGGGAGGAACTGAAGTGATTCTCTGCAGAATTAAGAGTAACAGAAGGCAGATCGAGAAAAACAAGGATTTATATTACCTCGTTTATGTTGATGGCCTTTTCAGTACCCGATTGGCACACGGCTCTCTTTGATGACTGACACCCTGAAGAGCCAGCTGTTCGTTTGTTTATCTACTTGGCTCCGGGTTCGGTAGGGATTCAGGAGGGGGTGCAGAGAAAGAACATGACAAGTATTTGCTAGCTCTCTGCTGCCAATATCAGAGAGTTACACGGAGGAGGGAATTGTAGCTCCATGGTTGATGGTGTAGTTGGTGAGCTACCTTCAGATCCTGGCGTTTCCAATCCTGATTTACTTCCTGAGATCAGGATGATTCCAGGTTATGTCTTCTTGTTGTTGTTAGTTGCGAAGTCATGTCCGACCCATTGTGATCCCATGGACAACGTTCCTCCAGGCCTTCCTGTCCTCTACCATCCTCTGGAGTCCATTTAAGCTCACACTGACTGCTTCAGTGACTCCATCCAGCCATCTCGTTTTCTGTCGCCCCCTTCTTCTTTTGCCCACAATCGTTCCCAGCATTAGGCTCTTCTCCAGTGAGTCCTTCCTTCTCCTTAGGTGGCCAAAGTATTTGAGTTTCATCTTCAGGATCTGGCCTTCTAAAGAGCAGCCAGGGTTGATCTCCTCTAGGACTGACCGGTTGGATCGCCTTGCAGTCCAAGGGACTCAGAGGAGTCTTCTCCAGCACCAAAGGCCTCAATTCTTTGGCACTCAGCCTTCCTTATGATCCAACTTTCACAGCCATTGCAACTGGGAAAACCATAGCCTTGACTATACGCACTTTTGTTGGCAGGGTGATCTCTCTGCTTTTTAGTAAGCTATGTAGATTTGTCACAGCTTTCCTCCCCAGGAGCAAGTGTCTTTTAATTTCTTGGCTGCAGTCCCCATCTGTGGTGATCTTGGAGCCCAGGAAAATAATATCTGTCACTACCTCCATTTCTTCCCCATACCTTCAGATCCTGCCGTTTCCAATTCTGATCTCCTTCCTGAGATCAGGATGATTCCAGGTTATGTCTAGTCTAACAAAGAAAAGGACTACTGGTGATATCACAGCAGCCTTCCAGGATTGAGGAGTTATCACAGAGAAGAGGGGGGTCAACCTACTTTTCAAAGCATTTTGAGGGCCAGACAAGAAGTAACAGATGGAAAATCATTAAAGAGAGATCCAATCTAGAACTAAAGAGAAATGTCCTGACAATCAGAACAATCAATCAGTAGAAAAGCTTCCCTCCAGAAGTTGTGGGTGCTCCATCACTGGAGGTATTTAAGAAGAACCTGGACAGACATTTGTCTGGAATGGTACAGGGTCTCCTGCTTAGGCAGAGGGTTCAACTGGAAGGCCTCCAAGGTCTCTTCTGGATCAATGAGTCTATGATTCTATATTTTTTTGAATTGTAAGCCACCCAGAGTCATTGATTGAGATGGGTGGCTATAGAAATTGAATGAATAAATATGTACTATCTACATATCAGATAGAATGATAGAATGATAGAATGATAGAATGATAGAATGATAGAATGATAGATAGATAGATAGATAGATAGATAGATAGATAGATAGATAGATAGACAGACAGACAGACAGACAGACAGACAGACAGACAGACGATCCTTGATCCACCTTGTTATTGTGATAGTCTCCTTGGTTGAATTGAAAATGGGCAATTGACTGACAGATTGATAGGTCAATTAATAGAGATGGATGGATGGAAAGTGATAGATAGATAGATAGATAGATAGATAGATAGATAGATAGATAGATAGATAGATAACCATTGATCCACCTAGTTATTATGATAGTCTCCTCAGTTGAATTGATAGTGAGTGATTGACTGACAGATTGATAGATCAATTAATAGAGATGGATGGATGGATGGATGGATGGATGGATGGATGGATGGATGGATAGATAGATAGATAGATAGATAGATAGATAGATAACCATTGATCCACCTTGTTATTGTGATAGTCTCCTTGGTTGAATTGATAGTGAGTGATTGATTGACTGACAGATTGATAGCTCAATCAATAGAGATGGATGGATGGATGGATGGATGGATGGACAGACAGACAGACAGTTTATAGAGTTTACGTTGCCCATCTCAACCTTGTCACCCTGAGTACATAAAGCACATAAAACAATGTTTCATAAAAGGCAATATTGCAGTGTAACCCAAACCCCTAAAAAATTGTCTCACCGTCTAAACCCCACAGATGCCAGACTCACCTAACCGCCTGGCCCCTGTGCCTTAGAATAAAGCTTTAAGGCCTTCTTGAAGGCTACCAAGAACAGGACCATCTGGATCCCTTGCCTTTAAAACAACACCTGACTGTGGCACAGGCCCACTCCTAATTCATGGTGAATTTGCAAGGCAAGACAAATCACTGGAGGTTTTTCACTTTTGCTTCCTGTAGTAAGACAGTCCCAGTTTTACTATAGACTCTCAGGAACTTCATCCCCTGCATTCTCTTATTTTTAAGCAATGCAGTAAACGTTCAACCCAAATGCAACAGTACGTGGTAGTGCCTTTTTCCTCCCTTGGACATAGCAAAGGTCAGAGAGTATTGACAAAAAAAAATATGATTTTCTCCCCCAGCTTGAAACGAGGGTCTCTCCATTGTTTCCCCCACCTAAAGTTGGCATCTCCTTTGCAAGAAGGCATGATGCCATCTTGACAGATGGCCGCTGGAGGGGAAGCCAAGATCTAATGGTCTGTGAATGCCGACTATGTGTTTTATTTATATTTAAATTTCTATCACTCATGCAACTTTCAAAGGGGCATAGAAGAAAGGGAAATGATACTACAACAGCATCCAAAGTGAGATGAACCACAACCCCCCCAAAAAAAATCCATTATTTTTTTTCAAAGCCAGATATGTTACCATCAGCCGTTTCTCCGAACCAAACCTCAAAGGTGGGGAAGCAACTCAGCAAAATCTTCTTTGAGAATGTGTTTTCCCAGTCTGGAATATATATTCCTAGAAGCACGAAGCCGAAAACACCAGCCTGAAGATGACGAATGAGACTTCGTCAAAACATCACCAAGACATTTCCAATTTTACACGGGAGAAGACCCGAATAACCAAAGACCTACATTCAAATACTCACGAAAACCTCAGAAAACATATATATATATGACATGAAGAATAAATTCAAAGGGCGTGCAAAGCTTCAAAGGAACATTTTGTTCCATCGTTCTTTGAGCAAAACACCTTGACAAGCTGCTTCTTGAATTAACACAATTCTGCATTCTAAAAGTTCTGGAATCTGTGGGTCCCTCCTCTACCCTAATTCTGGCAAATACAGATCCTACACCACTACACCTTGCCACGATTAATACCTGTAGTCCTCAACTTATGACCACAATTGAGCCCGCAATGTCTGTTGCTAAGTGTTGTGGCCCATCAGCGGCCTGTGCGGATTGTAGCTGATTCTGACAGTGAGGAAGGTAGTGTGGTGCTGCTCCAGCAGCCTGTGCAGCTGGCACTCAAGTCGGACAATGAGGAAGCTGGAGAAGATGTGGTGCCAGAGGCGGTAATTCAGCCAGGGCCTTCAGATCCTCCAGAAGCTCCTTTAAGTGAAGAGGAAGAAGAGGAAGAGCCTCTTCTCAATACACGGGCGCGCAGAGCGGCCAAAAGGCAGGAGTGGCTCCTCAGGAGGAGGTCTCCTCGAGAGTAAGGCTTGGGGCTAATTGGCCACTCCCTTAGCCTATTTAAGGAGGAACGCCGACTGAAGCAATTTGTAGGGAACAACTTTAGTTCACTCTCCTTCGCGTCTGGATTCTCTGCAAAATTGCTTCTGGGCTTTCTGCCAACCTTAGTAAGATTGTGATTACTTTATCTTTGGTTTCTTGTAGGCTGTTACGAAAGTTTCTTAACAGCCTTTGTTTGGAAAAAACTGAGTTATTTTAGTAAATTTAAGTTTGTACAGTCTTTGTGTGTGTTGTGTTCTTTGGGGTCCGTAGCTGGGGCAGTACACTAAGTGAGACACTTGTTAAGTGAATTGTGCCCTGTTTTGCAACCTTTTTTTGCCACCGTTGTTAAGTGAATCCCTGCTGTTCTTAAGTTAATCACATGGCCATTAAACGAATCTGGCTTCCTCATTGACTTGGCTCATTAGGAGGTCGCAAAAGGGGGATCACATGACCCAGGGGACACTGCAACCATCATGAGTACATGTCAGTGGACAAATGTCCAGATTTTAATCACGTGACAATAGGGATGCTGCAGTGATCGTAAATGTGGAAAGCGGTCATAAGTCAGGTTTGCTTAGCAAACAGTTGTAATTCAAGGACTATCTATATTTCATGTTAATCCATTGCATTGGTAATTCATAGCATGCCCTCCTTTAAATGAGTCATACTAACAGTCCAAATTTTGCATTTCCCAGTTTGGTTTAGAGAGGGAGAGAATCCTAAACTCCTGGGTAGAAAATATGAAATTTAATTCCTCTGATGTCTCTTGTAAAAATTGCCCTTTTCACAGCAAAAATCACTTTTCTGTTCTTGCAGCAAATTCCGAGTTGCTAGGTCTCCCGTTGATTATAATTTCAGATTTTATTATTATCATAATTTCAGACTTCAAGAGCACCCGATAAAACAGCTCAGCTATATTTGGGGAAGAAGAGAACAAAAGGACGATCTTTACAGCCCGTAAATTTCATTTCAGAGTAAATTTCATTTCATTACTTTGGATGGGTGTAGCATTGTTGCAGGTGGTCAAGCCCTGAATAGCAAATCTTTTTACTTCTCTGTACATTTATCCCTAATTTTCCAGTCAGTGCCATTTCGTATATGCAATGGAAGAAGCAGCAAGAATTTGTTTAATATTTATGCCCTTTAAAAAAAAAAGAGTTTCTTTAAAATTTCAGGGCAAATTAAGAAATTGCTCCCAAGTGCTGAAAATGATGCTAGCATTAAAAATACATCTGCATTTTCTTCTTTTGTACTCACAGACAGCCCAGACAGATCCACCAAATAATGGGAAAAATTCTCGTATTCTCTAGACAATTTATTAATTTACCGGTACTTACTTACCGACTTACTTGATTTATGGCTGCCTATCTCATACAATGTTAATCTCTCAAGTAGACCAGACAGGAAACATGATCAGGTGAGCTCATTCTACGTTATTAAAGAACTACTCTTAACAGAATTTTGCAGGTCTGAAAATACAAATCTCCCACCATCACTTTTTACAGCCTGATAATACAGCCTTGTGAAGAAGGCAAAGAAGAGACTATACTTCCTGAGAATGCTCAGGAAAATAAATCTATCTCAGCATCTACTTCTGTCCTACTATCACAGCACCATTGAGAGTGTCCTGACATACGGCATTCTTGCATGGTATGGGAGCAGCTCTGTAGCGGACAAAAAAGCTCTACAGAGAACCATTAAAACTGCCCAGAATATCGTCGGGTCCAGCTACCAGCCCTGGATGACATCTTCGAATCTCGCTGTTTGAGGAAGTTGCACAACATTCTCAGAGACTCTTCCCATCCTGCTTACAATCTTTTTGGACTATTGCCTTCTGGCAGAAGATACAGAGCAATTAAAACTCGGATCACACATTTTCTGAATAGTTTTTATCCCAGAGCTATAATTGCACTCAACAATGAACTAAAGGGCCCACCATCAGTGAGCCCTTGGACAGCATTACTTGGTCTGTTGTGTGGATATTTGGGTGCTTTAGGGGTGGAGAATTGTGGTGTGTGTGTGTGTGTGTTTGGGGAGTGTTATGTGTGTTGGACCTGGTCTTTGGGTGTTAAGTGAATTTTGTTGTATGGGTATACTGTGTATACAGGAGATGATTGGCCCCTCCCATAAGGCTTAAAAGAGCAGCAAAAGGCTCTTGGGCTCTTTGTAGGAAAGCAACATTGCTAAGTCTGTTTCCACTCTTGTTTCTGAACTTCGTGGGGCTTTGCCAAGAAAGGCCTTTGGCAGGGTGCCAAAGAAGATAAAGGTTTGTGATAAGCCCGAAGGACTTTTTCTGAAGGACTTGTTTTGGAATTAATTTGGACTAAGCTGGGAATGAAGTAATTCTCAGCTGTTATAATAAAATAGTTTTGTTTGGGACTAGTTGTGTCTTGGAATGACTAAGTGAGCCTAGGCCACAACAGTATGGTAGACATCATTGGTGGCTATGATGGATCAGATCATCCAAAAATATTTGCCAAGGGATACAATGATTTTCTGTATGAAGTCTTATGAACATGAAACATAGAATAACAGAGTTGGAAGGGATTTTAGAGATCTTCTAGTCCAGCCTCCCTACTCAAGCTCAAGCAGGAGACCCTCTACCATTTCAAACTAGGGGCTCTTCTATCTCTTCTTAAAAGCCTCCAAAGATGAAGCACCCACAATTTCTGAAGGCAACTTCTGTTCCATTGCTTGATTATTCTCACCATTAGGAAATTTATCCTTAGTTCCAGGTTGCTTCTCTCCTAGATTAGTTTCCATCCGTTGTTTCTTGTCTTGCCTTCTGGTGCTTTGGAAAATAGGTTGACCTCCCCATCTTTGTGGTAGCCTCTCAAATATTAGCTGCCATCATGTCTCCACTAGTCCTTCTTTTCACTAGACTAGACATACCCAAATCAAGAATGAAGCAATCATTCTTCATACGTTTTAGCCTCCAGTCCCCTAATCATCTTTGTTGCTCTTTTCTGAACTCTTTCCAGAGTCTCAACATCTTTTTTATATGAATATGTATGAAGTCTTATGTTCTTAATTTAGGCAAAATAAATGCCGGTGTCTGTCACACATCAGATTTTGATAGGCTTCTGAAACAAATCTGTTACGTTTTGCTAAATAAATATCCACAACATTTAGCATGAAACATCACACGCACAAAAGCAAACAGTAGTTACAACTCACGTATCCTGTATTTGCTATAAAGGACTATGTCTCATTCACTCTTTTGATTTTCAAACTCCATCGCAGAAGTGGTATAAAATGTGCACTGTTGTAGATTAATGCACTGAATACATTTCCACAGACCTTGATGTGATTCATAAAAGGTCCATTTCAAAAATGTAGTGTATTATCAGTGAACAGTTGCAGTAAATAATCTTGTTACAGAAACCTAAGCAATTTTTACAAGGCGTATTTCTGGCTGACTGAACAATTTATTCTCCAGATGTCACATTGTATTTTTCCAATATAAGATGAAACAGGCTGTTGGGGGAAGGAAGGAAAGAAGGAAGGAAGGAAGGAAGGAAGGAAGGAAGGAAGGAAGGAAGGAAGGAAGGAAGGAAGGAAGGAAAAAGAAAGGGAGGTAAGAATGAAATAAAAGAAAATGAAGGAAGGAAGAAGGAAGGAAGAAGGAGGAAGGGAGGGAGGGAGGGAGGGAGGGAAGGAGGAAGAAAGGAAGGAAGGAAGGAAGGAAGGAAGGAAGGAAGGAAGGAGATGGGAGGGAGGGAAGAAAGAGGGAAGGGAGGAAGGAAGGAAGGAAAGAGATGGGGAGGGAGAGAGGGAGGGAAGGAAGAGGGAGGGAAGGAAGAGGGAAGGAAGGAAAGAAGGAAGGAAGAAAAGAAATAGTGAAAAAGAAAGGGAGGTAGGAAGGAAATAAAGCAAAAGGAAGGAAAGCAGGAAGGAAGGAAGGAGATGAGAGAAGAAGATGAGAGAAGGAGGGAGGGAGGAAGAAAGAAAGGAAGGAAGGAAGGAGATGAGAAGGAGGGAGGGTGAAAGGGAGGGAGGACAGAAAGGAGGGAGGGAGGGAGGGAGGGAGGAAAGGAAGGAAGGAAGGAAGGAAAAAGAAAGAAAGAAAGAAAGAAAGAAAGAAAGAAAGAAAGAAAGAAAGAAAGAAAGAAAGAAAGAAAGAAAGAAAGAAAAGCCAAACTATTTTGTTTAGACAGACGGGGGAAAAGAGAGAAATATTTCCTTAAAGAGCTTATTATAATGGTAAAACTACTTGTTTTGAAACACCCAGAATTTTTAATGAATTCTAAGCAACGGTGAATGAGTTCAATGCCAGCTTTTTCTGAAAGATACCTGGATTCGTTTATCTTTGATACAGAAAAACATTGCTTATCTCTTCATCATTGATGTTTACATTACAGAAAGCAACCTATACCTGGCCAGGTAAGACCTTCATGTCTCCATTTGTGGAAGTACCTTTGTCACTGAAGCTCTGCCATCCAGTACAAATATTTGGATCCAGGCAACAGTTATTTCTGAGTAAAATACTACCTGTTAGCAAATCAAGAAGGGATCTTCTTCTGTAACTGAAATGGCAGCTGCAAATTCGTGTTCATTTTTGCTTCTTTAAATGTATTTGCTTATGATTAGTCAAACGTCATTAACTCAGCTGGAATGATGCCATTAAGGCATTTATAGGAGCCCATTAAAACCTGTTGTTTTAATAAGTTCTATACTTTCCAAATAGGATTTCAGGGGATCCTATCAAACCTTAAAAGGGTACCTTGTTGATTAATTTAGCGTATCGCCTGTCATACGGGAACTAGCAATATATACTAACGTTTCATCTAGATTAGTAGAACACAGTAAAATACAAAGGCTCAAAGGCTCCATGTTCAAATCGAGGCCATTGAACCCTTCAAGACAGCATTGTTTATATTTTAAAAAATCAGATACTGGACTTGGTCACGATGTGCAGTATTTCAGAATTTGAGGGCCCGCCACAAAGAAGAGGGGGTCAAGTTATTTATCCAAAGCAACAGAAGGCAAGAGAAGAAACAATGGATGGAAGCTAATCAAGGAGAGAAGCAACCTGGAATTAAGGAGAAACTTCCTAACTGTGAGAACAATTAACCAGTGGAACAACTTGCCACCAGAAGTTGTGGGTATTCCATCAGCAGAGGCTTTTAAAAAAGACACTGGACAGTCATTTGTCTGAAATGGTACAGGGTCACCTGCTTGAGCAAGGGGGTTGAGTTAGAAGACCTCCAAGGTCCCTTTCAGCTCTATTTTGATTGATTGATTGATTGATTGATTGATTGATTGATTGATGTGATCTACAGTTCGACATGGGACCCTACAGTCACACTGAGGGGAGGATGCTATGCTCCATTTATACAGAGAGTCCCAGGTGAGGTGCGAATCCTGTTGTCAACTTGCAAAGCTTTCAAGTTGCCATGAGCAGGAGGGAGGGAGAACTGAAAGAGCTGATTGATTTACATAACTGAAGTTGCATTCCATAGATGCTTTCTTACCGCAATCAGTAGAAGGGTGTTGGGTTTCACAGCCAGCCAAAGTGGCTAATCGGAGAATGTGATTTATGACATGGCCAGGGAGGAGGGGAGACACAGGGTCATAGGGGAACGTAAATCTACATGGGATTAGTTCTAACTGCATCCGAATATTGCCAAAATAGTGCTCCTAATAAATAACTGTATTTCTTTTGAAGTTTGGCTCATGGCTCATGAATTAATTAGGGCATCTTTGGAAATTTCACACCTATTCAGGATTGTCCATTGCTGATGTGGTGGTTCAAAGCCTGACACCTTTGCTGATGTTGTAAACCACCCAGAGAACACTGAAAAGCCCTATGGAGCCATATACAAGTCTAAGTGCTTAATGCCATCTTTCTTAAATCCCAAAAGAAACTCCACAAGGGGATGCCTTTTCAGACTGAATGTTGTGGGCTACCAAGCCAAAGAATTCTATAACAGAATAACAGAGTTGGAAGGGACTTTGGAGGTCATCTAGTCCAACCCACTGCTCCAGCAGGAAACCCAATACCGTATCAGAGAAATGGCTGTCCAGTCTCTTCTTAAAAACATTCCGTTTTGGAACACGCACAACTTCTGGAGGCAAGTCTTTCCACTGATGAATTGTTCTATCAGGAAATTTCTCCTTAGTTCTAGTTGATCCTTTCCTTGATTAGTTTCCATCCATTGATTCTTGTTCTGCCTTCAGGTGCTTTGGAAACTGGGCTGACCCCCTCTTCTTTGAAGAAGCCCCTCAAATATAGAATAGAAGGGAAGGGAAGGGAAGGGAAGGGAAGGGAAGGGAAGGGAAGGGAAGGGAAGGGAAGAGAAGAGAAGAGAAGAGAAGAGAAGAGAAGAGAAGAGAAGAGAAGAGAAGAGAAGAGAAGAGAATAGAATAGAATTCTTTATTGGCCAAGTGAGATTGGACACACAAGGAATTTGTCTTGGTGCATATGCTCTCACTGTACATAAAAGAAAAGATACATTTGTCAAGAATCATAAGATACAACAGTCATAGGGTACAAATAAGCAATCAAATCATATTAGGAAACAGTCAATAGAAATCGTAAGGATACAAGCAATAAGGTTACAATCATAAGTGGAGGAGATGGGTGATAGGAACGATGAGAAGATTAATAGTAGTGCAGACTTAGTAACTAGTTTGACAATGTTGAGGGAATTATTTGTTTAGCAGAGTGATGGCGTTCAGGAAAAAACTGTTCTTGTGTCTAGTTGTTCTGGTGTGCAGTGCTCTATAGCGTCGTTTTGAGGGTAGGAGTTGAATCAATTTATGTCCAGGATGTGAAGGGTCTGTAGATATTTTCACAGCCCTCTTTTTGACTCGTGCAGTATAGAGGTCCTCAATGGAAGGCAGGTTGGTAGCCACTGTTTTTTCTGAAGTTCTAATTATCCTCTGAAGTCTGTGTCTGTCTTATTGGGTTGCAGAGCCAAACCAGACAGTTATAGAGGTTCAGATGACAGACTCAACAATTCCTCTGTAGAACTGTATCAGCAGCTCCTTGGGCACCGGGCATATTGGAACACTGCTATTATGTCACCCCTAGTCCTTCTTTTCACTAGACTAGACATACTCAGTTCCTGCAACTGTTCTTCCTCTGTTTTCTGTTCTTCCTCCAGTCCCCTAATCATCTTTGTTGCTCTTCTCTGCACTCTTTCTCGAGTCTCAACATCTTTTTTATATCGTGGCAACCAAAAATGGATGCAATTCCAAGTGTGGTCCTACAAGGCATTATCAAGTGGTTCTCATTCACCCAATTGAAGGAGTACATTTTTAAAAAGAGAAAAATGTGGGTTCAGGAGAGGTATTTGGCGGAAGAGTTGTTCAAAGGCATTCTCTGCTAACTCCGTGTGAATATGGCTAGCAACTCTTATGTCATTTCCTTAATATTACAAAATACTCCGCACAACTAAGAGAGCTGAGTCCATCCATTACAGTCCATTTCCATTGTGTTCCATTTCTTCCTCCTCTCCAGCTCCCTAGTCAATGCCATTAATCAAAATCCTATAGCAGAAAATGCATGCATATAAGTTCAGCACATTTATTGCCATGGCAACTGTTCAGTCTCTTGTTCATGTGTCAAGCCACATCAGTGGAGATAAATTCCTTTGTTTTCACCCTTTCTGTTTTGCTTTTAATCCGTGGCGAAAAACCTAGTTTTTTGGCTTCCCTGCTTTTTAAACAGTAATATAATAATAATTTTTAAAAAATGAAACCCCAAGATTGTAAAAAATAAATTCCACCGGGTGCCTGGTTTCCTCAAAGCATCGTTCAAACGGTTATAAAATTACAGCTGAATATTTAAGGTTAGACTGTAATAACAATTAAGGTATCAGAATGGCCTAACAGTGATGATATTGTTTTAATCCTTGAGATGGCTTGGGAATTTAATTCCTTGTGGATAGAAGAGCTTACCAAGATGAATATAAATCATTATGATACCGGAACATATCGTTCGTGAATTAGATTTCAGCATTTCAAAGAGAATGCCTCTAAGCCACAAATGAAGTTAATGTAATTCATTCTCAAGCTATGATGTTCATGGTTATAATTTTTTTTTCTCCCTTCCATAATATTCAAGTTAATCTTTAATACACAGATTCTCTAAACTTGCGGCTGGAGGATGATCTTACGCTGCTTTGTGATTATGAAAAGAAAACCCAGCTCTATTTATCTGGTTATGAGTCAAAGAGAATTGTGCCCAATTTTCTATAGCCTTAGATGAGAACCCAAGGGATCAAAGCCTAAAATAAAGTAAAATAAAGAAAATGCCTGCAGGAGAATGAAAGTGACAGGGTGCCACGCAACGAAAAAGATGTTGAGACTCTAGAAAGAGTGCAGAGAAGAGCAACAAATTTGATTAGAGGTCTGGAGGCTTCACCGTAGGTCGAACGATTAAGGGAAGTAGGTACGTCTAGTCTAACGAAGAGAAGGACTATGGGTGCCGTGATGGCCTCTGTACTTGAAGGGCTGTCACAGAGAAGACAGGGTCAACCTACTCTCCAAAGAACTTGAGGGCAGGACAAGAAGCTGACCCATCTTCTGACCCAGCCTTAACAAAAGCAAGAAATAGACTCCTTGTCACACACACACACAAAAACCTTTTTATTTACCTCTTGTGAATTAATGGCATTCACCCACCGAAAAGTCCAAGCAAGAGTCCTGCAAGGAGTGAACTGCAGTAACGGACCTTATCAATTCCTTGTGATAGTTGCAAGGCCCTGAGCCGAAAGGCTGCAAATTGATAAGCAGTCTTTGTGGCACGAAGCACAATGAGCAAAATCTTCAGAAATACGAATGGTTGTCTCCTATGACAACCACCACCCTTTCCTTCTATTTATTCCCCAACCAGTCAGGGGCCATTCAGCGTCCACATGTGCTTTGCTTCCCAAGTCGACTCCTTGTCCTCCGTTGTTCATCTCTCCTCACTGCTCTGTGCATATGTGCATCTGGAACAGGCCCCAGCTGTTCTTCCTCCTCACTCATATCAGCCTCCAAAGACAGCTGCCTCTCCGGTGGCTGGGAAATATTGGATGGCCCTGGCTCTATCTCTGTGTCCGATGCAAAGCATCCATCAGAGCCTTCCTCAGATTCCAGAACTGGCCCAAGTTCCTCCCCAACCTCCTCATCGTCCAAGTCTGTTGCCAGCTCTGCTGGAAGCTGGCAGGCCACAACACAATGGATGGAAACAAATCAAGGAGAGAAGCAACCTAGAACTAAGGAGAAATTTCCTGACCGTGAAAACAATTTATTAGTGGAACAGCTTGCCCCTGGAAGTTGTGAGAGCTCCATTACTGGAGGTTTTCAGAAAGAGACTGGACAGCCAGTTGTCCAGAATGATATTAGGCCTCCTGTTTGAGCAGGGAGTTGGACTAGAAGACCTCCAAGGTCCCTTGCAACTCTGTTATTCTATGTTCTATGTTCAATGCTAGCTTCAGATTCCAGGTATGGTGGCATCTCCAGATGTTGAGTAGACACAACTGTTATTTGGAAGAGTAACCTTGCTTACTCTGAGATCGATGCTCCTGGGGACTCAAAGATATAAGGAGCTATTCTTAGAAACAAGAAAAACCCAACAGAAGAAATAAATGCAATTGTCAATTCAGAAACAAAAGCAGGAGAATCTCAAAGCTGATTTTTCATTATCAGCTATTCTCTAAATCCATTTCAGTTCTGATGTGTGGTACTTTAACAGAAAAGGTGACTTATTAATAATATTTAGTTGGACATGAAGCTGACACATTAAAATATATGGCTCCCAGAAGTTTAAAAAAACAGCATTTATTTTCCTCCAATTCACTGTTCAACTTTTCATATTATAAATCAGAATTAATCACAGGTTTAATTCTTTGTTTAATAATGTGTTTAATGTAAATTAAACTGTAAAAGATTCACAAGTCAGGAACTGAAAAGACTATTAAATCTTTCCTTTGTTCCCTTAACTGCTTTAGGCTGCCAACCTCAAAATAATTTTTCTGAAATAGACTCATTGACTTCAATTAGTATAATAACCCTTAGTTAATTTTGATCTACTATATATAATATTTTGCATATCTCTTTTGTAATTAGAATTTTTTTTTTTAGAAAAATCAAGCAAATACATATAATTTAAGCCTGGTAGGAAATAGCGATAGAAGAATTTTCAGAGAAATATTTCAAGGACAGGAATGAATGGGAAAGCTAAGATCTAGATTGAGAGGAAACATGGCTGAATTCAAGATGGCGGTTTGGGAAGTTTCATTATTGTAGATGAGATTTGTAGACATGATTAACAGAGTTGGAAGGGACCTTGTAGGTCATCTAGTCCAATCCCCTGCCCAAGCAGGAGACTATACACCATTTCTGTCAGACGGCAGTCCAGTCTCTTCTTGAAAGCTTCCAGTGATGAAGCTCCCAAAACTTCCAAAGGCAACTTCTGTTCCATGGGTTGATTGTTCTCACTGTCAGAAAATTCTTCCTTATTTCCAGGTTGAATCTCTCCTTGTTCAGTTTCCATCCATTATTCCTACTCTGGCCTTCAGGTGCTTTGGAAAATAGCTTGACCCCTTCCTCTCTGTGGCAGCTCCTCAAATATTGGAATATGGCTATCATGTCTCCCCTGGTCTTTCTCTTCATTAGACTGGCCATGCCCAGTTCATATAACCATTCATCATATGTTTTAGCCTCCAGTCTCCTAATCAAACTCAAGGCCCAGGGGCCGGATCTGGTCCACAGGATGCTTAGATCTGGCCCACAGGGCTGCACTGGAAAAAGTGAAGGACTGGTCCACAGTGCCCCCTGCAGGAAAAACAGAGCTATATTTTCCTTGGCAGAGGGCTCAGGAGGCCATCGCAGCTGAAAATGGAGCTTGGGAGCCCGTTTTTGCTGGCAGAGCAAACAAACAAGAAAAGCGGCAACTTAAAAATGCAATTTTAAAAAAAAACTGTAAGAAAAATTATTTCCTATAGCTATAGGGTTTTTTTGTTTGTTTGTTTTTGTTTTTGAGAATGAGAGAGAGAGTCCCGAAACTTTGGAGGATAAGAAAAATATGGAGTTTTAAAGAAAAGGTGACAGGAGAGGAAGGATACACGGAATGCATTAAATGAGAGCAATTTGACAGTCTAGACATCATTAAATACGTACACACACAAACACACGTGTGTGTGTGTATGCACAGAGAGAGAAAGAGAGAGAGAAAGACTAAGTAACTTGAACTTATTCATCTGGCAAAGATAATGCAAGAAAGAGTGTTTAGTTTCATTAGCGTTTGCCTAGCGGGAATACAATCACATTCTTAATTACTTACGCCAGCTACAAATTAAGAATAAGCAAATACATTCTCGTCATCAGAGTTTTCTTACCCAGAAGAAGGGTGGATGGTTTTGTGTGTCAATGTGTAATGTACTAGAGCGTGCTAGTGTGTCCATACACACGAAGGTGTGTGCCGATCCGAATCAATGATTCTATTCAAATCACATCAATTGGCCAATTCAAATGGGTAGAGACGGAGAGACACCTGCACTATTCAATACATTTTTGACAGAGGTTTGTATTTTGGTCTCGTCAAAAATAATCTGACTTTTTTAAAAATTGATTTTCTGTTAAATACATTTCTTAGTGGTTAATAAACTTTGTGTTGTCTGGGTATTTAATTTGCTTAACAATACAAATTTACATTCTTAATTTATACCCCTCTTCCCCAACCATTCGTTACAAAAAGATTCCATGTTTGATAATATTCTACATCTTCTTTCTGTTTAATTTTCAGTGTCAGTCTATCCATTTCTGCACAATCTAGTGTCTTCCTGTCTCATCATCTCATGGTATATCTTCATTTTTCCAGTATTGTATGAATATAATCCTTGCTGCTGTTAACATATGTAATATTAAGTACATAATTTTCTTATCATTTTTTTCTGATATTATACCAATAATAAAGAACAATTCAGGTTTAAAATCTACATGTTTCCCTATCATCTTTTCAAAACCACCTGTGTATCTTTGCCCATTTTTTTTTTTGCTTTGAAACAAGTCCACCACATATGATAAAATGTGCCCGTTTTTTAATCTGACTTCATCTTTTCCTTGCTTTATAGACCTGGGAAAGTCATAAAAGCAACCACTGATCCCAAAATTACTTTTCCATCACTATCGTGAGGGGAAATGTCACTAAACGAGGCAGTCACTAAATAAAGACTACCTGTAAACTCAATTTAAAAAATCAAATTGGACCACAAATAGCAAAACAAAATAAAAATGGAGGGCTGAAGAAACAATTTCTTTTTTCACATTGAAGGTCTTCTTATAACTTGTAAGCTACAAGATAGGAACTGGGCATGGCTAGTCTAGTGAAGAGAAGGACTAGGGGAGACACGCTAAGAGTGTTCCAGTATTTGAGGAACTGCCACAGAGAGGAGGAAGGGGGTCAAGCTATTTTCCAAGGCACCTGAAGGCCAAACAAGGAATAATGGATGGAAATTGATGAAGGAGAACCTGGAAATAAGGATAATTTTTCCAACAGTGAGAACAATCAACCAATGGAACAGAAGTGGCCTTCAGAAATTGTGGGAGCTTCATCATTGGAGGCTTTCCAGAAGAGACTGGACTGCCATCTGTCAGAAATGGTGTAGGGTCTTCTGCTTGGGTGGGGGGGTTGGACTAGATGATTCACAGGGACCCTTCCAATTCATCTGTTAAAGATATAAGATATTGTAAGCTGTGTGAATCTGAAAAGTACTTTCTCAAAAAAAAAAAAAAGTCCCACTGAATTAAAATAACTAGGATTTATGCAGGACGAGAGACTGAAATCTTTGCCAAGTGAACTGTGATGATAGATTTATTTTTCTGGAGTTCATTAAAAGTCTTCCATGGCCACGTGAAAACTGTACACTCATTAAACATCTTGGAAGAAAACATACTTTTTTTTTTTTTTGGCATCATTAGAAGGTGTATTTTTGACAAGCCATCATTTATAATAGTGCGGTTGCAAACAAGCTTCATTACTAGCTCTGTTTAGTGCTCAGCAAAACCAAAAACCAATAATAAAGCAGACGTACATTTCAGATTAGCAGGCAGGCTGGAAAGGAAGGATTAGCGCTCAATTAATATACGAGTAATTATTGAAGTATCAAAAGAAAGGGATTCTTAACTGCTTATCGTGGGCAGCAGGCAAGGGAAGCTGGGAAAAATTAGAATGGCAAGATAGGAAGGAATCTCATAGCTGATGTGCGAGTACAAGGTGTGGAATAGCTAATATACGATCCAAATCGGAGAGGAAAGATTATGGAGATTACTCATAGAGCTAATTAAAGTGATTATGTTTGCCTATAATTGCAACAAACTGAGAGGTTGTGAAGTACAACTCCTCCAGGCAGCATCAGTCTCATAAACCTGGTCTTTTCTTCAACTGAGCTTCACGATCCATCTACCTATCTACCTATCCATCCATCCATCTATCTATCTATGATCCATCTATCCTATATATCTCTGATCTATCTGTCTGACTGTCCGTCCGTCCATCCATCCATCCATCCATCCATCCATCTATCTATTATCTATCTATCTATCTATCTATCTATCTATCTATCTATCTATCTATCTATCTATCATCCATCTATCATCCGTGTATCTCTCATCTATCTGCCTGCCTGCCTGTCTGCCTGCCTGCCTGTCTATCCTCGGTATCTCTCTCTCTCTCTCTCTCTCTCTCTCTCTCTCTCTCTCTCTCTCTCTCTCTCTCTCTCTCTCTCTCTCTCTCTCTTGATCATATGATTGTGGGGATGCTGCAATGGTCATAAGTGCAAGGACTAGTCAAGAGTCAGCTGGTTGGTTGTAAGTCAAAAACTACCTCAATCTTTCTTTAACTGAATGCCAGGTATTCAACCCACTAAATCTACTTCCAATAAATGATTTCTTTTCTTCTCCCATGTACAGTTCCCATCTTCTCAGTTAACTTTTATCATGTGTTCATTGAGCAATGATGTTAATTCTGTATATGCTCAGATTTGGCTGGTAAACAAACGCCAATTTAATAAAGATTGTCTCATGCATGCATATCCCGGCATATAGAGTAATGATTTCCCTACAGCTTTTGTGGTAGAACATGGAGAGTTGAAGGGAGATTATTCTATTATAAATGTCTTTGTATAATGCAGATCAATATTCGTTTCAGGAACAAGATGAGAACAGAATCCATTTTTAGTCATTTTTTTTAAGTGCCTGTTATTAGCTCAGTAACTATGAAACAGAAAGGGATGAAAGTGTGCTGGGCTTTATATTGAAAAGGAGAACATATGCTTGGTTACATAATGATAACAAACTACCCTTAGTAACCATGGTAGGAAAAAAAACAATAGATGCAACAGAAGATAACTTTTATCAAACCAAACTGGAAGGGAGGGAGGGAGGGAGGGAGGGAGGGAGGGAGGGAGGGAGGAAGGAAGGAAGGAAGGAAGGAAGGAAGGAAGGAAGGAAGGAAGGAAGGAAGGAAGATGGAGATAAGGAAGAGGGGAGGGAGGGAGGGAAGAGAAGGAGGAAGAGAGGGAATTGAGAGGGAGGAAGGGAGGGAGATTGAGATAAGGAAGAGTGGGAGAGAAAAAGGGAGGGAGAGAGGGAAGGGAAGGGAAGGAGGAAGAGAGGGAAGGAGGAAATTGAGAAGGAAGGAGGGAGGGAGGAAGGAAGACTGAGATAAGGAAGGGTGGGAGGGAAGGAGGGAGGAGGAGAGGGGAGAGGAGGAGGAGAGGGACGGAGGGAGATGAGAGGAAGGAAGGAAGGAAGGAAGGAAGGGAGGGAGGGAGGGAGGGAGGGAGGGAGGGAGGCAGGGAGGGAGGGAGGAAGGAAGGTTGAGATAAGGGAGGAAAGGAAGGAAGGAGGGAGGAGAAGGAGGGAGGGAGGTAATTGAGAAGGAGGGAGGGAGGGAGGAAAATTGAGATAAGGAAGGCGGAGGGAGGGAGAGAGGGAAGGAAGGAAGAGAAGGAGGAAGGGAATTGAGAAGATAGGAGGGAGGGAGGCAGATTGAGATAAGGGAGGGAGGGAGGGAATTGAGAAGAAGGAAGGGAGGAAGATTGAGATAAGGAAGGGGAGGGAGGGAAGAAGGGAGTAGGAGAGGGAAGAAAAGGAGGAGAGGGAGGGAGGGAGATGAGAGGAAGGAAGGAAGGAAGGAAGGAAGGAAGGAAGGAAGGAAGGAAGGAAGGAAGGAAGGAAGGAAGGAAGGAAAGAAAGAAGGAAGGAAGTTCTTAAGAAGTTCTCTTTTTCCCTTGGAATGAGAGCTTGAGATAGCGAATGCCTCATTTTGTTTATTATATATGGAATACATAGATATAATATTTAAATTGTGATTGCATTCCCTTAAAAAAAATCCTGTGTGTTGAATAAAACATGCAGGCATCCTGCATATTCAGATACAAATTACAGGTTTTATTTTTTTTAATTTCAAAGAGAAATATATTCCCAAAATAGATAATGCCTAGTACTGAAGCATTGTTACTACAGTTGCACAACTGATGCTGAATATAACATTAATACAATATACCAGGCAAAAAACATTGAATTGTTTTTATCATATTAAAAAGGAAGCAAGAAAATATGAATGTTTCAGCTTAGCAACAAAGCCTCCATTATGGTATTGTTTATAAATATTAAAAGGAAAAGGAAAAAGAAAAGAGAGAAAAGAAGAGAAAACATCCTTTAAAACAATATAGATAAATAATTGATTTCTAATTTTCTCCTTCTTTTTCTCCAGCTGATTTGCACTATCGTTTGACCTAAATTGTAGAAACAATGCTTGAAATGTTAATATTTGTTTCCTTACAAATTCTGATTTGCTAACGTCTTGCCTAAGATGAATTGTTTTTTTCATAATGTCACACAAGAACTTCTACCTAACTTTATCTATCTATCATCAAACTATCTACCTGTATTATCTATCATCTATCAATCTATCTTTATCTATCCATTCTATTTACAGTATCTGTCTGTCTGTCTATCTAGCTAACTATTTATCATCTATCCTTCTTTATCTATCTATCTATCTACTATCTCTGTCTCTCTATCTATCTACCTACTATATGTCTGTCAGTCTGTCTATCTTTCTACCTTTCTATCTATCATCTTTATCTATCTATCTACTATCTGTCTATCTGCCTTTCTGTCTGCCTGCCTGCCTGCCTGCCTATCTATCTATCTATCTATCTATCTATCTATCTATCTATCTATCTATCTATCTATCTATCTATCTATCTATCTATCTATCTATCTATCTATCATCTATCCATTTTTATCTATCTGCCTGCCTACCTACCTACCTACCCACCTACCCATCCATCCATCCATCCATCGTCCCATCATACTGAGTGCATATATTTGGGTGTATGTACACACATATTCTCTCTTTTACACACATACACACAGTGTGTGTGTGTGTGTGTGTGTGTGTGTGTGTGTGTATGTATGTATATATATATGTATATGTATATATGTGTATATATATATATATATATATATATATATATATATATATATATATATATATATATATATATATATATATAATCTTTATTCATGGGCACATTTTAATTTTACTTTTTCAAGGGCTGCTAATTAGCTGCAAATCCAGCCTGGCATGATTAGAGGCTCTCTTCCCCACCCTTCCCCTGCCTAGCTTTGAGCCTGCAATTTACCTTTTCATTTCTTTAGAGAAATCTTCTTCCCTTGCTCTTCTTTCTGCAAGCCTAGGTTTTCTAGAGAAACCCGTCAGTTTCTGCTTCCCCCAGCCAGCCAGAATGGCTGCTTCAGATGATGCTTTTTAAGAAAGGAAGGAATAAATAGCAGTCTGCATATTGAAAGAGAGCAGGCCAGACCAGTGGTGGGTTGCTCCCAGTTCAATCCGGTTCTTGCAAACCTGTAGTAATGGCGGCGGGAGGCTCCGCCCACCCACCCCGACATCATCACTGACAATCTGCACAGGCGTAGAAGCGCCTGGTAGTTAAGGTAAGTGAAACCTATTGTGAACTGGTAGTAAAGGTAAGTACTACTAGTTCACCATGGGAGCACGCATGCGCGCTTCTGCATGGGTGCAGATTGTCAGTGATAACGTCAGGACGGGTGGGTGGAGCCTCCTGCCACCATTACTACGCATTTGTAAGAACTGGACTGAACCGGGAGCAACTCACTACTGGAACCCAGCCCTGGACCAGACAAACAAAAAAAAAAAACTATTAAAAAGCCACAACTGTGCAGCGTTTTTATGCTGATATAAACTGCATAGAGAAAACTAGATTAGCCATATCTACTTCTCTCAATTTTTCATCATACTGTTTAGCCTCCGGACCCCCTGATCATCTATGTTGCTCTTCTCTGCACTCTTTCTAGAGTCTCAACATCTTTTTGGCATTGTGGTGACCAGAACTGGATGCAATATTCCAAGTGTGGTATCCCCAGTGCAACAGAGGTGGTGCTCGACTTACGACCATCTTTTTTTTTTAATTAGATTTATATATGCCGCCCTTCTCCAGAGACTCAGGGCGGCTTACAATGCGTTAATAGCCTTCATACTTTTGTATATTTTGTACAAAGTCAGCTTATTGCCCTCACAAATTGGGTCCTCAATTTACCTATCTTAGAAAGGATGGAGGGCTGAGTCAACCTTGAGCCTCGAACTTGCAATAATTGCAGACAGCTGAATGTTAATAACAGGCTACTTAGCCTGTTGAGCTCTCTGAGGCTCTTTTTTTGAGCCCAAATTTGATGCTGCTAAGTGAGAAATTTGTTAAGCCCTCTATTTTATGACTTTTCTTGGTGCATTTGTTAAGTGAATCACTGCAGTTGTTAAGTTAGTGTTAAGCGAAACCGGATTCCCCATTGATTTTGCTGAAGATCGGAAAAGGGGATCACGTGATCCAAGGATTCGTCAACCAATCGTACATATGAATCAGTTGTCCATCATCATCATCATCTCCTTTTAATGACCCCATAATCCAAGGGTGAAATGCTCCCAGTTCGGACCGGATCACGTGATCCGGTAGCGATGGCAGTGGGTGGTTCGGAGAACCGGTAGCAGAAATCCCTGCCCTCTCCAAGCCCAGCTGAGCCGCGTGATCATCAGAGGCTTTTTTTTTAACGCTTAAAAGCATTTTTTCTACAAATGTTTTTAAAAGTGAAAAAAAAAGCCTCTGATGATCGCGTGGCTCAGCTGGGATCATCAGAGGCTTTTAAAAGCATTTTTTCTACAATCTCTTCGCCGAAGAGGTTGTAGAAAAAAAGGTTTTAAAAGTAAAAAAAAAAAGTTGGCCACGCCCACCCAGTCACATTACCCCCCCCCACCAAGCCACACCCACAGAACCGGTAGTAACAAATTTTACATTTCACCATTGCCATAATCCCTTGTGGGGTGGAATCTGGGCAACTGAATGGAGCACAGAGTTTCCTGGCCAGATGCCCTTCCTGTCACTTCCGATATGCCGATTTTTCACTCTCCCCAAGCCTCCGCATGAGCCTTGCACTTACCTGCATCCAAAATGGGCCATGTGGGGACTCCTGGGAGGGATGGGGCAGGGTGGGAGGGGCCAACCAGGAGTGGGATTTGGGGTTTTTCCAAACTGGACAGAATCTTTTTTTATATATATATAAAAAATTCAGTTTTATTTCTTGTACAGATAACATAAAATGTATATTTTCTTATACATAATTAATCATACGTATACATGTTTTCCTTAAAGAAAGCATTAAAATAAGGCATTTTAATTTACATTCGGAGTTGCTCTTCTACCCTTTCTTCCCTCATTTCGCAACAACCCTTCTTCTTCTCCTCTTTCCCTTCCCTCTCTCCCTCCTCTCCTCTCCTACTTTCTCCTTCCTCTTCTCTTACCTCATCCTACTTCCCCTTCCTTTCCCCCACTCCTCTCTTCTTTTCCCCCTTCTCATCTTCTCTCCTACTCCTGTCCCCTCCCCTTCCTTCCTCTCCTTTTCCCTTTCTTCCATTCCTCTCCCTCCCTCTCCTCTCCTACTTTCTCCTTCCTCCTCTCCTACCTCATCCTACTTCCCCTTCCTTTCCCCCACTCCTCTCTTCTTTTCCCCCTTCTCACCTTCTCTCCTACTCCTGTCCCCTCCCCTTCCTTCCTCTCCTTTTCCCTTTCTTCCATTCCTCTCCCTCCCTCTCCTCTCCTACTTTCTCCTTCCTCCTCTCCTACCTCATCCTACTTCCCCTTCCTTTCCCCCACTCCTCTCTTCTTTTCCCCCTTCTCACCTTCTCTCCTACTCCTGTCCCCTCCCCTTCCTTCCTTTACTTTTCCCTTTCTTCCATTCCTTTCCCTCCGTCTCCTCTTCCTATCCTCTCGTCCTCTCTCCTTTCTGTCTTCTTTGCTGTGGAATATTCTGTTACAGATTCTGTGCACAGAATCTGTAACAGTAACATAGTTGGAAGGGACCTTGGAGGTCATCTAGTCCAACCTCCTGGATTCGAACCACCAAACTGCCAACCTTTCTGATCAACAAGCTTAGTGTCTTAGCCAGTAAGCCACCTAGTCAGGCTAAAGGTTCTTAGAACTAGGCTAGAATCATAGCTAGAGGTTTTCCCGAACCCCTGAGAACCCCCAGCAGCCCATCCCTGAAACCAGTGATGTGGTGTTGTCACACCACTGAAAACCTCGCATGTAGAGGCATTACGCCAGATCTGTTGTGAGTCAGCCTTCCTTGCCTACCAAAACAAGACATCGTAGCCTCAAAACCTCGGGCCATTTTCCCTGCAGTCGAGCAAAGGACACGTCGATCTCTCTAGCAAGCATCCCATTTAGTTTTAATCCATCTGCCTTGTTAGATGTGTCATTAACCATCCTTTTGCTTAACATTCCAAGCAGGAAATCACACACCTCACCCTTGAAAAGACTCATAAATAGCTAAGTGCCTTCTATCAACAGGGGATAAAAAAAAAAAAGGAAAGAGAAATAACCAATAAAAATACATAATGAAACAAGTACAGAACAAACAGAGCTCAAATATCATCCCGTTACGACTCGGGTGATTATGGTGGATTTTACAGGAATGTCATTTGATTTTCGAGCTTCGAGACCATTATGGCCAATGGACCTTAACGCTCATGCCATCCCGCGAACGGGTCCAAAGCGAAAACAGAGCAGTTGGGTTCTTTCAACGCAAGTCCCTATTAAAACACCAAGGCTCGTTTCTGCGTAAGCGAGAAGTAAGTAACACAAGAACAGCCAGCCAGGAAATTTTTGTACGTTGTAGACAGGATCTATACCTCCTATTTGGGATCTGTGTCTTGTTTTTGGGGGGGGGGGGGGGATGGAGGACAAACAAAATGGATTTTGGCTTGCTCTTGAAAACCCCACGGCAGTTTCTCTGGCGCTTTCAGGACATAATTAGGTAAATTCATAGATTGAGCAGCTCCTGGCAGGACTTGGCTGGTCTGTGAATAGTCAACCGATTCCGTGAACATTGAAATACAATCAGAGTTGCAATACAAGGCTGGCAAAGGGACTTTGCTGCCAATTGTTCAGTGCCATATGGGCCCACTTAAGCTTTTCTCCCACCCTCTCACTTTTGGCAGGACAAAAGGAGGCAGTCTTGATAACAAGCATTGGGGTCAAGTTGGAAACCAAACTGTCCAGGTGCAAGAACTTCAAAACAGGGACATCTGGATCGGGAACTCATTTTGGGGCGGCCTGGGTCTAGATTTGGCCCAAGACCATTGGCTCCTAGTCACGAGGCTGCCGTTTTCCAGTAAAATTAAATAAAACAAACCTAAACACATGCATTTTTAAAATATCAGTTATCACGTGCAATTGTGCTGTTCTTTATAGACCCTTGTGCTCCTCAATGCTCAGGGCTGTTGAGCTTGGTTAAGGCTGTGAGTGAAATTAAATTGAATTTCTGGAAGGAAGGAAGGAAGGAAGGAAGGAAGGAAGGAAGGAAGGAAGGAAGGAAGGAAGGAAGGAAGGAAGGAGAAAGGTGCATGGAAGGCATGAAGAAAAAGGGAGGGAGGAGTGAATGGGGAAGGAAGGAAAGAAGGAGAGAAGGAGGGAAGGAAGGAAGGAAGGAAGGAAGGAAGGAAGGAAGGAAGGAAGGAAGGAAGGAAGGAAGGAAGGAAGATGGACAGAAGCAAGGAGAATGGTAGACGGAAAGTGTGAGGAAAAAGGGAGGGGGGAGGGAGTGGGGAAGGAAGGAAAGAAGGAAGGAAGGAGAAAGGTGGGCGGAGGGTGGGAAGAAAAAGGGAGGAGGGAGTGGGGAAGGAAGGAAGGAAGGAGGTGGACAGAGGGCAGGAAGAAAAAGGGAGGGATGACGGAGGAAGGAAGGAGGAGGGAGGGAGGGAGGGAGGGAGGAAGGGTTCCACACAAATCTTGCTAGTAATAAGATTACAATAATAATAATAATCTTGATAATAATAAGAAAAAAACAGAAAACAGAATAACAGAGATGGAAGAGACCTTCTAATCCAACCCGCTGCTTAATAAGACTTGAGGCAATTCTGGAGCAGCCTAAGTTTTTATTGTCTCTTGTGCTGCTGCTGCTATTAACTTCTTAAAAAACTGACTTCAGGAATTCCAGTCCAAACTGCTTTGGTTGGTTGGGGGAACCAGCCTGGTACACAATCAGACGTAGAGCCAATGCAAAACCTGATCAGTTCTTCCCCTGCTCCTTGACTTTTCCATCTATGCAAGGACATCAGATGATATCCAATCAGCTCCAAGTGCAGATTGGATCAACCATAGGAAGCCAATCATCAATTTGTACCATAAGTTTATGGTCCTGGCTTCCTAACCCAATTGCCTTGGTCTTCCAAGAAGTCCATTCTTGGGGAAGCTGAAAACAGAACTATTTATGGCATGAAGATTCCATGATATAAGACAGCGTGTCAGGATTCCAAGTAACATCCCCAATGAAAGAAGACTCCAAGCCTCAAAGTACCTCAAAGTTCCATTTTATTAGAGATGTCATATTGGCCCATCTGGAAAAACCCAAATCTGAAAGCTTCTGGGTTTTCCTCACCCAAAAGAAAATTCAAGATCTTGCCCACATCTTCCACATGTCCACCACAGCTCCAATCAGTTCTTTCCCGGATAGAAGACATCCTCCCATTTCTTCTTTGCACAGATGCCGGACACCATGGTCTTGAACTTCTCTTAAGAAGTTTGTTATGGCTATCTCTACTTCACTCATGCAATTCCCCACAGTGACTTAAATGGGTGAAATGAAATAACACAGGCCTGGCTGAATTGAGATCTTCCGCACATTATTATTCCTCCCACAAATTCTTCCACCAAGTGCGTACATAGAATATTCTGGAAACTTAAGTGACCTGGACCAGACTACCTTGATTAACCAGATCCAAGATAACCCGTTCCACCTCACTCCATTTTCCTTTTGCAGTGACAATGTTTCTTTGTTAGCCCTAAACACCGACTCCATTTTGAATAAGCAAATGGGAAACGGCAGAGTTCTGTCTGTTTACCCAATAACAGACATTAAATTCAAGCCATTCGCCTCACGAGCTCTCATTTCCCTTCTCGTCGTTCAATTCCCTCATGATACCATCTGATCATTCCTTCGCCCCTTGCTTTAACAGTTTGGGGTTTTTTGCTCCTGCTCCCCCCTCCCCTTTTAGGCCATTCTCCACAATTGTGATGCTCAGCATGGATTAAAGAAATAAATAAATAACCAAACCACTTCCTCACATCTGTTCCAAATTTGTTTCTCTTTAATTTCCATTTACGCTTCCCTATCCTAACATCTGTGTCACTCTGAAAACAGTAACTCAGGCTGACGCATCCAGTACCATTTAAGATTTTATATTCCCCAGCTAGTAGTCTCTTCTTAACCGTGTAGTGTTTGTTGAGCACTTACTCAGGAGTTGGTTTAGAATTGTCTCTGAGCTGTAATTCATTCACTCTACAATGTGAATGTATTATCTTAATTTGGTCTACCGTGCTTTTCAGGATATAAATGCCTTACAGCTTTCTGTTCCTTCAACCTGACAGATCCGTGGCACTTTTCACTGGTGGCTGAACAAGGAGAATTTGATGAAATCTCATTTGAGTCCAAAGAAGACTCAATGGAATTTTGGTCACCACTATATATATAAAAAAGATGTTGAGATTCTGGAAAGAGTGCAGTGAAGATGACTACATGGGTGGAGACTAAATCATATGAGGAACAGTTGCAGGAACTGGGTATGTCTAATTCATGGGTCAGCAACCTGAGGCTCTGGAGCCGGATGTGGCTCTTTCACCCCTCTGCTGTGGCTCCCTGTCACTCAAAATATAAGTCACAACCACCAAAGAGCGACACCCACCAGCATGCGATTTATTGAGCTTTTCAACCCCCGGTAGGCCAACCATGGATAAATCCAAGAAAAGAAAAGTTTCAGAAGAAAACAGAACATTTAATTCAACTATATATGCTAGTTTGTGGCCGCTCAAGAAATAGTCAGGCACAGGAAGGGTTTTGTGGCTCCCAGTGTTTTTTTTTCTGTGGGAAACAGGTCCAAATGGCTCTTTGAGTGTTTAAGGTTGCAGACCCCTGGTCTAGTTTAATGAAAAGAAGGACTAGGGGAGACATGATAGCAGTGTTCCAATATTTCAGGGGTTGCCACAAAGAAGAGGGAGTCAAGCTATTCTCCAAAGCACCTGAGGGCAGGACAAGAAGCAACGGATGGAAACTAATCAAGGAGAGAAGCAACCTAGAACTGAGGAGAAATTTCCTGACAAGGAGAACAATTAATTAGATGAATAACTTGCCTCCAGAAGTTGAGGGGGTTCCAACACTGGAAGTTTTTAAGAAGAGATTTTTGATCAAGCTAAGACAACTAGAGATTGGAAAAAACATTTGTCTGAAATGGTATAGGGGTTTTCCTGTCTGAGCAAAGGGTTGGACTAGAAGACCTCCAAGGTCTCTTCAACTCTTTTATTCTGTTAAGATTTTTTTTTTTTCATTCAGGAACTTCTATACCTGACATTTAGGGCATCTAAAGTGTTTTGCGTTTCATTGACTGGTATAAATGCATAATTGTTCAGATCCGATTCAATATAGAATAAAGGCCTTTTCTCTGAAGGATCATAATCTACCATGCTGGGCCAGTGTTTGTTTGTTTGTTTGTTTGTTTAAAATATTTATATAGCTGCCCACCTTTCAGCCAACTCTGTGTGGCTCCCAGAGTTGGTAGGTTAATTGATAGGTTGATGGGTAAAAGATGATTCATCTTTTCAGTGTAGAGATAGTGACTGCCCCAGAGTTCAAAACTGGCCCAGTTTCTTCCCTACCAAAGGGAGTTCCTCCAGTATGTCAATCAATTCTAAATTGATTGATGGATTGTCCGTCACCAAGACACAGAATTCAAAAATGCAGCACACCATTAATGAATGCATAAGTGATATTATATACATATTATATATGTATGTAATATATAATAAAAGAGGGCTGTGAAAATATCTACAGACCCCTTGCATCCTGGACATAAAGTGTTTCAACTTGTACACTCAAAACAATGCTATAGAGCACTGCACACTGGAACAACTAGACACAAGGACAGTTTTTTCCCGAACGCCATCACTCTGCTAAACAAATAATTCCCTCAACACTGTCAAACTATTCACTAAGTCTGCATTAGTATTACCATTAGTCTTCTCATCATTCCTATCACCCATCTCCTCTCACTTATGACTGTATGACTGTAACCTTGTTGCTTGTATCCTTTCAATGTATATTGATTGGTTCCTAATATGATTTGATTGCTTATTTGTACCCTATGACTACCATTAAGTGTTGTACTTTATGATTCTTGACGAATGTATCTTTTCTTTTTATGTACACTGAGAAGATATGCACCAAAGACAAATTCCTTGTGTGTCCAATCACACTTGGCCAATAAAGAATTAGAATAGAATAGAATAGAATAGAATAGAATAGAATAGAATAGAATAGAATAGAATAGAATAGAATAGAATAGAATAGAATAGAATAGAATAGAATTCTTTATTGGCCAAGTGTAATTGGACACACAAGGAATTTGTCTTGGTGCATCTGCTCTCAGTGTACATAAAAGAAAAGATACGTTCATCAAGAATCATAAATAAATTTTAAATAAAGAATTCTATTCTGTTCGATTCGATTCGATTCGATTCGAATCGATTCGATTCTATATATAAAACCAAGAAATGCATGTTAATATTTCATTGAAGGCACCAATCTTCTAAAACTATGAATAAACATTTTCCTATTGCTTTCAAAACATCTTGGTTATTGGTCATTTAGCCATTTCCTAATTTCCTAATAGCAATTAATAGACAGAGATTGAAGACATAACTGTCTTGTGCAAACAACAGGAAGGCTTCCTTCATTAATAAATCATCTTTTGGCCCCGTTCAGTTTGATACTTGTTTTCATTCCTCCTCCTCCTCCTTCTCCCCTTTCCTCTTCTCTCTTTCTCCTTTTTCTTTCTCTCCTCCTTTTTCTTTGAGCTGCTGTAGCTTGGCAACCTGACTCATTCGGTTAATAGTCAGTGTGTGAACAGTCCCAAAGCCAAACCATCTGGGTGGAATTAATAAGCTACCCAGAGAAATGGATGAGAATGGCCTGCCGTAATTAACAGGTAGGTGAAATACATTTAACAGATTGTTATAATTAATATGTCAGTTGCTGATTCCACGCGAAATGGAATTGCAAACACAAGACATTAAGCAAAGTTATTCTCCAGTAATTGAACCCTCCTCTTCTATAAAAATCTGGCCAAAGAACCAGCAGAGTTCACCATCAGTAAAATTGATCCCAACATTAAGGATATTGGATACAAAAGGCAAAGCCATATAAGCTCCGAATAGGACATCGCAAACTACAGGTTTCCTCATTCAGAATTTAATATCGAGGGTTTATTGGTTTATTTATTGGTTCAATTTATATGCTGCCCTTCTCCGGAGACTCAGGGTGGCTTACAATGCATTAAGCAATGGCCTTCATGTTTTTGTATATACCAGCTTAGTAGGGCTTTCGCTGCCAACTCCCTCCCCCAGCGGTGTTCTTTTTTTTTTTTTAATTTGATTTATATGCTGCCCTTCTCCGGAGACTCAGGGCGGCTTACAATGCGTTAAGCAACAGCCTTCATACTTTTGTATATTTATACAAAGTCAGCTTATTGCCCTCACAAACTGGGTCCTCAATTTACCTGCCTTAGAAAGGATGGAAGGCTGAGTCGACCTTGAGCCTGGCTAGGATTGAACTTGCAGAAATTGCAGGCAGCTGGATGTTAATTGCTGCCTTTAGTAGGAGGCATTAGCCCCCTACGCTACTCAGGCTCCTTTTTTATACAAAGTCAGCTTATTGCCCCCACAATCCGGGTCCTCATTTTACCTACCTCGGAAGGATGGAAGGCTGAGTCAACCTTGAGCCTGGTGAGATTCAGACTTGCAGTAATTGCACGCAGCTGGTGCTACTTAACAGCACTTTAATCTGCTGCGCCATCAAGGCTCTTTAATTTTAAATTTAAATATTGGAAGGCAGCTATCATGTCTCCCCTGGTCCTTCTCTTCACTAGCTAACCATGCCCAGTTCCTGCAACCGTTCATTGTATGTATTATCCTCCAATCCAGGGGTGAAATCCAGCAGGTTCTGACAGGTTCTGGAGAACCAGTAGCGGAAATTTTGAGTAGCTGAGAGAACCGGCAAATACGAGCTCTGGCTGGCCCCAGAGTGGGGTGGGAATGGAGATTTTGCAATATCCTTCCCCCAGGAGTGGGGAGGGAATGGGGATTTTGCAGTATCCTTCCCCTGAAGTGGGGTGGGAATGGAGATTGTGCGGTATCCTTCCCTTGCCATGCCCACCAAGCCACACCCACCCAGCCACACCATGCCCACCACGCCATGCCCACAGAATTGGTAGTAAAAAAAAAATTGGATTTCACCACTGCTCCAGTCCCCTCATCATCCTGGTTGCTCTTCTTTGCACTCTTTCTAGACTCTCTACATGCTTTTTATAGTCTGGTGATTGATACGATGAGAATTCATGGCCTGACAGCAACCCTACGCCCTTTTCCTGCAGAACGAATGTTGTTTCTACATTGGCAGCTGCTTCATAAGCCGTAGAATAGCGCTGGACTCTGTTTACACAGAACTGGGACATATTTTGGAGACACGGAGGGACGTTGCTCTCCCTCTTCTTTCAAGTGACTCCTGTGACAAATTTGCCTAGCAAAGTTATTAAGTTCCATTTCTTTCTACGGCTTCAGGAGAGGCACCATTCATCTTCGTTGGATAGCCTCCTGGGTATTTTAGGCTGAACTGAAGCTAACTGTAGCTGTCAGAAGATCTCCCGGATACAATTTCAGTCTGATAGCATTTTTAGCATGATATATTTGTGTGCCTCTTTTTACCGGTTATCTGACATATAAATCTAGAAGCAGGTAGAGAGGAAGAATATTAAATACTAGCAGAGGAAATCTTTACTGCAGAACAGTATTGGGGAACCTAAGTCCTTTGGTCTACAATTGCCTCCCTCTCTCCCTCCCTCTCCCCTTCTCTCTCTCTCTTCTTCTTCCTCTCTCTCTCTCTCCCTCTCTTTCTTCCTATCCCCCTTTCTCTCCCTCTCTTTCTTCCTATCCCCCTTTCTCTCCCTCTCTCTTCCTCTCCCCCAGTCTTCCCCTCCCTCTCCCCCCCTCTCCCTTTCTCTCTTCCTATCCCCACTCTCTCTCCCTCTCTCCCTCTCTCCCTCTCCCACTCCCCCCTCCCTCTCTCCCTGTCTCTCCCTCTCCCTCTCCCTCTCTCTCTCCCCCTCTCCCCCTCTCTCTCCCTTTCCCCCTCTCTCTCCCTCTCTCTTTCCATCTCCCCTTCTCTCTCTTCTTCTTCTTCCTCTCTCCCTCTCCCCCTCTCTCTTCCTCTCCCCCCTCTCTCTCCCTCTCTCTTTCCATCTTGACCTCTCCCTCTCTCTTTCCCTCTCCCCCTTTCTCTCTTTCCACTCTCCCTCTCTCCCTCTCTCCCTCTCTCTCTCTCCCGCTCTTTCCCACTCCCTCTCTCTCTCTCCCTCCCTTAAAAAAAATGCTTTTCTGCAATGTACACCCTGCATTTTAAAACACATATTGAAGATTTGGACCAACCTCTCCCAAACGAGGGGTCTTTTCGATGCATGAAATTTCAAATTCTGTAAAAACCAATCATAAAACACACCACTTTGATAGAAAGGGAGATACAAACAAAAGCCAGCCTTTTAAAATGTATTCGGCATAGCAGTCCGGCATGGGCGAATGCTGAATTATCAGTTTGGTATCTACAAGCGTGCCAAATAGAGATGATGCTTAACTCTGAAACTTTACGGTGTAATAACTTTGTCTTCAAGATTGGGGAAATCTCTCTGTGGTTTTAAGCCTTCAGTTTGGACTTGATTATTTATTTCATTCATTATTCATTGATCAATTTATCATCCAGCAGAAGGCCATAACTTCTCCTCTCACACACTGGAATGCTGAACATACAATAATAATCTTAGGTTACAGAAAGATAGATTCAAGTTGAACATAAGAAATAGCTTCGTAACAAAAAACAGCAATTAAATAGAAGAATCAATAACCATGGAAAGTGGTACATCCATCCCTTTGATGGATATATTTAAGGAGAGACTAGACAACCACTGGTGGGGATGCTTTAAAACAAGGGTCTCCAGACTTGGCAGCTTTAAGACTTGTGAACTTCAACTCCTATAATTCCCCAGTCAGCGTGGTGTCCAACCTCGGCAACTTTAAGACTTGTGGACCTCAACTCCCAGAATTCCCCAGCTAGGGGAATTCTGGGAATTGAAGTCCACAAATCTTAAAGTTGCCAAGTTTGGAGACCCCTGCTTTATAGTTAAGTTTTTTGTGTGCTAAATGTTCACATCTAATGTCATCATTTAGTGAAATGACCAAAGGTTCCTACCTTGGAGAAATATGGATTCTAAATCCATATTCTCTGCTAGCATTCAGGCTTCTGCTTTTTAAATGAAACTCCTTATGATGGGTCCTTCCTTCCTTCCTTCCTTCCTTCCTTCCTTCCTTCCTTCCTTCCTTCCTTCCTTCCTTCCTTCCTTCCTTCCTTCCTGAATGTATTGCATCATACTATTTACCATTTTAATGCAATTCTAATAATTCAAACTTCCTGATTTGATGTGAGAAGGAAAATACCAAATTCACATCTCCAGATTTTATAGCCAGTCAATCAATCAATCAATCAATCAGAATAGAGCTGGAAGGGACCTTGGAGGTCTTCTAGTCCAACCCCCTTTTCAAGCAGGAGACCCTACACAATGCTCAGTCCCTGTTCTACTCCTTATTAAAGGCTGAAATAGGTGCTGAGATTTAAATTCTTCAATTTACACATTACTGATTTGGTGGGTTTTGTTTAGGGTTAGGTTAGGGGGTTGGGGTTTCTCCCCGCCCATAGAAAAATAAAGCCGAAGGAAAGATTAGCAGACAGAACTCCTTTTCTTTTCTTCTCTTCTCCTCATGAGATCCAATAAGCTCTTCGCAGAGGTAGCTTCATCTTTGTTGATTTCATCTCAAGCGCGCGAAGCTTATTTACAAGCAAACTGTCTGCTGAATATCTTAAGACTGAAAGAATCATCCACCTGCTGTGCTTACCCACAGAAAAATGCTAGAGCACTGGATGGATAATCATTTCAGCAGGCCCTTCAGCACAGTCATGCTAGAAAGTTTAAACACAATTGTTATCAGTTGTGATTACGCTGGGTTTTGAAGACATTTGGCTTGTTTAAGGCTTCGGTACGTAGCAGCAAAGCCCAATTTCTCTCCGTGGTTATCGAAGTGGTTAAACTGCACTTCGGCTATCGAATAGTTGGGATGAATCATAGAATTGAATTGCTCCAGCATATAGAATCAAAGAGAAAGATTGTTCCCTCTACATGGAAACAAAATACTCGGAGTTTCTAAGTATTCTAGCCCTACATTCTAAAAGATCCATCTCATCCTGGGCACCCTTTTTTTTTTTTTTTGAACTTTTACCATCTGGCAGATGGTACAGGATAATAAAAACAAGGACAAATAGGCTGAAAAACAGCTTGGTGTGGCAGGGGAAGGATACTGTCAAATCTCCATTCCCACCCCACTCCAGGGGAAGGTTACTGCAAAATCCCCATTTCCTCCCGATCAGCTGGGATTTGGGAGGTAGAGAATAGATGGGGGCGGGGCCAGTCAGAATTTTTACTACCGGTTCTCCGAACTCCTCAAAATTTCCGCTACTGGTTCTCCAGAACTGGTCAGAACCTGCTGAAACCCACCTCTGGAGCAGGCTATTCTACATGATTTGCAACCTGTCTTTTAAGCTACCTGCTATAATTGATGGTTATTCACTTCATCTTCAGTAAAGGAAGTCTAAGATGAAAGATCTTCTTAACACAGCTATACATTTTTGCCATAAATAGGATGGCTTTTCAAAATCTCCCCTTCAGGTGAATTAAATTCTGAACTCACCCAAAATATAATCCATCCCTGGTTAGAATTAGGCCTCAATTTTTTTTCTAAACCCACATCAAGATCACTGCAACATAGGCAGTAATAAGCACAACTGGGCTTCTAATTTTCAGTTGTGGCTGCATATCTCGATACAATGGAGGTTATAAAGAAAAACCCTGAAAATTACAAGTAGGAGAAGAGAAATACATTTTTCTCCCTGCTTTGATGAAAAAGTCATAACAGTTTCTCATAAAGATGGGAGTCAAATCATGAGAAATATATTGGATGTCATGGGGCAGAATAGATAGTCACAACGCTATTTTAATTATATGGTTTTTTTAATTAAAAAAAACATTTCTAGCAATGCCTCAATAAGCTAATTTGTAGTTATTTAACATGATAAGGAAAGATAAGTTGATTGGGTGTTTTTGAAGATAAAAATATAACTGACAGATCACCTTTTGATCTCCGGATTGAAAGCTGAGGTTCTGAGGAATGTCTTTTGTTATCTTCAGCTGGGTATCATTGTCGTACAAAACCAAAAGGAAGCAAAATGTATAAAACAGTGACTTTAACCAATTGTGTAACTCTTTAGTGGTCACCCAGGGGTAACAATGTCCAGATTTAAAGGGAATGTTCAAGGAAAAGGAAGAGGATGGTCTTGAATGGCAGGCAGGTAAGGAAACTCTAATCAGTAGAGCATCGGTGGTTTTCCCCCTTCAATGGGTGGCAAATAAATTTAATAAAGAAAGAAATAATGACATTTTTGAAGCACAGACAAATGCTCAAGGAAAAATGTGAGGGAGAAGCTTTCATCCTTGGAGACATCAGGTGAAACAAGATCAAAAATGATTAGGGGACTGGAGGCTAAAACATATGAAGAACAGTTGCAGGAACTGGGTATGTTAGTTTAATGAAAAGAAGGACTAGGGGAGACAGGATAGCAGTCTCAGGGTTTGCCCCAAAGAAGAGGGAGTCAAGCTATTCTCCAAAGCACCTGAGGGCAGGACAAGAAGCAATGGGTGGGAAGGAGAGAAGCAACTTAGAACTATGGAGAAATTTTCTGGCAGTGAGAACAATTAATCAAAGGAACTGCTTGTCTCCAGAAGTTGTGATTGCTCCATCACTGGAGGTTTTTAAGAAGAGATTAGACAGCCATTCTATTCTATTCTATTCTATTCTATTCTATTCTATTCTATTCTATTCTATTCTATTCTATTCTATTCTATTCTAGTCTAGTCTAGTCTAGTCTAGTCTAGTCTACTCTAGTCTAGTCTAGTCTAGTCTAGTCTAGTCTAGTCTAGTCTAGAACAGAACAGAATTCTTTATTGGCCAAGTGTGATTGGACACACAAGGAATTTGTCTTGGTGCATATGCTCTCAGGGTACATAAAAGAAAAGATACGTTCATCAAGAATCATAAGGTACAACACTTAATGATAGTCATAGGGTACAAATAAGCAACTGTCAAGTATTTGCAAGTCATTGGCACATATGTCATACAGACACTAGTGGAGGTAGAAAGTGCCTCCACCCCTGTGTGGAAAGGAGGGGCTTACACCGAGTATAAAACCCCCTCTAACCTTTCCACCATGCTCTCTCTTTTGATCTTTGATCAGGGTAGCTACACACGCTGTGTGCCCTCTACCCTATAATGAATATGAAGACAACCTTGTGTATATAGTTAATATGTTGTGTTATTTGAATAAATACATTTAAGACATTTATTCAGGCATCTGTCTTTGGACTCTTCTATGCTCCTAGCATAGAAGAGTCCAAATTCTACGATCCCAAATTCCACAGCAACTACTCTACTCTACTCTACTCTACTCTACTCTACTCTACTCTACTCTACTCTACTCTACTCCACTCCACTCCACCCCACCCCACCCCACCCCACCCCACCCCATCCCATCCCATCCCATCCCATCCCATTCCATCCTATCCTATCCTATTCTGTTAGATCCCAGCTAGATCTATATAACCACTGATGACCAGCACAAATAGCCAATAGGATTCCACCTTAGCCGATAAAACTGATAGCTCATCAGCTGGACATAGGCAGCCAGTTATTCTGTAATCCACCTATAAACCTGCGAACTCTTTTGTCAGTCAGCCTAAGACAATATATTATGATATAACCATCTCGTGTTCTCCAAAATTCCATCTAAATGTTGATATATATGTCCTTCCGAATGTTCTCAATATTTTGGTCCCTGGTTTTTGATTTTTTTTCCCCTGCTCTTCCACAACTTTAAGTGAAGACTTCTTACTTCCAGCTGTCTTTTAGTAGAAGTTGACTATAATTGCACTTACTTTATTGTGGAGACATTTATGATTATTCCTCTCCCGAGCCCTTTGACGGATGTGTGGCTTCGAATTTAGGTTACTCCTCAAAGAAGCCACCTGTTGGGATGTAGCAATTAAATAATGTGAAATTGCAGCCATGCCAACAGAAGAGTTGTCGAGTTTTACCAAAGCTAGTTCTTTCTCTGAACATAATAACAGTAAATTTCTAGAGTCCTGTAGAGCAATATCCATTAGATTTATAATGTTGCAATTCCCTACCCAACTAGTTTTGCCTGAGGGTGAGTATATTACATTTCATCACAGTTTCATTTTCTCCCACAGATGAGAAATGGGATTGCTATCGCAGTTATATAGCATGCATGTGTTAAATCTGATCTCTAATAAAATCAAACACATCACAACTCATAGTACTTTAGCACAGTGTCGGCAAAATGAAACACCATCTGTCATCGTGGAGAGATTGCCTTATTATAACACACACACACACATTAAGAAAAAAAAAACCCCAACCACCCTGACTGCTTGGTGTGAACTTTGTGATTTAATAAATGGGTAAATGGAAACCGATAATTACAATCTTATTTATTTTAAGTTATGAGTTTAAGCTGCAAAAAATATATGTATATTGAAGTATAATTTAATTAATTGCAGGATGGAGTGTTAATGTTAAAAAGCAAATATTTAGAATGCGAGTCTAAATTTAAAAGAGATGCAAAATGAGAACGAGAGGGAGGCGAATGGATTCAGAGGGCTGCCAAAATCCCGAATAAAAATGGAAGCTGAAGATAGACAAAATTCCTGCCAAAACTGAGGCCATTTTAGCATCCCAGCGAATCGTTGTTAAAACAACCTACGGTGTCAATCAAGAAGGGATTTTGGAAAAAAACAAACAAACAAATCCCAGTCATGTTACAATGACTTCGGTCTGATACTCTATTGTTTAATAGTACAGCAGGATTTGCTTATTAATTGTAACTTGGCTTTTCTTTCAGAGTTTCTGCGGTCAGTATACAGGTAGTATACCTTGATTTATGGCCATAACTGAACCAGGGGTGAAATCCAGCAGGTTCTGACCGGTTCTGCTTTTCATTCATGCTCTACAAAAGTGGTTGGAGAATTAACTGCTTAGCAAAGGAGAGAGAGAGAGATGATGGATGGATGGAGAGCTAGAGATGGGGAGGGAGAGAGATGGAGAAATAGGTCAAGCAAGATGATAGATTGTAGATGATATAGATAGATAGATAGATAGATAGATAGATAGATAGATAGATAGATAGATAGATAGATAATGATGGATGGATAGAGAGAGAGATGAGAGAGAGATAATGAGAGAGAGGTAATGAGAGAGACAGACAGAGATGGATGGATGGATGGAGAGCTAGAGATGGGAAGAGAGAGAGATGGAGAAATAGGTTAAGCAAGATGATAGATTGTAGATAGATAGATAGATAGATAGATAGATAGATAGATAGATGATAGATAGATAGATAGATAGATAGATAGATAGATAGATAGATAGATAATGATGGATGGATAGAGAGTGATGAGAGAGAGAGAGAGAGAGAAATAATGAGAGAGATAATGAGAGAGAGATGGATGGATGGATGGATGGATGGATGGATGGATGGATGGATGGATGGAGAGCTAGAGATGGGGGGAGAGAAAGAGATGGAGAAATAGGTTAAGCAAGATTATATTGTAGGTAGGTAGGTAGGTAGATAGGTAGGGAGAGAGAGAGAGAGAGAGAGAACAGGCATGCTTTGTTGGCAGGAAGTATGAGGCATAAAACCTACAGTAAAATAGAGCCAGGGTATTACAGAATGAGAATATAACTTCTGTGATTTAAATCATAGAAAACCGCTGTGAATTAGGGTGAGCAATCATGAGCTAGATGAATCCTCTTTTATTCTACTGACATGGGGCAGGCCATTGTCCAGTTGCTGAATATATATATTTGATGTCAAAGGAAGGTTTCAATATTCCCAGATATTTCCAGGCGAACGCATTGGCTAACAAGTGAGAGAGAGAGAAGGCCTCCATTGGAATTCCTGCTATCCATCGAAAGGAGCCCTGCAAGACTAGATATCAGGCTGTTTTGGCAGCTGCTGAAATCAAAAGTAACTTCTTGCACGCAAAACTCTCAGAAAATCTACCATTAGCAAAACTTATTGAAATGAAAAGGATGGGGTTACAAGGATTTCAGAACCTGAGCTCTTTCTATGTTCTTCTTCTTCTTGTGCCATATCCATCATCGGAGGTTGGCGATCATGTTGGCGATCCTATTTTTATCAACAGCCGCATGAAAAAGCACTGCTGAGTTTTGTCCAGACCAGTCCCTTAGATTTTGAAGCCACAATGTTCTTCTTCTGCCTGGACCTCGTTTGCCTTCAATCTTTCACTGGAGGGTTAAGTGAAGAATGCCGTATTTTTCCGGGTGTCGCATCACATAGCAAAATATTCTAATAAATATTCTTTCTATATAGAATCAATTTATCAGGCAACTCATTAGAAGGGGGACTTTTTCCAGCGTCTTTCTAATAGCCTTACTTTGATCTGTCAAGGAGATGGGTTGGATAAGAACGAAAGTGGTGGTTGACTCTTTAGAAATCATTCTCCGGAATCGTCATCATGAGTCTGGGACTCCACCATTTCACCAAATGAGCAAGGAAGAGTCTCAGGTGGTTTAATGTTTAATTTCCACTAATGGCTGTCTCGGGATGCAGATGTGAGACAGAATTATGCTTCGAGCCTCCAAGGATAGAAATGGAATTGTATCGTGCTCCAGTTCTGAAGGCTAAAACCATGGTGCTTCGGAATGCAGGCAAGGATGAATGTCACAACTTCTTAAACCAAATACAACTTGCCCCAGAGCTGTGTGACACCTATGGAAAATGGCTGTGCAACCTCCCCGAAAAAGATGCAGGTACTTTCAGGAGTCAGAGGATGTTGCTCAGTAAGGGCCCTCATGCACTCCAAAGAATCTTCTCCCTCTGTATGCAAAACTACTATACAGCCATATTTTATATGTCAGTGTCAATCCATGTGGACAGATGACAGACAGAAGATATAGACATACATAGACACACACACACACAGAGAGAGAGACAGACAGACAGAGATGGATGGATGGATGGATGGAGAGCTAGAGAGCTAGAGATGAGGGAGAAAGAGAGGTAGAGAAATAGGTCAAGCAAGATGATAGATTGTAGATATATAGATAGACATATGATAGATAGATAGATAGATAGATAGATAGATAGATAGATAGATAGATGATAGATAGATAGATAGATAGATAGATAGATAGATAGATAGATAGATAATAGATGAAGATAACAGAAAGATAAATCTAAAAAGAAAATTAAATAATCCTTTGGAAAGAGATGGAAAAAGCAAAGTAAAGTAGCTACTTTGCTATGTTTTGACTTCTCAGTATTTTGAAAAATTAATTTTAAAATACCATAGATATTGTAGACAATAAAATATGCTTTTCCCCCAACGTTTTTAGCGGTTTAGAGCGTTTTAGAATTGATGGTCTTATTTTTTTTTCTTCCCTTGACAGCTGTTCAAATTATATTTAAGAGATGGCAGAATATGTGCTCCTTTCTTAATAAATGAAGCTATTTGACAGGGTACATTTTAACTTTAAACTAAATTTGAGAACTATAAAAAGAATAATTAATCAACTGTGATATAATTTGTACAACCATCCATAAAGCAGGGTTAGATATTTTCAAATTATAGTAATACAGGGGGGGAAAAACCATTATCTTTCCGTGAAATGTTATTACACTTTTTTTCCTAATATCTCTGTCTGTATTGCTAAACCCCCTGTCTATTATACGATAATTTATCCTTCTCTTGAATTACCTGCAAAGACTGTAAAACATTCTGCTCTGACATCAAATTGCTAACATGATGGCCAATCCTATCAGCAGGAGCTCATCAGCAAAATCAGGGAGTAAAATCTTTTTATAGGAGTCTTCAGGTTGGTTAAATGCCATGAAGCCATTTCTACAGAATGCGGGCACGAGATTTTGCCCATGGAATTTATCCAAAGATTATCACTCTAACAGCAAATCCATATTTACTATTTACTATTGGGCCCATCTCAAGCATGGCTGAGTTTCCATTTCCAGGAGCATAGGAAATGATGAGTTTTGTCTTCACCCTATTCCAGTGGTAGGATTCAGCTGCTTCAGGCCGGTTCGGGAAAACCGGTTCTTAAATTGCTGGTTGGCCCTGCCCCTCCCCTTCCAGGAATCCCCACATGCCCTGTTTTCACTCCCAGGTAAGTGCAGGAAGGCCTAGTTGGCCCAAAACAGGACACGGGGGTGCGGCGCTCCTCTCCCCTGCAGCCTGGTTTTGCTCCCAGGAGGGGAGTCAAGAGTCAAATGTATGTTTAGAAGCTTTGTATAAAAGTGTTCCAATATCTCAGGGGCTACCATAAAGAAGAGGGAGTCAAGCTATTCTCCAAAGCACCTGAGGGCAGGACAAGAAGCAATAGATGGAAACTAATCAAGGAGAGAAGCAACCTAGAACTAAGGAGAAATTTCCTGGCAGTGAGAACAATTCATCAGTGGAACAACTCGCCTCCAGAAGTTGTGAATGCTCCAACACTGGAAGTTTTTAAGAAGATGTTATATAACCATTTGTCTGAAGTTCTGCCTAAGCAGAGGTTGGATAGAAGACCTCCAAGGTCCCTTCCAACTCTGTTATTCTATTCTATTCTATTCTATTCTATTCTATTCTATTCTATTCTATTCTATTCTATTCTATTCTATTCTATTCTATTCTATTCTATTCTATGTCAAAGTTTCGGTTTCATCCTCTATATTCTATTCTATTCTATTCTATTCTATTCTATTCCATTCTATTCCATTCTATATACAAACTCTCGACCCTGCATAATTTAAAATGGCCTCACAGAAACACAAATCCTGATCTAAACTTCGAAAGAAAAATTCATATCTAAAAATAAAAACATTGATAGCTATCGGTCATCCTATCTCCTGGATACCAGTTGGGAGACATAACCGACTAAGGTATAAGAGAATAAAAGCAAGGAAGCTGTGTTGTTTGTGTTTAATCTTTCAGATGAATTGCCGAGTGGTTCTTGTTGTTATTGTTGTTACTTCTCAAGCCATTGTTGGAAGCCATCATTTAAAAAAAAAAAACAAATTGCAATAAAAATACAATTTCCAGCCCAACTTTATTTTTACATTTGAGAAAACGGTCTCAAAGGACTTACATTTTTCTCTGCATATGATATGGCGGCACAAAAGCAACATGTTGCTTATGTTTGTAAGGAAGATAAAAGCGAAAGCAACAGTGTTCAGCGAGAAAGTGGGAAGAATAGGGCTCCCACTGAGAACTGAAATTGCACAAAATCTTTTTCAGGTATTGCATTAAAGAATCTTCTTGGAGGATTAGTCTTTTGTCTTCTTCGGGCCCAGTCAGCCATGTGCTGTGTGGGGTCCCAAAAAGTCTCTTTTTCAAATTTCAGCTGGACTAGTAACTTGGCAAGGCACCATCTACATAACCTCAGCGATCCACCCGACCAGTCATTTCATTGACAATAGGTAAAGGTAAAGGTTCCCTTCGCACATATGTGCTAGTTGTTCGCAACTCTAGGGGGCGGTGCTCATCTCCGTTTCAAAGCCGAAGAGCCAGTGCTGTCCGAAGACATCTCCATGGTCATGTGGCCAGCATGACTCAATGCCAAAGGCGCACAGAACGCTGTTCCTTTCCCACCAGTGGTGGGTTCTACTTACCTTTACTACCAATTTGCAATGGGGCCGTACATGCAGACTCGCTTTGCTCACACACTTCCTGATGACGTCAGGATCGGTGGGTGGAGCCTCCCACCGGTTTACCTACCGGTTCTATAGAACCAGTCCAAACTGGGGCAACCCACAAATGCTTCCCACCAAAGGTGGTCCCTATTTTTCTACCTCCATTTTTTACGTGCTTTCGAACTGCTAAATTGGCAGAAACTGGGACAAGTAACGGGAGCTCACCCCGTTATGGGGCACAAGTGATTCGAACCGCGGAACTGCCGACCTTTCGATCGACAAGCTCATTGACAATACAGATAGTCAATCAATCAGAATAGAGCTGGAAGGGACCCTGGAGGTCTTCTAGTCTAACCCCCCTGCTCATCCATTGTTGGAAACTAATCGAGGAGAGAAGCAGCCTGGAATTCAAGGTCGTAGTCCTTGACCTATGACCACAATTGAGTCCAACATTTCTGTTGTTAAGCCAGGCAGTTGTTAAGTGAGTTTTGCCCCATCTTACGACCTTTCTTGCCGCAGTTGTTAAGCGAATCACGGCAATTGTTAAGTTAGTCACACGGTCCTAAAGTGAATCTTGCTTTCGTCATTGACTTTGGCAGAAGGTCGCAAAAAGGGATGACGTGACCTCAGGACGCTGCAAACCATCATAAATACGAATCAATTACCAAGGCTGGTGGCACAGCAGCTTAAGCAGCAGCTTAAGTGGTGTTAAAGTGCAACCAGCTGCCTGCAATTACTGTAAGTTCGAATCTCACCAGGCTCAAGGTTGACTCAGCCTTCCATCCTTCCGAGGTAGGTAAAATGAGGACCCGGATTGTGGGGGCAATAAGCTGACTTTGTATAAAAAAGAACACCGCTTGGGAGGCGGGGTGAAAGCCCTACTAAGCAGGTGTATACAAAAGCATGAAGGCTATTGCTTAACGCATTGTAAGCCGCCCTGAGTCTCCGGAGAAGGGCGGCATATAAATTAATTTTTTTTTAAAAAAAGCATCTGAAATTTGGTTTGTGACCATGGAGATGCTGCAATGGTCATAAGTATGAAAAACGGCCATAAATCACTTTTTTTCAGTGCGTTTGTAACTTTGAATGGCCACTAAACACACTGTTGTAAGTAAATAACAATCTGTAATAATGGCCCCCATTGACACCTTCAACCAAAAACTCCAAACCAGTGTTTCAATTCGAAGATGGGTGGACTTCAGTCCCCAGAATGCTCCCAGCCGGAGTGGAGAATTCTGGGAGTTGACGTCTACCCATCTTCAAATTGCCAACATTAAAAAACACTGCTCTCAACTGAGAACTGCAGCGACTATAAGTCACTGTAATAAATTGCAGGGGGGGGGGAAGTATCAAAATTAATGAAATGCGAGACTAAATGGATCCCCTTTGGGATAAATATTCCTTTATTTCCAGATCAATATCACCAACAATAAATATGGAAGGAGAATGTTGATTCTCACTGTGTTTTGTCCATTCAGCACTCAGAATGGAATTTATTTTCTTTTATATGAGCAGCTGTGCATTCTGGGAAGAAAGAGAGGCTGCCAATCTTTTCTCCCTCAACATCTCCCCCCCCCCTCCCCCGTGTTCTAAAAATAATTTGATATGTACGGCACATATCAAATGTAAAACGGGGTTCTCTAATTGTTTGGTATGCTAATGTACTGTTTGTTTAATTGTGGTGAATCAAGAGAGAGGTGAAAATGCCGGCTCCAAATCGTTTTGCACTTGCTTTAGGTGTTAAAATGAAATTAAGCCCGCTTGTTCCTTCTCTCTCTTCTACCAGGGATAATTGAATGGATCGCTGCAAACAGTTGCGTAGAGTGCACTGCAGGGCAATAAATGTCTATCTGGGCTCGAAAACACAGAACATACCGTACAGAGACATAATCCTGCAAAACAAACTGTAAAATTCTACAGGAACTGTTTGTGACAGAAGCAGGTTAGGCTGCAAATCTGAGAGGGATTGAAAATGAAAACTTGCAGGATGAAAGCACAGTTTATAGATTGCATGTTGTCTGTCAGTCTGTCTATATCATTTTTCTTTCCTCTTTTCTTTATCATCTGTCTGTCTGTATCCTCTCTCTCTCTCTCTCTCTCTCTCTCTCAGACAGATAGACAAGCAGGCGGATGGACAGACAGACAGATGAAATATAGATAAATAGAGACAGACAGACAATGAAATTTAGATAAATACAGACAGACAGACAATGAGGCTACCCCTTGGATTAATGCAAAGATGCATCATTTCAGGGGTGAAATCCAGCAGGTTCTGACAGGTTCTGGAGAACCGATAGTGGAAATTTTGAATAGTTTGGAGAACCTGCAAATACCACCTCTGGCTGGCCTCAGGAGTGGGGAGGGAATGGGGATTTTGCAATGTCCTTCCCCCAGGAATGGGGAGGGAATGGGGATTTTGAAGTATCTTTCTCCTGCCACACCCACCAAGCCATGCCCACCAAGCCATGCCCACAGAACTAGTAGTAAAAAAAATTGGATTTCACCACTGCATCATTTCTGTAAGTTCTTCTGGGATATTAAAGCAACATTGCAAAATTGGGAAGGGAAGGAGATGATTTGCCAGCAAAGGTATGGAATGTTAAGAGCCAATCTGGGTTTAGAAACAACCTTAGAAAATGTGGAGCACTTTTTTCTCCAGTCAATGGAAATTCACTGTGTGATTGTCGATAGAGGTGGATTCTCTTCCACTGTCTCGTATAAATCAGTTTTATTTTACTTTTTGTTGGCAAAACAGGTCAGGTTTTGCATCATAAACCCATTCAATTGAGTTAGCCTGCAAGTGAAAAATGTTTTCCAGGGGGTAGAATTGGAGCAGAAATGAGGTTCTTTTGGTTACATTTTATACTCAGCATGTATTTTATTTTGCACAGCTTGGGCCATATAATATAAATGGTATATATCTCGTGATCTTTTTAAAAAGAGATATGATTGTAGTCAAGCTGTGGAATGCAAAGTCAATTCTTTCGCTCTAAATATGAAAATAAGCCAGTAGAGCCCATTTTCAGGTCTTCTCCAAAAGGTGTAGTCTCTTAGCAGAGTTTTGGACAGGAAGCAGTCAGGAGGGTTCTCACACGTTAATAAATTCATGTCTGCTCCAGTAGTTAAATCCAAATTTCTTTACTACCGGTTCTAGTGGGCGTGGCTTGGTGGGTGTGGCAGGGGAAGGATACTGCAAAATCTCCATTCCCTCCCCACTCCTAGGGGAAAAGTATAGCAAAACCTCCATTCCTACCCCTCTCCAGGGGAAGAATACTGTAAAATCTCCATTCCCACCCCACTCCAGGGGAAGGATATTGCAAAATCCCCATTCCCACCCCACTCCAGGGAAAGGATACTGCAAAATCTCCATTTCCACCACACTGCAGGGGAAGGATATTGCAAAATCCCCATTCCCTCCCCACTCCTGGGTGAAGGATATTGTAAAATCTCCATTCCCAGCCCACTCTGGGGCCAACCAGAGATAGTATTTGCTGGTTCTCTGAACTAATCAAAATTTCCACTACCGGTTCTCTGAACTGCTCAAAATTTCCGCTTCCGGTTCTCCGAACCTGTCAGAACCTGCTGGATTTCACCCATGATCTACTCCCTCTTAGGCTGTATTGTACAGGTACAAGTTAAGAGGGATATTATAAAGTATTATCCAGAACAGAACAAAAAATATGAGTAGCTGCCAACAGATCTTTGATGGAACTGCAATACTGTTGGTTATTTATTTCACTTTTGGATTTTTAGAAAATGTAGCTTCAAATAAAAATAATGAACTCTTAAGGTTCCGTAAAATATAGATTGAAAAACTATGTCTTAGAATAGCCAAGAGCCCATAATAATCATCAGGATAAGCAGTATATCTCCATAGCCAATAGAGCAATGCTGGCTGGGGATTTCCAGCAGCTGAAGTCCACATATCTTAAAGTTGCCAAGGCTGAAAAACATTGTACTATGTGTTTAAAAAGACAATGTTTTGAAATGCTCCATATATTAATAGCAGTACATTAAAGTGGTTAAGGTAAAAGTAAATGTTCCCCTTGCACATATGTGCTAGTTGTTCCCGACTCTAGGGGGCGGTGCTCATCTCCGTTTCAAAGCCAAAGAGCCAGCGCTGTCCGAAGACGTCTCCTTGGTCATGTGGCAGGCATGACTCAACACCAAAGGTGCACTGAATGCTGTTACCTTCCCACCAAAGGTGGTCCCTATTTTTCTACATGCATTTTTACGTGCTTTTGAACTGGTAGGTTGGCAAAAGCTGGGACAAGTAATGGGAGCTCACCCCATTCCGCGGCACTAGGGGTTCGAACCGCTGAACTGCCGACCTTTCGATCAACAAGCTCAGGGTCTTAGCCATTGAGCCACTACGTCTCTTTTATTTATTGAAGTGGTTATAGCCAAGTAAGAGAAAGGAAAGCACTCTGGATACTGATATAACGAAATAACTTACAATGAATATTTTTCAGAATGAAGGAAGGTTAGGAAGCTGGTTAATTAGGAGACGGGTTGCTTAGGAAACTCAACTAGTTCCACTACCTAGTTAGTTGAGCTGAAAAGAAAGCAACTCTTTGGGGTGGGGGTGGGGAAACAGAATTTCAGCTGAGCCAAATTCAGAAGAAAGTGAGTGGCACTGAATGAGATATAATCAAATGAAGAATGGAAGGGAAAGGCCACCGCGAATCAAAAGTGTTCAACAAGAGTTTAATGTGGGCCAAAAAGAGAGAGCTCTTTTCTAGAATAAAATACATTATAAAATACAACTATCATGCTAAGCAGTAGTGGGCAAACTAAAGCCAAAGAGTTGGATTTAAAAAAAAAACATGCATGTAGAATATATGGGAAGAGAGAGAGAGAGATGATATAAGTAGAGATAGAGATAGAGATTATAGAGATAGAGATAGGGAGAGGGGGTGGTGGAGAGAGGGGGAGATGATAGAATAGAATAGAATAGAATAGAATGGAATGGAATGGAATGGAATGGAATGGAGTGGAGTGGAGTGGTGTAGAATAAGATTTAGAATAGAATAGAATAGAATAGAATAGAATAGAATAGAATAGAATAGAATAGAATAGAATAGAATAGAATAGAATAGAATAGAATAGAATAGAGTTGGAAAGGACCTTGGAGGTCTTCTAGTCCAACCCCTTGCTTAGGCAGGAAACCCTACACCACTTCAGACAAATCTTCTTAAAAACTTCCAGTGTTGGAGCATTCACAACTTCTGCAGGCGAAAAGAGAAGTAGAACGAGATAGAGATAGAGACAGATATAGAGATTGATAATTGTAGATAGAGATAGATAGGGATAGAAAGACAGAGTTTGGATTAGAAAATATAGACAGATAGGTGATAGATGATAGATAGATGATAGATAGATAGATAGATAGATAGATAGATAGATGATAGACAGACAGACAGACAGACAGATGGGGGGGGGGAATGATAGTGTTCTGTCCCCGACTCACACACGCACCCCCACAGATGTCCCGGAGTTAATAAGATACAGGACAAAGTCTTTGAAGATAAAGCTAGCCGCAACCCAGTGGCTGGCTGCCAATTCAAACTTTACTCACATAAACAAAGATAAGTCCACAAGCCTTCTGATAAGGCAGAGCTTCAGCAATACAAGAATTAATCCGAATGCAATCCACTTAAGCAGGCACAGTTTCAGCAACACAAAGTCCATGGATGATTTCTAGTTTTGCTCGTCACAAACTGAGTCGGCCACCACACCCACATTTATACCATGTGGGTGTGGTCCAGTGACTCAGCTAATCTCTGGCACACCTCTTCCTCTGCTGCGCACACTTCTCCCTGCGCTGCTGTCGAGGATCCAGCCAGCACTTATCTCCTTTGTCGCTGTCCACCTGTGGCTGCGGGGATGTGCTTGACTCTGGGCCTATCTCTTGGCCTTCGGTATCCTCTGGAGGCATTGCCAGAGAGGAGGGTCCTGGAGAGGGAGGCCTTGCCAACTCCTCTCCCTCACTCTCAGAGTCTGCGTCTGTCGATAGCCCAGGCTCAGGCAATGGAGCCACAACAGATAGATAGATGATAGACAGACATAAATTCAAACATACACAGACAATGGAAGGGGCGCTGGAATGAATCAGAATTCTATAAAATATGTCTATGGGAAGCTGAGTCAAAGAGCCCAGGTGATTGCTTTAGTGGTTAAGATAAAGAACAGGACATTTTTCCAATTACAGCCCATGAAAAACAAGAGGTCAGTGGAACAGACAGCGGAGCCTCTGAGGGGTACCAAGGATAATTTATTGACTGAAGAAATACACTTGGCCAGAAAATATTAAATGGCTTCTTTAAATCAATGTTCATAAAGGAATAAAGTGATATCAGCACTTCTATGATGGACAAGGGAATCCAACTCTTCAGGGAGCTGAACCGATACCAGCAAAAGGCATTACGAAAGAGTCAAAGAGATTGGTGCATTCAAAGCTGGCTCAGAATTTCGCAGAGCGTTTTTGTAAGCTTCCTGTGGGTGAAATCGGGACAACGATGAGAAAAAGACCACAACAGACTGGAGCTGTACATTTTTTTTTTTTTTTTTTGGTCCAAGATACAAAATCTTTGCCAGACCAATTCTTGAATACAGCCCTTCCGGCTGGAACACACACTGTATTTCGGACATTAACATGATTGAGCGGGTTCAGAGCAGTGGTGGGTTTCAAATTTATTTACTACCGGTTCTGTGGGTGTGGCTTGGTGGGCGTGGCAAGGGAAGGATACTGTAAAATCTCCATTCCCACCGCAATCCAGGGGAAGGTTAGTGCAAAATCCCCATTTCCTCCTGATCAGCTGGGACTTGGGAGGCAGAGAATAGATGGGGGCCAGTCAGAGGTGGTATTTATCAGTTCTCTGAACTACTCAAAATTTCTGCTACTGGTTTTCCAGAACTGGTCAGAACCTGCTGAAACCCTCCTCTTGTTCAGAGGTATTTCACGAGAAGAGTACTCCACCCCTCTACTCACAGTAGAATTCCCTATGCCACCAGGCTTGAAATTTTGAGCTTGGACAATCTGGAATTGCTCTGCCTGCAGTCCGATTTAAGCACAATACTCAAAATTGTCTGCTATAACGTCTTGCCTGTCAACGAGCAGTTTGTCTTTAAAAACAACACAAAAAACAATCACACACATATAAAAACAAAACATGTCAAGACATAATGTATTGAACATTACATAACATTAATGGTAATTTTACAGCATTTCATATCAACTTACGTATTTTGCTTTTGTGGTTCTCTATTCTATCATTTCTATTTACTACTCAATAGTAGAATAATCGCATTACTCCAACACATACACACACACACACACACACACACACACATATATATATATATACACATACACATACACATACACATACACATTATAATATTCATTGTTCTTATCTACACATTTACAGATATTCGTTTATATTCCTTCTCATCTTTTCTATTATCTTCTCCGACTGGTATCTTATGATTATATGATCTTGTCGTTCGTATGTACGCTTGTTCCTTGTATGTAGATATTGTTTGTATGTTTGTATGTACACTGATTATATTACCTGGTTGTTTGTATGTACACTGAGAGTTTATGCACCAGAGACAAATTCCTTGCGTGCCCACTTGGCCAATAAAGTATTTTATTCTATCTATTATAAGTGTCAGCTGCGATTCCATAAATAGGGTGGCATAATTTTTTTTTTTAAAGTCCCATATTGCTAAATTGGAGCATCTTTTCGGAGCTGGAAAAAGCAGAAGACCCTCTTAATAATTATATTTCTTTTATAATCGACATCAGGAACATGAGGGATTAGTAACAAAATATACCGTCTCCTTTCCCAAGGTCTGGAAAACAAAGCAATCTGGTCATATTTCAATCCCTTGCTCCAAATAATTAGAACATCACTTGAGTCTCGTTCTGTTTAATGCAAGGTGCTGAGAAGAGGTTTTTTTTTTTTTAATTAAAAGCATTTCCTCTAAATGTTTCCTCCACGCAAGTCATAAAAATTAATCCTGGAAGTGTCAGATACAGCGTAACACCATCTCCGTTTTTTAGTGTATTTTTTTTTCTTTTTTGATACTACTTTTTATTAGATGCCACATGCTGGAACTCTTAACAGAACAGACAGGAAAATGGGGGAAAGCCACAAATGTTTAGACACGTTTGAGCCAACATGGCAGACTGGCTTGGAATGAAACATTTGGAAATTTGCAGGCTCTACCCGGGACATTTGCCTGCTTTGTGAAAATAGGGTCATCCCGCCGTCGATTTTTCAGGAGGGGAAAAAAAGACATTGACAGTGTCATAACGACAAAGGGAGAGAGAATTCGGATGATAAGATAATTCACTTAACAGCACAGCTGAAATCGCAGCGTTGGCACCCAAACGTTTCGTGCTGGGGAAGCAGTAACAAAATACAGGCAGGATATTTTGTCGATCTGATACTTGCTGGATTTCTCAGTGAGTTATAAAGGCCCTATCAATTTGGTCTTCACTTAATCCTCCAGGGAAAGTTTGAAGGCAAATGAGGTCCAGGCAGAAGAAGAACATCGTGGCTTCAAAATCGAAGGGACTGGCTTGGACTAAAACTTAACAGCACTTCTTGTGCGCCTGTTGATCAAAATAGGATCGCCAACACGATCGCCAACGTCCAATGATGGACATGGCACCAGAAGAAGGAGAAGACCAATTTGGTAGAAGTTCTGTCCCGCTCACTGACACACAAACGTCACAATAGTTTTATTAACGTTCCCCAATACAAGTAGCTCTGCACTTACAATACACTTAATGACCATTCCAAGTTACAATGTCAACTGACAAAGCATCCCTGGCATCGGTTGGAAGCCTGACATACAACAGCACTGGAAAAAACAGACTTTATGACTGTTTTTCACTCTTACGACCATTGTGGGTACCCCCACAGTCACGTGATCAACATCAAATGCTTGGCAACTGGTTGGAGTATCCCAGGGTCACGTGATCCCCTTTTGCGACTTTTTTGACAAGCAAAGATGTCCCTCTGGAGCAGAGGTCTTCAAACCTGCCAGCATTAAGACTTGTGGATTTCAACTCCCAGAATTCTCCAGCCAGCATAGCTGGCTAAAAGCACAAACCTAAGAATTGCAAACATTATTTGGCTGCAGTGAACAGTGGTGGGCTGCAACCAGTTTAACAATCGGTTCTGTGAGGGTGGGATTTGCACACACGTGTGCTTAACACACTTGCATGCAGCGTTCAAAATACAGCAATTTGAAGCTCGGCTGCTTACCTTCTAAGGCAGCCCCGGTAAGTAGAACAGCGGAGGCGCAGAAATCAGTTGTACAATTTCCGCACGAATCAGTTGAGCCAGAAAGAAGAAAATATAGGACAGGATAGAGCAGGGATGGGTGGATGGGGCCAGATGATCGTCAGAACTACTGGCTCACACGAATTGGTCTGAATCGGCAGCAGCCCACCACTGGCCGTGAGCCTAAATCTGACCATTCAAGAATTGTTCTGATCATCAAATACTTCCTCTAAAACAGACAAAACATGGGACCCACATTTCTGCAGCACAGGAGGGTGAAGTGACCTAACAAGTCTAGACTGACTTTTGGGGCTTCATTTGAAGATATAATCCCTATATTAAAAATTTACTAGTCACTAGTTTACTAGTCTTTAGCTGAGCTAAAGACAATTTCAGTTTCAACCCTGAAGCTGACCTGACCGGAGTCATCATATTAGAGCTTCAGTGTTGCCACACTGGAGCTGAGAGAAAGGGAGGGAGGATTAGAGATAGCTGGGGTTTTGCAGCCAAAATAAAATACTTTCTCGTGAGACCCAAGGATGCTCTCACACCTGGACCGTGGAAGGAGTAGTGGGGCCAGACACCATCTTGATTGGGCCATGTGACTGATTGCTTGGGGTTGTGGGAAAATTTTCTCTTTTGATTAGGTGAAAACCGCAGGAAACTTCAGAGTCGGTTTTCACCAGATCTGTGCCAATATGATATTTCCAATAGAGCTATACTTTCAGGAATTCACCTGTCTCGGAGTGGGACTACTGTGTTTCCCTGAAAATAAGACCTCCTCGGATAATAAACTCAATCAGGCTTTTGAGTGCATGTGCTAAAATAAGCTCTCCCCAAAAATAAGCCCTCCCCAAAAAATATTTAAATGCCTGCGCAGCCGGTCTCCGCCATTTCCTCTGCTTAGGGTTAGGGAGACAGAGCTGCAAATCAGGTAAGATGGCAAAAGGAGCCCCATCTTGCTCCACCACGCCAAAATAATAAGACCTCCCTGAAAATAAAGCCAAGCACTTATTTTGGGGTTCAGAAAAATAAGACAGGGTCTTATTTTCGGGAAAACACAGTATTACTTGGAACCCTGACATTCAGCTTTCCTCAATGCCTGAGTTAAGATGGTGAGTCAGTACACCAACATCTGTGAATGATACATTGCAGAGGCTTGAAAGCAGTTGGTCTGTTATATTCTAGATGTCACAACAACATCCCACACTCGCAAAAGACAGTAGAGTCACAGAATACATTAGGTTGTTTGACAAGCAAGTCTCGGATTCAAATAGCTGCTCTAATCTAACGCACCAAAGAGATTTCCATCAGAACAAATAGAGACAGTTCTGAAAACAGAAATTGAGACAAGACTGTCTCCATGAAGGGGAAGACAGATCAACATCTGGAGAAGGGCAATTAATGAAATATATTGGGCATTGGGTGATTTTTTTCCCTTTCTGTTGAATATATATATATATATATATATATATATATATATATATATATATATATATATATATATATTCTCAAATTCCTTGATGAGTCACCTTTTGCTTCTCTGTTCTTAGCAAGCAACAGGGAGGAATTAAATGATCAGAAAGATGGTATTTTCTAGGGTTCCTTTAAGAATGGAATGAATGGAATAGCAATAGCACTTAGCTTTACAGTGCTTTCCAGCCCTCTCTAAGTGGTTTACAGAGTCAGCCTCTTGCCCCCAACAATCTGGGTCCTCATTTTACCCACCTCGGAAAGATGGAAGGCTGAGTCAACTTTGAACCAGTCAGAATTGAACTGCTGGCTGTGGGCAGAGCCTGACATAGTGCATTCTAACCATTGTACTAGGAAGGAAGGAAGGAAGGAAGGAAGGAAGGAAGGAAGGAAGGAAGGAAGGAAGGAAGGAAGGAAGGAAGGAAGGAAGGAAGGAAGGAAGGAAGGAAGGGCAATAGCACATAAACTTATATACTGCTTTACAGTCCTCTCTAAGTGGCTTCCAGAGTCAAAGTCAAGAAGAAAGCAGAAATAGGTAAGTCAAATTACAGACAGACCTCCCAGCAAATACACCCAGAGTTTTTCCAGTCAGTTCAACTCCTGGCAGGCCTCTTGTTGGCCAAAATATTTCTGGAAATCACCTCCAAATCACAACCATTTGGCCTCCAGCCACATAGAATTTTTACTGCAAGCCGGAGAGCTCAAGCATTTAGCAATTTCACTAGGTACATTAGTCCATTTGTACAAAGAAGAGATATGGAGCTCAAAACTCTGGACACACGGGAGAATAGAATAGAATAGAATAGAATAGAATAGAATAGAATAGAATAGAATAGAATAGAATAGAATAGAATAGAATAGAATAGAATAGAATAGAACAGAACAGAACAGAATAGAATAGAATAGAATAACAGAGTTGGAAGGGACCTTGGAGGTCTTCTAGTCCAACCCCCTGCTTAGGCAGGAAACCCTACAACACTTCAGACAAATAGGTATCCAACATCTTCTTAAAAACTTCCAGTGTTGGAGTATTTAGAACTTCTGGAGTCAAGTTGTTTCACTGAGTAATTGTTCTCACTGTCAGGAAATTTCTCCTTCGTTCTAAGTTGTTCTCTCCTTGATTAGTTTCTACCCATTGCTTCTTGTCCTTCCCTGAGGTTCTTTGGAGAATAGCTTGACTCCCTCTTCTTTGTTGCAGCCCCTGAGATACTGGAACACTGCTATCACATTTTCCCTAGTCCTTCTTTTCATTAAACTAGACATACCCAATCCTGCAACCGTTCTTCATATGTTTTAGCTTCCAGTCCCCTAATCATCTTTGTTGCTCTTTTCTGCACTCTTTCTAGAGTTTCAACATCTTTTTTACATCATGGCAACCAAAACTGGAATGCCATATTCTAAGTGTGGCCTTACCAAGGCATTATAAAGTAAGTATTAACACTTCACGTGATCTTAATTCTATCCCTCTGGGTGGTTAAAGAACAAGTTTCTTCCAGAATGCAGAAGGTCCGTTGTGCATCATTCAATTGTCAAGGTGAGCAAAGTAAAGTAGGGAACACTGTTGAATGAAGAGCAAGATGGAGAAGATATTTTGAAGGAGAAAATGAAGGGGGTAAAGAGGAACTTGGAGAATAAAGAAGTGATGGAGATGCTTAGATGGTTTGGCTTCTCTCTTGACCCCTCCATGAATAAATCATCTGGACTCCTTTTATGTTACCTGCCACTATGGGGAAAGGTGGAAAATATAGCCCACTACCACAGCAAGTGAATAGTAAACATTCCACAACGATTCGGATATCACTGGAGTCCTGCCAGCCAAAATTACCCCTCTTCGAGCAAGATAAACATCATATTACTTCATTACCCTTTTAAAACATATGCAAATTAAATCCATTATTCTTTCTTACGGCAGGAACGAAGTTCGTTTGTCTGGGATTCATCAGGCATCTTTTGTTACCGCTGTCCGTGAATAGACAACCCAGCCCTGTCTCTCTCTCTCTTCTCATCTTGGAATCAAACATTAATACCATTTGACAGTAATAAATAACAGTTATCACAATGGGGATCTAATAATGATTTTGGGAGGGGAGGGCTCTCCCTTTCCCTCTCAAAACTGGCTCATCACCGACAACACCGTAAATGAGATTAGCATAACAGCTGCCGATGACAAATGCAGCGGAATCATTTCAATGCCGGCGTGAGCTTTGGGTTTTGGCAGCATTGCCAAAATGGAATCCACTTGGCCTTGATTGGCCTGGTTGTTTTTTGTATCCTGCTTTTATTATTTTTACAAACAATTCAAAGTGGTGAACATATCCCACACACGTTCCTCCTCCAATTTTTCCCACAATAACAACCCTGTGAGGTGGGTTGGGATGAGAGAGAAGAGAGAGGGATTGACTCAAAGTCACTCAGATAGCTTTCATGATTAAGGTGGGACTAGAACTTACAGTCTCCTGGTGGTTGGCCCAAAGTCACCCAACCAACTTTCAGTCTAAGGTGGGACTGGAACTCACTGTCTTCTGGTGGTTAGCCCAAAATCACTCAGATAGCTTTCATGACTAAAGCAGGACTATAACTCACGGCCTCCTGGTGATTGGCCCAAAGTCACCATGATAGTTTTCATGTGTGAGGTAGAACTAGAACTCACACTCTCCATGGTTAAGGTGGGATTTTTGAACTCAAAGTCTCCTGTCTATGGAGATTCTCAGTTCATCCAGGTCATGGTTGTCCCAACGGTGCATTTTTCAAGAGGCAGCTGGACTTTTTAGTTATTCTTTGAAGATGTTTCGCTTCTCATCCAATCAGAGCTGAATAAGCTTTTTGGATGAGAAGTGGAACATCTTCAAAGGAAAACTAAAAAGTCCAGCTGCCTCTTGAAAAAAGCACCTTTTTGGGGGTCACCGTCCCCTGCTTCCTAGCCTGGTGCATTCACTAGGCCAAACTGACTCCCTAGTATACAATTATCAAGAGTTTGTTGCAGCACAACTCAGCAGGATTCAAAAAATTCTTTATATACATAACAACACATAAGCCATACAACACCCTTGTAGGTTTTTCCACATTGTAGAGAAGAGAAATAGCAAGTACAAACACAGCACAAAATGGAAGCATAAAATGGAGAAGGCAAAATGGAGGAGAGAGAAGCTACTGCCCTCAAGCTTACATACAGAACAGTTAAGCCACGCCCAGGCTCCAAACTGTCTCTTATGGCCCATACAATAAATGCTATGTTTCAGTTACCAAACAGTCCCTCATTGACTGACCTGTTGCTATGCCCTATTCCAGTTCATGAATATACTGACAAAAACAACTATTGTGTGTCACAATTCACAGCTTATTTTGATGGTTCTGTGTTCCAGAGTTGTTGCAGAATTTCTCTTTGGAAGAAATTCCTGTATAACTCCAAGGCCACCCTTCCTGTTGTGACCTAGGCTTACTGAGTCATTACAATACACAATTAATCCCCCAAAAAACTATTTTATTGTAACAGCTGAGAATTACGTTGATTCCCAGCTGAGTCCCAATTAGTTGCAAAACAAGTCCTTCAGAAGAAGTCCTTCGGGATAATCACCAATCTTTATCTCGTTTGACACCCTGCCAAAGGCCTTACTTGGCAAAGCCCCACGGAGTTCAGAAACAAACAAGAGACACCAACTGGAAACAGAGTTAGCAGCGTTGCTTTCCTGCAAAAAGGCGCAAGTGCCTTTGTTTCTCTTTTAAGCCTTATGGGAGGGGCCAATCATCTCCTGGCCTTACTCCTGAGTTGTCCCTTTTGTTTTAGCTGCTCTTGCCTTCTGGCAGCTCTGCACATGCTTGCTCTAGGAACAGGAACTCCTCCTATTCCTCTGTCTCTCTGCTGTCTGACTCTGGGTGCTCTGGAGTCCGCGCATCACTCCCAGATGGCCCTGGCCCCATCTCTGTCTCCGACACAGAGCCCTCGCCCGGGCCTTCCCCAGACTATAGGACTGGCCCATGTTCCTCCCCAGCCTCCTCACTGTCCGACTCTGCTGCCAACTCCGCAGGCTGCTGGCGGACTGCACCACTTCCCTTATAGGAGACTTTGATGCAAATGATGGCATCACTTCTGTTCAAAATATAGATTCAAATAGATTCCTAGCATGATGAGATGTGAGGAGGGGGGTGGGAGGGGTTGTACAGAAACCAGCTCTTAAAAATAACTTTACATTGCATTGCGGAGGGGTGTGAATGCTGCTTTGACGAGCAAAGACGTTCTTCAGAACTGGAAGTGCATAGATATTTTTAAGCCATGAAATGACTTTTCTAAATAGGATGTGAATATTATTTCAGATCCTGGTCAAAGATCTGTGGTTTCCCCCAGTTATTTAAGAAAGAGCATATATGTTTGTTTATGCAAATAGCTTGGGGAACTGCCAAACCATCAAAGCCTACATTAGCAGCCAAACTCCAGAATGAAAATAGAGACATATTTATGATATTTTAGCCTGTTCCTGGCCTGTCTGATATTCTTAATCGCTTGCTAATTATGAAGGAGAGTTTTCAAAGATTGGAGTTGCCTTCAGTGTCATTCAGAGCAACAGCAAACCCCTATCCTTGTAGAGATATTCTGGAGGGGGGCTGCTGGGGGTTCAAAGGGGTTTGGGAGAACCTCTAGCTAAGATTCTGTGCAGTTTGGAGAACCCCCACATCCCACTCCTGGCTGGCCCCGCCCACTCCACCCCTCCCAGGAGTCCCCACACAGCCCATTTTGGATACAGGTAAGATACACATGGAGGCTCGGGGAGGGTGAAAAACAGGCCTACCAGACGTTTGGGAAGTTTGGAAGTTCAGGCCCGTTTCCAGCCTCCAGAGGGCCTCTAGAGCCTGGGGAGGCCGTTTTTGCCCTCCCAGAGGCTCAAGGAAAGCCTCTGGAACCCGGGGAGGGCAAAAATTCCCCCACCCACCCACCATGGTGCAGGAAGCCGACTAGGCCATGCCCACCATGGGTACACCCACCCAACAACTGGGCAGAGAACCCCTTGCTAAAATTTTTGAAGCCCACCCCTGAGGTAATCCTTGCAACGACAACCACACCACGCCAGTCCCTTTGTCCTCCTCTGTCTCTCAGAACTTGACCAAACCAGTTTGAAGGCACCATCTAACCATCTCGTCCTTCTACGGTTCCCTTCTTTTGCCTCCAATCATTGCCAACATCAGAGTCTTTTCCAACTGAGTGGCCAAAGTATTTGAGCTTCAGCTTCAGCATCTGTCCTCTCAAAGAACAGTCAGGGTTGGTTTCTCCTCCTCATTAGTTACCCCTTATCTTTTCAACCTGTGATATGAAGATTAGGAATGGTGCAGTGGCCTAGAGGTGTAGCTCTTGCCTCATAAGCAGGAGGCTGTGAGTTCAATCCTAGGTAGAAGCAGATATTTCTCTCTTTGACTGCAATGAGAATATATCTCCTGAACAAAACTCCACATTGGCTACAGGAAGGGCATCCAGCCATTAAACATTCTTCTAGCTCCATTCAGTTTGCCCAGACTCCACCCTGCAAGGGATTATGGGGTCGTTAAAAGATAATGATGATATGAAGGATAAAGATTGGAGGATTCTCCGCATAAGATTTATCCTTTGTGTTTATTTGTCAGAGAACTAAAACACCTGAGGGGCAGGACAAGAAGCAACGGATGGAAACTAATCAAGTAGAGAAGCAACTAAGGAGAAATTTCCTGACAGAACAATTAATCAGTGGAACAACCTGCCTCCACAAGTTGTGAATGCTCCAACACTGGAAGTTTTTAAGAAGATGCTGGATAACCATTTGTCTGAAGTGGTGTGGGGTTTCCTGCCTAGGCGGGAGGTTGGACTAGAAGACCTCCAAGGACCCTTCCAACTCTGTTCTTCTATTCTATTCTTACTAAGATCTCTTTACTCTCAGGTTCCGTAGATGCTGAGCAGCTGCGCAGGGTGGTCCATACAATGGTAGACATTTCCCCCCTGGTTCCTGAAGTAATCCATTTTCTGGATTATCACAATGCACTGAACCCTAAACTAAATAAATTGGTTGGGTTCACGCCATGTACATCGCTCCAAAAGCCTAAATTTCATACTAATCGAGCTGAGCATGTCATGCAAAATACGTCCCCTAGGTTTGTTTGTTTGTTGTTGTTTTTTAACTTGATCTGGGGAGGGTGTTATCTATCCGTATAATTTCCGTACTTCGCCTTCCCTCTTGCTCTGCCACCGCCTGGGCGCGTACGGATTTCTTTCTGTTCACAACGGCCTTAAGATCTGGGTTGCTCTCTCACAATGCACAAAGCTAGGATTTAATTTTTAAAAAAAAAAAAATACCGAAGGCTTTGCTTAGCATGCATCCATCTAATACCCTGCCTTGATGGCAGATTGCATGCTGGGTCAGCATTAGACTTTCAAGTGGCACGTTGAAAACTGAATTTGCATTCTTAAGTGTTCGGTTTAAATGGGTGACTCTAATGAGCATGCCAACTACAAAAGGGAACATTGGAAAGACCGGGGTGGGGGTGGGGGTGGGAGGGTTGCGGGGCGGGAAACACTGGTTCTTCAGACTTTTCATAAAGCTACAGCTGACTATTTGAAAGTACTTTCTGCTGATCAAAGAAGCATGCACAAACACTCCCTCACAACCCTAGACCGGTGTGTGTGTGTGTGTGTCAGAGAACAGAAAATTACGCCAAGAACCTTGGTGGCGCAGCAGACTAAAGTGCTGTTAAGTAACACTAGCTGTCTGCAATTACTGCGAGTTAGAATTTCACCAGGCTCAAGATTGACTCAGCCTTCCATCCTTCTGAGGTAGGTAAAATGAGGACCCGGATTGTGGGGGCAATAAGCTGACTTTGTATAAAAAAAGAACACCACTTAGAAGTGGCCGAAAGCCCTAAAAGCAGGTATATACAAAAGTATGAAGGCTATTGCTTAATGCATTCTAAGCCGCCCTGGGTCTCTGGAGAAGGGCGGCATATAAATTGAACCAATCATCCTCATCCTCATCATCTTAATCATCATCATCATCATCCTTGAAGGAAAGAGGCAATTTCTTTCAGATTTGCACATGTATGAGCAAAGAACCGGGCTCATTATTTGATACAAAACATCGGAAGGGTGTGCTTAAACACCATCGCTCAATAAATATTAAATCCGAGAAGTGTGTGGTGGTGTTGTTGTTTTAAAGCTCTCCATTTTGGGGAGGGAACATAAAGGAAATGCATTTGGATTCAAGTGAACTTTCTTTTGACGTAAGGCCAAAATAACCTTCTCTTCGAGAATATTCCTGGCATTATTGACTCCACTCCAACTCTGGCTCTATACCTATTTAAAGGACTATAATAGATCATTAAAAGTAATTGCGTGCATTTTAAGAAACTACAGTACTGGGGATTTGGTTTGTCAAGCTAACATTTATACACCAGGCATGGTTTTGTCCATAGCTTAGTTTCACAATATTTAATCAAAACCACATTTAGAATTGTTCTCCTTTCTCTCTCAGTGGGCTAGGGTCTATAGAAGAGCAATTAAGGCTTCAAATGGAGTTTCAGATGGAGTTATCCAATGTTGGGAGTATCCACAATCTAAACATTCCAGAGAATTCCAGAACTTTCCATGCCTCTTTCAAATGTCACAGATCAATTGGAGGTGGGTCAATTGTTTTTCTAGAAATTAAGTCTCTGAAATGGAAGCACTTTGTGTTGCATTTTAGACAAGGGGCCTAAACCTTACAATGAACAATCAAGGGAAATAGGTATGTCTAGTCTAACAAAAACAAGGATCCGAATGACACAATAAATGTCTTCCAGTACTTGAGGGGCTGTCACAGAGAAGAGGGAGTCAACTGATTCTAAGCACCTGAGGGCAAGACATGAAGCAATGGATGGAAGCTGGTTAAAGAAAGATCTAACCTAGAATTAAGGAGAAACTCTCTAAAGTGAGAACAGCTTGCCTTTAGAATAGAGTAGAGTAGAGTAGAGTAGAGTAGAGTAGAGTAGAGTAGAGTAGAGTAGAGTAGAGTAGAGTAGAGTAGAGTAGAATCGAATCGAAGGAATGGAATGAGACTAGACTAGACTAGACTAGACTAGACTAGACTAGACTAGACTAGACTAGAATAGAATAGAATAGAATAGAATAGAATAGAATAGAATAGAATAGAATAGAATAGAATGAAGGAATGGAATGAGAATAGAATAGAATAGAATAGAATAGAATAGAATAGAATAGAATAGAATAGAATAGAATAGAATAGAATAGAATAGAATAGAATAGAATAGAATAGAACAGAACAGAACAGAACAGAACAGAACAGAACAGAATAGAATAGAATAGAATAGAATTCTTTACTGGCCAAGTGTGATTGGACACACGAGGAATTTGTCTTTGGTGCATACGCTCTCGGAGTACATAAAAGAAAAGATACATTCATCAAGAATCATAAGGTACAACACTTAATGATAGTTATAGGGAAACAGTCAATGTACTGTAAATCTTAAGGATACCATCAACAAGGTTACAGTCATACAGTCATAAGTGGGAAGAGATGGGTGATAGGAACGATGAGAAGATTAATAGTAGTGCAGACTTAGTAAATAGTTTGACAGTGTTGAGGGAATTATTTGTTTAGCAGAGTGATGCCGTTGGGGAAAAAACTGTTCTTGTGTCTGGTTGTTCTGGTGTGCAGTGCTCTATAGCATCATTTTGAGGGTAGGAATTGAAACAGTTTATATCCAGGATGTGAGGGGTCTGTAAATATTTTGAAGTTATGGATGCTCCATCATTGGTGGTTTTCAAAAATGTACTGGACCACCATTTGTCTGGGATGATATAAGTTCTCCTGCCTTCAGCAAGGACTAGAAGACTTCCAGCCTGCTGATTCTATATTCTATGAAAATATATTTGTTAGTATATCTTTGATGCCTGAAAATTTCCTCCCCTGCTATTGGAACTATGCATTTTCCAAACGAATGCAACGGGATCTAGGAATAAAGTAAAACTAAGGTCTTTTGCATCCACCTGGACAACCTAATAACCAATGCTGTTTTTCTTGGCGACAGAGTAGAGAAGCACAAAGTCCGTTATTTTCTTTCATCCACAAGTTCTTTGACTGCATGTCGCTGGAAGCAATCCAATCCTCAGAAGAAGCTCCTGTTGCACAAATTCATGTGTGTTGTGATGCAGCAGATGAACACACTCCCAAAATATATTTTTTTTCCAGCTAGAATGACTTGGCAAGATAGATTTGGCCGAGATTTCCAGTTTATTCTAGTTTAGAGAATTGGAGTTCTATCTCAATCTTTTATGAACTCAGAAGTAATGTTTTCATTGTGCTGTTGTTGGCTTTTTGTCTTATATTTATCACCTCGGCCTTCAATTTCATTCCTAATTTAGAGAGCTAGTGCTTTTCAAAAGGCACAATGACTCTCTGCTCACTGGACTGTCTCTAGTCAATTCCTGATTGTCTCCTGCCTTCCATTCATCACCGCTTCAATTTATCCTTTGTAGACTGCTGCCAAAACTCAAAGGTGAACAATACTGGGAAACATGAGCGCTCCCATTTGTGCAGTTAATTCTTTGCAATACAGACCCAGTTCGGATGGCAATTCTGAGCTGACCTTGGCTGACCTTGAAAAATGCCCAGCAGAATCAGACTTGGTTGGGCCTTAGATGGCAGATGGCCAACAAACCACAGGGTTGTGGATTAGCCTACAAAATTTCAGGGTGGGGGAGGAAAAATATACCATACTTAGATAATAACAAACCTAGCAATAATAGTTACTATTAAAAAGTCTGGGCTTTATCAACAGAGGGATTGCATCAAGATCATGATAAGTGGTAATACCCAGTGATGGGTTTCAAATTTTTTTACTACCGATTCTGTGGGTGTGGCTTGGTGGGCATGGCAGGGGAAGGATACTGTAAAATTTCCATTCCCACACCACTCCAGGGGAAGGATACTGCAAAATCCCCATTTCCTCCCCATCAGCTGGGACTTGGAGGCAGAGAATAGATGGGGGCGGAATTTTTACTACCGGTTCTCCGAACCACTCAAAATTTTCACTATCAGTTCTCCAGAACTGGTCAGAATGCACTGAAATCCACCTCTGGTAATACCGCTTTATACAGCACTCATGGGACCACAGTTGGAATACTGTCTCCAGTTCTGGTCACCACAATACAAATAAAGATGTTGAGACAAGTGGTGGAATCCAAATTTTTTTTACTATCGGTTCTGTGGGCATGGCTTTGTGGGTGTGGGGTAGCTTGGTGGGCGTGGCTTGGTGGGTGTAGCAGGGAAAGGATACTGCAAAATCTCCATTCCCGCCCCTTTCCAACGGAAAGATACCGCAAAATCCCCATCCCACTCCTGGGGGAAGGATATTGCGAAAGCTCCATTCCCACCCCACTCTGGGGCCAGCCAGAGGTGGTATTTGCCGGTACTCTGAACTATTCAAGATTTCCGCTACCAGTTCTCCAGAACCTGTCAGAACCAGCTTGATTTCACCCCTGGTTGAGACCCTAGAAAGTTTTCAGGGAAGAGCAACAAAGATGATTAAAGGGTCTGGAAGCTAAATCAGATGATGGATGTTTGAGGAAGGTAGGTATGTCTAGCCTGTCAAAGAAGAGGATTGGGGTGACATGATAGCAGTCTTCCAATATTTGAACGGCAGTACCAAGTAAAGGGGATTGACCTATCCTCTAAAGCAGGGGTGTCAAACTTGATCTCATTGAGGGCTGCATCAGGGTTGTGTGTGTTTTTTTTAAAAAATTAGATTTATATGCCGCCCTTCTCCGGAGATTCAGGGCGGCTTACAATGTGTTAAGCAATAGCCTTCATACTTTTGTGTATTTTTTATACAAAGTCAGCCTATTGCCCCCACAAACTGGGTCCTCAATTTACCTACCTTAGAAATGATGGAAGGCTGAGTCAACCTTGAGCCTCGAACCTTGCAATAATTGCAGACAGCTGGATCTTAATAACAGGCTATTAGCCAGTTGAGCTATCTGAGGCTGGGAGGGCAGAGTGGGCATGGCCAGGGGTGTGTGGCCAGCTTGACATCACTTGTGTCAGGGGTGTCTGTGGTGGCCAGAGCACTCTGTCAGAGAAAATGGGCTCCCAAACTCCGTTTTTGGCTGTGACAGCCTCCTGCAACCTTCTGACAGCAAAAACAGAGCTCGGAAGGGCCACATGTGGCCCTCCCAAGCTCCATTTTTTCTGGCAGAGGCACCATGGGCCAATCCTTCACTGTTTCCAGCCCCTGGGCCTTGAGTTTGACACCCCTGCTCTAAAGCACCAGAGGGAAGGACAAGAAGCAATGGGTGGAAATCTGTTAAAGACAGATCCAATTTAGAATTAAGGAGAAATTTTCAATTATCAATGGAATAGCTTCTTTCCCAGAGCTCCAGGTGCTGCATCACTGGAGGTTTTCAAGAAGAGACTGGACAACCATTTGATCGGGATGATGTAAAGACTCCTATCTTGAGAAGGGGAATGGCTAGAAGATCTCCAAGGTCGCTTCCATCTCTATGATTCTATATTCTATGTTCAATGTGTGTGTGTGTGTGTGTGTGTGTGTGTGTGTGTGTGTGTGTTTTCTGAGGTTTTCGCGGGTGTTTGTAAGTAGGTCTTTGGTTATTCGGGTCTTCTCCCACGTAAAATTGGAAGTGTCTTGGCGACGTTTCGACGAAGTCTCATTCGTCATCTTCAGGCTGGTGTTCTCGAATTCGTGAGCCGAGAACACCAGCCTGAAGACGACGAATGAGACTTCGTCGAAACGTCGCCAAGACACTTCCAATTTTACGCGGGAGAAGACCCGAATAACCAAAGACCTACATATACATATACATATACATATACATATACATATACATATACATATACATATACATATACATATACATATACATATACATATACACATATGGAAGGAAGGGACAGCTGCAATCTCACATTGCTCCTGGAAGCACGAAGCCGAGAACACCAGCCTGAAGATGACGAATGAGACTTCGTCGAAACGTCGCCAAGATACTTCCAATTCTACGCGGGAGAAGACCCGAATAACCAAAGACCTACATACAAACACCCACGAAAACCTCAGAAAACAAATATATATATTTACCATATATATATATATGGTAATTCCCAGGAGTCAAGACTAACTCCAAGGAGTCAATATTTTATAATAGAAAAGCTATCATGGAGGAGATCCAAGATTAGCTTTAGAAAACAAGCAGCCCCATCCAACAATTCTGCGAACGGAGTTGAGAGGAAGTTTCCGTAAGTAGGCCAAAATAATTATCCAAGTACAAGAACAAGCTCCAAACAGAACGATAACAGCTTTAGGCAGAATTGCACACAAAGCTGTTTGTTCAGATCGATCGGCCCTGCTTGCTGTAATCATAATTGTGGACAGTCAAATGCTCTAGATTTTACTAAGTTCGTATATATTTGCAGGAAATCTAGCTGAGTGGTGAAGTTTGATGGATTTCTCAACATTTCTTTCCATCACACTCTTGGTTCCTCGTTCAAGCGTAACTAGTTTGGTTGTAATTAAGCACAATTGGTTGTAAATGAGGAAAAGACCATTGGCAACAAATGGGTTAGATGGGACCTCCACTTTCCCAAGATAGTGGTGCTTTAATTCAGTAGCCAAATGGCCTATTTCTGTTGTACAATGTCAGTTTGTTTAAAAATAAAGAGAGGAGTAAGAGATTTCTGGGAGGCAAGCGGCTTAAAACTGCAAGTAAACCCCCAAAACCCTGAAAACCTATGATCAACATTCACCCTTTCTTCTCCCAAATTTTGTTAACATGTGTTTGGACTATCTGAAGAGAAGTTGGACTTTTTAAGGGTAAAATTGGAAGAATGTTTGCCTCCAAACACCTCAATGACAAGAAGGTGAAGAGATTGGACAACCACTTGTCTGAAATGGAATAGGCAGTGATGGGATTTCTTTACTCAGATTTCATCAACAATTCATCATTTGGAACACAACACGCCAGATATCACAGTTGTTGAAAACTGAAACGTACAATTTATTGACATCGCGGTACCAGGAGATGCCAGAGTCGAAGAAAAAGAACTGGAAAAAATCACGAAATATCACAACCTGGCCATCAAAACTACACGGCTATGGATGAAACATGCAACAGTTATATTCATTGTCATCAGGGCACTTGGTACCATGTCCAAGAATTTTACAAAACACATCAAGAAATTGCAGCTTCCTGCATTAACACCAGCAGAACTGCAAAAAATTGTGCTACTTGGAACATCGTACATCTTAAGAAGGTACTTGGTTGATACTTGAGCAACCGGTATCAACCATTAGCACCAGTCAATGGTATATGTGATACATTTTTGAATGTTCAGTTGACTGAATTTCATGTTTAATTGACTAAAGTAAATAATCATCATCATCATTATCATCATCATCATCCCTAATTCCATAAAACAATTTTTTTACTCCAGACTTCTAACCTCTGCAAAGTTATGTTGGAAGAGGGGAGGAATGGGAAAGAAAAAACTAACGATGGGACTTTTAATGATACAAAAACGGAATGATTTTACACTTGATCATCGCACAGATCTTCTTCCAGTGTGAGATTATACATAATACCAGCAGGACAGGAAAATCTTCATAATAGCAATAGGAGAGCATTGCTCGGGGTTTTTAGAAGGTAAAATCTGCACCAACTTTTTTTTTTCCTGGGGACAAAGGAACACAATTAGAGGTACCCTTTGAAATAAAAGAATAAAAAGCTCAGAACGTGGTTTATTTGAGGACTCTTCTGAATACGTTTCAAACTTTTATATATCGTTTCTGAAGTGCCCAGTTTTAATGAGACAAACCACAGATGGATGGGGGGGGGGGGGGAATGGATGGAGATAATTCTGAATGAATAATCAGGGATGCACTTGAAAAATCAGCGGCGCTTGAGAGGATTCACAAAAGGGCATTTAACACAGCACAGTGCCACAAAAGATTCAAAATAGGTTTATCACACTGTAAATAAATGAGAGAGAGGGAAGGAGGGAGGGAGAGGGAGAGAGAGATGCAGTGAGGGAGGAAGAGAGAGAGAGATGCAGTGAGGGAGGAAGAGAGAGAGAGATGCAGTGAGGGAAAGAGAAAGATGCAGAGAAGGAGAGGGAGAGAGAGATGCAGTGAGGGAGAGGGAGAGAGAAAGAGATGCAGTAAGGGAGAGAGAGATGCAGTGAGGGAGAGAGAGAGATACAGAGAGGGAGTGGGAGGGGGAGAGAGATGCAGTGAAGGAGAGGGAGGGGGAGAGAGATGCAGTCAGGGAGAGAGACATGCAGTGAGGGAGTGGGAGACAGAGAGGGAGAGAGATGCAGAGAGGGAGAGATGCAGTGAGGGAGTGGGAGAGGGAGAGAAGGATGCAGTGAGGGAGAGGGAGAGAGAGATTGGTGCTCATCTTCGTTTCTTAGCCAAAGGAGCCAGCGTTGTCCGAAGACAATTTCCATGGCCATGTGGACAATATGGCTATATACCAATGGTGCACAGAACGCTGTTATTTTCCCACAAAAGTGGTACCCAAGGATGGACTGCTGGGGATTCGCAGGGGTTTGGGAGAACCTCTAGCTAAGACTCTGTGCAGTTTGGAGAACTCCCAAATCCCACTCCTGGCTGACCCCGCCCACCCCTCCCCTCCCCTCCCAGGAGTCCCCACGCAGCCCATTTTGGATGCAGGTAAGTGCAAGGCACGCACAGAGGTTCGGGGAACGTGAAAAATGGGCCTACCAGAAGTTCAGGAAGGCTGGAAATGGACCCATTTCCAGTATCCAGAGGGCCTCTGGAGCCTGGGGAGGGCAAAAACATCCCTCCTGCCATAGTGCAGGAGGGTGACTTGGCCACGCCCACCATGGCCACACCCACCCAGTAACCGGGCAGGAGGACCCCTTGCTAACATTTTTGAAGTCCACCCCTGGTGGTACCTATTTATCTACTCTCATGAGCATGCTTTCAAATTACTAGCTGGGCAGGAGCTGAGCAAGAGTGGGAGCTCACCCTGTCAGGCGGCACTTGGGTCTCAAACCCAGGCTATCGATTTTCCAGCTGACAAGCTCAGCGTCTTAATTCTGCTTTTCCTACAAAACTGGGCCCATAACAAACCATTGGTTCATGTAATGGTGGTGCCATTCACTCTGCGTCTGGCACATTCGCTTACCAACCATCTCAATAAAATTATAACATTGTTATGAAATACAACCATAATGGATTACGATCATATGTCAAGGACCACCTGGAGCACAAAAAGGCCAAATTCTTCTTGCCTATCCAGATGCAAAAAGAGAACCGTTTCTCTTCAGACATTTAATTTCCCTGCCAGTCTGGTTTAAAGTAAGGCAACGTGTAGCAGTGGTTGTTTTCCCCAATACTTGCTATTAGAAAACAGAGCCCAGCATAATTTATCAAAACATATTAGGAAGCAGTGAGATTTCCCAGGCTGCGGTTCAATCTGCACCTGCCTCTCTGAGTAAAAACTGAGCACTCATCACCCTCCAAATGAATTGTGCCTTTCCGGCCACTTTTGATCAGTTCCAAGCATCTGAAAACACCCAGGCTTTCTCTGGCTGACAAAGCAACATTGATTGCTGGGAGATAAAGGTTAAGAAAAGCCAATTTGGCTACACAGATCTGTTCCACGCCTCCAGTGTCCTTTTTCATCCTCTCAGTGTGGTTCCTGGTTTGGCCAGATGCAAACAGAGGGCTAGAAATGGCAATAGGTAGATAGGTAGGTAGATAGGGGGAAAGGGGGGAAAGGGGGAAGATATATATATATATACCTACACCTATACCTATATATATCTCATGGTGTCCTGGGGACAATGAAATGGGAATGATTTTTTCAAAGGTAGGGGAAAGAGGAAGGAGGAGAGGAAGCAGAAGCAGGAGGAGGAGGAGGAGGAGGAGGAGGAGGAGGAGGAGGAGGAGGAGGAGGAGAAGAAAGAAGAAGAAGAAGAAGAAGAAGAAGAAGAAGAAGAAGAAGAAGAAGAAGAAGAAGAAGAAGAAGAAGAAGAAGAAGACTACTCAACAATAGAGCTCATTTAATCTTCTGACACAAATGCCTGGGGAAATAACTACTAGGTCTTCTGTACTTTCATGAAATGCTAACAGAGTTAGGGCCATCTGAATCTCCAGGAGGATGTTCCTCCATTGGATAGACATATGTAGCCTTCATCAATTAAATCTCATGTCTTGAAACTTGTCTATGCAGTCCAAAAGTTGACTTTGCTTTATCCAACTGAGCTCCCGATTTTGAAATTATTGATGAAAATAATGCCATGTTGACATAATGATTGTTTAATCCGTCTCTCTTCTAGGTCCATGAAAGAATGCTATTCATATTTATACTTTCAACGGTCTTTCAGAATTAACTAGGGAAAGTTCCCGTATTCCCTAGCCATCTTTTTCTACCAGTGTCATGAATGAGAAATACATCATCCATGTGCTAACATGCTGATGATGTGTTACACTAATACATCTTTACAACTGGCAATACTCTAATGATCTGTCTGGGCATTAAATCAGCACCATGCTGTCATTTTGATGAGGTGTTACTTCAAGTTGCAGCTGTGATCAAAAGTAACTCTTAGGCGACCCAACAATGGGAGAACTATATCTTTAGATTTCAAAGATTTGTTGCAGTTAGAAAGAGAGAAAGAATTTCTAGGGTAGAAGTTAGAAGAGATAAATAGAAGGACTTTTAGCATAAAAGAGTGTTTGCTCACTTTTGATACCAAATACTTAATTCCTTCTACTTTTACGATCAACCTGTGTTCTTAAATGGAATATATGGTCAATGTTACAAAATCAGCATTATCGTTTAATGGATGTGGCTGTGTAAAATATGGTTACTTTGGAATTTAATCCATAAATAATATCTAGAAAGGATCTTTATGAAGAGTCAACCATCATGAAGGTCTAAGGCAGGGGTCCCCAAACTTGGCAGCTTTAAGACTTGTGGACTTCAACTCCCAGAATTCTCCAGCCAGTGCTGGCTGGAGAATTCTGGGAATTGAAGTCCACAAGTCTTAAAGCTGCCAAGTTTGAAGACCTCTGGTCTAAGAAGAAGAAAGATACGCCCTCTCATGGCCTCCTTTATATAGACAGCTTCTTAAAGGGCAATAACTCTGCTGACTCACCCTCAGTCTTAAAGGGGCTGGTCAGCTTTAAATCTTCATTACCCTGACATAAAGCATGTGATCAAAAGCCAGACTAGGGTTGCATACCTTCCATCTGGTTGGTTATAAACCAAGGGGCTGTACTTGTATTGATTACCTGGGTGCTTTCCAGCTAAGTTCAGTATACTTCTGGATACAGTTCAATGTGCTGATTGTCACCTTTGAAGCCCTAAAATCAAGACCCAATATCTACAGTAAAAGGTTGCCTTCTTTCCTTGGATTCTTCCTGTCCAATAATATTAAGAAGGGTAGGCTCTCTCCAGGGGCCCTTCCCTTAGGAATTATCTCTAGGAGCCCCAAAGTCAAGATGTGGCATTAATAACTGGAATGGATGAATGTAGTCAATGAAAAGCTACCTCACGGTGTCACCTCAACTCAAGCCTGGGCAGCAGAAGTAACCAAAATCATGCAAGGCAGTTACTTTGGCCCCTGACTTTTATTTAACTGAAATCCAGCAGGTTCTGACAGGTTCTGGAGAACCAGTAGTGGAAATTTGAGTAGTTCAGAGAACCGGTAGCAGAAATTTTAAGTAGTTTGGAGAACTACTTAGGTAGTTTGGAGAACCACTCCAAACTACCTAAGGAGTGGTGTGGAGTGGTGTGGAATGGAGATTTTGCAGTATCCTTCCCCTAGAGTGGGGTGGGAATGGGGATTTTGCAGTATCCTTCCCCTGAAGTGGGATGGGAATGGAATTTTTGCAGTATTCTTCCCCTGCCATGTCCACCAAGCCATGCCCATCAACCCACACCACACCACACCACACCCACCAAGCCACACCCACAGAACCAATAGTGAAAAAAATTGAATGTCACCACTGAACTGAACTCGCAAAGCAAGAAGGTAGCCTTATCCAATTTAAAACATGATATGTCTAAACAACTGGGATGGGATGGTATAATATCCCATCTTCTGTTTTCAAATCCAGACAAAAGAAAAGACTTAGAAAGTATAGGAATGTAGCTCCCAAATAGGCTCTCTTCAATCTCTGATTATCTCACTTTATTTTTATTTATTTATATCAGAGGTGTGGTATTCACTTATTTTCACTACTGGTTCACAAATGTGAGTGTGTGCACCGCATGCGCAGAGGGTCAAAACCAGGATGTGATGATGTCCAGGCGGGTGGACGGAGCCTCCCACTGACGGCGCTACCGGATCGCGCAATCCAAATACAGCCGGTTGAATTTCACCATTGATTTATATCCCACTTTATTGTGCATTGTATTATTATACACCTTCCTCCTCCTCCTATTTTTCCCACAGCAATGCTGTGAGGTGGATCGGGCTGAGAGAGAGGAACTGGCCCAAAGTCACCTGGCTGACTTGAATGCCTAAGGTAGGACTAGAACTCACCATCTCCTGGTGATTGGCCCAAAGTCACCCAACTGACTTTCAGAGCTAAGACAGGACTTGAATTCTGGTCTCCTGCTTTCTAGCTTGCTGCCTTAACAACTAGACTAACCACTACTCTCAGTTGACAAAAATCACAAAATTCAATTCTCATCCGTCTATTTTCACCTTCCCCAGCGTCGCTCTGAAATATTTTCTTGTTCTCCATGCCTCTCTAAAAACGGGACTGCTGTTTTTCTTCTGCTGCTGGTTTGATCACATCAGCAATTACATTTTGGAGCCTGGCAACGATTTCTAGTGACATTAGCATTCCCATTTGTAGAATGGGTTTGCTCCCAGTATATAAGAGAACTTCATTCTGGAAGCATTCCAAAGTACAGCAATGGAACATCTGCAAAGCAACTTACAAATGGCTAATGGAGTCAGCATTGTGTTTGATTATCTTTGTCAGCCAGAAGCTTTTTAAGTAGAGCTGTGCAGTCTAACATTCTGGAGGTAGCTTTCCTTGAAAAAGGGGGCTGCGTTGATTTCTGAAAACTTTTTGTGGTCTCTCTCAACTAGGGGAGGACAAGTAGATTGAACCCACAGAGCTCTACGATGGGTCCTTTTCTAGACTCAATTCGATTGAAAACCTTTCTGGAGGAGAAGGTACATACTGGGTCACTGGCAGTGGTGGGTTTCAAATTTTTTTACTACTGATTCTGTAGGTGTGGCTTGGTAGGTGTGGTGTGGCTTGGTGGGTGTGGCTTGGTAGGCGTGGCAGGGGAAGGATACTGTCCAGTTGCCTTTTGGAAAAAGAAAAAAAAACTACTTTTGGGACAGCTTCATCTTCATCATTCATGCTTGTACCCTGTTGGTTTTTTTTAGAGGTTCTCTACTTTTCATTTCTGGGCTATATGCATCTGGAATATTGCATTCGTTTATAATTAAATGGAATACACAACAAATTAAGTCTCCGTAGGGCTAACCTAGAATGGAATAATAAATGGAATCACCTAAGAAAGACAAATGAAGATGGTTCAAAGTTCTCAGGTGCTCTACTTTAAACAACAACGGGATCAGAGTTGAGCAAACCTGAGGGGGGAAAGAAAGGAATGGCTCATTTTGATTAGATCAGTTTGATCTCAGCCACATGAAATTGGAAAGAACAGTGTGTGGCGTGGTTCATGCCACAATGAAGTTTGAAAAATGATAGAAACTTACTGTGTGGCTCACCGAAGCTCCTTTCAAGACGCCCTCGATAGCTTTATTTTTAATCTTTAGAGATAGATAGATGTATGAAAAGAAAGGCTAATGGAAGCATCTAACGGGCTTCAGATCTTGATTTATTAGAAAGCAGGTAGAAGAGGCCCATGGAAAGGGAAGGAAGAAAAGGATGCGCATAGCCACATACACCTCACACAGGGAGACAAGATTCCTTTTTAAACAAATTGTGTGACATTCTTAAGAAAATGGGTTTTTTTTTCATGTCAATGCACTTCTGTAAAAGCTGGTCCCCACGTGTTTAGCTTTGGAAGTTTGACATGCAGAACAAGAGTAGTGATCCTTCCTTCCCCTCCCTTCCTCCCTCCCTCCCCATCTTCCTTCCTCCCCCTTCCCTTCCTTCCCCTCCCTTCCTTCCTCCCTTCCTTCGCCAATCATCCTCCCTCCCTCTCTCCTTGCTTTCCTTCCCAATCTTCCTCCGTCCGTCCTTCCTTTCCTTCCCCTATCTTCCTCCCTCCCTCCCTTCACCAATCACCCTCCCTCCCTCTCTCCTTCCTTTCCCTCCGAATCTTCCTCCATCCCTCCCTTCCTTCCCTTCCTTCCCCCTATCTTCCTCCCTCCCTCCTTGCCTTCCTTCTCCCTATCTTGCTTCCCTTCCTCAGTCCCTTCCTCACTCACTCCCTTTCTTCCTTTTTCTTGCCTTCCTTTCTTCCTCCCTCCTTCCCTTCCTCCCTTTCTTCCTTTTTCTTTCCTCCCTCCCTCCCTCCCTCCCTCCCTCCCTCCCTCCCTTCCTTCCTTCCTTCCCCATTCAGAACAAATCCAGACCGAATGAACACACAGAATCATTGTTGGGAACTGCTGTGTCACCATAATACAAGGAAGATGCGATCGAGTTTATTCCATTCATCTATTTACTGTTTCTGGAAAAAGAGTGAAAATGCATAATCAGCTACAGGGAGTGAAAAAAGCTTATGCGAAACCTATTATGTACACCAGGGGTGAAATCCAGCAGGTTCTGACAGGTTCTGGAGAACTGGTAGGGGAAATTTTGAAAAGGCAACTGCCACCTCTGGCTGGGGATTTTGCAGTATCCTTCCCCTGCCATGCCCACCAAGCCACACCCACCAAACAACCACACCACACCCACCAAGCCACGCCCACAGAACTGGTAATAAAAAAAAAATTGGACTTCACCACTGAGGTACACCCTGAGAAGAGGTCCCTCAACATCTCCCTAAGCAGCAGTTGGGAAAGACAATTTGAAAAGATGTCAACTTTGTAATTTGATGGACCAGAACAACATATCTGGAGGACGGACGGATGGACTGGCTGGCTAGGTGGCTCAGTGGCTAAGATGCTGAGCTTGCCAATCAGAAAGATTAGCAGTTCGGCGGTTCGAATCCCAAGTATAGGTCTCCTACGTGAGCAGGGGGTTGGACTAGATGATCTCCAAGGTCCTTCCCAACTCTGTTACTGTTACTGACTTTAATGTCCACAGCCGTACTCCAAACCCTGCTTTTGTTCCCTAAGTTTATTCCTTCCTTCTTCCGCCTTAAAGTCTCAAAAGAACGACGTTGCATTTAATGCAGATTATTTGAAATAATCCTCCTTTTTTTTTTTTTTTTTGCAGCTGCAGCCTGTGTGGATATTAAAAGAGGCAAAGCAATCTCCCTGCAATTCTCCCAACCTTCAGAATCCAACTGCAGAACCCCAATCCTTTCCCTGGGTCTCCAGGATGGTCCTTCTATTATTCATAGAGCACAATGTAAATGAAGCTATAAATTTTGCCACATACTAAATGTGGAAAGGAAATAATGGAAACGGTGAATTATGAATGAATCATGGGTTACTGTAATTCATGAAGGACTCTGATGAAAATGATTATGGCCGCGGAATGATGCAGTAGTACAAGTTATATCTATCGATTTTTTTTTCACCATCCTTTCAAAGAACGCTATAATTAATAAACACAATTTATGTGTTTAATATTCAGGCCGGTGCTGATGATGGGATCGAGCACATATATACAAGCACAACAATCCCGGAATGGACAAAAAATATTTTGTTTTGGGGTTTTTCTGAAATGGCAGGAAAAGCATTACTGATGCCTTTCCATCATGGTTGCTACCTCCATTAGAGAGAGAGAGAGAGAGAGAGAGAGAGAGAGAGAGAGAGAGAGAGAGAGAGAGAGAGAGAGAGAGAGAGAATTCTTTATTGGCCAAGTGTGATTGGACACACAAGGAATTTGTCTTTTGTGTATATGCTCTCAGTGTACATAAAAGAAAAGATCCTTCATCAAGAATCATAAGGTACAACGCTTAATGATAGCCACAGGGTACAAATAAGCAATCAAATCATGCTAGGAAACAATATCAATATAAATCATAAGGATACAAGCAATAAAGTTACACTCATGCATAAGTGGGAGGAGATAAGTGATAGGAACGATGAGAAGATTAATAGGAAGAGTAATGCAGACTTAGTGAATAGTTTGACAGTGTTGAGGGAATTATTTGTTTAGCAGAGTGATGGCGTTTGGGAAAAAAACTGTTCTTGTGTCTGGTTGTTCCAGTGTGTAGTGCTCTATAGCATCGTTTTGAGGGTAAGAGTTGAAACAGTTAAATCCAGGATGCAAGGGGTCTGTAAATATTTTCACAGCCCTCTTTTTGACTCGTGCAGTATACAGGTCCTCCATGGAAGGCAGGTTGGTGGTCATTGTTTTTTCTGCAGTTCTAATTATCCTCTGAAGTCTGTGTCTGTCTTGTTGGGTTGCAGAACCAAACCAGACAGTCATAGAGATGCAGATGACAGACTCAATAACTCCTCTGTAGAACTGAATCAGCAGCTCCTTGGGCAGTTTGAGCTTCCTGAGTTGGTGCAGAAAGAACATTCTTTGTTGTGCTTTTTTGATGATGCTTTTGAGGTTAGGTGTCCATTTTAGGTCTTGAGATATGATAGAACCTAGAAATTTGAAGGGTTAGGGCTAGGATTCTAAACGATAGTGGCAATTCCAACAACAGACACATTGACCTACAACCAGCCTACAAACCCTTCAGAATTCAAATCAACCACAGAGCCAACCAGAGACAGCACTGACCTTCAACCATCCCACACAACCCTGCCCCCAACCAACACTTCACCTCCCAATGACCTTCACCTGATGTGAGCTCCCCAATCGCCAGACCCATCACCTAACCTGGTGTGACCCTCATCTGACGTGACCTCACCGTCATAAGACCTACTGACCACACGAAACCCTTAGAAGCAAAAGAACACCAACAGTGACATCCTCTAAATTCCACTGAGCTGTGTGATTCAATGTTATTTGAATGTTCAAATGATTCTTGGGTGGGGTGGGGGAACATAGATCAATGATTTAATTGAATTCAACCCAATTTGGATACTAAAATGCATATGTTGATGGAAAGGCATCAACTGAATGGGTTTAAATTCCACAACAGGAAAAATAACTACCTGTTGTAAGACCAATAATACGTTTCATATTGTAAGCTTCCAAATAGACTTAAAATTATGGCATAAGCCTTAAATTAGGCTTATTATCCAACCCCACCCAATCTGTCAAGGGCTGATTTTGGTTTAGGATTACTTTATTCTGTTTATCAATTCTAAATTGGTTCTGGCTGTCAAGAACTCAGATATGAAACTGAAGATTGTGAAGATCTTCTGCAACCAAGCGTGCGTTCACCAACTGAGGTATGGGCTTTGTAGTTCCTTCCCAAAGACGAAAAGAAGGGAGAATCCAAGCGTATTCATACAATATGTTTAGCTCATGGAGATAGATGCGTGACCAATGCCATTGTACAACTGACGAAATGTAGTTAGGATACACCTTGGATCATTTGTTTCTCTGGCTTGTCACATTCGGGTTATTTATTGTTCATTATATTGGACAAATTCAAAACATGGTTTAATTCAATGACTAAAGGAAGAGGGGTTGTCAAAACCAGCCAGTCTATTAGCCAGCTGTAAAGTTTGAGACGACACAGCAGCTCTCCCTGTGACATCACATCTGTGACTATCTATTCACACATGCTGGTTTTCAGCAGGGAACTGAATGTGTGTTTCATCTTTCTGATTCAAAGGAAACTCCGGTGGTCCCAGATCTATGTAGCAGCATTGCAGCTTCTGGAGATACTACAATTTCACACCAGGAAGCAACTAGTATTCATCCTAAGACACGGTGAGGTAAGTAGACTTTGAGCCATCTGGCACATTAAGCATGACAGACTTACAAGAAGCTTACAGACTCTTGTATTACGTTCACACATGCAACATATTTCAAGCTATGTTAAGACTTGCTCAAAAGAAGGAGATGAAATTTCAAAATCCTTGTTTTTCTTTCACTCTCCATCCCGAAAGAATATTAAGTATGCTTCTTCTTCTTTTTTTCCCTCCCAAAATATTTGATTGATTAAAACTTAGTAAAGCAATTCCATTGCCACGGGTGTTTAATTCTCTAAATTGCAATCAGGTACAAAGTACACATCATATTACCTAAATAGAAATACAAGATTAATTCTTCTGGGAGTCGATTAGATCCAGCATGCAGCACGGCATATCTCTCAACCAAGATGATGGAAATGAGACAGAGATGAACAAAGGCCCTTCGAATCTAAACGTTAAAAAATTGGCTTCAAATCATCATAAAGGTAAAGGTAAAGGTTCCCCTTGCACATATGTGCTAGTTGTTCCCGACTCTAGGGGGAGGTGTTCATCTCTGTTTCAAAGCCAAAGAGCCAGCGCTGTCCGAAGATGTCTCCGTGGTCATGTGGCCAATGTGACTCAACGCCGAAGAGGTACGGAACACTGTTACCTTCCCACCAAAGGTGGTCCCTATTTTTCTACTTGCATTCTTTATGTGCTTTCAAACTGCTCGGTTGGCAGAAGCCGGGATAAGTCACGGGAGCTCACCCCATTACGGGGCACTAGGGATTCGAACCACTGAACTGCTGACCTTTTGATTGACAAGCTCAGTGTCTTAGCCACTCTGCCATCACATCCTTGTCAAATCCTCATATAGACTTTAAAATTGGTCAATTGTTCTTACTGTGTCATTTCTGCCTATCTATAAACTTTCCAGGAACTAGCAAAATAATCTTCATCTCATCAGGATTCATCACGGAACTTCAGTCTAGGAATGATTGGGTTGAGGAAACCCAACTCAATGTGCTTGAATATCTTCTTCGTTCATCAGTTCATCAACTTTGGTCAAAGCAACACCATGTCAGGGTCCCAACTCATTCACCCCCCGAACAAAAGAACTCTGAGGCATGAGATCTCCACAAAGAACAATTTATTAGGGCATGTCATATTGGCACAATGCTGGAGAAAACCAGATCTAAGAGTCCCGCCAGTTAATTAAAAGTAAAACTTTGTCACTTCCCCAGAGGCATCAATCACATGGTCCAATCAGCACACAATCCAGACATGGGATGACCTCAGTCTCCACCTCCCAACCACCCGTAAACATGACTTTGGTTCCCAGGGGAAAGAAAATTGTTTTGGTTATAGCACCCTAGCTCTTCTCCCTATCCCTCATCTCCAGCCTGTGTCGGCACTGAAGTTTTGAAGAAAGGAAAAATCCCAGTGGAATAGTAAGATGGCCGCCGTCCAGGGATGGGCTTCAACAATTTTAGCAAGGGGTTCTCTGCCCAGTTGCTGGGTGGGTGTGGCCATGGTGGGCGTGGCCTACTCGGCCTTCTGCCCCATGGTGGAGGGGCGTTTTTGCCCTCCCCGGGCTCCAGAGGCTTTTCTTGAGCCTCCGGGAGGTGGAAAACGGCCTCCCCAGGCTCTGGAGGCCCTCTGGAGGTTTCCGGCCTTCCCAAATTTCTGGTAGGCCCATTTTCCACCCTCCCTGAGCGTCTGTGCATGTCCTGCACTTACCTGCATCCAAAATAGGCTGCGTGGGGACTCCTAGGAGGGGTGGGGTAGGGTAGGCGGATACAGCCAGGAGTGGGATTTGTGGGTTCTCTGAACTGCACAGAATCTTAGCTAGAGGTTCTCCCGAACCCCTGCGAACCCCCAGCAGCCCACCCCTGCCACCATCTAACCAGCTTCAGGGTTGATGCACCATTCCTTACATCTTAGGACTTGAAGCTGGTTTATGAAGGATACGAAAGTCCAAGTCTCTGCAGATAGAATTAAGACCTACTATATTGGGCTGCTATTTTCCATCTTCATAGCATCTGCTCTTTTGCTTGTCTTCTGTTCTTTTGGCCAATGTAATAGCTTCTCTTATCATCAAAGCATTTTCTTTTATTTGTTAGACTCATCTCCACATAAAAGATGCGTTTCATAAACATGCAGTGATTTTTGGCAGATGTCCACCTCAAAAATCCTCTGCGGAAATGGTATGGCTTTTATCAAGAGGTTAAAAAAAATGTTGCTGGTGATCGGTAGGATAAACCCAATGTATATTTCCATCTAAGAAAAGAGCGGATAGAGTCCCAAATTTTGCAGCCTCTGAAGAAGATAAACAGGATATTTGCACGTAAGATTAAATTTGAGCATTATTATAAACATCTTAGCTCTGTTAGCAGTTAAGAGAGATCCATAGATATTTTATTAGCCAGATTAAATCATCCATGGATAAAATGGCTTATTTCCCACAGACAATAAACCAGTCCTTTTTAACCCAATACAGAATGTATTCATATATATTTGTGGGGGTCCTAGAGCTAGAAGGAAGGGAGCTTGGCAGGGGGGAGGAGGAGGAGGAGGAGGAGGAGGAGGAGGAGGAGGAGGAGGAGGAGGAGGACAACGACCTGTGGAGTCCTTAGTTCTTTCTGATCTTCGTGGTTTCCTTGTAGACATTTCATGATCCAACTAGGTAACATCTTCAGTGCTAGCTGGGTAATGAAACATCTAGAAGAAAGCAACCAAGTTCAAAGAGCACCAAGGACTCCACAGTCCTTCAGCCTTGAGCTACAAATATTATTTTCTGTTGGTATCATATATATTTGCAGGAAACCTAATCCTCTCCCTCACCCAATGTTTCTTACACTCTTATTTTCTGGTGGTTTTGCAAAGGTTCACAGCCTCTGTTTCAGATTAATAGAATGCCTCCGACAGCACGGCTTCAGGTGAATTGAAACAGACACCTCTGGAAACCATCATGGCTTATAGGGAAGTTTGATTATGTTCGTCTCCCCCCCCCCCCGCCCCGTCGTTGTCTATTAGTGTCATATTAGCCTAATTCGAGACTAACATGATACTGAAATGTTAGCATATTACAGATTACTTAAGAGGCCACGCTTGTACCTGAGCATGTTATTTGGCAGTGCATATTTGTGCGCGAAGCTGGCAGTCGCGAAAGAGATGGTGCCATCAAGATTCATAAGGAGCGTTAACCTCCCCCGTCAATCTGCTAATTGGAAATAAGTTTCTTTAAGACGACAAATCAAAACTATGAATTTCTCAGTGCAAGGACTTACCCGTATTTTTCGGAGTATAAGATGCATCTTTCTCCCCACCCAAAGAGGGTGAAAATTTGGGTGAGTCTTATACACCCAATGAAGCCCTGCCAAGCTTCTGAAACGGAGGTTTCAGAGGCTGAAAAAAAGCCTCTCAAACGGAGGTTTCGGAGGCTGAAAAAAAGCCTCTCAAACGGAGGTTTCGGAGGCTGAAAAAAAGCCTCTCAAACGGAGGTTTCGGAGGCTGAAAAAAAGCCTCTCAAACAGAGGTTTCGGAGGCTGAAAAAAAGCCTCTCAAACGGAGGTTTCGGAGGCTGAAAAAAAGCCTCTCAAACGGAGGTTTCGGAGGCTGAAAAAAAGCCTCTCAAACGGAGGTTTCGGAGGCTGAAAAAAAGCCTCTCAAACGGAGGTTTCGGAGACTGAAAAAAAGCCTCTCAAATGGAGGATTCAGAGGCTGAAAAAAAGCCTCTCAAATGGAGGATTCGGAGGCTGAAAAAAAGCCTCTCAAACGGAGGATTCAGAGGCTGAAAAAAAGCCTCTCAAATGGAGGATTCAGAGGCTGAAAAAACATGCGTGGGCAGCAAACCAGTAGCAACCGGTGGAGGATTTCACCGGATTCATTAATAACAATTATAAGAGCCTCCCAAAAGAGATCTTCCTGGGCTCCTTCTCTCCTTTCCAGTTGGCCATTGAGAAGGTCCAGATCCAGCAGAATTTGTGCCCTTATTATACTTCTAGAACGAGATGGCCAAGTGGATGAGATTGCTATTGAATTTTTTTTTGGGGGGGGGGGGGTTATACACTTTTGTATTCATAAGGACCAACAGATAATGGTTGCTACCATTTTGCACTTGCTGGCTTGTTATCCACCTTGAGTGACGGATTGATTTTCTGTTAGCTAAGAGACTCGAAGAAATATTATTTGAGTCAGCAGGCAGTGGCTGGTGGTGTTATCTTTGTCTCACACTGCTTTGATTGAATCATAGGTTGTGAACTGTTATTGTGATCAGACTGACAGCCCGTTCTGGTAAATCCAATTTTTAACCATCACTTTCTTACTATCGTTTGCGAGGTAGAACTTTCTCTCTCTCTCTCTTTCAATCGTTTTGTTTCTGATAGCTCTGTAATACTGTCATGACCCACAATCAACATGGAAATAAAACTGAACGGTGCGGCAGCCATTTTGTGAGAAAAGCATGACGTGCTCTTAAAATTTCAAACATGGTCAAGTGAACTATTTATTTATTTATTTATTTCCCACCTTGTTTATTTTTATAAACAACTCAAGTCAATGAATATAGCTAATATACCTTCCTCCTGTTATTTTCCCTACAACAACAGTCCTGTGATTGGCCCAAAGTCACCCAGCTGGCTTTCCTGTCTAAGGCAGGACTACAACTCACCGTCACCCAGCTGGCTTTTCTGCCTAAGGCGGGACTAGAACTCACTGTCTCCTGATGATTGGTCCAAAGTCACCCAGCTGGCTTTCCTGTCTAAGGCAGGACTAGAACTCACTGTCTCCTGATGATTGGTCCAAAGTCACCCAGCTGGCTTTCCTGCCTAAGATAGGACTACAACTCACTGTCTCCTGATAATTGATCCAAAGACACCCAGCTGGCTTTCCTGCCTAAGGCAGGACTACAACTCACCATCACCCAGCCAGCTTTCATGGCTAAGGTGGGGCTAGAACTTGTGGCATTCTGGTTAATCACTAGTCTCTCTTCAAATAAAGAGCTGTCTCTTTACACATGATAATAAATAAGTAAAGTTGAGAACAGATAAACAAGAGAATTAAATGCAACTCATCTGATCATGATAATTCTGCAGCTATCAAACATTGATCAATTTAAACCCTTAGAACCATTCTTCAGAACTTTACAGCAATTATGCAGCCTCTGACCTTTAGGAACAACAATTAAACATTTATATCTGCTGCTAAATTACCTAAATAGCTTCTTCTTGGCAGAGATAGAAGTAAAAGTGCTAGCTAGTATTACATTCACATATGCTGCAGGATTGAAGAACAATGAGCACCCAATGAACAGAGCTTGATGGAATTATATAAATATTTAAAACTTTTAGGAGAAGGGTGGAACGCAAAGAAGGCAACACAAATTTGATTAAGCTGCCATCTTCTGGTCAGGCCAAGCATTTTAAGAGGAAGGAGAAGGAGAAGGAGAAGGAGAAGGAGGAGGAGGAGGAGGAGGAGGAGGAGGAGGAGGAGGAGGAGGAGGAGGAGGAGGAGGAGAAGAAGAAGAAGAAGAAGAAGAAGAAGAAGAAGAAGAAGAAGAAGAAGAAGAAGAAGAAGAAGAAGAAGAAGAAGAAGAAGAAGAGAGAGAGAGAGAGAGAGAGAGAGAGAGAAAGAGAAAGAAAGAAAGAAAGAAAGAAAGAAAGAAAGAAAGAAAGAAAGAAAGAAAGAAAAAGAAAGCAAGAAAGAAAGAAGGAAGGAAGGAAGGAAGGAAGGAAGGAAGGAAGGAAGGAAGGAAGGAAGGAAGGAAGGAAGCCATATGCTCTTGCTCATTGTAGAAGACTCCACGAAACTTTTCACCTTTCACTTCCCTCTTCCAGCTTCATACTTTTTTTAACATGAGTCACGGTGACCATCCTGGGCTGCAGAGCCGTTGGGAGGAGGAGATGCTTTCAATACTTTTTACAGCACACTTTCTTTTCCTTTTCCTTTTCCTTTTTTTTTTTTCTTTTGCACAAAGAGTGCTTGGCTGTGTTGATAAAGTTTTTAAACCAAGGAAGATACCGGCTGTGTCAATATATCCCAAAGTGCTTTAACACATATTCATCTTGTCATATTGCTGAATAAATAGATAGGGAAGTCAAACCAGCGCAGGAGAAGCACAAAGTAGCTCCGGTGATACACGGCATTTGTTGTACTTCAATTACCTTCTTTGTATAATGTCAGGAGGTAAAAGCTAACAAACCATAACTTTTCTTGACATTTCCTCCCTCCAGTGACCAGTGATGGATTTGCCTTGGAAAACATTCATCATTTTGCAGCAGGGTAAAAGTTGTTTTTTTTAAGAAAGAAAGAAGAAGAAAAATGAAAAAAGAAAGAAAGAAAGAAAGAAAGAAAGAGGGAGGGAGGGAGGGAGGGAGGAGGGAAGGGAGGAGGAAGGGAGGGAGAGAGAAAGAAGGAAGGAAGGAAGGAAAAAAGGAAAGAAAGAAAGAAAGAAAGAGGGATGGGGAAGGGAGGATGGAGGGAGGAGGGAGGGAGGGAGAGAGAAAAAAGGAAGGAAAGAAAGAAAGAAAGAGAGAAGGAGGGAGGAGGGAGAGAGAGAAAGAAGGAAGGGAGGGAGGGAGGAAAGTGAGGGAGGGGGAGGGAGGGAGAGAGAGAAGGAAGGAAGGAAGAAGGAAGGAAAGAAAGAAAGAAAGAAAGAAAGAAAGAAAGAAAGAAAGAAAGAAAGAAAGAAAGAAAGAGGGATGGGGAAGGGAGGAGTGAGGGAGGGAGAGAGAAAAAAGGAAGGAAAGAAAGAAAGAGGGAAGGAGGGAGGAGGGAGGGAGAGAAAGAAGGAAGGAAGGGAGGGAGGAAAGTGAGGGAGGGGGAGGGAGGGAGAGAGAGAAAGAAGGAAGGAAGAAGGAAGGAAGGAAGGAGAGAAAGAAAGAAAGAAGGAAAGAAAGAAAGAAAGAAAGAAAGAAAGAAAGAAAGAAAGAAAGAAAGAAGGAGGGATGGGGAAGGGAGGAGTGAGGGAGGAGTGAGGGAGGGAGAGAGAAAAAAGGAAGGAAAGAAAGAAAGAGGGAAGGAGGGAGGAGGGAGGGAGAGAAAGAAGGAAGGAAGGGAAGGAGGAAAGAGAGGGAGGGGGAGGGAGGGAGAGAGAGAAAGAAGGAAGGAAGGAAGAAGGAAGGAAGGAAGGAGAGAAAGAAAGAAAGAAAGAAAGAAAGAAAGAAAGAAAGAAAGAAAGAAAGAAAGAAAGAAAGAAAGAAAGAAAAAGAAGGAAAGAAAGATCTAAATGCCGAATTTTCAACTCCTATCTGCAAAGAAGCCTTTCCTGTTTTAGAACGAAGGAGAAATCAAATCTAGATCCAAGGAGAAATTTCCAGAAGTTGTGACTGCTCCAACACTGGAGGTTTTTAAGAAGACACTGGACAACCATTTGACTGAAATGATATAGAGTATCCTGCTTGAGTAGTGGGTTGGATGAAAAGACCTCCCGGTCCCTCCAACTCTCTTATTCTGTGAGACTTTAAAAGCTACTTCACTCTTCAGAAATGCAGCAGTGAAGAAGCTGTAACTGGACAGGAATTGTAGCCTTTCGTGCAGGTATCTTCCTAAGGAGAAAAAAAGAGTCACCGTGGAACATTCACAGTCAAAATTTTAGATATCGATGGTCTAAATATATTGCAGGAGAAAGTGGGAAGAAGGAACGCGCTACGTACGATGCCAAAAAATTATGTATATCGTAGATAGTCAGATCAGGAGGTATAATTCTGCAACAGGAGTTTGCTCAAAAGATTTCATTCTCTTTTGCAAATTTGACAAAATAGAACAGAAGACTGGAAATGAACCAGACGTCGTGGAACATGATGACTGATAATACAAATATTTCCTCTCCATTACCAGGAGCAGCATAGATGTGTAATTGTTGGTGTTTTTTGTATGTTTGTTGTTTTTTTGTTTGTTTGTTTTTAAAAGATGGACTAAGATTAAGTGCCTGAAAGATGTAGAATGGAAATGAGTAACTGGACAGGAGAGAAAGACTAAAATATTCCTGGCTTGACAATGCAGCTTAATTCTTTGTGCAAATAAAAACTTTGAAAAGACCCTTTTGAGTGAAGGCCATGGCAGGGGGGAAAAAAAGATTAGAATTCCCATCCCTTTTCCCAGCTTTCCAATGATGAATTTTCTCCTGTGTCTACCGGTCAGAATTTTTGAATAATACGTATGATGATCCTAAAATCAGACATGGCCTTTTGTCCCACATGTTAGAACTCCAAACTAACTAAGTAAATTTCATTTGTCGACTTTGACCAATCACATATAGAATTGCAAAACACCACAAAAGAGCATCAAATATTAAAGCTGAAATAAAAACAAGAAGGATTACAGCAAATAAGTGGCAACAGAGAAACAGCGTTGGCTACTCTTACAAGGGAAAGTAGCAGCTGCCATTCCAGATGGACAAGTTTTAATTTCTGGGCTCCGTTTTCTGCATTTTATATCACGCAATACAATGCATGTTGTACCTTCCAGTGGTATGATACAACTGATATACGTGATATTTTAAACATTTAAATGGAAAAGGTCCTCCTGGATGTCTGACCGATTTGGGGTCATAGTTAAATACCTCCAATTTAGGATTAATCTCGTGTTGTCGTGTTCCTAGCATCCTTCTCTGATATTGTTGTCCGCAATTTCTGTCTTTAAAAATTGACAGCCTAAAGACACTCCAGCCAAGAATGCTAAAAGTTTGGGTCCCTTCATTAACCGCTGACAAGTCCTCATGGAAGACTATTTTAAGTTTCTGCTGTTTCTTCAGTTTTGAAGAGTAACAGTACACCCAACTGCTTTTCATTCAGTTCTAGAAAACATATCCAAAACACAGCTTTCTGTAAAATAGGACTAATTGGAATCCGGAATCCATTCTCGGCTCTTATTTTCACAGAAGACTAGTCTAGTTGCCTCTTGACAAAGCACCTTTGGCTTAAGTGAAATTGAGTCTCCCCGTTGACTTTGCTTGTCAGAAGGTTGCAAAAGGTGATCACGTGACTCCTGGACACTGCAGCCGTCATAAAGTTATGTCAGTTGTCAAGCAAATATTTCTAGCAGGAGTATCCGATTCTGTAACAGCTTTGTCCCCTAGGCCCATGATGGCGAACCTATGGCCATATCAGTGGGCACATGAGGATTGCCCTAGCTGAGCTCCAGCGTGCATGCGCGTGCTGGCCAGGTGGTTTTCAGGCCTTCTGGGCCCACTGGAAGTCAGGAAACAGGCCATTTCCGGACTCCAGGGGGTTGGGGAAGGCCGTTTTTGCTGTCCCCAAGCTCCTAGAAAGCCTCTAGTGCCTGGGGAGGGTGGGAAATGGGCCCACTGTGCCATCACATGCCAAAAGCAGGGGGAGCACGGTGGGGTTGCATGTGTGTGAGGGGCGGGAGCATTGAATTATGGTTGTGGGCACGCAAGCGCATGACCCCACCCGTGCGACCCTCGTTTTTGGCACGCGATGGCAAAAAGTTTAGCCATCACTGCCCTAGGCTATCCGGCTGGAAAACATGCAAGATTCGTTTTCCTTGCCATGTACGTGCTATAAATCCGAACTAGACTGTGTTGTTTCTCCATGTCACAGAATATATGTGAGCACATGGGTATATGCCAGTGGTGGGTTCCAGCTGGTGTTACCACCGGTTCTCTTTGTGCGCATGCTTTAGGTTTTTGCCCAGCTGAGGTGTGGCAATCCACTCGGCCGCGCCTATCAGCTGGGCTAAAAAACAAGAAATAAAGGTAAGTATAATGCAGGGGTGAGCGGGAGGGCCCAGCTCCCAGCTCCCAGTCAAAGAGAACCAGTTCAGTGACATCACATCATCACTACTACTGGCTCTCCCGAACCGGCCCGAACCGGGAGCAACCCACCACTGGTATAATTATGTATGCATGCATGTATATATGTATGTATGTATTTATTCAGTCATGTTTATATGTGTGTGTTGGAGGTGATGTCCCTTTGAGAGCTATATGCAACGAAATTTCATTTGAATGCATGCCGATTAGTGTGCATTTAATGAAGTTATTCCAAAAGTTATTCCAAGCATCCGAATGTAAATCATGTGGCCATGGGGACGCTAGAATAGAATAGAATAGAATAGAATAGAATAGAATAGAATAGAATAGAATAGAATAGAATAGAATAGAATAGAATAGAATAGAATTTTTATTGGACAAGTGGACATGGAATTTGTCTTTGGTGCATACGCTCTCAGTATACATAAAAAAGATACATTCGTCAAGAATCATAAGGTACAACACTTAACGATAGTCATAGGTTATAAATAAGCAATCAGGAAACAATATCAATATAAATCGTAAGGATATCAGCAACAAGGTTACAGTCATACAGTCATAAGTGGGAGGAGATGGGTGGTGGGAACAATGAGAAGATTAATAGTAATGCAGACTTAGTGAATAGTTTGACAGTGTTGAGGGAATTATTTGTTTAGCAAAGTGATGGCGTTCAGGAAAAAACTGTTCTTGTGTCTAGTTGTTCTGGTGTGCAGTGCTCTATAACGTCGTTTTGAGGGTAGGCATTGAAACAATTTATGTCCAGGATGCGAGGGGTCTGTAGATATTTTCACAGCCCACTCTTTGACTCGTGCAGTATACAGGTCCTCCATGGAAGGCAGGTTGGTGGTCATTGTTTTTTCTGCAGTTCTAATTATCCTCTGAAGTCTGTGTCTGTCTTGTTGGGTTGCAGAACCAAACCAGGCAGTTATAGAGGTGCAGATGACAGACTCAATCATTCCTCTGTAGAACTGAATCAGCAGCTCCTTGGGCAGTTTGAGCTTCCTGAGTTGGCGCAGAAAGAACATTCTTTGTTGTGCTTTTCTGATGTGCTGTGATATGCTTTTTTGACCGCTACAACGGTCGTAAGTCTGAAAAATGGTCCTAAGTCACTTTTTTTTCAGTGATGTAACTCTGAATGGTCACTAAATCTCCCTCCCTCCCTTACAACTAAATGTTGTAAGTCAACATTCTCTGGATGATTGGTTTGGATTACAATTTCTAGAATCCTGAACCCTACCTTGAAAGCTCGGGGATCCTGTCATTCAGTGGTGGTATAGCCAGTTCGGACCTTCCCATCCACTCTGGCACTGTGTTGTCCTATGTTTTCTAAGCCACATGCATGGGTGCAAGCTGTACACACACTCACATTTTTGGTGCACGGGTGGTAAAATTATGTGAAACTCACCTCTGCTGCCATTCAAACTTTCTGGCCCGTTCTAGGTTATCTACCCCTCCAGTCAGTTGATACCAGACAGCTTAAGACCAGATCTTAACTCTTCCAGGTGGTTCAAATCTCTCTTGAAATTAATAAAGCTGATATCACTGTTTCATCCTAACATCAATGTACACCTAAGCCAGTGGTGAAATCCAAGGGTTTTTTTACTACCGGTTCTGTGGGTGTGGCTTGGTGGGCGTGGTGTGGTGTGGTGTGGCTTGGTGGGCGTGGCAGGGGAAGAATACTACAAAATCTTCTTTCCCAACCCACTCTGGGGCCAGCCAGAGGTGGTATTTGCTGGTTCTCCAAACTATTCAAAATTTCCGCTACCCGTTCTCCAGAAGGTGTCAGAACCTGCTGGATTTCACCCTTGACCTAAGCCAAGGATATTTTATATATTTAAAAAAAAAACCTATTCTTATTAAATCTTCATGTAGATGCATAACCGTGCACTAAAAACATTTCTGTTTTTTTAAAAGAAAACTCACCAACTTTGCATAATCCAAATTCTAGCCTCGACAACTGCTTTACTGATTTCTGTTCATTTCACCGGTAAAAGAAAATTTGCAAGAAAGTTGCTGAGGGCTCCTATTATTATTTGAAGGTTGTGGGTGTGGGGGACACCTTTCTCTCCAATTATTTCAACAAAGGCACCTTTCAAGCTATAGAAAAGGATGCCATTTTCTTCTGCCAGCTTTGTGGGTGCACCCTCGCACGCAGGCACGGATACACAGTGATGCTAAACATTGTCCACAATTGTTATGGAAATCCATTTCTCTGTATGCTGTTGTCATGGCAGCTGAAGATCAAGAAAACGTATGTCCCAAACAGTCATTTGTACTGATTTGAAAAGATGTTGTGTGTGTGTGGGGGGGGGGGGGGGACAGTCAAATACAACCCCAGTCTCATTTCAAAACCCTGCCTGGTTTTCAACTTAACGTTGTGGTGGTGGTGTGTGGTATGCTTTAAACAAGCTGCCTTTTTCAAAGTCGTCGTTGTCTGATTTGATCTAGGTTTGCGTTATGATTCTCCGCTTTTTGATGTGACGTGATTTGTTTTAATGGCCAAAATATGCTGACAGGTTCAAGATGCGCAGGGAAGCAGTTATGGTGTGCTTGTGCGTAAATTTTCATGTTGGTATAATTTAATTTTTGCAGCATTATCCGGCCACCTCAAAATGTTAAGTTACAGGAACAGATTAAAGGACTGAAAATTAGTTCAGGGTCTGATGGGACATGGGAATATAAAGCCGTGAAGTCCTCCAACGGTCTTCCTTGTTTCTTCCCAAGAAAGACATTGCGATACATGGAGATCAGCACCATTTTCTCTCGCCTGAAGCTATCGTGGGAATAAATGAATGGAAATTCCTTCAAATGGGAGAGACCTTTTCTCGTGACTTACACTAAATTGATGGGATTTTAGTTTTGTTAAGGTTTTCTTTTTCTTTTTAAAACGGGTACTCATTTGTTTAGCCAATATGTATGCTACTTTTCAAAAGCCAGCTGTGTAAAAGACACAGTAAAACAAAATAATTAAATCGCACAGTGGTTTTGAAGAGTGGAGGCTATGGAATTCCGTTTGCGACTTAGAGGGGAGAAGAGCTGTAGCGGTTGGCTCATTCATTCATTAGATGTATTGGTGATGGAAAGCATTTTGATTGCTAATAAATCCATCAGCTGACTCTCTCTCTCCCTCCCTCCCTCCCTCTCTTCCTCCCCCCCCCCCTTTTTAAACCAGTCTAAAAAGAATGCCTCTACAGAATTTCTTGCAAAAGTCACACTGTTTTTATCGCTTAGAAGGTTGGCTCAGGTTGCCTAAGAGCCAGAGAATCTCTCTTTCTGAATGGCTGCTTCTCCCTCATTCCTGGCAAATGCCTTTTTAAAAAACTTATTGGTTAATAAGTATTCATAGAATGATTTATACCTAATATTAACAAGAGAATAACAAACCAACCAAGGGACCTTGGGCCAAGCTCAAGCAGGAAAGTCTATGCCATGTCAGGCAAAAATGGCTCCCCAATCTTTTCTTAATGGATGATTCATGTCCAATTTCTTCTTAATGATTGATTAATCTGATTATTCATTAAGAACGTGTCATTGTGGTGGGGTTTTTTTTTAAATACCATAAAGTATTCATTCAATATGAATTTCTTTTTTTTAAAAAAATCGAATTTGAAGCTCCATCATAAAAGAGGCATGCTCTTTATTGAAAATGGGAGGGAGCAGAGGTGGGTTTCAGCAGGTTCTGACCAGTTCTTGAGAACCGATAGTGGAAATTTTGAGTAGTTCAGAGAACTGGTAAATACCCCCTCTGGTTGGCCCCAGCCTCATCTATTCCCTGCCTCCTAAGTCCCAGCTGATCAGGAGGAAATGGGGATTTTACAGTATCCTTCCTCTGCCATGCCCACCAAGCCATGCCACGCCCACCAAGCAACACCCACAGAACCGGTAGTAAAAAATTTTGAATCCCACCAGGGGTGGGTTCTACTTACCTTTACTACCAATTCGCATCGCACCCGCACTTCTGCACATAAGCAAAAGCTTCTGCACATGTGCAGATCACCTATGATGACGTTCGGGTCAGTGGGCGGAGTTTCCCGCCGGTTTTACTACGGGTTCTTGCAAACTGATCCAAACTGGGGGCAACTCACCACTGAATCCCCTCACTGGGAGGGAGCATGCTTTTTCTGAAAGAATTATCAGTGCTTCTAAAAACAAAGCATACTTGTTTCCAATTGAGATTTTTTTTCTCCTCCTTAATCCATTGATCAGCTAAAATTCATGTATTTATTTATTTATTTATTTATTTATTGATTGATTGATTGATTGATTGATTTGATTTATATGCCGCCCTTCTCCGGAGACTCAGGGCAGCTTACAATGCGCTAAGCAATAGTCTTCATACTTTTGTATATTTTTTATAGAAAGTCAGCTTATTGCCCCCACAAACTGGGTCCTCAATTTACCTACCTTAGAAAGGATGGAAGCCTTGAGCCTGGTGAACTTACAATAATTGCAGACAGCTGAATGTTAATAACAGGCTTTTAGTCTGTTGTGCTATCCAGGCTCAACTATTTATTAGTTCAATTTATATGGTGCCCTTCTCCGGAGACTCAGGGCAGCTTACAATGCGTTAAGCAATAGCCTTCATACTTTTGTATATACCTGCTTAGTAGGGTTTTCGACCCCCTCCCCAAAACTTTTTTATACAAAGTCATCTTATTGCCCCCACAATCTGGATCCTCATTTTACCTACCTTGAAAGGATGGAAGGCTGAGTCAACCTTGAGCCTGCTGAGATTCGAACTTGCAGTAATTGCAGGCAGCTGGTGTTACTTAACAGTACTTTAGTCTGCTGCGCCACCAAGGCTCTTTTGTATTTAATATACAAACAGGTACCTTCGTCCGTTTGCCAGCTGAAAACCCGTATCTTTAATGTATAAATATGGAGCCCAGCTTCTGATATTCCATCTACCCCTCATCCCCAACACACACATACAAACACACCCAGTCATTTAGTGCAGGAACTTTGCCATGTCGTAAACAATTATGAAATCTGGAACTCCTGAATACACAGGTGAATCACAAATAGAGACTCAGGGAGCAAGCAACTTGCAAGTCCAGCTTGCAAATCTGAGCCAATACCTGCTTTCCTCTTGTGTTAAGAATGGGTTCGATTCCAGGTTTTGCTTTGTTTTCTGGAAACAATCGTTGGACCTGTCTTATCTATTGGTCAAATAGGAGGGGGAGAGGAGGAAAAAAACCCCCAGATTTCTGATTTGGATTCACAGCCATATTTGTATTATCAATAAGAATCTCATTAAATGATGCATCGCTTTGTTTTCGAGGAGAATGAAATGATAAATTGGTCAGGGAGGTGACTTAAGGAAGGAATGCCAAAGAGGTGGCTGGCATAAGCTGTATCTTGGCCAGAATGAGAGAAGCCCAGCATTAACCCGGAAAAAAAGAAAAGAAAGAAAGACAGAACTCATTCCAGCTATGAAATCGAACCCAATAGAGAGATTGATGGTTATTCATATGGATATCACAAGTACATTCAGATGGTTTCATCTCTGTCTCCTGGAAAATGTGGCGCTACCAGGAAGGGGGGGGCGGAAATGCCTTCAACTTGTTTGAGAATAATACATCCCGAAGTGCTGAATTAAAACAAGGAGGTCATTATAGGCTCCAACTGTAATGATAAGTTAATAGCATTCTAATGAGGGGATCATAAATGAACATTAAAATCAGTTTGGCGTTTGCTAATTCAGGCCCTAACAGCTTCCAAAGGATATGTCAATGGATTCCACTTGGCCCACTATTGAGATGAAATTGCTTTGGCATTGTGATCCTGGATCCTTAAATGCACGATAATTGGATCGTATTATCTTGTCCGTAATTCCATGCTGAATTTCTCTCTCTCTCTCTCTCTCTCTCTCTCTCTCTCTCTCTCTCTCTCTCTCTTTCTCCCCTCTTGCTGTATTTCTGTAGAGATGACAACTTCAAGTGGTTCCATTAAGATCCTAAACCTAGAAAAGAAGGGCAGGGAACTACGCCTTGAAAAGACAACTAAAATTCACGGAGAAGGCAATTGTGTTGGGTTCAAGAGCTACATTTGTCTTTCCTTGCTCTGCTTCTGACTCAGTTTGATGGAACAGAATTTATTGGGGGCACTTGTACGTAAAAGGAGAGATAATTTTCAAGAGCAAAGTATCTATGGAGATTCTCAGTCATCCCAGGTCATGGTTGTCCCAAAGGTGCTTTTTCAGGAGGCAATTGGACTTCCTGGTTTTTCTTTGAAGACATTTCGCTTCTCATCTAAAAAGCTTCTTCAGCTCTGCCTTTGAAGACGTTTTGCTTCGCATACAAGAAGCTGAAGAAGCTTCCTGGATGAGAAGCGAAACGTCTTCAAAGAAAAACTAGGAAGTCCAAGTGCCTCCTGAAAAAGCACCTTTGGGACATGAGCAAAGTTGTTTTAGTTATTTAATTATAAGGTGGTCAAGGTTGTGGGTATGTGTGTAGTGTAGTGCACTATAACCTGTCTAGGATTTAATTGACTGGTCAAATTTATATAGCCACTCTGTTTTCATGAGAAGTGACTCATGGTTTGGCATAGAGCAGTGGGGAAATCCAATTTTTTTTACTACCAGTTCTGTGGGCATGGCTTGGTGGGCGTGGCAGGGGAAGGATACTGCAAAATCCCCATTCCCACCACACTCTGGGGCCAGCCAGAGCTGGTATTTGCCAGTTCTCTGAACTGCTCAAAATTTCCCCTACCGGGTCTCCGAACTGCTCAAAATTTCCTCTACCGGTTCTCCGAACTGCTCAAAATTTCCTCTACCGGTTCTCCGAATTGCTCAAAATTTCCCCTACCGGTTCTCCGAACTGCTCAAAATTTCCTCTACCGGTTCTCCAGAACCTTCAGAACCTGCTGGATTTCACCCCTGGCGTAGAGTACTCAAATGGTGGGGTTGAATTTCCAGAAGAAATTAGGAGCAGAATTAAGTCCAAACGTCACTTTTTGCTATTTTGCATTATCTCAAATAACAGGGCTGATAAGAAGGAGAATTTCATAGCTTCATCTGTCTAAGGGTAGATGCTTGAACTTCCAATTTACCATAATGGCACCTTTTCTTAGTAAGTCTGCAATTCTCCACTTAGTTACCTGTGAGTAAGTCCCAAAGGTAAAGCTTACTTCTGAAAAGATATGTACTGAATTGAAACAATTGCATTATTACAAAACCTATGGAAGGCTTGATTAAATTTTTAATCTAACTAAATCTAAATTAAATTAACGAACTCTAGATTAAATTTTTAATCTAAGTAAATCTAAATTAAATTAACGAACTCTAGATTAAATTTTTAATCTAACTAAATCAGTTTTGACCCTTTCAGACACATTTAAATTATTTTTTGGAGTGGGCCCAATTACCAAACCTTGGAGTAGAATGGAATGGTGGAGGGGAGACCATTTATTAAATTATTCAATGAGATACATACAGATTTATTCCCAGTGTTGTCATGTATCCAGCTTCCTGTGATTCCAATCAATCCATGCACTACTCTTCATTTCATCAAATTAAAAAAAAAAAAAATCAAAGCAGAGATTCACAGCCGTTGTGTTTAAATAAACTAGACAGATGTTGACATGGATCTTTTTAACAGCAGGGGATACTAATTCATCTAATCGATATTATAACAGGTACAAGGGGGCTGTTTCAGAAAGAAATTAGTTCTGAGAACAACCTTTGCCTAGTTACTATACATTAACACTATCTAACCCTTTGAGATTTTTCACCCTAGAGCCGTGATGGAGAACCTATGGCATGCATGCCACAGGTGACACAGGGAGCCATATCTGCGGGCATGAGATCCGTTGCCCTAGCTCAGCTCCAGTGTGCATGTGTGCGCTGGCTACCTGACTTTTGGCTGGCACTGCCCACACCATCCCTCCTTTCCCAGGAGTCTCCGCACAGCCCATTTTGGATGCCAGATCAGTACAGCGCTCGCGCAGAGGCCCTGGGAGGGCATTTTCGGCCTCCAGAGGGCCTCTGGGGGGGATTGGGGAAGCTGGTTTTGCCCTCCCCAGACTCCAAGAAAGCTTCTGGAGCCTGGGGAGAGTGAAAAATGGCCCTACCGGGCTCATTGGAAGTCAGGAAATGGGACGTTTCCAGCCTCTGGAGGTCCTCTGGGGGGCGGGGAGGCAATTTTCACTCTCCTCGGGCTCCAGGAGAGCCTCTGGAGCCTTGGGAAGGCGGAAAATGGGCCTACCAGGCCCACCGGAGTCGGGTAACAGGCAGTTTCCAGCCTCCAGAGTTTCAGGGAGATCTGCTTGGCCCAAAACAGCGTGCCGGGGGGGGGGGGGTCATGCATGCATGCACAGGGCGCAGGGGGGCATTAAATTATAGGTGTGGACATATATGCACCTGACCCCCATGAACTCCCCCTGCTTTTGACACACAATGGCAAAAAGGTTAGCCATCACTGCCCTTGAGAGTTTACCTACCGCCAGATGATCACTAGATGGCAGCAAAGAGTTAGAATGTTGTCTAACCTGTGCTGCCATCTAGTGGATTTTTTGCATTCTAGGCATAGTCTCATTCAAAATAACCAATCTTTACATCCATGAATAAGGAATTGGAGTAGAATTCTTTTCCCCTTTTGTTTCATTTCTTGGGTATTGTGAAGAGGGCAATTTTGAAGTGCTTCTCTATGGTCTGCTTCAAAGCTTAAGGAAGTGTACATTTCCTGCCTCAGAATGATCGCTTTTACAGCCCATTGCCAAAACTTGTGTAGAGTTGGGTGGCCTTTCAATTTTTAAATAATATATAAATGCCAGGATTAAAACAAATCATGGCTTTGTTTCATGTGATGTGGGAAACTAGCCATAGTTTCCATTTTCTCTCGACCTCTGAAATGCTTATAGCGCATGATAATATTTTGGACGCTGGGGTGTAATGTATTGCATGTCATACATTATACATTAATTATTAAGGAATCCAATAACTCTCTTTGGGTTTTTTAGGTTACCTTTTGGGGAAAATGCCTCATTGCGGCTGCAGTAGGAGAATTTTTCCCCAGTCCAGCCTGAAGATGGAAAAAATTATAGCCTGCCTGCAGAAAATACATCTTGTTCCTTGGACTGCTGCTAGGTCCCTAATTGTTTAATATATTTGTCAACAAAACGTGGCACTTCACACCTAGAAGATACCATCTGAAATCTGTTAACCATAAAGCAACGATTAGATCTGACCCTTATGCAGGTTCCTTAAATCAAATAAAATCTCTTCTGCAGAACAAACACTCGAGCAGATGTCACCCATATGCATATTTGAGATAAACATGGTTATTGCTTTGAGGTGCCATATTACGCACATTCTCAAGCTGTAACATTCCTTTTGTTCCTTATCTGCTAAAATGAATTATTAGCTTTGTTTCCACGCATTTGAAAGGGGAGCCACCTGTTTCATCAGAATAATTCATCTAAGAAGTGAATAATTCATCTGTGAAGCTTCTTTCCCTTTTCAAAACGTAATAATTCTCCATTCAACGAATTCTAAGGGATTTTTTTCCCCTCTTCCTTTTTCTCTGCCACTTTCCCTGATCATACTTAATTTTCTGTTCTGGATGCGGACCAGAAGGTATGATGGAATTTTGTAGAAGAATGATACGGAGTTATCAGAATGGGGTTTCTCTAGATTCTTCAAACAGGGGCAATAACAGCATCACTCGTCCCAAAGGTGGGTTCCCCGCCCCCAAAGGCAAAACTCGACTTTCTTTTGGTTTCTTCCTTTGAAAATGTTTCACTTCTCATCCAAGGAGCTTCTTCGGCTCTGTTCAGAACTTCTTCAGAATTGAAGAAGCTTCTTGGATGAGGTAAAACATTTTAAAAAAAAACAACCCCAAGAATGTCCAGTTTTGTCTTTCGGAAAAAAGCATTTTTGGGACATCTGTGACCTGGATAATTTAGAATTTCCGTAGGCAATAGCTTCACTCTATCCCGTAATCCCTTGCGGAATGGAGTCTGGGCAACTGAATAGAGCTGAGTGTTTACTGGCCGGATGCCTTTCCTGTCACCAATGCAGAGTTATATTCAGCAGATACAGTATATTTTCATTGTGCCCAGAGAGAAATATCTGCCTGTACTTAGGATCGAACTCGCAATCTCCTGATTGCGAGGCAACAGCCCCACATCTAAGCCACCACACAACTCCACAATAGAGTAAATATCCCACCCTGAATATATCCCACGTTGAATACTGGGTCCAGTTTGGGTATGAGCCTGGAAGATTTGGATAAACTGGGGTGGGAGAAGAAAAGGACACCAGGATGGTTGGGGATCAGAAACACAAACATGCTAAGAGACTTGTGTAAGTTGGAACTTGAGAAAATGACAACTGAGGGCATCGTCATATTTTTAAAATAATCGAAGGGATAATACTGTAGGAGAAGATTATGACCTGCCCTGTCCTTCTTAGAAGGCAGGGCATTGAACATTGGAACTAAATGAAGGAAGGCCAGTTCCAGCTGAATGTTAGAAACAACGTCTGATAGTAAGAGCACTTCAACAGCAGAATTAATGTCTGAAAAAGATGGGTAGTTCAGAAGCTTGAACAGGGTTGTTTTAATTTGGATTTTCACATGGAGCAGATGGTTACATTCAGAGGCCTAAAGGTCTCTTCCAACTTTAGAATGAATGTTAAGAAAAAAATAAGGAAGACATAAATATGCAATTTAGTGTTCCTCGGTGTAGAGTTATTCAGCCTAGAGATGATGACAGCATCCATATCCCAACAAAGGATCTGTGAGCCTTTCTGTGTGGCCACAAGCTTCGATTTATTTCTAGATCCAAATTATTTTTTTTTTTATAACTGATCGGGTGGCTTCAGACTTCTGCTGGGATCTTATCAACATCATCTGTTTTTATTAACTTTTTTCCCCTGTGGATTCCAGTCTGCAGTCAGCAACTAAAATTAAACTAAATGGAGAACCAATATGGTGGTGTGGTTGCCATGTTGAATGAGGAGCAGGGAGGTGCAGAAGTTCATGAGACAACTTTTGACACTCTCCTAATAAGCTGCTGCTGTGGGGACAATTGTATACGAGGACTGTGTATGCCACATTGAGTTCCTACACAAAAGGGAAAACCTAAATCCAGGGGTGGGCTGCTGAGGGTTCGCAGGGGTTCGGGAGAACCTCTAGCTAAGATTCTGTGATCAGAGAACCCCCAAATCCCACTCCTGACTGGCCCGGCCCACCCCACCTCACCCCTCCCAGGAGTCCCCACGCAGCCCATTTTGGATGCTGCAAAGCATGCGTGGACCTTGGGGAGAGCAAAAAAGGGGCCTACTGGAAGTGTGGGAAGGCTGGAAATGGGCTTATTTCTGGCCCCCAGAGGGCATCTGGAGCCTGGGGAGGCTGTTTTCACCCTCCCGGAGGCTCAAGGAAAGCCTCGGGAGCCCAGGGAGGGCAAAAACACCTCCCGACTCAGCTGTGGTGCAGGAGGCTGATTAGGCCATGCCCACTATGCCCACGCCCACCCAGCAACTGGGCAGAGAACCCCTTGCTAAAATTTTTGAAGTGCACGCCTGCCTAAATCTAATAAATGAATAAATGAGCCTTCATTGGACCGTGCCTGGGGCTATCAAGACTTTGACTGTTAGAATTGGAATTGGATGTTGAGAATAGAGAATAACAAGATTTGGAAGGGAGTTCTAATCCAACCCCTGGAGACAAATGACTGTACAGTTCTTTTATCTCAAAGGATTCTTGATTTTTTTAAAAAAAAACACTAAAATCTTTGGAGCAAGGGTGTAGAATTTTGAGCAGTAACGTTATAGAAAAGTTCTAACCGTTTTTGGAACAACTTGCATGACAGAGAATGCTTTGCAAAGGCCCACCGAGAATGTGGATGGCAACTATATTACGAAGCAGAGTAGAAAAAGGGTCTCCTTGTTCAACCTGTGTGTGTTTTCTTTTAATCCTGACGGCCGTGAGATTTTATTTTATTTTTTTCCACTTCAATTGTCACGTAACCTAATAAATCATTATGCGGACTGTTACAGGGCCACTTCTGCTGATCTGAAGCACGGCTAAATTAAGAGCTTCCCATTCGTCTCTGGCTTTCAGAGTTACAAATAAAGGGTGTTTCTCCAACGAGAAAGGTAGAAAGGCCACAGACAGAAGTAGATGATAAATGGTGAACGTGGCTGAATAAAAGTGTCTTCTCCAGAGTTCAAAGCTGATTTTTTTTCTCTCTCGACAGGTCCAATCCGGGGGAAGTGCTGCTCACGAGCAGATACAGCAAACTGGGCTCAAAGATACACAAAGGGCTTTGAGGTAGGTTCCTGAGGACCAATGATAGTCACTCCATATTATATATGGATAAGTGTCAAAGTTCCAGAAAAAAAACCAGATCCAAGTAAAGACTCTGAAGCAAGCATTTTTCAAAGTTCTATTTACTAGAATAGGTAAACTGGCACATCTGGGAAAACCCGAATCTGAGAGGTCCGGGTTTTCCCTCAGTAAATCAAAATCCCCTCACTCCTCAGTCGATCACATACTCCAATCAACCGCCATCCCATCTCGAGACATCACTCCAACCACCCCTTCTCCAGATGCAGGATCTCCCTGACCTTGACCGACGGGAAGAATGCTGTTATGTCTACAGACAACTGCTCTACTAAATCCCCCCTCCTACTTTCCCACATATGAGAAGGTGGCAGCATGGAAGCTTCCGGCCTAATATGGCTTCCAAAGCTGACAATAAGAACATTGGTGGCGCAGTGGTTAGAATGCAGTACTGCAGGCAGGCTAACTCACTGCCCACTGCCAGCAGTTCAATCCTGACCGGCTCAAAGTTGGCTCAGCCTTCCATCCACCCAAGGTCTGTAAAATGAGGACCCAGATTGTTGGTGGGCAATGTGGTGATCTCTAAACGGCTTAGAGAGGGCTGTAGAAATACCGTGGAGCGGAAATAAGTCTAAATCTAAGTCCAAGTGCTATATAACCCTTCTGTGCATACATCATGGAGAAAATCTACCTATAAGGTCACCAGTTGCCAAAAATGACTTGATGACACATTTAATCAAATGTGTGTGCATGCTAAATACAGCTACAGTCATTGAAATGTTGATTTAGAATGTTTGCTTCTGCAACTGTCGTTAACTTGAAACAATTGCTAAACAAATAGCTTTAAGCAAAGGACTACCTCTGATAGTAAAGTCTATTTTAAGCTTCTTCCCTTCTGGCCAAAATACACTTCTACTCTTACAGGTTAAAGATTTGGAGAGAGAAAGCTATATTTTTAAAAATGCTCATGAATAAGTCATCACGATTTTTCCCCTTTCCTCGGCAGCATAAATCTATTTCATACAAGAAAATGTTTAGCTCCTTAATGATACAGTCTAGCCATACCATATTATTGCACATTAGAAGTAATTTGTTTTCCAACTGCAATAAAGGAAAGTAATGCATTGAAATTAAAATTGATCTACGCTTTTTTAATTTACTCCATGTGGCCAGTGGTGGGAAGGGGACCTAGCTTTTTGTTACAGGCTGAAAGAGGGAAAAAAACTTACCATTTGAAAAACAGGGAAAATGGTTTATAATTGACTAAAATGCAAAGAACAACTAAGTTACCAAGTTATTTGTATAAATTGGATGCTTTTAAATTGAGCCACTCATGAACCTCTTATTATAAATTTACTCAAAATTATTACTCAACGGTTAGCACTGTTAAGGTCATTTTTTAATCAAGAAACTATTACCAAATGCATAGATGAATACCTCATAAAAGATCTACCAATTAGTTATACATTAGAGAGTAATGTTTTATTATTTCTATTCACACACACACTATTATAATTAATGTAATATTTTAAGGAAAGGCCATTAAAAACATCTATTTGCTAATGTATAGACAGGGGAAATAAAATATTTTGTGTTGTTCAGTGCCATGAAATTTGGACCGGAAGAAGAAAAATACCTTCTAGAATTATCACTCTCCTCTTTCTTTTCTTTCTTTCTCTCTTTCTCTCTCACATACACATTCTCTCACACGTACACACACACATTCTCTCTCACACACACACTCTCACTCTCTCTCTCTCTCACTCACTCACTTACTCACACATACACACCCTTGGATTTCTGGTTGAGAAGCCTGAATTTGTTGAGAGAACAGACTGGGATATTGAAACTTAACCTTACAGATTCAATTTTGGAGAAGTGATGGATCTCACTCTGAAAGCCCTTTGGAGAGTTTCTAAAGGAGCGCTTTATGATTCTTGGAAGTCTTTCTTGTGGATCCTTGATTTCTTTTACATCACTGCCATCTAGTGCCCCTATCCAAAATGATCCAAAACCTGAATTTTTGAACAGAAGATTTGTTGCTTGGCTTCAGAATACAGAAGAACAGAGTTGGAAGGGACCTTGGAGGTCTTCTAGTCTAACCCCCTGCTCAAGCGGGAAGCCCTGTAACATTCTGGACAAATGGCTGTCCAGTCTCTTCTAAAAAAAACCCTCCAGTGATGAAGCACCCACAACTTCCAGAGACAAGCTGTTCCACAGATTAACTGTTCTCACTGTCAGGAACTGTCTCCTTAGTTGTAGTTGGATCTCTCTTTAGTCATCTTCCACCTGTTACTCAAATCTTCCCTTGCTTCCACCCATTACTCAAATCTTCCCTTGCTTATGATGACATTGGATTGGTCATCTTGACATTGGGTTGGTCATCTTGAACCAAATGACTTTTTTGGAAGAAGAATCAGTTACCCAGAGAGGCAGCGGATTCTCTTTCATTAGATGCGGTTAAGCGGAGGTTATACAACTATTTGTCTGGTACGTTTTAATCTGGATTTCCACATAGAGCAGGGAGTTGGACTTGAGGAAGTCAATGAATCTTTTCAAATTCTATGGGTTCTATGACCCCATAGGATTCTCCAATTTCTCTCCATCTAAAATGGTTAAATATGACATCCAATGTCCTAGAAAAATGTCTCTGTATGGTTAATGAGCAAATAAATCTCTTCAGCACTTCGGTGTACGGAAAAGATTGTGCCATTGGTAAATTTAACTCTCGGACTCGACAGTGTTTATGCTTAGAGTTAATAGCTCCTTCTTGGTCATGCACGAGTTACTGTTCAATGCTCAACAAGTTCAATGCTCAACGAGTTACTCACAGGACAGTGGCTGGATGCCAACTACAGCGGACTTGTTGAAGCTTGTTGAAACTTGTCTAGTTGACCCAAAAAATGCCCCTATGCAAATTTCTAGGACTTTCATTTGTCTCTGTTACTTTAACTGACATCTCTCCAACTTTCTAGCAATTACATTACTTCAAATGTGGGGCCAATTTACTCATCAGAAGAATTCAGACTTGTTTATATATCAAACAAAGATGGAAGAAGTTCTATTTACTATCTTGAAATGTGCCCTGGATTTTAAAAAAAGAGCTGACCCAGAGGGCAGCGGTAGAAGGTTATACCTTTGGTTACAAGGTTTGATGCTCCCCCCAAAAATAAGGATTAAAGAGCAGATGTGGAAAGGACCACTCTTGTCAAGGAACCATAGAGTTCACCATCACTCTTCCACTTGGGTGGGAAGGTTGGAGACGGCTTTATGCTAGGAATCATTAGAACGTTCTGAGATTATGAATCATCTCTTGTCAGGAAAAAAATATATATTTCATAGAACCAGATAGTTCCAGTTGGAACATCTTTATCTAAAACCAGCTTCTTTGTGAAAAATTTTCTGCTTCTAATGAGATTATGAATCTCTCCCTGAAGAGTTCAGGACGTACTGATGCAACGGAAGATAGATTGTCCCACCATTGGGTGGATCAGTAACTGCAGATGGTCACGGGCTGATCCCTTGTTTGATGGGTCTCTTGACTGACTCCCTTTGTATGGAATTATGAAAGGAAAGTAACATCATTTGTCTACTTTAGAGAATTCAAAGAAATAAACACTTCGTTGTGGAAACTTAGCAGAAAGCTTCATGGGGAAACTGTTTTTTATATGCTGCTAAACCATGTTGAATTCTTATTTACTAAGTAAACCAAGGATGGGCAAATTGTCCAAGAGATATATCCCAAATTTTAGCAAAGCTGGTTACTGAATTTGAGGGGCAGTTTTAGGATGTTTCTTTGCTTTTGATTGTGAGATCTTTGAGGAGCTGCATAACAGATTTATATAGTTTTATCTCCTCAAGGTGTTATCTGTTTTCAGCAGTCGTGGTCAATGGAACCCTACAATGATTCTACAGCAACTGATTTCTGGTCTTTGCAGGAAGTCACATTTGGTCTGTCTTTGCTAAGATGCTGAATCATAAATCAAGGTTGACCACACATCATGGCTGGGTCTCCATTATATACCAAGTCACAATGGGCTTCATACCATATTAGTTCAATGTGATGTTTGAACCCAGCCATGGTTTCTTTGTTGACTGGATCTGCCTGTTGGGAGATCCCTATTGGCTGACCCACTTTTACCCTTCTTTAGTGACCAACGTAGAGTCAAGTTGCTATAACTAGAATTGATTATCAGAGAAATGTAACCATTTTTCTGCCAGGCCTATAATTTCTTTTACATTCTTCTGGATGTAGGCATGATGAATATTTGCAAATTGCTGTCCTCCTGGCCAGGGTCAAAGGCCATCAAATATATGAAGCTTACTCCAGAGAAGGAAGCGATAGACTAAGCTTTGTGTATTTCATGACCTGTGCTCCTTGGCTAACCAGTACATACATTATACCTATTGCATATTGCACAGAGAAAGAGATTAAACGACTTCAGAGGACTTAATAGAATAACAGAGATGGAAGGGACCTTGGAGGTCTTCTAGTCCAACCGCCTCCTCAAGCAGGAAACCCTGCAGCATTTCAGACAAATGCTTGTCCAATCTCTTCTTAAAAACCTCCAGTGTTGGAACATCCACAACTTCAAATAATTCCAAATAAATAATTCCCTCAACACTGTCAAGCTATTCACTAAATCTGCACTACTATTAATCTTCTCATTGTTCCCACCACCCATCTCCTTCCACTTATGACTGTATGACTGTAATTTTATTGCTTGTATCCTTACAATTTATATTGATTTTGTTTCCTGATTGCTTATTTGTACCCTATGACTATCATTAAGTGTTGTACCTTATGATTCTTGATGAATGTATCTTGTCTTTTTATGTACACTTAGCGCATATGCACCGAAGACAAATTCCTCGTGTGTCCAATCACACTTGGCCAATCAAGAATTCTATTCTATTCTATTCTATTCTATTCTATTCTATTCTATTCTATTCTATTCTATTCTATTCTATTCTATTCTATTCTATTCTATTCTATTCTATTCTGGAGACAAGACGTTCCATTGATAATTGTTCTAACTGTCAGGAAATTTCTCGGTTGGTTCTCACCTTGATTAGTTTCCATCCATTGCTTCTTGTCCTCCCTTCAGGTGCTTTGGAGAATGGATTGATCCTATTGACTTGAAATCACAGTCTGTGAGTTGATCACGAGGCTGTAAGTCACTTTCTACAGCCCAGTTATACCATGTATGCACTGAAGAAGCTGCTCAGCAATAAATGCTAGACCTTTCCTCTAAATACCAAAGTACCACCAAGCACATCCTCCCTGGAAAGTTAAAAGGGCTACACAATAGCTATGGAGTCCCTTCAGACTGAGTCATGCTCCATTCAAGTGTCATGATGGGTGTGCGTACTGATGCTCTGAGTTATGGATAACTCAGGTGTTTTCAATACCTTTGTTATATATTCTAGATCTGTTTCTCAACCTTGGTAACTTTAAGATGTGTGGACTTCAACCAGCAAGGCTGGCTTGGGAATTCTGGGAGTTGAAGTCCATCTTAAAATTGCCAAGATTGAAAAAAGTTATGCTCTAGACTTGCCAAATCATATCTAGTTCTTCCTGCACTGGGGAAAAAATCCTGATTATTGATATTTGCAAGTGTTTTTAATTAACGATGGTTGATATGCATAAATTAAAAAAAGGCAAAAAGACAGTTGAGTAGCTATTGAACATGATTTAGTTCCACAGTTGGAGCAATTAAATGCAACGCAAGGATAGAGATTTATCCAAACTATTTAAGCACAATATTAAAGATTTAACAACATTCCCATTCACGTATACATTTCATTAAAGACATAATTGAATCATAACATTGTACCACTTAGAAAAACAGAAAATAAAATCTAAATTGGTTTTTTTTCCAAAATAAGACAATGTTTTTTTGAACAAATATAACTCCAGTTTTACAACTGGCACATGGAACACAAGAAAGAATATCATGGCATTTTCCATCCTTGATCAAAGATAGCAATTTATATTGCATACACATCCTTTCAAGTCAGTTATCAGACCTGGTCAGAAGATTGCATTAGCTGAGCTATTTGCACTATTATAACCAACAGTCCTTTAACTTTTCTCAAAGTTCTTTAATTAGCTTCCCCGAAAACAAATATTCTATTTTAAATTATGTCTTTAAGTAAGAATCTTAACTGGAACAATTGTAGGATACATGAAACCATCTTGACATAGGACTCTACTCGTTTTCAGAAATCTCTTGGAAAATATTGTATCTTCTGCTCAAGGAGGAAGGTCAACATTTGTTTGCAATTTCTTCATATCTTCTCTCCGTTCAGGAACCACAGGCACATTTTTAAATTTCATTTTTAAGGTAAATCTTAATTCATTTTTATAGTAGCCAAATGTCCTTTGACTACTTTTACTCTGAGTCAAAGTAACAGGCAAAAAACATGGAAGTATAAAGTGAATTTCATCCAGAAAGATCCCTCAAAAATTCCTTATGAATTGAGTCTTTGTTGACACAAGTTGGCAAGAATAGAAGGTCTTTTTGGCATCTCGTGTGCAAATTAACAAATGTATCTGCTTCATCATCTTGTTTTGGAGCAGAGGGCTTCCATGCTTCAGCTTTTATTGGTGACATCGTAAGTGGAGGAACATTGGCTGGAATCTGACTTTACTTCTGAATCCACACCTTGGTTGTTCTCTTCAACATTAGGTGGCTCTCCAGGTTTATCAGCTGTATCTACAACTTCGATGCTCTTGCCGTGTGTGCAACCCATCCTAGGGTCTCAGTCAGGTTGAGCCAAGTTTCCTTCTTCAGATAAGTGAAGTCCAGAAATGGCAGAATCTGAAAGCTGAAGGCATCTGTAGAGCTTCTTGTCCAGAGCTAAATAGCCTTTCCAGCTGGGAACTGCCGAGCTGAAGGATGTTTGGGTTTCTTTGACAACCTTTAGATGCTGCCAGTCAATCCCTCTTCAGAGAGGCTACAGCCTCTCCGACAAAGCAAAGAGGCATTCTTGCTGACAACATAGGTTCTGGCCCACTGATTCACAAAGAAGAATGATGTTGACTGTTAATTTTCCAATGTACTTTGAGGTTTGGCCTGGGTGGATCCAGGGAAGGAGTCCTTATTACCATGGCAAAACCTTGACTAGCCTTGTCAATATTTGCCATGATTTCTTTCCATGCAATCCTGGGTTCAAACTTTTCTGTATGAATAAATGATAAATAAAAGCATATTTATCATAGCCAGGAAGGGCTTGTCTGTTTAGCCGAATTAAGTCCTTGCAGGTGATAAGGGGGGAGGAGGGGGGAAGGCTACTGTTGCACTGATTGCCCAACTTGGGAGTTATAATATATATAAACCTTTCTTTCCTTTTTATCCTAAGGTAGGTTATGTAAATCAGTGAGGAGCATCCAATTCTTGAGGTCAATTCACTTAGGATTCTGAATGTCATTATTTGTGTTGTTGAATGGGCACAATTGCTTTATCCTACAAGTCTGTGTTTCCAGACCACTGAATTATATCCGAAAATGAATTCAAATTGTATAAAACAGATGATTTTTAACCCCTTGTTTCTTGGACCTGTTTGGTGACTAGTTATATTCTTGATATCGCTAGACTTTAGTGAGCTATGGAAGAAGATGTTATTTCCATATCCTTCTTGTCTGGAGTTTCTTAGAGGAAGCTGTTTTACTCCAGTTTCAAACAAACACGCTCAACTATATGAAATCCAATCCAATTAAACCTAAACAAGAAATAAAGAGTTTTATAAATTGTCCAGGCTGTATCTGTTGTGGAAAGGAGGTGACAGACTAAATGGATGGATGGATGGATGGATGGATGGACGGACGGATGGACGGACAGACAGACAGACAGATAGATGATAGGTGGATGGGTAGATGATAGAAGGAGAAGGAAGAAGAAGAAAGAAGGAAGGAAGGAAGGAAGGAAGGAAGGAAGGAAGGAAGGAAGGAAGGATGGATAGATAGACAGACAGATAGACAGACATGGTGATGGATGAGGATGTGAAAGGGGAGGATAAGGGGAAGGGGGAGAGAGTTATTCCTATAAATCATGGGTGTCAAATTCAATTTCATTGAGGGCCGCATCAGGGTTGTCTGTGGCCAGCTCAACACCACTTATGTCAGGGGTGCCTATGGCAACCCAAGCACTCTGCCAGTGAAAACGGGCTCTCAAACTCTGTTTTCAGCTATGATCGCCTCCTGCAACACTCTGCCAGCAAAAACGGAGCTCGGGAGGCACCGCAGGCCAGTCCTTTGTCATTTCCAGGGAGGTCCTGTGGGCCAGATCTAAGCACCCCGCGAGCTGGATCCAGCCCCTGGGCCTTGAGTTTGACACCCCTGCTACAAACATTATTCTAGGTTCTTTATAGCATGCCTGGCTTACATTTTAAACACTAATAAAACTTAGTGGAGTAAGGCCCCTGGTTATCATCTCCACAGCCTAACCCAGGTTTTCTCAACCTTGGTAACCTTCAGATGGGTGGACATCAACTCCCAGATTTCCCCAGCCAGCATCTCCACCCATCTTAAAGCTGCCAAGGTTGAGAAAGGCTGTTCTAACCCATTCTTAGCCATGAGCTTCATTATCTTTCCCAACACGTTGTCCATCCAATTAATCCATGTGTCTTTCTGTTGACTTCTGCCACCTGGTCTTCACCTAACATTGGGGAGAATCACGTCTTTCGGGATACCCCAGGCAATCCCCAACCTCTCTAGAAAGCAACAGGTTAAGAGTCACACGTCTGCCAACTTCTTCCTTCTCTCCTCCCCATTCTATGGCTACTTTCGCAGAATATTATTTATGGTTATCCCTAGGAAACAGGCCTTGGGATAGCAATGCGTTGGCAAACCTTTCTCATAGCAACAGCCGGCTCCAGTCGGCTCAGGCCAGCCTCCGTTTCCTTAGCAACACAACTCACTTTTTCCCCCCTCTTCTGTTCTGCATTTCCAAGTCTCAGAGGAGAGACCTATAATATCCTGGAAAATAAAATGCATTTGCAATGGTCATCTTTAGAAGTTGGGCAGAGAGGCAGAAAAAGAAAGGGGGAGAGAGGGAGGGAGAGGGGGAGAAGGAGGGAGAGAAAGAGAAAGAGGAGTGAGCAACAATTTCTTTGCTGCTATTTGCATGCTGCTGTAGGAAGTTAGCACCCACCCCTCTCCTAGGAAAATGAAATATTCTAGGAAATATTAAAAAGGCAGAATATTATATTTTCCCTAAAGGAAAAAAAAAACGTTTCTAAAGACAAACTCAGAGCCTCGGCTCTCTGCGCCCCCACTTCCAGCAGATATTTTGGTGCCAACCTATCTACAAGATAAAAGCTGGGCCAGCTTGTCTGCAACACAAAAGACACGACCCTCAGGACATGATGGGATTAGCCCTCACTCAAGATCCAAACCAGGACAAAGCCATTAAGCCATAATAGGAATTGCCCAAAGCCCCTTCATTACATCATCGCCCAGCAAGATTCAACCAAGGTTGGGACTCAAGACACTACAAGATTACCCTTGCATGGCCCAGATGGGAATCTGACAACCAATCAGAATACATTTCTTACACAGGAACAGGAAACTCCAAGGTAGGGCCCAGGAGAGGGTATAAATGCCCCTCTCTCACACACCCATGTGCTTTATTGCCCAGGACCTCAAAACCAGGTGGTCCTGTCCCCAGCTATGCTGGCTGGGGAATTCTGGGAGTTGAAGTCCACTCATCTTCAAGTTGCCAAAGTTGAGAAACACTGGGTTAGAAGAATGTGTGAATCCAAATCAACCGAATTGGGAGTATGAAATAAAAAGTACAATTGCTGACACTGTTTCCTTTACCAGAAATTGTCAGGTGACCTAAGGGCTGCTGTTGTGAATACACCTGTTGCCAGGTAGATTGAACAGGAAGGAGAAAAGCATTTCAGGTTCCTCCTAATGCAAACCGGGTTGAAACCTATCAAGCAATGTTCTATCTACTCGTCTGAGGACCCACTTCAGGCATACCGCTGCCATGCAAACTTTCTTTTGATGTTGGCTGTGGATAATGGTCCAAGCAGTCCAGAGCCTTTAGAAGAGATCAGGTTGGGAGGAAGCTACTCTTTTTAATACAGCATTTTAAGAGGAGCTGGTTCTCGCCTCACAATCAGGAGGCTGTGAGTTCAATCCTAGGTAGGGGCAGTTATTTCTCTCTCTGGACACGATGAGAATATATCTACTGAATATAACTCTGCATTGGCGACAGGAAGGGTATCCGGCCAGTAAACACTCAGCTCCATTCAGTTGCCCAGACTCCACCCCGCAAGGAATTATGGGGTTGTTAAAAGATGATGATTTTAAGAGGAGCTGGTATATCTGAAAATCCATATAATATTTAAAATAGATACATTTTATAAATGTACACCTTACTGTGTTTATGTAGTTTTATCTTTTTATCTTGCTGCATCTGTTAAATAAGAAAAATAAATTCCCAAATAAATACTATATTCTATAGAAAAATTTGCTTTCATGCAGGCATGATTTTGCATCCCCTTTGATTCCATTCAGTTAAAACAACTCTGGCTAGTTTTACCCATCTCTCATATGATGCCTTTTGCTCATTATATTTTTTAAAAGTTCCTTAATATCCTATTCCATTTAGCGGGCTCCGCATCACTTTAAACCATCTTTCCTTCTGCTTTATTTTCCGACGCTTCACTCAGCAACGGCTCAGCATATCTTTTACGATTCCTTTAACTTCTCGTTGCCTTCCTCCCTTCGCACAATGTTGTTTTCCATAGGAACTCAGATTATAATATAATCTATGATTTCACTTTCCACCAGGAGAAAGTACTTTAGGGAAGCAATGTAAGATCACCCTCTGGTGGTGGATATTGAAATAGCTGATGCACACCAAGGCAATGAATTTCATTTCTGCTGCTGAAACAGTGTGAGAAACGACAGCATTTTTTTTTATTTGTTCATTTGTATTTTTATATTTTTAAAAATCTTCAGAAAGGTCTGTTCTTCTGATGCCATTGTGGAAGGACCATTCTGGCTCAACCGGGGCATGTTTTAACTATGGCTGGTTGCAAAGGTGGGATTCAAATAATTTAACAACTGGTTCCCTGCCCTAATGACCAGCTGGGTGGGCATGGCGATGGTCAGGGGGTGTGACAGGCAGCATTTGGCCTCCTGCACACCCTGGGAGTCAAAATGGGATGTGTGGGGACTCCTGAAAAGGGCAGGGAGGGGCGGGACAGACCCAGCCAGCAATTTAACTACCGGTTCGTCTGAAAACTCCCAAACCGTCTGAATCCCACCAGTGGTTGGTTGGCTAACAACAGCAGTTTATAGATTCCATCTGTGACATAGAATGAACTTCAATCTTCACACTGTGGTCATTTTCCACACTGGAAAATGCCGGTGAATAGTTCTGGCATAGTTTGAACCCCATTTTTTCCCAATTTTACAGACAGAAGTCTCGGTTTATGTGAACGGTTGCTTTAGCCCAAAGAAAGCACCCTAATTTTTCAAAGAGACATGAAGTGGACTCTAGAAATATTCTGAAAGCACCATCTTGCATCGTGTAGAACTCGTGTTTGTAAAAGGCAGCTCCACCGTTTGACCCTGTTCATCGCAGAGAGGAACCACATCAGCAAGTTTCTAACAATAAGCAGCTTTCCAAACCGTCAAATGCACAATTGCCACCTTAATCAATCACATTTCATCAGCACAACAAGGTGATCCCAGGTTGGAATTTAGCTTAGCGTGGTGTGTGTTTATGCAAAAACTATAGTTTACATCAGCATGCCGTGAACTCAGTCCATTAGACCGTATTCACCAATCTCTATACACTTAGAGCCATGGGCAAACCGGCTTTGTGGGAAGGGAGATATGAGCAGATGTGGGGGAGGGGCAGCAGGGGGTGGGGCCATGCAAATCAGGTCTGTAAAAAAATGTGCTGTTGCACCACAAGAGGGTGCCAAGATCTCAGGACCGAGCAGTTTTGCAGCCAATTGGATTTAATTTCTCTTTGTTTATTTTTAAATGCAATTTTATTAAATTTCAAGAAAAATTAAAATACAAAATAACTACAAAATAGTTTGTACTTTGTAGTTTGAGAGGAAATCTCAAAGGGGGAAAGGTTAAAAGGTGAAGCAAAAAAAGAGAGGGAGGGAAGGAGGGAGGGAAGAAAAAGCTGGGAATTCTGGGAGTTGAAGTCCGCGCTTCTTAAAATTGCTTAGGTAGGGAATCACTGCCTTAGGGTAAGCCACAAATAGATATTGGTTGGGTTAAGTACGTTGTCTGAATCCAGCCACTATTGTTTGCAAGCCATTGTGGTTAACCATGGCTGAGCACAATCTACCTACTGTAGCTATGGTTGAGACAGTGAGTTTGGGGCTTCGAATAACAATTTAACCCAAAGGGGCTTCTCCAAAAGGCAACTGGACTTTCCTGTTTTTTTTCTTTGAAAATGTTTCGCCTCTCATCCAAGAAGCTCCTTCAGCACTTCAGCTTTTTGAATGAGAAATTAAATGTTTTCTTTATTTAAAAAAGTTTTTTTTTTGGGACACACAGACAAAGATACACATACAATGTATTTTTTCTGAACAGAGTATTGACTGGTTCACAAATTTAAACAATTTTTAGTCATTTCAACACAATTTATATATTCCCTTTTTCCCATAGTGTTTATTCTATTTTTTCTTTTCTTTTCTTTCTTTTTCTTTCTTTTTTTTGGGGGGTAGATTAATATTACCCATTCATCCTTTTTTTAAAAAATTTGATTTATATGCCGCCCTTCTCCGGAGACTCAGAGCAGCTTACAATGCGTTAAGCAATAGCTTTCATACTTTTGTATATTTTTATACAAAGTCAGCTTATTGCCCCCACAAACTGGGTCCTCATTTGACCTACCTTAGAAAGGATGGAAGACTGAGTCAACCTTGAGCCTGGTGAGATTCAAACTTACAGTAATTGCAGATAGCTGGAGTTAATGACAATGCATTAGTCTGCTGAGCTATCCAGGCTCCTAACTCTAATCTTAACCAAATTCCATTTTCCCCTTCATCTCTTAAATTTGAAATCTCATTTAACATAATTCCTAATATTACAATCATTCATTCTATATCAAAATAATAAACTAAAATTAAATGTTTTCAATGGAAAAAATACCCAAGGAAGTCCAGGTGCTTTTTGGAAAAGCAAACCTTGGGACAAATGTGACCTGGATGATTGAGAATCTCCACAGACAATCACAATTTAAATTCTTGTGATGTACGCTTGGAGAGGAGGGGAGGTGAAACAGTCATAAGGTTTTGCAAAGAAATCATTTCCAAGAAAAATCTGCATTTTCTGCTGTTGAAAGTGGGTCTCTTGTTTCAAGAGAAATAAAGAACATTTACCTGGATGCGCTCATCGTTCAACCGACTGGCGTATGCTGTTTCCCGTAAGCCAGGCATTAAGGCCGTAATGTTTGAAAATTATCTAATTTGGGCCCAGACAATTGAATTTACCCCATAATCTGTTCCTCTGTATTTATGTCTCAGGAAACAACGGCAACAAAAATAAACAAAATAACATTAGAAATCCCAAACTGGCTCTATGCTACATTATTTCCATTGCTGCCAAATGAAAAAACAAAAAAACAAAAAACAACCAGAATGAGATTCAGGATTAAGTTTTTATTTATTGTTATAAAAACAGGTGGTTGTCGCTGTTATTAAAATATATTAAACGGACGGACGGACGGACAGACAGACATGGATGATATATATCAGCGGTCACCAATTGGTGGTCCATGGACGACTAGTGGTCCATGAGAAAATTTTGGTGGTCTGCAGAAAAATTACTTGCATTCAACGTACAGCAATTTGAAGCTCAGCTGATTACCTTCTAAGGAGGCACAGAAATCTGCTGTGCCGTGTGAATCAGCTGAGCCAGAAAGAAGGAAATAAAGGACAGGATAGGGCGGGGCTGCCTGATCGTCGGCGCTACCAGTTCGCCCAAACTGGTCTGAAATGGCTGAATGGTCACCTCTGCTCGGAGTATTGCTTGCCATGGATTTACTACTTGGAACCCCGACAGCTTGGGAAGCTGGGTGAAGCCAGCTGATGATGGGCTGTTTGGAAACCTAGGTTAAGCCAAACTCGGCTTCGTGGGTTGTGTGAATGGAGCCCTCAACTCTTTTGAGAATTCCTTTTTCAAAGGCATAGAAACAAACATCTATTTCTACCCCGCTTTCATTATTACAGCCCGGGTTTTATGGTCTCTGTCTTACTATACGGCGCTCGTGCCTGCTGCCGTCACAGGGGACAAGCAAGGTTTTACACTTCAGTGTTTCAAACAGTTTTTATTTTAAGCCTCCCTTCCTACGCAGGTTTGCTTGGCGGTGATAACTCTAGAGCAGGCTGTAGCTCCCCTTTCCTTCCTTGAAACTCTCTGTGTTTAATCTTCTAAAAATACTAAATCAGGGAGCTGATGCTAAATATTTAAGGTGGTTTCCACCCAATGGGGTACGGGTTGGCCTTGTTTAGCGATGGTTTGAGGTTACGACGGCACTGAAAAAAGTTAATTTTGAGCGGTCCTCGTGCTGAAGGTCATAGGGTCAAAATAAGGACATTGGCATATATATTAAGTATGTGTTTGATTTCTGTAGCTGCCTTCTCGGCAAATGGCTCTGGGTGGCCCGCCCTTCGACAAATAAATTGCAACTAAAATCTTAAATCCAAGTAAGGGTATGGCTAGCTGATGAAAGCTAAAAAGCTTAAAATAGATCTATACTAGTCTCCCTTTCTTTCTTTCTCAGCAAAATATAAATTTGGTATAAAATGGTTTGTCATGAATGCGCCTGCTTGAGGGCTCCTGGATTGGAGCTGAAAGGCGAAAGGGAGCAGAATGCCCCCTCCCACAGGTTGGGGTAGACCAGGTGTCTTGATAGAAAAACACTTGATATATATATATATATATATATATATATATATATATATATATATATATATATATATATATATATATATAATACATGCATCATACATCATACACACACACACACACACACGTAATAAAAGAAGAAAAAGCAGTCAACAAGTTAATCTAACCTCCCACATCACTTCTGACAGGAGCCAGGTCCTTTAAAAATTGTCCCAAAGGCATCTGTTTATTCTGCAAGAGGGGATCACAGATCCACAAGCTGAAACAGTGCAGGATAAAACAAGGTTAGTAATAAATTTCACACCGTCCTAGACCTAACAGCCTTTTTCTCATTTATTGGTAGAGCAGGCTGTGAATTGTGTTAGGAATGCAAAGATCACACTTCTATATGCATAGCTACCTGGTGGTAAATTCCATTAAAGCCAGTGGGACTTATTTTTTTTTAATAAGTCCCTTTAATAACAGAAGCTTGGGTTGTACGTCTGCAATCTCTGGCAAAAAAAAAATAAATAAATAAAAAAATCTGGATGCTTGATAGAAAAAAAGAGTTGGAAGGGACCTTGGAAGACGTCTAGTCCAACCCCTTGCTCAAGCAGGGAGATCCTATAGCATTTCAGACAAATAGTTGTCCAATCTCTTTTTAAAAATCCCCCAGTGTTAGAGCATCCACCCAATTCATTCCACTGATGAATTGTTCTCACTGCCAGGAAAGTCCTGCTTAGTTCTAGGTTGGTCCTCTCCTTGATTCGTTTCCATCCATTGCTTCTTGTCCTGCCCTCAGGGGCTTTGGAAGATAGGTTGCCCCCCCCTTCTTCTTTGTGGCAGCCTCAAATACTGGAAGACAGCTATCATGTGACCCCTAGTCCTCCTTTTCATTATACTAGGCCAGTGATGGCGAAGCTATGGCACATGTGACGGAAGTGGCACACAGAGCCATCTCTCTGGGCACGCCAGCCGTCGCCCGTTGTTCTTCCGGGTTCTGGTGGGCACATGCACATGCAGCTCCCCGGGTGGTTATGGGAGGTCATGGCGTTCCCATGTAACACCTCTCCTGCATGAGCTGCGCTGGCTCCCGGGGGTCTCCTGGGTGTGCTTCAAGGTTTTAGTTACCACCTTTAGAGCGCTCCATGGCTTAGGAACTGGTTATTTACGGGACCGCTTGCTGCCACCGGTAGCCTCAGAGACGGGCTCCTCCGTGTGCTGTCGGCCAAACAGTGTCGACTGGCGGCCCCTAGGGGGAGAGCCTTCTCTGTGGGGGCACCTACTATCTGGAATGAGCTCCCTCCGGAGATATGGAGGATCCTGGATCTGCGCACCTTCCGCTGCGCTCTCGAGACCTTTTTATTCCATCAGGCTGGCCTGGCCTAATTTTTTCCCTTTCAAAACGAAAATTTTAAATTGGTTCTTAATTATTGAGGTGTTTTAAATTTGTCCTCGGCCAAACTGTTTAATGTAGCTTTAAATTGTTTTTAAATTTTGTATTTTCATGTTTTATTTCTTGGCTGTTCACCGCCCTGAGTCCTTCGGGAGTAGGGCGGTATATAAATCAAATAAAACCTAAAACCTAAAAAAAACTGGTGTGCATGCGTGCGCCGCCAGCTGGTCTTCACTCACACATGCATTCCGGAAACTGGAAGACGAGGTGAGCCGTGCGTATGTCAGCTTCCCAGGGTGTGTATGCGCGCTGGGGAGCTGCTCTTCTGGTCCCGCGCCCACACGCGTGCGCTCCCGTTTTGGCACTCGGTGCCGAAAAGGTTCACCAACACTGAACTAGAAGTTCCCAATTCCTGCAACCATTCTTTGTATGTTTTAGCCTCCGGTCCCCTCATCATCTTGGCTGCTCTTCGCTGCACTCTTGACAGCTGAAGGATGAAAGATTCACGTATTGTGCCCAGCCCTTTTGTTTTAACCATAGCTTGATGAGTAAATCACAGCAGCTGGGTTTACAGACAGATGGTTCTCGACTTGTGGCTACAGTTGGGACCGGAACTTCTGTTGCTGAATGACGCAGTTGTTGTATCGCACCTCACTTAACCTTTCTGGCCACAGTGGTTAAGTGAATCATTCCAATCGAAGGTGTTAAGCAAATCCTGCTTCCGTTGACTCCTGGGAAGATGGCGATTGGTGATTAGGTGACTCCAGGATGCTCCAACTGTCATAAATACAGGTAGTCCTTGACTTACAACAGTTCGTTTAGTGACCGTTCAAAGATACAACGGCACTAAAAAAAAAGGGATTTAGGACCATTTCTCACACTTATGACCGTTTGTGACATCTCCATGGTCACGTGATGAAAATTCAGACACTTGGGCACCGGTTCATACTTATGACCGTTGCTGTGTCCCAAGGTCATGTGATCCCCTTTTGCGACCTTTTGACAAGCAAAGTTGGTGGGGAAGCCAGATTCACTTAACAACTGGGCTACTAACTTAACAACTGTGGCTTAGAAAGGTCATAAAATGGCGCAAAACTCACTTAACAAATGTCTCCCTTAACAACATAAATTCTGGGCTCACTTGTGGTCATAAGTCGAGGACTACCTGTACCAGAGGCCAAATGCTCAGATTTTGATCCCGTGACCATGGGGGAACTGTCATGGTTGTACGTGTAAGGACCAATTGTCATTTTATTCAATGCCGTTGGAACTTTGAATGGTCACTAACTAAATGGTTATAAGTTGAAGACTGCCTGTATTCACCTCTTTAATCACGAGAGCATCAGACTTGACTTGCGTATTTTATAGTGTTTTATTTGAAGCAACACTCTTTTCCCTGCATTTCTGCAGTGGCATTTCAATGTCGCTCAGCTCCACTGAAGCAAAAATATCCGTTGGACAAAACTTAAGAATCTCGGCAGAGAGAGAGAGAGAAAAAAAAAACCATTGGTGCTTCTAAGTCCTAAATTAATTTCTGTGAAAACAAAGCTTAATTTAATTCGTTGATTTTCGCGTAATTGGGATGTTAGAATGGAAAAGTGAATGTCTTAATTAGCACGACTACTTGGAAGTTGAGTTCCCAGGTAAATATGTATTATGCTGTAGGCCTGGTTATTGTTGTCTGAATTAATTGCCTATATTTTTGTTCAGGTGTGTAAAAATCACAGTGCTGAGTTTCAGAAGATTCACAGGTTACATAGGGAGAGGTAGTCCTGATTTGCTTCCTGGCATTCACACAGCTATCCTAAAACAATCATCTTACAAAAAGAATTGAATAATAATAATAACAACAATAACAACATTTATTGTCATTGTACATGTATACACAGTATACCCATACAGCGAACTTCACTTAACACCCAAAAACCAGGTCCAACACACATAACAATCCCCAAACACACTCCTATCCACCACAACCCCCCACCCCTAAACCACCCAAACATCCGCACAACAGACCAAGTAATGCTGTCCAAGACACTGGTGGCCCTTTAGTTCATTGTTGCGTGCAATTATAGCTCTGGGATAAAAACTATTCAGAAGACGTGTGGAAAACGAGTTTTAATTGTTCCGTATCTTCTGCCAGAAGGCAACAGTCCAAAAAGATTGTAAGCAGGATGGGAAGAGTCTCTGAGAATGTTATGCAACTTCCTCATACAGCGAGATGCAAAGATGTTGTCCAGGGCTGGTAGCTGGAGCCCGATGATATTCTGGGCAGTTTTTATAGAATATAAACCCCACCAAAAATAATTCAAGGTCAGTTCTCTTAGATCAGGTAGAAAACGTGAATCTCTTCTATGAATGTGATAGACAAATGATCTTCCCCAAAAATCCTTGCACTTCTGACACCCTCTCCTTCAACTATGATGTCCAGGGTTCCCCCCCACCCCTCCAGAAATGCAGCATTTGATACAGGGAACTGAACAGGTCTAATAGTCTGGCCTTCTGCTGAAAACTCCATTTATTTCCAAGCTGTATTTTGTTTTTGTTTTTTTTCTCTTCAGAGCTGACCTTTTCATCTGGCTAGCCAGGATGCATCTGTGTTTGTTTTCAGATCCCTAATGCAAAATGTAAGACTAATGCAAAACGTAAGATAAACGAAGCAATACGAAGATAAAAATCATTAAACTCTCGGGCAAAGCTTTTTGTTTATTTTTCAAAATATGGGGAATTACATTGGGGGAAATTATATTCATTACAATAAATTAAACTAGTCCATTACATACGTTTTGGAGAAAAATTTTGGAGGACCCAATTTCCAAGAAAGTATGCAACTCTCACCTCACACCCGTACTCACACAATACAAGTAGTCCTCAATTTATGACCATTTATTTAATGATCCTTTGAAACTGTGACACTGCTGAAAGCTTTCTACTGGTCCTCACGTTTATCTATGGGCACGGCTTGGTGGGTGTGGTGTGGCTTGGTGGGCGTGGCACAGGAAGGATACTGCAAAATTCCCATTTCCTCCCCACTCCAGGGGAAGGAAACTGCAAAATCTCCAATTTCAGCCCACTCCAGGGGAAGGATATTGCAAAATCTCCATTCCCACCCCACTCTGGGGCCAGCCAGAGGTGGTATTTGCCGGTTCTCCAAACTACTCAAAATTTCCGCTACCGGTTCTCCAGAACCATCTTAATAGCACCCCTGGGATTACCTATCAATACTTAAAGCAATGCCACCTTCTGGTCCATTGAGATTATTGTCAGCCATTCAGTCATGTCCAACCCTTGGCCATTGTATGGATCACCACTCTCCATGCCCCTCGGTCTCCCAGCGGCTGCTTCAGATTTGCCATGGTCATCCCGATGTCAACCTTTATAGTATCCAGCCTACGGGCACTAGGACTGTCCCTTCTGGTCCATTACTTGTTGATTATTCGGCCTTAACAACTGGACAACTTGTAAATCTTTGGATTTTCAGACTGTGCAAAGCCCAGCCATCCTAGTATCCATCATTTGTCCATCGTGGCTTATAAACTAAGCAAGTTGGAACAGGAAGTCGAATATACCCAAATGAAAAATTAAAGCAGGAATATAACTTCAAGATCTTTTTGCAAAAGTGCAAAAAAAAAAAAAAAAGTGGGCAAATCCGGACGGCGGCAGCAAAGCAGGCATCCCACCTCCCTTCGCTCTGCCTCTTCTACCTGCCACGCCCCCACCACCCTGGACTTCAACTCCCAGACTGTATAGCGCGCCTCGCTGCGAATCCTGGGAGTTGAAGTCCAACTCCCTCCTCAAGCCTCCTCGCTCAGCCACTCCGTAGCTTCCCACCTCCCCCTCCCCCTCCCCTAGTCGGCGCGGACCTCCCCTTCCCGACCAATCCGCGAGCGGCTAACAAATATGCAAATGTAACACCCTTACCCGTCTTCACAAGAAAGCCGGGCAGAAAGCCTCGAGACGGGTCCCCGCCCCTTTCGCCTGCCGAAGGGGAAAAAAAAAAAAAAAGCATGTGTGCCCTGCGCGGATTGGCCGGCGCAGCCGTTGAAACCTCCTCCTCTTCCTCCTCTCCTCCCCCACCCCACCCGCGCGGCCCGCGTGCCGGGGAGCTGGCCGCGCAGGCGCAGTCCGAGGGGGGCGGCAGGGAGAAGGAGGGGAGGGGAGGGGAAGAAGGCCCTGCTGGCAGCCGCCAGAGCAGGCCGCGGCAGGACGGGTGGGCGGGGCCGGGCCGGGGCCACGCCGCGCCCACCCCGGAGGCTCCGCCCCCTTCCCCTCAGCCGCCGCCGCCACCACCGCCACCGCCGCGCCACCTCCTGCCTCGGGCAGGGCCTTCGCCAGCCGCCGCGTTGCCCTCGCCCGCCGGTAAGCCAGGGGAGAGCCGGGTGGGCGGGAGAGCGAGGGAAGGGAGATCCAAAACGGGCGGCCGGGCTTCCCTCAGGCGAAAGGGGAGTGGCCGCCGCCGCCGCGCGCTTCTCCCTCACGAGCTGTCAAGGCGCCCTGAGGCGGGGGGGGGGTCTTTTCGCCCAACGCCCCCTCCCCCTCCACATCCTCTCTTCGCCCTCAGGAGGACGAGCAGCCGCCGCCGCCGCCGCCGCCGGGGTCACGCCTCCGCCGCCCCTCCTCAGCCGGGATGCCCTGCCCGGGCTTCCCCTTTCGGGAAAAAAGAGGGCAGGTGGGTGGGCCTTGGTTACCTCAGGGAAGCCTTCCTCCTCCTCCTCCTCCTCTCCCGTCTGAGGGAGGTGGTCGCCCTCCGCCGCTGCCCTCCCCTCCCCCACACCGCGCCCACGTGGGAGAGCGGCAGGGCGGCCGCCCGCGCGACTGACACGCGCGCACGCGCACGCGCGCTTCCCTGGCTAGGGTGAGGGGGGGGCTCCTCTCTCTCTCTCTCTCTCTCTCTCTCTCTCTCTCTCTCTCTCTCTCTCTCTCTCTCTCTCTCTCTCTCCACCCCGAGGTCTTGGAAGAGGCTCTGACTTCTTGTCCAGGTGGCCGACACAAGCGATGCCAGCCGGCAGAAAGGGGGAGGGGGCGGAAAGAAGGGTGGGTGGGTGGAAGAATAGGGTGGTTGCTGGCTTTTTCTTTTTCTTTTTCTTTTCTCCCCCCCCCCCCTCCCAGAGTTTGGGTCTCCTCTTCTATTCCAACCCCCTCCCCACCCTCCACCATCACGTTCTCCCAACTTTCTCAGATCTGGGGGTTTCCCTAAAAGGAAGGGAGTTCCTGCCTGGTCCTTTGCTAGGTTGCTGGCCATCAAGGGGGAGAGGGGAAGGGGGGGGCTTGAGGAGGGGGGATGACACCAAACAAGGTCAAAAGAGATCCATGTTGGGCATTGGGGTGTGGGGGGGAGGATGATGAAAGTTGGCTTCCTTGTCTCTCTCAACCCATGATTAGGTCTTCTTGCTTGCTCCCCCAAGGGTGCGCTTTTTCCTCTCTCTCTCTCTCTCTCTGCAGCCCAATAGCTGGAGAGTTGGAAGGGTTTTTCCACCAAAATGTAGGCAGGAGTCCTAGCTGTAACTAACCCATGGCTGCAAATAAATAAATAAATAAATAAAAATAAAAAATAGGTGCATTTGGGGCTCCTGGATGTAGGGCAGAAAAGCAAATGGTTCCAAGGGAAAGGAGCATGTTGGGGTCCCGTGGGAAGAATCTGTACAGGCAGGTATGCTGCACAGTGGCTTCATGCCCTACTTGTTGCTGCTTGGTGATCGTGACTTCTTCACCGTAGGTCCACAAGAGGACTTGATCCAGCAAATGCTTGATTTTGGAATGAGCATCACTTCTGTAGTCCTCATATCATGACTTGTAGCCATGCAGCCAAATACTGTAGAGTCTTGAAATGATGCTTGGGAGTTGGGGGGGGGCACTTCAGCCAATGCAGAATATCACATCCTGCTTTACGATGATGAAGACTTGTGCTGGTTTAAGGAAAGAGAGAAGTTACAGTCAAAAGTATGGTTGTGCCAAGCAGGCATGTAGAGCTTCATCTAAAGCAGTGCCACTTCTGAAGAGGCACTGTTAGGTCCATCAGTTCTTTTCCACCCAGGCCAATAGGATCAGGAGAAATGGCTGATTTCCACCCCCCACCCCCGCAATATGTGCTCAATTTTTTAAGGTGGAAGCCGAGAAGGTCTCTACATGAAATAGCAGAGATAGTGGCACTGCAATGGGTGGGGTTACCCTGATGGCTGAAAGGAGAAAAGATTCTGTTGCCGGCTCTCTAGGAAGTTTGTGAAAAGTCTTAGTGCTGGGTTGAATGCCAAATAAGAGTCGAAATGATCACAAACCATGTTTGAACTAAACTCGGATCAAATCGGAAGTAATTCCTCAGCAGAATGGAAGGCAGCAGATATGTGTGGTCTGCAGTCTTTGAAACTGAGAATATGATCTTGGGAGGGGGGGACTTTGTTCTGTAAATGGTAGAATATTTGATGCTATAATAGTTTGCTCAAGTTTATTTTTAAGTCAAATTGCACTACTGCGTTTTTCTTCTTCCTCTGTTGCACTGATATCCTGCCTTTCCTCAGTTGGGTCATGGTGTCTTATATGTAGATCTTCCTTAATTTTATCCCCGCAGAAGCAACCCTATGAGGGATGTTGGATGAGAGATTATGACTGGCCCCAAATCACCAATGAATCAAGGAGGACTTGATCCTGGGTTTCCCCAGTCTAAATTCAGCACCTTTATCACTACAGTAGGATAGCATTTTTCTTTATTGGGACTTGTTCCCCATTTCTATCGTTGTTAGGATAGATAGAAAAAGCCAGCAGTTAATGGAATCCAGATGTGAGTGCAACAAATTGATTCAGTGAATTATCTAAACAGAGGACAAAGGCAAATGTTGAGGGGGGGAAAAGAGTCATAGCATACATAAGGCTTGCAAGTTGGTGCTGTATCTTGCTTTTCAGAAATCAAGGGAAAATTAAGGGTTTTTTTTCATAATAAGTGTTTAATATAGTTAAGCAAAAATAAGAGACTGAGGAGGTTTATTTTTTGACCAGTTTGTTAGAGAAGTATCGAAGAAATGAACAGTTGGATATAGTTTCATAAAGCTTGGGTGGTACACACACAAAAATGAGAGGCTATGCTTCAACTTGCAGAAGATGTATCAAAGTGAACCAGTTGGAATAATGTAGGACTTCATGCTGTCATCCCTCAATGTGTAATTTTTTTAAACATAGTGGTAATAATAACGGTGGCTGATAATGTATTAAAAAATATAAAATCTGAAAGTTGTTCAAGAACATTATATGGAAATAGGTTTCATATGATTCATATTTTCAATGTATATTCACTGAAAGTGACAATGTACTTCATGTATATCCCCATTTTACAGTTGTTTATGTATCACTTGTGCACTGTTCAGGTCTTAAGTAAATTAATCTACAGTTGTTTTGAAGTATTGCTTTTAGGGAACTCTGTTAATTTTATATGTTTTCTAAGACGTCTCCTCATATTGTGGCCTTAATATTTTGTCTGATGCAACCTTTTATGCTTTATAATTTTAGCTTATATGGAAGAGTTGGATACTTTGGCTACATATCCGCTTACTTTAAGTGGGAGATGATTCCTTTAAATATGATTATTTCAAGTATGAACAATAATCACTTCTAATTACTGTACCTTTTAAAGCTATCTAGTGATGGCTGTGGCCACACCATCAATAGACCAGAGACTGCAGAGCCAAAGGAATGGCTGTAAACCAAAGGTTGCTCTGGAAGGCTGCAGCACTACACTACAGGAAGAGAAAACCTATCTAGTCTTGTGCATCACTAAATAAGTGGGAGCTGCTGATTTATGTGTGTACATATAAGTTTCATATTAAATTACTTTTCCCTTGCAAATTGTCATAATACAGGCTGGTCCTTTTCTAAATCACAGTTAGTGTTCTGTAAGTTGTAAAAGTTAAAAGATCTCAGGGAAATAGAGCAGAAGTTATTTTTTTTTCATACTTTATATGCATAAATTTCTGTAAAGAAAACTTCTCAAATAATTGCTTTATTTCAGTCTTGACTGGTTAGAGTCAGTCATTCAAATTAGCAGTCAGATAAAATGTCTCTCATTTCAACAGATTATTCAGTCTATCAAGGCCTGCTAAATTTGTAAGAAAAATACATAGTTTAAGATCTCTTTTGGTTTTTCATTTTATCAACACATAGTAATCCATGTGTTAATTAGAAGAACCACTGTTTTAAAGTCAAAAGTTGCATAGGTTTGGTTTAGTTCCTATTAATATAGGACTGTGGCTATTTCATTAATAGATGCAAATTAGTTTGCAGTAGGTAAAAAAGGTCAAAGCCCTCTTAAAATTCATTACAGCTTGCCATCATACCCTTAGTGAATTCTCATTTTGATTGATCACTGTGTTGTGACGTAGTTAGCATATTTACCATGTTATTAAATAATATACAAACATTCAAGCTCAAAATTTATCCATTTTGAGTTTGAAGTAATCTGTTCCAAGTTCAAAAAGTTTGAAATAGCTGTTCCATTCTTGCCAAGTGTTCCTTCTCTGTCCTGTCCCTACTGGACATGTTTCAAGCTTGAAATGGTTGCATTTCCATTTCAAAACTCTCGTTTTATAATTCTTTTGGAATGATTGAAACACTTCCAATTAGATCAGGACAACCTGTTTTGAAGTTCAGCTATGTTGCATGTCCTTACTAACTTTGCCTATTGGACTAATTTTCTGCACTTCCAGCATCTGGATATATTATAAAATATAATACTTGTACTATAAACTGTGTGACTGCCCTATTAGTTTGTGATGTTTTATAACAAATAATATGTACCTTATTGTGATCTTTCATTACTATAATGAGAAATGTTTAGATCAGAAATGCTAGTAACTGAAGTTTCCAGATCCTTTCTAATAAACACAAATTGGGGAAGTATAAATAAAACCATACAATACAGTTGATTTGGAGAACCTAAACTGCCCACATAATAATTGTCTAGGATCATGCTTGATCTGTAATCTATTCTCATATTAGTAATTAATTTTCAGAAAAAATGTTTGCCATCTACTCTCTTATCAATATTTCTTCATCATGGTTGCTTTCACTGTAATCTAACCATATTTTCCTAAGCATTGCTGATTCTTCTCTTCAGTATGAATGTAATATACTAGATATTACATTCTATTTCATTTCAGAAATATTTCCTTACCTAAACAGAAACAGAACAGAATTACCTGGACAGGCAAAAAAGCAGTGGGAGTAACCCGCTGCCAGCTTCACCATTAATTTTCTAATGGGAAACTGGCAGAGAGAGTTTGAAATGATAATCTCCTGACCATGGATGAGCACATGGTGGCATTAAATAGGTCCCTACTTTGCCAAAATTTAATCCCATGGGAATAATGGATCCTGAATTCTGGGCAGTTTCTTTCCACTAGCCCATTTGAGGCAGGTTGACTGAAAAATTGTTGACCTATAAATGGCCTATTTTGCCCACATGAAGTTGCAAAACAGACAAACAGGAGAATTTGAGTAGTATATACCGGTAGATCTTGATAACCATTTGTATTCTTATCCTCTATGAGTTAGTCCTAATTTCTCTTCAGTCCTGTCTAATAGATTGTCATCTTTATATCTTGAATGAATAATTTTTATCTTGTAAACCTGTTGAATGAAGTCTTTATTGTTTTCTGTCTCAAATCTCCCATTATAATGTGTTCCATAATAGAGTCTATAGCGTCTGCTGTAGTGAAAAATGTTATGATCTTAACTTCTTTTGAGTTTAATAGTAAATGATATATCTACGATATGCCTTTTGCATGCCTTGTAATGTCTTACAGGTGTGACTATTTACTACAGCACTACTACCGGTAGTAGAAACTTTATTGATTTAGTCATTTGACCATATCAAGAGTATAAAACTAGTGCAAGCTAATGCAAACACAACAATAGAACATTTACTTGCCGTATTTACATACTGCAGATTCTATAAGGACTCCTTGGTTTATCAGTGTTGTTTAACTCACATAAAGCTGGCTCTGTGGCAGTTCTGCCTTACTAACGCTTTGTTGTTTTCCTCATCTTCTCAGTACTGCTCTCCGGGTAATATTGCTAGAAGAAAGGTTTTTTCAATCAACACCGGTGTGTCAGTGCAACCTGCAAAAGAGAATCAGTTTGTGCACCAAATGGTAAGAGGTTTTGGGTTTTTTTCTGTTCTGCTCCAGAACCTTACAGTATATATGAAATGTCTGTTGTCCATGGATAATTGACCTAAATCCTACTGAGAGGACTTAGAACATTGAGATGCTTTGGCTATGTCAATAACTGTCATATGTACAGATTATGTTTGGCACAAAATGAAATAGGTTTGCTCTTTGTCTTCAAGCAATTAGCCAAATACTGCCTCCTCGGAGGGATAGAGCTTATAGGGATCAGTAAGATGTTTATCAATGTTCACCTTTGACAAAGAAAGCACTTGAGATATCTCAAACCGTGGTACACAAATTCTATTTATGATCCCCTCCAGCTGCAAAACCTAGTTTTGATAGAGGCCTTATTCTGGGACAATTCTGAAAATTGTCTCTGAGGGCATCAGAAACAAACAAATCCCTGCTGTGCCAAAACAGATTAATCTTCTAAGTATATTTATTAAGATCCAGATAATCTATTAATTATCTAATTAATAGGTTATTTCATTACTTGTCAAAATATTAATAAGGTTTATTAAGGTTAAGATCAAAGCATGACATGTGCTATTGGCTCTCATAAAATGGAAACAGTGTAGGGTTTTCCAAAGTTCCTTCTCCATAATTCTTGTAGACCCCAAGAACCTGTTCTTGAGGGGCTAGGGATTTGGAACAGCAGAGGTGTGAAGCAAGGGAGTAAAAATCCACAGAATTTTGGGTGGGAGGTACCTTCATGAGTCCAAACACTTCCTGATTTAAGCTGTTGGGTGCCCAATTAAGTCATGAAAAGTTTTGCTGGAAAAGAATGATCTGGGAGTTGACAACCCTTGCTGTCTACTGATCTAGCGGATACACCTTGAATAGATACCAGCACTGCCTGTGCTATTGCTTAGAGATTCCTTCCCATTTCGCCCAGTTTCAACACTGGTATGTGGTGTAGTATTAGTTCATAAGGAGTTTAGCATTAATCAGTGGATGCTTTTTGACCAGAATTTACAAACTACAATAGCTCCATAGCCTGGCCTTAAAGCTAGAGTGAGAATTTAATCAAACAACTCTAACTGAGAGCTGTAAATCTCCAAAACATTCTTGATCTTGATGTTTCTGTGTTAAAAGTTAAATTGTGTCTTAAATCGTTTATTGGGCCATGGTGTTAGATAGTTTTGCTGGAAGCAATGTTTGCTTTGTTTAATTAAAATGTGTTTTAATTAAGAACTACTTAAAATTGGTAGTACTGGGACATGTGCGCTTAATGAGATTAAAGTAATAGCTTTTCCACCAGTGCTATATGATAAAACATGATACTAGAAATAACATTTCAGATTTGTTTATATTTGCAGAACTGTGCAGTGCCTCAATGCCTTGCTGTCATGTCCAGATTTTGTATTTTCAGCCTAACATTTTTCATACCAGCAAATTTGCAGGACTCTAAGAAGAAATTATGCTAGAACTAAATTGTTTAAAACTATTATTTATCTTTCAGATCTGTAATGCTACCCAATTACATCAGGGACCAAATATTTCCCAGGACTAAGTAAAACTTTTGTAACAAAATGTGCTATGTATTAATGGGTAAGGATTTTTTCTTCTTCTTATGTATTAAATTCATGATTAAATTCTTCTTTTATTAAAAGTTTTTAAGACGCTAAGCAATGTTATATTTTATGTAATTTTTACATTTATAAATACGTATTTGGGAAAAGCTGCTGCAGTGACCAGAAGGGGTAAAATCAAAAATGAGACCATCAGAGAGAAAAAATGGCAATAGAACCAATCTTAAACTACATACAAAAACAGCAAATAGAGTGGTTTGCTCACCTGGATAGGATGTCATGGGATTCCATACCATAGGAGGCATATATAAAAAGAGGAGAAGGTCCAACAACACAAGGCAGATCCAGAAGAAGACAAAGAGACAACATCAAAGACACACTGCAACAACATCAAATAACAATGGTTGAGGCCACCAGAAGAGCAAGGACCAAAACATATCTCCCTCCATACCCAAAGTGGAAAAAGAAAGTAAAGTAGAACATAAATGCATATATTCACACTTAAAAGTATATTTAGAAATGTACCAGTAAGAAGATATCAGAAAGTGTTTACGATGGAATTTCAATTACAGTATTAATATGTTTTACTATGAATAAATTCATATAATACACAAAGCCAAAACCAAATAATTATTATGGCTTAGTATTTTATGTATGAACCTACTCTCCTTAAACTGAACATATATTTTCTAGTGAACGTATTTCAGTAAAATATAACATCACTGTGGAAAAGAAGGAACCGGGGAAAAATATTGAAATCAAGCATGATAAGTAAAGGTAAAGCAATATGTTATTCAGTTGAATACCTTCCTTCAACCACACTGACATTTATTTTCCCTAAGGAATATATTTTACGGACGTCCCTAAGGAATATATTTTATCCCATCCGCAGCTACGTTTTCTGAGAATTTGGAGGAATTTAACTGAGCTTGTCTACTCTGATACCAATAAAAAGACATAAGCCTTAAAGTTCACAATTGCTTTGCCAAACCAAAAAAATAATAATAATTGTTTTGTGGAACCAGACATTTTGAATTATGTTTACTTGTATAAAACCTGTATGCTGTCCAACTCTCAACAATTTTGGGCAGCTCACAACAAAATTTAGTTCAAAAAGCTATTAGTATGCATTGTTTAGGAAATGTATCAAAAACCTGACTAAAACAAATTTAAGTAATGGGTTTAAAATATGTTTATTATACAAGGTCCTTTTTGTATTTAAATGTCACTTAACAGATAAAATGATTAAAAATGTAATACATAGCAATTGAAAGATATTCCAAATCGTTTAACTGCTTTTTTCCCCCTTGTTACCTAGGATATTTAAAACACTTCAAGATCTTATTTCTACAAAAATGCTGGTGGATGTCAACATGGCTTAGATGAAGTGCTTCCCACTGAACAAATATTTTGTGTGCTGCCGTGAGACTCGCTAACTCCATTTATGGTAGTGGCAAAGTAGCACAACTGTATCAAGATGACCGACCCTATGATGGATTTTTTTGATGATGCCAATCTTTTTAGTGATACCTTGGAAGGCTTATCGGACGATGCCTTTGTACAAACAGGGCCCGTTTCTCTGGTTGATGAGTTGAACTTGGGCGCAGAGTTTGAGCCGTTGCAGATCGATTCTTTAAACCATGTGCAGGAGACACCAACTCCGCAAAAGATGAATGATTATGAACATCTCAGCCAGTATGATTCTCTGAAACTTCAAGTCAGTCAGTCCTTTAGCAGCCCGGTCGAAAGCGTTTTATCCCCGCATTCGGACTTCAGTTGCTCTCCTGTCCATCCGCAAACTCAAACGAATGGGTTGTTTCCTGACGATGTAGCAGACGGGAGCCCGATGTGGGGCCACCAAACCTCGAGCAGCGTTTCTAACCAGAACGGATCTCCGTTCCATCAAGGACCCACGCCGTCTATGCAGCAAAACAAAAGCTTTGTAGCACACCACAGTTTTGCCTTATTTCAGGCCAGCGAACAGCATCATCCGTGTGCCTCGTTGCAGTTGCCGCCAAGTGTGAACGCAGGAGAGAACACTCGGAATCAGCCTGATGGTTTCATGGAGGTGAATGCGTCTGTTTCCCATAGAACTAACGTTCCCCATCCCTCCCAAGCTGTTGACGTATCCAAATCACAACAGTCTATCTCTATGCCATCTTTTTCCCAGAGTAGGAATAACTCGCCCCACTTTTGTGGCAATCAAGAAGGAAGCTACGACGGGCCTTCTCCTGCTATCACGTCGTGCTCTATTAACACCCAGTTTTCTCCTCCTTTTCCCTACAATAGCAACCAGATCTCTCCTTCCAGCCTTCTTCAATCTTCCGCAACTCTTTCTGTCAGCCAGCAAGCTCATCCTCTGCCTGACTTTTCGGGAAGTGATGCCTTCGCAACTCGAAGAGGGACCAAACAAGAAGATTCAGATAGCCTCCTCAATTCAAGTACATCACTGACTTCAAATAATTTCCATGTGTTGCATTCAGCACAACCTCAGGGCACCTTCAGTAGTTCAAAGCTTTCCACAGTGAACATGAATTTTTCTACCCCTCCTGGATCGGGTCCTCAGCTAAGCCACTTCAGTGACCCCATAGAGGGCAATGGTTTTTCGTCTTTGGATGAGAATTTGCTCCGTCAGGTGGAGTCTCAAAGTGCATCGTTTACAGAACTCGACCCAGAAGCCCTTCTCCAGGAAGATCTTCTTCCCCAGTTTGATGAAACTGCCTTTGTTCAGGAGGCCCCAAGTAATGATTTAGAGCATCAGCTGGAACAGCGCCTTGTCCCACAAACCAACCTTCTTCAGACTCAGTCTCAAAACTGCAACCATCCTTGGTATCCTCCTGGTTCTCATCTACATCAGCCAGAGCAGAAGAACATCAGTGCTCAAGCCCAGGTAAGTAACAGCAGTGTTGCAGAGTGTCTGTGGAGATTCTCAGTCATCCAGGTCATGGTTGTCCCAAAGGTGCTTTTTCCAAAGGCAACTGGACTTCCTTTGTTGGCCTTGAAGACATTTCACTTCTCATCCAAGAAGCTTTTCCAGTTCCGATTGAAAGATCCTAGGATCACAGAAGTGGCTGAGCTGAAAGTCAGAACTGAAGAAGAATCTTGGATAAGGAGCAAAACATCTTCAACGACAACAAAGAAAGTCCAGTTGCCTTCGAAAAAAGCACCTTTGAGATTGTTGTAGGGCAGTATTGTGCCATGCTGTAAAGTTTATTCTTTACTGTGCTATCTGCCAACACTAACTGACAAGATCAGAACTAATTAGTCACTATTGTGAAAGATATTTATGCGTGTGTAAATCTAGAGATTTGTTAAACAAGGTTTTAATTACCTATGGTGGAATACTAATACTAAACAGCATAAAAAATTTAAATGAATGTCCATTTCAGAAACTGCAGTTTTCTGCCATATTTTGCAAAAGACACCTAACACATATTTTTAAATTTGATCCATGTGACTTGACAGATTGTAATTACTATTTGTACTTTCAGTTTTGCCAATTGTTGAACTTTGTGATGTAAACTGAAAGAAATAAAACAACAAATTGATATTATAATCAAATACATTGAAAGTTTTTAGATGTCTCCCAAGCAAATCTCTTTTAAAAATATTTTTGTTCAGGTATATGCTTTATTAAAAATCTTGTTCATACAGCTTTTTAACCATAATATCAGCTAACACATAAATAAGTTGTACATATGGATGAATTGACTGAAATGCTGCCTTTCCAGTATTCCAGTTGACCTTGGAATTTTTAGCCTACTTTGTTGATTTTCAGTCAGTTACTAGTACAATTTAATAAAATAAATAAATAAAGACTCCCTTTAGTATCAATAGTTCATTTTTAGACAGGATATAATTCTGGGTAGTATAGTACTATGCAGATGGAATATTGTTTACACATTTTTACTTTGAAATATGCCACAGGATATCTTGAGGACATGACTCTGAAGTCTTGTCCTAGACTAATGGCAATGCTTTGTCACTAAAAATCAGGGGTATCGTTTTTTTAGAAGTCTTAAATTATATAGCTTCTCTCTTCCTTGGATGGCCACTACAATTACAGATTTTCTAATTATTTAATAACTTGACCAGGCATTAGAATTTGTATTGATTTTTTCTGAATATCAGATACGCAAAACTAATGATTTAGTCAGTGTTATTGTCTTAATGCATGCACTTTTTAAAGACTTTAATAAAATATTAAGCAAACAATTCCTCTAGATAAAATCATATATGAATTTAGTAGAAATACTTAAATAATTTTTTTAATGCAAAAGAAGGATGCATAAGATGGCCTATAAATCACTAAGGATATATAGGATCCAGTCTAGGTCAAACTTAGAGTAAGGCTATTGAAATTAATGGGACTTAAGTTGTACAATGTGTGTTATTTTTTTTAGTACCAACTTCTTATTCTGAAGACAGAGAGAGAAAGATCTAAGCTATCTAGGGGAGAGAGAAATAAATGTTCATAATTTGCATAATATTACTTCGCTCAAGAGTGAACAGATACCAGTTTCCAAAGTCTCTTGATCTGTACAAGTTAACCATTGCAGAATAAATGTATTGCAAAAAAAACAAACAAACAAAAAAACATTGACATGGATTTTTATGAATATATTACTTTTAGAATCTTCAAGGCAGTGGTTCTCCCTGTCGCCAGTTATGCATTAGGAGAAAGTTTCCTTGTCCTAAACTGGCAGCCAGAATTGAAATATGAGCCTAGCTATTACTTGTCCTGTGCTGCAGAAGCTGCTTTGCACTGCCAGGAAACTCGGTAACTGAAAGCAGAGTCATTAACAGTAGTTTTCATGCTCTTGGCGTCCTCTGGTCCTCCTTAAAGCAAAGTATAAACAGGAAGTGGATTCCAGGAAGCAATGGGAAAAGGGAGCGTAATAAGTTGGAATTCGTGGTTCACGGCAGTATATCTAAAGAATAATGCTGTGGGATCAAAGTTGGACTAAGCAGAAGTCAAAGTTGCCTCTGAATTGAGATTTAACATGATTCTGTCAATGAATGATTTTGTGAAACAGAGGTACAGTGATCTAAAAAGCACCTTTTATACAATGATTATAAAAACATACGTAAGATATGTGAAGATGTCCCATCCAACATGATAATTGTTGTGAATTCTGTTAGTTGAAGTCCACGTTCCTAAAAAATGCCCAGGAAGTGATGAGAACAATCTTTAACAAATCTTGGACTCTTTCTTTCTCACCTCTTTTTTTCCTTTTCTTTCTCTAATGTGAAGTATTACTAATTTTTATTAATCGTAGTTTTGAACTACAACAGAACTTTGAACTGTATTGAATCTTAAATTATGATTATATTGAAACAAGCCAACTGTAGAAACCATAGTATGAAATTGGCAAGTCTGAAACCATTCTTAAAATTGAATATAGTTTCCCATGTATAGAAGGAAGAACTTGTGCTCAATATTTATTTATTTATTGTATTATATTTATATTTAATACAGTATAGTATTGTATATTTCCATAATAACCTTATTTATCATGAGCCCCACGAATTCAGTCTTTTGTCCCTTACTTAATGAAGTAGTGTGCTGTCTGTTGATATTTTTGTATATTAAAGCTCCCGCTAAATGAAATTTGATTGAGGTATATAAAGTCTATATATTGCACTATGTTTTAATCAGCACATGACATTTCGTTTAAAATTAGTTCATGAGAATCAATAGGTCAGGAAAGGTAACCCTCTTGAGACTGGATGCCAATTATGGGTTCAGCTGAAGTAAGCATCAGATATGACCATCTAATTATTTTTGATTCCCCCTTTTCTCTGAATTTGTCTTGTCTTTTTTATCCCTTGAACCTGTTTTCTACCACAATTCTGAAACAATTACTTGAAATCAAATACTGTTAAATTCCTTAAACTTTTGCTTGAAAATATACTTAAGAATTCTCTGAATCTGAATGCATTTCATTATTCCCTAGAAGTATTTAATAAAACAATTAATAGAAGTGTCCTATTTTACAAAAGAAAGAATTTGTTAAGATTGTTGTACTTTTTTAAGTTCAACATTCACGACTGGGAATTTGAAGGGTTTTTAAAAATGTATTTCTATGTAATTTGGTCGATTCATCAGCCTTATTCTTTGTCACTGCAGCCATTTAAGGAAAATATGTTAACTTCAATAGTTCCACTGGTTTCATAAATAGTTGTGTGTAACTCTTTAAATACTGTTTACAGCATTCCTTCTGCACTGGGCTTTGTGATCTTCTCTTTCTGTAGTATGATCTTGCAATTTATTTTCCACTCTTTTCATCTTTTGAGATTTCATATTTAAATGTGGCTTTGCTATCATAAGTATTATTATGACGGAGAGCTGAAAGAAATATTTCTTCAGAGTAGACAATACCATGTTTTGTGGAAGATTTCCAGGACTATAAGTTTGCCTTCATATTATTACTTTGGGCTAAACCAGAAAGGACTTGGATGTTCATCAGAAATGTTATGTGATCCTTGTCCTTGTCCACAGTATTCCAATGGTGTAAAATCAACTGATTTAGTGTTATCTAAATTAGAATCTCTGGCTTGTGCTCATTCCAGTAAGTTGGAATCCGAACCTGTGGTTCGTTCATTGGTTTTGATTTTTAAGTTATTGATATAACAAATTATGCTAACTAAACCTGCCCTGGAGTTTTCTTGGTTTGTTTGTAGAGAAAGGAGGTTCATTTATTCACCCTAAGCCAAGATTCTTAAATTCTAGGTTAGAGTTATGTATAAATAAAACCATGGCTCTAGCAGCAAATCACTTTTAGATGCTAATGATGTCTTAATTCCATATTAGTAAGACATAATCAATATTGATCAACCCAAAAACGATTTTTAAAACCTTTTGCTTTTAATATTTAAATAAATCCATGGCTTCAGTCTCTTTTGCCACTATGATAATTATAAATATTTTATTTCTTCCTTGACAAAAATGTGAGGAGGATATTTTATGGAAATATTCTTGACTACCTAATTTGTCCCCAAATACCAAAGAAGGAAAAGGCAAGGTGTAAGAAACTGAGTTTAAACACCAGTTCAAAATAATGCTGTAATAACCTCTTTCTGAAAGCATCGTTAAAATCTGATACTAGAATATTGTGCAATAATGGTTACAAAAATAACTCATCTGGCAAAACAATAACAGGATTCCACTGAAACTGTTACTTGTCAGGTTTTAAACACTCCTTATATACATCACCCATAAAAGTAGATATTATTTCAGCTCTTGCAGAAGGTGGAAGAATGAAGAGTTAATTCTTCTGCCACATGTAGGGAAGAACAGTCCACGGAGGGTTAAATTGCAGAGTCTAATGGAATAATAACTGGTAGCACCATCTGCTGGCCTACTTCCGCAGAAGGAGTCAGTATTTTTTAACGACATCTCTAATATTCACGCCGCCGATGCATTTTGATGCTTTGTGCATTCGTTTCTTTTGGTGTTTTGTGGGAAGCTGGCTCTCTGCTCGAGAGCTATTTTTGAGAGCCTGTCGCCCCAGGATGGCCGAGGGTGTACTTGTCTAGCAGAGGAAGGAGACTTAAATGCTAGTCCAGGAAAAAAAAAATGTTGATAAATCACAATGTGTGTTTGCGGAAGGCTGTGTCTGCCTTGGCTTTTGGCTGGCTTAAATAGGCCATTCAGCAATCTTCTTTCAATGCCGTTCCCCTGAACGCAACCTACCTCCTCGGGTGGTGGAAAACCCGAGGGCAACCTTTGTCTCATGCCAAAAATGTCTTCAGTGAAGAGGCCAAGAGGAAGGGTAAGTGAAAGCTTGAATGAGTGGGAGGAGGAGGGGTTCTTTGGGCTAAAAGGCTAATGGGATTGAATAACCTTCCTTATTACTGGCTGCTGCTGCTACGGGAGTTGTGCCTGTATCGCCATCTTGAGCTTGTTGCTGTTTTCTCGAATCTGGGTGATTTTTGTTGTAGCTCGCTGGCCTTGAGATGGCATTTTACTGAGCTATCATAAGTGTTCTCCCTGGTGCCGCAGCGCTGTGGGTTAGGGCTTGGATGAAGCTCTTATAGGGAAAAAAAATGTATCCAGTGAAGCGAACTGGAATTGTCCTGAAAATGCACTTGGAAATTCCTGACTTTTCCCTTTGCTGTAGTGAGAGGCACATTTATGGGTGAGAACATAACATAATTATTATCTCTTTATCTGTCTCTCTTTCTCTTCCTCTTTCTTTCTTTTTCTCTCTCTCTCTCTCCTCCCCCTCCCCCCCTGTTTGGATAGGAAATTCTTTCCATTCCTTGCATTGTGCTTTTTTAAAAAACTGTCTTCCATGCAGTCTCAGAAAAGCTACTATAATTGTTTATGCTGCAATCAGGCATTTCAATCTGGGTACATTTAGAAACAACGGTCAAACAAAAGGGACTGTTGAACTGCTTCCTGTGAATCAGCTATACATGAAATTTTAAACAAAGGGTATTTTCATAACTTATTGATTGGGATCATCTAAGTGTAAAAGGCATAGCGTTGCAGTGAAAGTCTGTTCGACCCAAATGCCTTATGTCTGAATGTAAAACAATGCTTTATGTACAGATTATGTTATGACGTTAACTTGTGTGTTATGTAAGTGTGTGATTTTTTTTCTTGATGCTTCATCGGTACATCATTTGACATTTTTAACTTCACTCAGTGCCTAGAGCAGTGGATGATGTACTAGTGCTCCTTTCCCTGGAGTTCTTTATACTACCATATCCTGCTTGTTTCAATGAAGAAAAAGTGCTATTAAGAAATTTTGTTACTCCATTTAAAAATGCAAGGGAGAAGGCAAAAAGAATAACTAAGAAGCAGTTGTACAAAAAAAAACCACATTAAAAATAACCTTTGAATTTTTGTATGCAAGCGATGAAAACATGAGTTGGGCCTGCAAGAGGTAAATTTGTGACTCAGGTGAAATAGAGCAGAAAAGAAGGAAGCAAAAATTAAAATGGAGAATATGGATAAATGCAGTTGCAGCAGGAATGCTACACTGGCCCACCCACAATTGTGATTGAAGACTGGAAACTAGACCCCTGTCTAGAAGGCTGCTGATCTTCTGTTGTGCTCTGAATCTGTGCACGCTCACTAATCCCCCAGACTCTGAAGGTTTCAAGCCCTGCACATTTTATGCAACAGAATTTTCAGATTCCAAAGTCAAAAATTGTAAAACCCAAAATATGTTTGGGCTTCATTGTTTTGATTTAAGGATTTGCAACTCTGCTACCTTTTATATTTAAGTATGACTACCTTTTACAATGGAGGAAAAAGACTTAAAAACGTCGTCTGCCATTAACATGTCGATGCTTGTTTTTGTTTTTACTGCACAAAATAAATCAGGCCTCATATGAAGTCATTTTCTTGCCACTGAAGTTAGATATCCTTCCCCCCCCCCCCCAAATGTTGCAGAGAAGTCATGTCAGGAATATGATTTCTACCAATTCCACTTTTATTTTTTAAATCATAATTAAATGATAGTTTAAAAATGATTTTTTAGCAAATCTGTGATACGATTCAAACGCTTTTTATTGAATCTGCATATAAGTATCGGATGTAGTTCTAGATGTCTAACTTCTAGAAACAGCTCTGGCCTCCTGATCCTATGTGGAGGAAAATAAGATGGGAACAAAATATCCTTTCACTGCTGGAAAATCCTACGTTCCTTTAAAAGGCTTTTCTGCTATAGAGGTTTTTCTTCTTAATGCAGTGAGTGAGAGAGGAAGTTTTAAAAAGAGCTGCCAGAAAAGAGATGAGATATTCCTAACCACCCTTCCCTCCTTGGCTGATTGGAAGTGTCAAACAATCCACTGCTTTTCCTCACCTCCATCCACTGCAAAAAAATTTTTTAAAAATTTGATTTATATGCCGCCCTTCTCTGGAAACTCAGGGCGGCTTACAGTGTGTTAAGCAATAGCCTTCATACTTTTGTATATTTATATTTATACAAAGTCAGCTTATTGCCCCCCACAAACTGGGTCCTCAAATGACGTTGTTGAATTGCGCTTCTAAACTTGGAAGTAAGCAAGTCCCTTAGAACACGTTTATTCTGCGTAAATGTGACTAGAATTTTTAATTCGGTGCTGGAATCACTCTCAGGTAGTCCTTGACTTAACAACAGTTCATTTAGTGACTGAGTAAAGCTATGGTGCCACTGGAAAAAAAAGTGACTCACAACCGTTTTTCACGCTTACGACCTTGGTAGCTCCCCCATGCTCCTGGGATCAACATTCAGACGCTTGGCAACTGACTCATACTTATGACTGTTGCTGTGTCCCAAGGTCACACGATCCCCTTTTGCAACCTTTTGACAGGCAGAATCCATCGGAGATGCCAGATTCACTTAACAACCGTGGTACTAACTTAACAACTACAGTGATTCACTTAACAACTGTGGCAAGAAAGGTCATAAAATGGAGCAAAACTCGCTTAACAACAGAAGAAATGTTGGGCTCAATTGTTGTCTACCTGTATTTGGGAGCAATTTCTGTTGACCATTACTTTGAGTTCCGCGTAGATAGCTTGCCCTGAGATTTTGACTACATCCGTAGTTTTATCTAAGACAAGTAATCTATATATATATATATTTTTATTTTTTTCCCTTGCAGCCCCCTTCTGCCAAGAAAGCAGATGGTCCCGGGGTATACGCTAAGCTGCAGAATACCCAGGTGAAATCAATGCTCGAGAAGAAACAGAAGAAAAAAGTGGAATCCACTTTTGAAAGCAAGCAGGAGAAAGCCAATCGCATCATATCCGAGGCGATAGCCAAAGCAAAAGAGAGAGGGGAGAGAAACATCCCGAGAGTCATGAGTCCAGAAAATTTCCCAAGTGTTTCGGCAGAGGGGAGAGAAGACAGAAAGGGGCGAAAAGCTAAATCCAAACCAAAAGACAAAGAAAGCAGGAAGCCCAAAACGGGCTCTTCCAAAACTAAAGAGAGGGCAAAAATCGGGTAAGTTGGCTCATGTTTTCCTTTATGCCCTACCCGTCTATTTTTGTTTTCTGTAGGATTTTAATTCAGGTGGTGATGGTGATGATGATGATGTGGATAATACAACCAAGACAATGTTCAAGATTTGAAATAGCGATGAAAAATTATATCAGCGGTTTAAAAAGTAAATACATTCTACAAATGTTATGTTGACTAAGCCTGTAGCCCAATTTTGAATATTCAGCGCCTGGTAATTGCAGGAGGATATAAATCTAGTAATAAATAAGTATTTTATATGGTGTTGTATGCAATCCATATATATATATCATGCGTGTGTGTATATTCAGAGAAAGACAGAGAGAGAGAGAGAGTCAATTAGTTATTAATTATTACTTCCAAAACCCAGTTTATGTGATTATTTTTGTATTTTAATGGGTTTATATTGCATATTATTCCTGGAACTAACATAGTATACGTTAGATCTGCACACACACACCCCCTTTCCTCCCCCCCCCCCCCAAAAGCACCATCAATTTTAACCAAAAACAATCAGGTTACAGAGGCAAATTGAACTGAGAAAGAATGATTGAGGCAAAATCACCCAGTGAGCTCCATGGCTAAAAAGTGGACTTGAACCAATCTTAGTCCATTTTTGCAAGGTAGCCCAAGTGACTATGCTTTGAGTAGGCACGTCCATGGTTGTTTGAGGCCCACAGACATGGATTTGATCTATGTAATCTTAGGTGGATTTCAGAATTATGAGTCATGAAGTTGGCAGGATGAATCATGTGCGATATGGAAACTTGCCAGCATGGTCTGACTGCGGCAGCTGTAGGTTGATGATTAAGGGACACTTTTTTTTCCTTTTTTTTCATTTAATTTATATGCCGCCCTTCTCCGGAGACTCAGGGCGGCTTACAATGCGTTAAGCAATAGCCTTCATTCTTTTGTATATACTTGCTTAGTAGGGCTTTCGCTCGCCCCCCCCCCCCCCCCAGCGATGTTCTTTTTTGTACAAAGTCAGCTTATTTCCCCCACAATCTGGGTCCTCATTTTACCTACCTTGAAAGGATGGAAGGCTGAGTCAACCTTGAGCCTTGTTTTATTAAAAAAGAAAGGGAAGGATAAAAGATGTGGCTTAAAGCATGTTTTCAGGTATGGATTTGTCTGCTGATTGTTAACTTTGTCTGTATATGGATTTCGTGAACTACTTGAAGGGCACATCCACGCAGCCTGCTTACAAGTAGGACAAAACCCAGTTCCAGTTGCCTCCATCTCATGCCCACTGCTGAAGTAGATTCTCTGATGGAGGGGTGGGAAACTATGGCCCTTTTATGATTTGTGAACTTCAATTCCCAGTATTCCTCAGCCAGCACGCTCAGGAAGCAGAAATTCACAGATCATAAAAGTGCCTTTGTTCCCCATTCCCTACAATAATGGAAGTAGCGTTTTTCCACAGGAAAACAGGAGATTATTTCTGCAATCTGTTTAAATTCTATTTAGTGTTTTGTTTTTTGATACTATGGCATTCAAAATCTTTACGGGTCTCACTTGGTTTAAAAACATCACCTTGATTTCCGAAGTTATGAATGCTAATTATTCATATATTTTAAATTAGCAGCATGTAACCTTATAACCTTACATATATGTCACATGCATGTTATTTGATTCAACATCCAATTATCGTATAACAGTATTCTCTATTGCAAATTAAAAGTTGGAGAGATACATGATTCTTGGGCCATATCGTTTGATGGCTATATGGATGCTCCCTCCCACAGGAGATGTACATTTGAGTCTCTCTTTAAGGAACTCAAAAGTGTAGTTCAGGCTTAAGATCTTTTGTATCAAGATTCTGCCCTGAAATTTTTCAGGCTTGTAAAGTTAGAAAGTTGAATTGGGTTGTGTCTTTTGTTTCTTTGCTTGCTTGGTTGGTTTTAGGTACTCTGTGTCTAGAAATAATTGAATGTTAAAATAGGCAAAATTCATAAGCTTGATGAATTGTTGCTTAACTCTAATATTACCTGGCACTTCATTAACTCAGACATATAAGGTTATCATTTAAAACATTAAAAGAAAGAAACATTTATTTCTTTTAATGTAGTGCAGCTCAAATTGAGCCAGTTACATCTCATGATTTTTTAAAGTTATCTTCCAATGCAGTGTTTCTCAACCTTGGCCGCTGGACGATGTGTGGACTTCAACTCCCAGAAGTTCAACTGGGTGGACTTCAACTCCATTCTGGGAGTTGAAGTCCACACATCGTCCAGCAGCCAAGGTTGAGAAACACTGTTCCAGTGGCTAGCCATATTTACATGTGATAGATAGATAGGCAGGCAGGCACATAATTTAAAAATAGATTATATATGATATTCATCTGCTGCAATTACAGTATTAGTTGCAACAAATGAATAGCATATATTCATTTACAGTATATAAGGCCAAATTATGTGGGCAGCAGGGTGAAAGGTCTCTTCTAAAGCAGTTTTCAATTCTGCATAGTGTGTAATTATCCAATCTACAATATGTAAAGTATGCATCTAAGGACATCTCTTTATCTAAATTGGGGTTGGATTGTAATCACGTTGTGAATATTTTAAAAATGCAATGAAAAGCAGCACTTGTCAGATTTTAAATATGGAAAATTATATGTCTCTGCAGCCCTCTGATTAAAAGCAAGAAGGGATGAGATTAATATTGCTCTCTTTTCTGAAACCTTTTGAGCATAAACGCAGAAATATAATTAATGCTGTTGCATTAGAATATAATTTCCCCCTACATTTATGAAGTCATCAGTTGTTAGTAATGAAATCATTTCTGTGTTACTTGGTTATCTGAAACCCAAACTGTCAACCTGAAATGTTATGCTCTGCTTACTCTAGATTGTGAGTAAATAATAATAATAATATACAGTGTACATCCATTTACATTTATTTTCATTTCAGTGACTTTTATATGTAAAATATTTAGTGCTTCTAGGAGCAGACAATGATTTCCTCCTTCAGTTTTTTTCTCCACAAAATAATACTCCTGCCCTGTTTCCCCTAAAATAAGACATTCCCTAATAATAAGCACAATCGGGCTTTTGAGTGCATGTGCTAAAATAAGTCCCTCCCCCCAAAATAATCCCTCCCTGAAAATATTGAAGCGCATGCGCAGCTGGTCCCCAGCATTTCCTTTGGTTAGGATTAGAGAGACAGCTGGAAATCAGGTAAGATGGCAAGAGGAGCCCTGTCTTGCTCCAGGTACCCCAAAATAATAAAACATCCCTGAAAATAAAGCCAAGCCCTTATTTCAGGGTTCAAAAAAATATAAGACAGGGTCATATTTTTGGGGAAACAAGGTACTAGCAGGGATTAAACTCACCAAGCAGTCTTAATTTTAATAATAGTCAGAAAAACATTTTTAATAATAATAAGAAAACTTTGTATGCAACTCGATGTTTCATATTCCCATCCTGGTTTGAGTTTTGTGCACTGGTAACCATGTCTTTTGTCTCAAAACAGCAAGCTTATTATTACGCTGGGTAAAAAACAGAAGAGAAAAATTGATTCCTCAGATGAAATGTCAGATGCTAAACAGACAACTCAGCAACCTTTCAAAGATGAAAGTTCACAGGTATTTTTTAAAAAGCAGTCTTTTTTTTTTTTTTTTTTTTTGGTAATAGGTATTAACTCAGGGTCAGCCTGTTTTACCCCCAGCCCCCCACCCCCACCCCTCCAAAAAAAAGAGAGAAAGAAAATGATTGCAAATGATGGGCTAAGGTTATGTCCTTCTACCTATTATAGAAGAGAAGATCGAATCGACAGATTAAAAGGAAGAAATATGCTGAAGAAGGTGAAGGAAAGCAATCTGAGGAAGAAACCAAAGTTTCTGTAAAAATAAAAAAAAATTCTACTCCTTTGCCTGCTGAGCAACCTTTACAATTATTTGTGGTAAGTAAAATTTTAACTGGGCAATTCAGTTCTTGCAGTTCTCCTTATATGTAAGTTTGAGGGACAGGTTTGGGGGTTTCTCTACCTAGTCAACAATGATTACAGATGCATTTTGTCAAAAATCATTTGTAGTGTGGTCCTGTAGCCATCACCTCTTGTGTTGCACTAGGGAGCCCAGTATGATTTCAGGAGCAACCCTGAGAAGCAGCCAGTTATATTGAGTTATCTATAATCTCACTTTGGTGAGTACTAGGTGTATGAGAACAATACATGGTAGATTGTGCGCTGGGTGTTCTCTAAATCCTTCTACTCAAAGGACCTTTTGTGGGCTGCATGCACAGTGCATAACTTAGCTGTTCCACTGCTGTAGGAGTTGTCAGAATATCCTTGTATTGTCAAAACAATATATATGAGTATCTGCCTAGTTCACTGAAAGGAAGAGTACAAATATAACTTTGTGTCAAGGATTTTATTTGCCACACTTATTGAATCATCAGGTGGAAACTGTGAGTCAAACCTAAACACATTCACAACATTTTAGTTGCTAAGTAATTCCTTCTCCTATGGCATCCCCGATGAGGATAATTCTTGTATGATTAAAATGTTGCTCATATTTTCATCTAAACAGGAGAATCCAAGTGAAGAAGATGCAGCAATTGTAGATAAAATTTTATCTTCCAGAATTATCAAAAAAGAAGTGAGTAAAATTATGGAGGTATTCATGAATTTTTAAATTCAGAATTAAAATGTGTAAATGCATATTAAACAGGATCTATGATGTACATTTTCAGATTCCTGGGACTGTGTCAGTAGAAGCAGAAGAATTTTTTGTTAAATACAAAAACTAGTAAGTATTGTGTTAAATTGCTATTTTGGTCGACTACTTCATCACATCTAATTAAAATCATAGGTCTGTATGAAGGAGTTCTACATTTTGGAGTGTTTATCCAAATTAATAGCATACCTTTGTACTTGAGTTTGTAATTTTTTTAAAAAAAAAGTCAGGCAACTGTAGAACATAATTGTCCTTGGTTCTAAAATAAGAGTGCACTATTTTATGTATGCCCTTTGACTTCACTCCAGAGTTTAAGAACAAGGAAATAAGTGCTCTAAATAAAATCTCTAGAATGTAATTCTAGCACAAAGCCGAACTTCACTTTTTGTTGCACAAGTTGTCTTAATGTCGTAAAAGCTTGCATAAAAACCTGTGCTTGCAATAATACAGTTCCACACCCTTTTGTAATGCTAGCTCCTACCTCCATTGTGAATGGGCTACAGAGCAGCAGCTTTTAAAGGACAAAAGAATCCAGCAGAAAATCAAACGTTTCAAGCTGAGGCAAGCACAGAGAGCCCATTTTTTTGCAGATGTGAGTATCTATAAAATTCCACCCAGAAATCTTGCTAAACCAATTAATGTATTGATTGCTGGGGCTTTATACAATTTGCTCTTTGTCATGTTATAGCAATGGCCCCTAACCTTTTGGGCCCCAGAGACCGGTTCCGTGGAAAGAGGTTTTTCCGTGGACCAGAGGGGGCATGGTTTTGTGTGCTGCCTACATCGCGTGGATGGGGCTTTGCTTGTTTATCGGGACTGGTTTCTGGCATGCCACGACCTCCACGGACCGGGATTTGGGGATCCCTGTGTTATAGTTTGGGTGTTCTTTTAGCAAAGAACATATTTGCGCTGTTCATTTTTAATAGTCAAATGTTATAAATGGATTTTTCTTTTTAAAAAGGGAAGAGAACAATTTTTTCAAGGCATGCTATTAATAATTTGGGTACAGCCAGTAATATGAATCCATCACAGTGCATAGCAGTCTGTATTTCAAGCTCGCCACTGTGTTATCTTGTTCAGGTAAATAAAGCATACATATTTATAACTCTATTTTAATTTTTAGATGGAGGAAGAACTTTTTAATCCTGATTATATTGAAGTAGACCGGGTTTTAGAAGTCTCCTTTTGTGAAGATAAAGACACTGGAGAGGTATAATTTGAAAAAAAAAACAAAAAACCCACCATTCCTATATAAATCAAGGGCTGGGAAACTAATGCATGTATACACGGATATGTACTTGACCCATATATATATATATTTATTTTCAGATTATTAGCTCTGAGCAATAGAAATAAAATGTAGGACAGAATAAATAGGTAAATAACAAATTTAATATTCAGAACATCCAAGAACTGAGGAGTAGGAAAGAAAAAAGAAAAATGATGGGGAAAGGAAGCTCAGTGTATCTTATACTTATAGACTTATACTCAGTAATTATATATGAAAGCCCTGATGGTTGAGTGGATAACCCAAGTAATTTTCCCCCCCACTGCAGCATGTTACTTACTATTTAGTAAAGTGGTGTTCCTTGCCATACGAAGACAGCACTTGGGAATTGAAAGAAGATGTAGACCAAGGAAAAATAGAAGAATTTGAACAGCTGCAAGCTTTAAGGCTTGATTCAAGACGATTGGTAAGAGAACTAGAGATAACTAACCATTCTACTGAGAAATATTACTAGAAATAGTATCATGAGGTCTGTTTGAATTGCAAAAAACAATTCCAGCTCCTTCAGAGAAGTAAAATATAGAAATCTCTTGTCAGGTCTCTTGACGTTGAGGATAAGACAAGGAATGGGTTGGGTTGGGTTGGATTGGATTGGTTGGAATCCAATCCAACGGATTGGATGGAATTGTTAGAGCCTGAAGCCTGATGATCTCTCTCTCTCTCTCTCTCTCCCTCCCTCCATGATGAAAAAAACAAAAACTCAGACTAATTTCTTATATGTTATTTGTATAAATGTCCCAGATTTACAGGGATATATTCTTCAGTCCTCCCCCCCCATCCCATACATTCTTTGCTTTTTTTTTCTTCAAGTGGATAATTTCAAAGACGTTTCATTTTGTATTTTATTTCCAAGGATCGCCCTCCTCCTAATTCATGGAAGAAAATAGAACAGTCCAGGGAATATAAAAATGGCAACCAACTCAGGGAATACCAATTAGAAGGTCTCAACTGGCTTCTTTTCAATTGGTATAATAGGTATGTTCTCTAAATCAGTCACAGTAATGTTGATCTTATAGCTGCTTCGAAAGTAAGTTGAAGTATTCCTGGTTTGAAATACTGTCGGATGCACCAAAAATAATAAAAATGGGATATGATTAAAATTGGTACACACAGGATAAGATTGAGGGGCATAGGCATAGGAAGCAATCAAGGGAGACGTATGAAATGTTCTTTTAGTCATATCTTACTAACTCTGAAGTCTTTCCAGCCATTTTTGCAGCACAAATTCATCCCAAATTTTTAATTACAGCTAGTAACTATGTTTCAAAATCTCGCATAGATATTTATTCTAAGAAATCCATTCTAGTCCAGTCTAATGAAGAAAAGGATTAAGGGTGACAGTCTTCCAATATTTGAAGGGTTGTCACAGGGAAGAGGGGTCAACCTATTCTCCAAAGCAGTAGAGGGTCAGGGCAAGAAATAATGAGTGGAAAATCATTAAAGAGAGTGCCAACCTAGAACTGATTAACCACTGGAATGCTTGCCTCAAGAACTTATAGGGTGCTCCATCCCTGGTGGCTTTTAAGAAGAGATTGGACAGCCATTTATCTGGAATTGTATAGAATTTCCTGCTTCAGCAGGGAGTTAGACTAGAAGACCTCCAAGCTCCCTTCCAATGCTGTTATTCTGTATTTCTGTATATGTTCCTCCCAATGGCCTTACCAACAAGTGTGCTTGTGTTTTCAGACAAAACTGCATTTTAGCAGATGAAATGGGCCTTGGCAAAACCATCCAATCGATAACATTCCTCTATGAAATCCTTCGGAATGGTATAAGAGGGCCCTTCTTGATCATTGCTCCGCTTTCAACCATCACCAACTGGGAGAGAGAGTTCCGCACCTGGGCCGATCTTAATGTTGTGGTCTATCACGGAAGCATGATTAGTAGGCAAATGATCCAGCGCTATGAGATGTATTTCAGGGATTCACAGGTAATTTTCGGCACTGAATTCTACACAGTAAACATGGCGAGCGGATGTACCGTATTTTTGGACTATAAGACGCATCGAAGTATAAGATGCACCAAGATTTTGAAGAGGAAAACAAGAAAAAAAAACAGGTTTTGACCTTCGTGCGTCTGGTTTTTGCCCTTCCTGGCCCCCCAGGAGCACACTGCAGGCCTAATGGGCCTGTTTTTGGTGAAAACGGGACGCACAGGTGGGGTTTCAGGAGGCCAGAAATGGCTGTATTCAGTGTATAAGACACACCAACATTTCCACCCTCTTTTAGTGGGGGGAAAGTGTGTCTTATACTCCAAAAAGTACGGTATACGTATTGCATAGTGCGGGGGTCTCCAAACCTGGCAAATTTTAAGACTTGTGGACTTCAATTCTCAGCATGACTGGCTGAGGAATTCTGGGAGTTGAAGCCTACAAGTCTTATAGCTGCCGAGTTTGGAGACACCCCACCCCCCTGGTATAGTGCATTTGTTTTAATGTGACATAGATTATTTTTATGCACTCGAGAAAGATATGAATGTACTGAAAACCTGTAGAATTGTATTTAGATGTATCTGATTATGCTTCCCAAATACATCTTGAGAATTTAGATACACTTAAATAGAGTTAATTTATATGATCTAATCTGGGTCAGTCACCAGGTCCAGAGGTTTAATCTTCTGAGTTTTTAGACTCATGCTAGAGCCCATCCTCGGGGAACTACCAGAATGTGTGCTTTGGGCTAGTCTGTGCCTAATTTATGTAGTGCCTGGTTATGTGTGACTTTTTGTTTGTTGACTGGTGTGTTGATGGCCGCCTGTTAAGTCGCTGGCTGTTCTTTCCTTGTGCTGCCAAGTCCTGGCTCCTATGTACCCAATAATTTTTTTTACCAACTTCCTTTTGAATGTTTGGTTTCTTTCTCTTGTATATCAGATTATATGTGCTGCAAAAGAGAATGGTTTTGGCATGTAAATTTTGATACATTTCTTCATCAGAGGGCAACCTAATTTAAAAAGCTCCCTTGCTTATCCAGCCATTAACTTCACTAGCAGATGCAATGAAAACTGGGAAGTTCGCAATAAGGTTGCAAACTGTGTTTTGTTTTCATTTATATTCTCCCAGGGCCGCATCATTAGGGACACCTACAAGTTCCAGGCCATTATCACCACTTTTGAAATGATTCTTGGGGGCTGTCCCGAACTCAATGCAATTGAATGGCGTTGTGTTATCATTGATGAAGCGCACCGATTGAAGAATAGAAACTGCAAACTTCTGGAGGGACTCAAACTCATGAATCTGGTGAGTATTCATTTTGTAATGTAATGAGATATGACTCATATCAAGAAAGATGATGCTAAACTCCAGATCAAGGAATACATTGGATTTTTAGCTTGAGTTGGTTGTTTTATTGTTGCTCACTTCTTTCCAAAACCAAAACATCCTTTGGGAGCTGGAATGCTCATGAGTTGGATTTACACACCCTCAAAAGATTTATTGTTATTTTGCAGCTTACAAAACAGGAAGGGATGTGTGTTTCTACCTGCTTAACTTTATTTTATAACTTTGCCTCTATATAACTTTAATAATACCTTAATAATACCTCTCTGTGTTTGCAGTATAGCTTAGATTCTCTTGACCTTTAAACTAATTAAGCCATCTTTTTTTCTATTACATGCCATTTTGTTGCTCAAAATGTATTTTGTGATCTTTAGCATAAAATGAAATTATTTAAAAGCAAAAAAAAAAAATTATTGAAATAACTATAAATTGCTATTTGTGTAAATTTATAAATTGGCATATGACAATACAACATACAAACATACAAAGAACGATTGCAAGAATCGTCTATGTCTCATCTAGTGAAAAGAAGAATTAGGGGTGACATGATAGCAGCGTTCCAATATTTGAGGGGTTGCCACAAAGAAGAGGAGGCAACCTATTCTCCACAGCAGTTGAAGGCAGAAGAAGTAGCAATGGATGGAAACTAATCAAGGGGATTAGGAACTAACGAGAAATGTCCTGATAGTTAAACAATTAATCAGTAGAACAGATTTCCTTCAGAAGTTGGAGTGCTCCATCACTGGCGTTTTTAAGAGGAGACTGGACTGCCATTTGCCTGAAATGGTATAGGGTCCCCTGCTTGAGCAAGGAGTTGGACTAGATGACCTCCAAGGGCCCTTCCAACTCTGTTATTATGTATTTCTCTCTTGTCATTCCAGTTAGATCAAAAGATGGTTTATAACTTCTTGTCAAATGTATTTTGCATACATCTTTAGGAGCATAAGGTGCTATTGACCGGCACACCACTGCAAAACACTGTAGAAGAATTATTCAGCCTTCTTCACTTCCTTGAACCTCTGCGATTCCCAGCCGAATCTACATTCATGCAGGAATTTGGAGACCTCAAAACGGAAGAACAGGTATGAATCTTTTATGTTAGGCTGTTAAGATTCACATTCATGCACATTCATAAACTAGAATAGGATCAGTTACCCATTTCAATACAGGCCAGTAAATTAATTCATTAATTTCATGGTCTCCCCGGCACACTTTATAGAATGTCACAGTTATTCAGGAATGTAACTACTTTTAATTTCTTGTGGTTCTTGTTGTTTAATTTCAGTTGCGTAAATATAAAGAGAATCTGGCAGAAAAAGTCATGGGTAGAAAATGTGAGTTTTTATATGTGCAGACTCCTAGATTGTGGCAAATGAATAGGTTGCCTTGGGTTCCAAAAGCTACCTCATCTCCACCCATAGGTGGAACACATCAAGAAGAGTTGGTTTTCACTGTGTTTCTTTAAATAGCAAGATTTTGCAACCAACAATATCCAGATTTCCTTTCAGTTCCAGGAAATGATTTGGCAAGAATTTTGCAGGCTCTTGCAGTACAGGTAGTTTTCAACTTATAACTAAAATTGAGCCCCAAATTTCTGTTGCTAAGTGAGACAATTGTTAAGTGAGTTTTGTCCCATTTCTTAAGTGAATCACTGCAGTTGTTAAGTTAGTGACACGGTTGTTAAGTGAATCTGGCTTCCCCACTGACTATGCCTGTCAAGAGGTCTCAAAAGGAGATCACATGACACTGCAACTGTCATAAATATGGGCCAGTTGCCAAACATCTGGATTTTGATCACGTGACCATGGGGATGCTGCAGTGGTCGTAAGTGTGAAAAACAGTCATAAGTCACTTTTTTCAGAGCTGCTGTAACTTTGAATGGTCACTAAATGAACTGTTGTAAGTCAAGGACTACCTGTATATGGAACTAATTGCCTGAATCTTCAGTCCTCTTTTTCTGTGTTGGGTTATCCATAGATGGCAGTCATGGGACTACCTTCAAAATTATATTTTCTATGTCTAATAAATCTTATTTAAAAAATTATAAAAGGGGGACTGTTACCAAAAAGTGCCATCAAGCAGCCCTTTTAGCTCTGAACCTTAAATCAGCCTTGTGTAGTGACCGAACGGTTTGTAAATTCTAGTTCTTTGGCTTTTAGTTAGTTGTTTATGTTTTATGTAGGTACAAAAGCTGCAGGCTATTCTGAAACCGATGATGCTACGAAGACTGAAAGAAGATGTAGAGAAGAAATTGGCTCCCAAGCAAGAAACTATTATTGAAGTGGAGTTAACAAATATCCAGAAGAAATATTATCGAGCTATTTTAGAGAAAAACTTTGCATTTTTGTCCAAAGGGGCAGGGCAAGCTAATGTGCCCAACTTAGTTAATACCATGATGGAACTCAGGAAATGCTGCAATCACCCATATCTTATCAAAGGTAAGTATGTTTTTTTTTTAAAAAAAAACCTTTTTTATTTACTTTAGGCCTTGTTCATAGTGAGGTCGTCACCACTGACTTTAGAATTAGGATCAATTCCTTAAAGAAAGACTCCTTGAGAATCTATTTGTTTACAACCCACTTAAAAAAATGTTGCTTTACATAACGTTATTATATGTTTCTCAGTTGGGAACTGAACAGCGGTGATTCACCTGACAGTTTCCATGAGAAGCATTCATAAAAGTGTCAGAGGATGGTGAACAGCAATAAATATTTCCTTATGCTAATTGTGGAGGATTTATTGCTCTGTTTCTGATATGTGCCTCTTATGCAATCCAGATCAAAATTGTACAATGTTTCTGTACTTGGAAACAAAAGAACAACACAAATTGGGTTTTTTCCTTTTCCTGAACACAGGAGCTGAGGAAAAAATCTTAGGGGAATTTAGGGAAACCTATAGTCCGAGTGCTCCTGACTTTCACCTGCAAGCAATGATCCAATCTGCTGGGAAACTAGTCCTCATTGACAAACTTCTTCCAAAAATGAAAGCAGGAGGCCACAAGGTGCTTATCTTCTCTCAGATGGTCCGTTGTCTTGATATCCTGGAAGATTACCTAATACATAAAAGGTGAGCTTTCCTTATTGCAAACACCAATGTCGATCTCACCGTATGTGCTTGGTTAATCTGCTGGGCTGTGCATGAATATTCAGCTGTGGAATTGCCTTTAAGGCCAGTGTTTCTCAACCGTGGCAGGTTGAAGACATGTGGATTTCAACACCAGTAGCTTGAGTTAATAAGCCAATTGATTCTTAGATATTGTTGTGGTCCGCCAGCAGCCCGCGGAGCTAGCAATGGAGTTGGATAGTGAGGAGGCTGGGGAGGACCATGGGCCAGTGGGGCCAGGGCCATCTGACAGTGATGCGCGGACTCCGGAGCCTCCAGAATCAGACAGCAGAGAGGCAGAGGAACAGGAGGAGCCTGTTCCTAGTGCATGCATGCGCAGAGCTGCCAGAAGGCAAGAGCAGCTAAAGCAAAAAGGACAACTCAGGAGTAAGGCCAGGAGATGATTGGCCCCTCCCATAAGGCTTAAAAGAGCAGCAAAGGCCTTTGGGCTCTTTGTAGGAAAGCAACGTTGCTAAATCTGTTTCCAGTCGGCATCTCTTGTTTCTGAACTTTGTGGGGCTTTGCCAAGAAAGGCCTTTGGCAGGTTGCCAAAGAAGATAAAGATTTGTGATAAGCCCAAAGGACTTTTTCTGAAGGACTTGTTTTGGAATTAACTTGGACTAAGCTGGGAATGAAGTAATTCTCAGCTGTTATAATAAAACAGGTTTTTTTGGGGACCAATTGTGTCTTGTAATGACTAAGTGAGCCTGGGTCACAACAGATATCAAATCTTAGATACTTGATCTGCTGAAGTCTTAACTCTAATACCAACAGAGCTTTGTTTGAATTGCTTCCTTTTTTTTATACTTCAAAGGTACCTGTATGAGCGAATCGATGGGAGAGTGAGAGGAAACCTGCGCCAGGCCGCCATTGATCGATTTAGCAAGCCGGATTCTGATCGGTTTGTTTTCCTTCTCTGCACCAGAGCTGGCGGATTAGGCATAAATTTAACAGCGGCTGATACTTGTATAATTTTCGATTCAGACTGGAATCCTCAGAACGATTTGCAGGTATAACCTGTCAACACATCAATCTTAATTGTGCTGCAGGAAATTTAATTAGTCAATTATGACAGGGTCTTTTTGATGGGTTTTGATGTCCTGTCTCCTTAGGCTCAAGCTCGTTGTCATAGGATTGGCCAAAACAAGGCAGTGAAAGTCTACAGGCTGATAACAAGAAATTCCTACGAAAGGGAGATGTTTGACAGAGCAAGCCTAAAGCTCGGCTTAGATAAAGCTGTCTTGCAGAGCATGAGCGGCCGAGAAAACAGTGTTGGCGGCGTATGTACCCTTTGTTTCATTACAAAAACTAGAAATGCACCATATTTTTTGCTCTCTTTATTTTCATTACAATTCAATCATGTTGCAACAAACTTGAGTTAGATGGTTGACTATCTTGAACAGAGTAAACCTTGTTTGCTGGGGTGCTGCATTCCGTCCTTAGGCGTCTGACTTAAAGGAGAGCCTACAAAAGCTTGGGAATCCTTAAAACTGTGCATCAAAATAAGACAGTATGGGTGGGTGTTTTTTTTAAAAAAACCTTAATATTACATTATAACACAATATGACAAACACATAACATACAACATATAAATAGGAGCCTTGGTGGTGCAGCAGACTAAAGTGCTTAGCTGCCAGCTGCGTGCAATTACTGTGAGTTCAAATCTCACCAGGCTCAAGGTTGACTCAGCCTTCCATCCTTCTGAGGTAGGTAAAATGATGACCCGGATTGTGGAGGCAATAAGCTGACTTTGTATAAAAAAGAACACCGCTTTGGGGTGGGGTGGGCAAAAGCCCTACTAAGCAGGTATATACAAAAGTATGAAGGCTATTGCTTAACGCATTGTAAGCCGCCCTGAGTCTCCGGAGAAGGGCGGCATATATAAATCGAATCAATCAATCAATCAATCCTCTTTTTAACCAATGTTTCTTAGTGGTCTTCTTTCCGTTTTGTAATGAATGGTATGAATGGCTTGAGACTAGATATAAAGAACAATAAATACAGGGGAGAATCTAAAAATGTAAAATACGTATATAACAAATATATAGAAATGTATAAAATTAAGACTATTAGTGTTTGAAAATACAATGTAACCAAAGAAAAAGGGACAATGATGAAAATGGAACAGTAAGAGAGATACTGGGGGGGGGGGGGGTACAAAACGGCACGGGTGGGTTTTATTTGTAGTGGCACGGCTTAAAAACCCTATTTTGGTATTCCTCAACTTACAACCATTCATTTAGTGACCAATCGAAGTTACAACAGCACTGAAAAAAGCGATTTATGGCCATTTTCACACTTATGACCATGGCATCATCCTCCTGGTCAAGGGATCGAAATTCAAATGTTTGGCCACTGATTCATATTTATGATGGTTTTAGCATCCCGGGGTCATGTGATCCCCTTTTGCAACTTTTGACAAGAGAAGTCAATGAGGAAGCCAGATTCACTTAATAATCCTGTTACAAACTTAACTGCAGTGATTCATTTAACAACATGGCAAGAAAGCTTGTAAAATAGTGCAAAATTCACTTAATAACTTTCTAACTTAGCAACATAAATTTTGGGCTCAGTTGTGATTGTAAGTCAAGAACTCCCTATATTAAAATAAACCAGAATAATGTAATGCTTTGGAATATTTCCAATAAAGATAGAAAGGAATTGTTTTTATTAAATTACATATATGATTAAATGAAAAAAATATTTTTGTTACGCAAGACTGTGAGTAAACAAAATTATTTTTCTTCTTCTTTTCAATGTATCCAAATCCTATTTCTTCAGATTCAACAACTTTCCAAAAAGGAAATTGAAGACTTGCTTCGAAGAGGTGCGTATGGCGCCATTATGGATGAAGAGGATGAAGGCTCTAAGTTCTGCGAAGAAGATATTGATCAAATCTTGCAACGCCGCACAAAAACAATCACAATTGAATCTGAAGGGAGGGGCTCTACATTCGCTAAGGTAGTTACAGACTGTTCAGCAAGTATTAAATGTGCCTTTTTCACAGGGCACTAAGAAAATTCTATGAGCTCAGAACTGTCCTGACGTTTTTAAAGATCTATAGAGTGTTTCGTTTTGAATTGTTTTGAGCACAGGATGGTTTGTTTTGAATATTTTGGTAGTGTTTAAGCTCAAGAACACTCTGTTTGTTGAGCTTAAAATTTCCAAAATGTTTGGAACTGCCTGTTTTGTTTTTAAACCCAGAGCTGCACTCAGAATGGGAAAAACTTTATGTTCAAAAAAGAGTGAGGTGTTAACTCTAAATAATTCTGTGTAGCTAATTTGAATCCATTACAGAACACTTTGTATCATGTGTAACTAACAATTGATAAAAGTATCTGATCCTGCAAATGGGATTCATTTCCTAGCATTAAGATACAATCTTACCTAATTCGCCCTATTTTAAAAAGAATTATTATATTACGGTGCTTTGTTGTTATTTCAGGCTAGTTTTGTTGCATCTGGAAACAGAACAGATATTTCCTTAGATGACCCCAACTTCTGGCAAAAATGGGCCAAAAAAGCTGAAATAGACATAGATGCTATCAGTGGTAGAGTAAGTATATTTTCAATGACATTTACTAGTATTTTTGCTGAGTGACCATGGCTAACTTTGTGTGTGTGTGTAATAGCTTTGAGCATTTTTTTTTTACAAATAATAGTATTCTGAATATGGTCTACTGCTTTAATTATATACATGTTTTGTTTATAAAACCATCTGAAATGAAATGAACTTTATGGAACTTTTGAACAGCCAGACAGATTTAAGGGAAAGGCATGGATTAAATATACTCTTATCTTGGTTTATATAGGCTCTTGTAATACTCTTTATATAACCATAAAGCTTTGGAAATTTGAGCTTTAGGAATCAATCTGCCTTAATCTGCAGAGATTTTTCAAATGTACATTTATTTATATTATGCAGAATAGCTTGGTTATTGACACCCCAAGAATTAGGAAGCAAACAAGGCCTTTTAATGCTACAAAAGATGAACTTGCCGAGTTATCTGACATTGAAAGTGAAGGAGAGGATAAACCAAAACTTAGAAGACCATGTGATCGCTCCAGTGGATATGGGAGAACAGAGTGCTTTAGGGTTGAAAAAAACCTGTTAGTTTACGGGTAAGATTTTTTTTTTCTTTTACTCTAGAATAGTATAAGAAAAATATGCCTTTTAAAAAGAATAGTGTCTCACTTTACCCTATTTTTTTATGTTTGTGGTTCCAGTAATGTAATTTAACAGAATAATGTAGTGTTTTGTAAGGGTAGATTGTACTAGTAACAAAACTTCATCATTCAGCAAATACTAAAATCAAGTTATATGGTCCTTGGTCATAGACAAAAAAAACCCCAAAACCCAGTTCATATTGCAAGATAGAATGCAGAGAATTTAAATAGTTTAAAAATTTTCAGATAAGAGTTATTCAGATCTTTGCATACTTAATGGCATCCTAATGAGTGATTGACAATGTGAATTGCCAATCCTGTCATCTCTTGATAGAAATGATGGATTCAGAATACACATTTAATTAAGAACACTGGGCGTTAATGCATAAAAAGTCATCTGAAATACGTCGCTTTTGTTTCAAATGTTCAAAATTAAAATGAAATAGGTGGGGTCGTTGGAGAGAAATTTTATCGCACGGGCGCTTCAAGAGACAGCTAAACGAACAAGACGTGGAGATAATTTGCCGAGCCCTGCTAGCATATTGCCTTGTCCATTATAGAGGAGATGAAAAGATTAAAAGTTTTATCTGGGATCTTATTACGCCGACTGAGAACGGGCAGACTCGAGAATTACAGAATCACTTAGGTAAGCCTCTTTTGAAGGATATTACTGCTAGCAAGCAAGCAAACAAAAAGCTCATTTTAAACCAAGAATTTATTACTCAAACGTGATTCTAATAAACTGTAATTAAAAATGTAATTCCCTGCCTTCTGTTCTTATTTGCCCTAGGTTTGTCAGCCCCTGTCCCCAGGGGCAGAAAAGGAAAGAAAGTTAAGACCCAAACAAGCACATTTGATATACATAAAGCCGAGTGGCTTCGCAAGTACAATCCGGAACATTTGTTGCAAGATGATGGGTATAAAAAGCACATAAAACACCACTGTAATAAGTAAGTAGCACTGTAAATCTTGGATTATTAATATTATTATAAGTAATCATGAATGTGATTTTAAAATATATCTTCTAGAAATACAAAGAAATCCTTTTACTAAACCTAATGAGTTAATTAATGTTGGCATTTTTAATGAAATGGGTTAAGTGTTAATGATAACCATTTTGCTGAGTCAGTAGCTTCTCCATGTGTAAGTATATCTTGAAATGGCACTAAGTAAGAGAAGGAGAGAGAATTAGGATAGATAATTTGGGAGAAATATTCTACTCATTCAAGACCCATTTTGGACTCCCAGTTTGGAGACAGCTGATAAATTTAAAGCATTAGCAGAGAGCATTATATAGGCAGAAGCGCTCATATTTATATATTTTCAAAATTGGTCCATTCATTTTCTGGATTTAGTGAACCACAATTGGTTTAACTTCTCCCTTCAGGCTTTTGGGTAATGTCTCAAAATATCTTGACTTTATGTGTCTGTTCAGTTTAAGTTTAAATTAAACACGACAAGACAAAAACCCATTCAAATTATATTTTAATAATTTTTTTTTTTTAAAGCAATCTAGAATCTTGCCAGGGAAAATTAAACAAAATTGTGTGGTGTTGGTGGATAAATGATTATAGGACATTGTTGGTCACGTTTTCATATGTATTTTAAATTAAGAACTCTCTCAAATAAAAATGATCTGAATGTTTCAAACAGCTTTATATTTATCTTTACGTGCATATTCAGGGTTTTACTTCGAGTTAGAATGCTGTATTACTTGAAGCAAGAAGTTATTGGTAATGAATGCCAGAAAGTTTTTGAAGGAGTTGATGCCAGGTAAATGATACTAAGTTTGTTTTATTCCTTGATCAAAATTAAGTATCTTTAGTAGCTTTTGAATTAAGCTGAGTTTTAACAGAACTTTTGATGCTTTTAATTTAAAATTTAGATATTTATATGTTGTGCACATTTCTGTGTTGTGTGAAAGTTTATATCTCACGATGGGAAGACTTAACACCTGCTTTCTGACTAAACCTTTCAGTGAAATTGATATTTGGGTCCCGGAACCAGACCACTCTGAAGTGCCAGCCGAATGGTGGGATACAGAAGCAGATAAATCTCTATTGATAGGTGTTTTTAAACATGGTAAGCCATAGGGACATTATCTGCTTGTTTGCTTTTTGCTGAACTTTGTCTTGAAGGTTATATTCAGAATACATTTCTTTCCAGGCTATGAAAAATACAACACAATTAGAGCAGATGCCGCCCTTTGCTTCTTGGAAAGAGTGGGGAAACCGGATGATAAGGCCGTGGCTGCTGAGCAGAGAGCAAATGATTATATGGATGGGTATGGATTTTTAAACCGCTTTTGAAAGCCAGTTGCCATTTTTAGTGCCCATGCAAATACTATCCCATTTAGCACCTTGTTTCCCCCAAAATAGGACATCCCCTGATAATAAGCCCAATCGGGCTTTTGAGCTCATGACAATAAGGCCAAGCGCTTATTTTCAGGATTCAAAAAAATATAAGGCAGGGTCTTATTTTGGGGGAAACATGGTAATTAATCTGATTCAGTGAGTATTGTCTCATCCATTTATGATATACTTTGCAAAACAGAAGGTTTCAGGACCATAATCTGTTCCTCACAAGGTTATGATAATTTGAACAATTTAGGTGTGACTTCAGTAAGTGGCCTTTCTCAAAGAAAACAATTTCAAGAACAGAGTAATCAGATGATTAGAACCAAGTACTTGCTAGTACTTGCTTTTCCCTGAAAGACATCATTCCCATTTTTTTTAGTAATTAAACGATAGTTACTCATTTTCATATCATTTACACATTTGTGTTGAATGTATTTCTTAGGGATGTAGAAGACCCAGAATACAAACCAGCCCCGGCCTTGTTTAAAGATGATATGGAGGTAACACATTTTCACTTCATCAATCGTTTCTTTACAGTTTGGGTAAATGTGTTTGAATCTGGATGGGGAAGAGCAGGTTAAGGCTTAATCCAAGCAAGACAGAATGGCTCTGGGTTTGTAAGCCGAATACAGCAGTCCAAGTAGCTATGGACTCCTATCATTACTCCCATATAACACCAATGGTGTGGAAGCCCCACTGGTTGCCAGCCGACTTTCAGGTGCAAATCAAGATGCTGGTTGCACATTTAAAGCTCTTTGAAGGCCTGAACATCTGTGGGAGTGCCTTCTCCCAATAACATCTGCCAGCCGAATAAATCAAATAGAGCTGATTTTGCCCCTCCTCTGGAACAGTATTTTCCCCAACATTGTTGTCAGTTCTGTGCCTATAAACCCTGTAAATAAGTACACTAAATATATATTTATAGGGTTCTCAGTCTTACCCTTTGAGGCTACATATTTGTCTTGGTTAACTATATTTGGTTAACTGTATTATTTACAATTACATTCATTGTTGTTTTATTTGGTTATATTTGATGAGCAGTATTAATTACAATTGCATTCATTTCATGTGATGCAGTTCTTATTTTGTATAGATTTTTGTACAGAGAGATCACGAGTTTATATTTAAATGAGAGTTGTCAGTCATCCATAGTTAACTTTTAAGTCGCTGCTGCTTTTGGTGTATTGAGTCAACTTCAAAACGTGGCATATATTGCAACTGAATTGTGCTTCTGTTCATTTTGCATTCTGAATGTTATTTCTTAGGATGATGCCTCATCGCCAGGAGATCTTGTAATAGGAGATGGAGGTAATCTCATGGTTTTAACTTTCTACTTCAACAATTGCGCTTCTGAAATGCAACCTTCCACTTTGTTTGATACTTAATGTGGTAAACCAACACCAATTATTATAGTCATCTTTCTCAATTACAGATGGTCAGATCATTGAAGGAGACAAGCTTTACTGGCCCACTCAGTCTGCCTTAACAACACGGTTGCGTCGTCTCATAACAGCATATCAGCGTACCAGTAAGAGCAGGCAAAGCCAGCCAATTCAAGCACCGTTTTCTGTCCAGGCTTGTGTGATGCCATCTGCCTTTGAAGAAGCTGTTTTAAATCCAAAAGTGGCTGCCAAAATTGAAAGGCAGCAAAGGTAGGCTATGATTATTGCAGATCTCAAAAACTCCTCTGATGTCTCCAGGGTATTCTGGGAAAACGGTTCATTTGTGATCAGTGTTCCCCTTTGTCCTTCCATCTAGATGGACAAGAAGAGAAGAAGCCGATTTCTACAGAGTGGTGTCTACTTTTGGCGTAGTATTTGATCCAGACAGAGCCCAGTTTGACTGGACAAAATTTCGAGCGATGGCGAGGCTGCATAAAAAAACGGATGAAAGTTTAGAGAAATATCTGTATGCATTCATGGCCATGTGCAGAAGAGTTTGTCGCTTACCTTCAAAAGATGGTGGGTTGCTTATAATACTTTCCCCTCCCCCCCCCCCCCCCCAAAAAAAAAGAAAGAAAAGTAAGGAAAATTATTTTAGGAGCAATAAAAACAAAACACGTACCGAAAAAGTTGCTCTATGACAGAAATCCTACATCGCGAAATACATGTTTGATATGTCATAATGTTTAGAAATTTTTCCCCCAAAACAAGTGATAGCTATTAAATTTGTTTTACCTTAGAAAGTAGCATTGCGTTCACTGAAAGAAAAAGAGATTGGGGGGATGGATGGATAAATAATACTTTCTTACCAAAATAAGTAAAACACATTTAATGTCCCAGATTCCAACTGAATTTAGAAGATCCTGCTACAAGTCTTAATTCTCTTTGTGTGTGTTTCCTGTGCAGACTTTGTGGATTCAAACCTTTTCATCCAGCCAATAACAGAAGAGCGTGCATCTCGAACCTTATATCGTATTGAGCTCCTCAGAAAGGTACGAGAGCAAGCTGTCCGTCATCCTCAGCTCTGTGAGCGATTAAAACTTTGTCAGCCAAATCCAGACTTGCCCGTTTGGTGGGAATGTGGGACCCATGATTGGGATTTATTGGTTGGTGCCGCGAAACATGGAGTTAGCAGGACAGATTACCACATCCTCCGCGACCCTGAACTCTCCTTTATGTCAGCTCAGAGAAGCTACAGTCACAGCAAAACTGCACTTCCGAGGACTTCTACTCCGCTCTTGCAACAGTACCAGATGGCGCTGTCGGCCTCTCCTCTCATGCCTCAAGCCAGGCTGCCAGACGCCAAAGGGAATGTGCTTGAGGACGCAAAACCGAAGGACGAAAACCACAAAGAACCTCATTCTTCAGATGAAGAGTCCATGTCTACTGAAAATGTGCAGATGGGAGTCAAGGAAGAACCGTCAAGCCCGAAGAGTGGCTCATCACCCTCACATGCTGCAGACCCCAAGCCTGTTCCGAAGGGGGATCACGACAGGCGCATGGTGGCAGCGAGGACTGAACCCTTAACGCTAAACGCTGCTTCCAAAAAGCCGAGATCTGGGAAGAGAGGATCAGACTCTAGCTCTGATTCCGACTCCGATTCAGAGAGATCGTCCTGTTCTTCCAGATCATCTTCATCTTCATCGTCGTCTTCTTCCTCTTGCTCTCGTTCCAGATCAGGATCCAGCTCTTCGTCTTCTTCATCTTGTTCTTCAGCGTCATCATCCTCTTCCTCCTCTTCTTCCTCTTCCTCCTCTTCCTCCTCTTCCTCTTCGTCGGAAGAGAGTGACAGTGATGAAGAGGAGGCCCAAAAGAGACGTAAGTGCCTTTTTTAAAAAGTGCTTTTTTAAAAAACAAAACAAAACTCAGAAGCTGATTCAGAGAAAGACATAAATTACTTTTCACGGATTTTCAGATAGATCAATAGTGTGTTTTAGAAAAACAAAGAAATCCTCTAAACAGACTTGCTGGGGGAAAATTAATCTTGCTTGAGAACAAGGAAAATATCTGATGAAGTCTATAGTCTGTAACCCTATTTCTAGAACAGAATGTGAGTTCTGTCTCTTATTATTCTTGAACTCCTTATAGAGAACAATTTTCTGCACTAGTGTCTGTACAGAACATTTTCAATATGTCAGTTGTTTGTTTTTTCATTCTCAAATTCATTCCATGATGATCTCTCTTTTGGTGTAAGTTGTTCTTTTAATACACATGAAAATTGGTACATTTTCTATATATGGATATAGAAATGCAACATGAGATCCAGAAAGCTGCACAATCAGAAGAATATCTGCATTGTCCTTTTATTGAGTCATCTTTCTTCCACTAGAATGTTTTTTACTCTTTAAAAGTAACTTTTATAGAGCAAAAAATGATTAGGTAATTATGTATTTATAAAGACAATATATTAGTAACTATTAATAATTTTTATGGTTCCATCCAGTAAGAACAAATTGAGTATGGAGCTAAGATTTTTCCAATATAATCTTCAGAAAAATAATAGAAGAATAGAATAGAATAGAATAGAATAGAATAGAATAGAATAGAATAGAATAGAATAGAATAGAATAGAATAGAATAGAATAGAATAGAATAGAATAGAATAGAATAGAATAGAATAGAATAGAATTTTTTTATTGGCCAAGTGTGATTGGACACACAAGGAATTTGTCTTGGTGCATATGCTCTCAGTGTACATAAAAGAGAAGATACGTTCATCAAGAATCATAAGATACAACGCTTAGTGATAGTCATATGGTACAAATAAGCAATCAGGAAACAATAGCAATATAAATCATAAGGATACAAGCAACAAGGTTACAGTCATACAGTCATAAGTGGAAGGAGATGAGTGGTGGGAACGATGAGAAGATTAATAGTAGTGCAGATTTAGTAAATAATTTGACAGTATTAAGGGAATTATTTGTTTAGCAGAGTGATGGCGTTTGTGAAAAAACTGTTCTTGTGTCTAGTTGTTTTGGTGTGCAGTGCTCTATAGCGTAGTTTTGAGGGTAGGAGTTAAAACAATTTATGTCCAGGATGTGAGAGGTCTGTAATTTTATGCTGATAAGCCGCATTCTACTTTCCTGGATGACTTGCAAAAATAATTGCGATATTGTTTGCGGGGCAGGCATTTATTCTTTGATTTAAAAAAAAATGGTGCTACTGTTACTATTGTCCTGCATCTCAAGCCAATTCTTCCTAACTTAATTTCTCTCATTTGTAATGCAATATGAATTTACAAATAGTCCTTGACTTATCACCTCAATTGGCACGAGAATCTCAGCCATTGAGCAAGGTGGCCATTGACACCTTGCTTAATGTCCTGATCATTAAACAATCTCACATGTTGTTAAGCAGATGGAGTGTCAGATAAGGAGCATAATGGGTGCCTCTCCTGGAAGGCCTCTTCTTTCGGCCTGGACCCTGGTGCTACCACTGAGAAATGCCATTCGTTTTGATGCTGTTGTCATTTTGACTGGCCGTTGAACAAACAGTGATAAATCAACCTATCCCGAAGGTGCTTTTCCCAAAGCTGAAGAAGCTTCTCGGATGAGAAGTGAAACATTTCCAAGGAAGTCCAGTTGCCTTTGGGAAAAAGCACCTTTGGGACAACCATGGTTGGATGGTTGAGACTCTCCATAGACATTGAGGACTATTTGTATGTACTTCACAATTTAGTGGCAGGAAGTGCTAGGAAGCATGCGGTGTAATTGTGCCCGTCAAACTTCTGCATAGCAGAAGGGCCTGTATTGTCACTGATTATCTAAAATTTCCTGCAGGGGAAGGAACGCCTCACTTGAAAGCATATGATGAAGAAAGTGTGGCTTCCATAAGCACCGTGCAGGACGAAACCCAGGACAGTTTCCAAATGAATAACGGAACACCAAATTCTAATTGTATCTTACAAGGTGGATATATGTTAGCTGCTTCTTACTGGCCCAAGGTAAAGTTGAAACCAAATGCTTACTGTCACGAAATGGAAATTACCGTATTTTTCAGAGTATAAGACGCACCGGAGTATAAAATGTAGCTTAGTTTTGGGGGAGGAAAATGGGGTGGGGGGGTGGAATCTACCTGCCAGGTATTCATCTGGCTAGCGTCCTTAGTTTGGTCAGCTTCAGCACATTAGTTTGCTGGTTTTTATCCCCTTCTTGGGGATAAAAAACAGCTTCTAAAGCACAACTGATCTTTGGAGAGAGAAACAATGAGAAAAGCAGGCAAACCACAGAGATCGCTTCACTTGCTAGCGCCTGCTAGGGCTGGAAAAAAAACTTCACAGCCGAGAGTTGGAGGGAGCAGGAAGATTGCTCTGAAAAAAACTTAGCACAGAGATCGCTTCACTCCCTAGCGTTCCTAGCGCCTTGTTAGGGCTGAAAAAAAAGCTTCAAAAAAGCTACGTTCGGAGTATAAGATGCACCCAAATGTTCAGCCTCTTTTAGGAAGGAAAAAAAGTGTGTCTTATACTCCTAAAAATACGATAAAACATTTTCACTTCAGGTTAAAAATCATGTCGCTTTTGTAGTTAAAAAAATAATAATAATGGAAGGGATCTTGGAGGTCTTTTAGTCCAAGCAAGCAAGCAAGCAAGAAAACCTATCGCATTTCAGACAAATGGTTATTAGTAACATTTCTATGCTTTTGTCCCTTTAACTGGGTACACTCTGTAATTTCTCCTAGGGTAGTTCTGTAGTAAAACAGGAAATAATTTCTCCTAAACTGTTCGGAGTCATTCTTTCTGTTGACTGTTACACACTGATCGTTTGTAAGTCGCGTTAATCCTGAGGGAGAGGAATGTGACATTTCTAAGAAGCCTCCTGTTTGTTTTTAGGATCGGGTTATGATTAACCGCCTGGATAGTATTTGCCAAACAGTCCTGAAAGGCAAATGGCCTTTGGCAAGGAGAAATTACGAGACCAATCCCGTGGCTTCCTTCTACACCACCAAGCTCCTAGACAGCCCAGGTGTTGCTGCCGAGTACAGTGAGCCAGGCATCCCGACTCCCCCAAGTGCAGATGTTAAAGAAGAAAGCGACCAATCAGCACAGATGTCAAAGGTGAAGAAGCATGTGCAGGAAAAGGAGTTTACAGTGAAAATCAATGACGTATGTTTATTTTTATTGCCCTAGGACCTGATTGCGATTGCCGTGTGCTTTACCTACAAGTGGCTGCCTGCTCTCAATCTTACTTTCTCAGCCTAAATACTTGCGGGTATTTTGGAGCAGCAATTTTGGAGCATTTTCCCCTCTCCCCGCCCCCCCCCCCCCCACCCTCTTTTGAGAATCTCATTTTCAAGATCTGGCAACAACATGGCATCATTTCTTGCTCTTTTGCAGTCTTTGCTGATGAGTTGCTTCCTTGAATGGCCTTTCTCGATGCTTTTTTTCTGGCGCTGTAATTACTTTCCAAAGTACGGCATCTTTTATCTTAGAATTATCTTCTTTTTTTTTTTTAAAGGGAGTTTTTGATTATGGTAATTACAATTTCAAATTAGCAAACCATCAGAATAATGTCCATAGATCCTTAGGTTTGCACACTGGAGTTAGCAGGTAACACACATGAATCAATTCAACCTCTTCCAGCTTGGTCTCTTGATAATCTATGGATTTCCACTTGGGTTGCATATTTATAAAAGTTATCTAATGCATTTGATATTGAAACTGGCTGAATGCAATTGTTAACCCAGGCAGTCCTTGACTTATGACCACAACTGAGCTCAAAAATTTCTGTTCCTAAGGGAAAGTTGTTAAGTGAATCACAGCAGTTAAGTTAGTGACACGGTTGTTAAGTGAATTGGGTTTCCCTATTGACTTTGCTTGTCAGGAGGTCACAAAAAGGGATCACGTGACGCCCTAATACACTGGAGCTGTCATAAAGGCATGCCAGTTGTCAGGTGCCTGAATTTTGATCATGTGACGAGATGCTGCAATGGTCATAAGTGTGAAAAGGGTCATAAGTCACTTTTTTCAGTGCCGTTGTAACTTTGAATGGTCACTAAATGAATGGTTTTAAGCCAAGGACTACCTGTATTGTCATGGGACGGCGAGGCTGGACATAAAATTCTGCATGTAAATCCTAAAAAGTGAAAAAAAAATCCTTCCTATTGGCTAACTCTTAATATTTCCTTAACAGGAAGGTGGTTTGAAATTAATTTTTCAGAAGCAGGGCCTTTCTCAGAAAAGGCCATTTGAAAGCGAAGATGGCCTGTTAGGACAGCAACAGTACCTCGCCAGGCTACATGAACTTCAGAATGCTTCAGAGACAAGCCTTGCCAATTTTCCAAAGTCCTTGCCAGAGTCAGGTAAGGTCCAAAGCTATCAGGAAGATTGTGAAATGGCAGTTGTAACTTTTTATTGCCATATTGTCATTTCATAGGATATCAAATTGTGAAAGGGCGCTTCGTAAAGCTCAGCTGAATCATAATCTCTGATAGCTTTAAACGCTTTGTAGCATTTTGAAAAGTCCCACAGATTCACTGCTTTTTCATTAGACAGTTTCAGGCAATATAAAGTACTGTGTATTCTTTCTCTCCGCACCCACACACACACAGAATACCAAAGTGGGGTTGACTGGTGTGATGGAACTTCAGTGTTATTACAAGTAGCCAGCCAACGGGTTTATTATCTCTGTGCCTATCAAGTGCAACTTCAGTGTCAAGGCTAACCTTTCTTTGAACTTTCTCAGCTTCTTTCATGTGGCCAGCCACCAACTTTTACTTTTTGCTTGTACTTCCTTACGATTTTTAAAAATGGGTGACAGCAAGGTTACTTTTTTTTTTTTTTTGGTTATTTTTATGTAACTACCAGTGTATGTAGCACTATATGAGTCAGCATTCTTGTAAAACAACTGACATAGAGAAACAGGTAGAAACCACGCCACCAAGACAGCCAAAGTATTGTCGGTGTTGAAAAGATCCTTGGTGTGGCTAAACCTGTTGACATTTATCCCCCTCCCTCCCACACCCCAATCCTCCCCCCCAAAAAAACTTGATAAGAGGCACTAAATCAATCTACTCCATAACAACTAGTTGAATATTATTTTTTTAGTGTTATGCCAAGCCAAATGTGGCACCCCAGAAAATAACTGCAAAAATGAAATGTGATTCTACAAGTAATTTTTCAAAATGTTAATTTTAACTTCAGATTTATATTCTTGCTTCCTCAGTAACCCTGCAACAGTCAGATCATTCTGGAAAAAGGCTGAGCTGATACAATCATTTGCAGAAAAATGCTACCCCCTCACATTTCTATGTTTTAGACAGGCATGTTGTTGCTGTCATAGATTCTGTCTGGAAGTTTGATCGGTTTTGTTTTTCTTTCAGCTGATAATTTTATGTTCCATTTCATTAGGAATCTCTAAGCAGTCGAGCGCTTGTGCAAATGGCGTAATTGCCAGTGATCAGCCTGCCGTGAAAAAGAGAAGAGGAAGAAGAAAAAATGTGGAAGGAGTTGATATCTTATTTTTAAATAGAAGCAAAACGCCTAACCACGTGAGTAAATCCGGGCTGGTATTTGACGCCAACTGAAATGTTAATTTTGAGGGCTTTTGGCATCCTAAAGTTTGGCATTCAGAAGAAATTTGGGGATACACAGCATAATTAATATCTCATATTAATTTTGGCATTAGCCCTTAGAAAAAACAACATGACTCATCCTTGAATTTGGGTTTTTCTGTTAGTGTGTGTGCAGAAGATTTTCACATTTGTATAACTAAAAACCGAATGTGTGACTACAAAATGCCTTTCCTGGTGTTTATAACCTATTTATTTTCTTCCAGGTTTGTCATGGCATTAGTACCCCTCAGGTTGGCCTAGGCATAATGCCCCCTCTTCCGTTTGCACCATCGCAAGGCCTGTGTGATGCGGAAAGCCCTGTTCCAGTTATTAATTTAAAAGATGGCACAAGGCTTGCAGGCGACGATGCCCCTAAGAGAAAAGATTTGGAAAAATGGCTCAATGAACATCCTGACTACGTCGAAGATTTAGGAGCCTTTATCCCTGTGAGTAGTTTTATTGGTGTGATGGAAGCAGTGCCTTTTGTTTTACACGTCTAATGTGGTCTTTGAATTTCCCCTGCCTTCTGTGTGATTCACATCTTTCAATCTAGAGTTTTAATTGTGAGCAAGTATTATTATTATCATTATTATTTTATTAGTTCAATTTATATGCCACCCTTCTCTGGAGACTCAGGGCGGCTTACAATGCGTTAAGCAATAGCCTTCATACTTTTGCATATACCTGCTTAGTAGGGCTTTCGCCCCCCCCCCCTCCCCAAGCGGTGCTCTTTTTTATACAAAGTCAGCTTATTGCCCCCACAATCCGGGTCCTCATTTTACCTACCTCGAAAGGATGGAAGGCTGAGTCAACCTTGAGCCTGGTGAGATTCGAATTTGCAGTAATTGCAGGCAGCTGGTGTCACTTTAACACCACTTTAAGCTGCTATGCCACCAAGGCTCTTGTATAGAGCCTTGTAGAGCCTTGTACACCAAGTATAGACACAATTGGGTTTTGAGTAGTTTGGAACTATTTAGCTTACGAAATGCAATATCAAATGCGTTACGCTACATAAATACTCTGCATTTAAGTCCCGGTGGATTCAATGTGATTTAGTTCCATCCTGCAGCCTGGAAATACTTGAAAACAAATTGGAGAGCTTTTAGTGACCCATTTTTATTTTATTTTTTTAAAAAAATCTTGAATAACAGAAAATGCAGCTTCACGAAGGAAGACCGAAACAAAAAAGGCACCGTTGCCGCAATCCTAATAAGCTGGACATCAATAGTCTTACTGGGGAAGAACGCGTTCAGCTGATAAACAGAAGAAATGCTAGAAAGGTAATTGCTTTGCTACAGTGATCATATCAGCACAGAGAGTTGCTAGGCTCTTTCCATACAGGCAGTCCTCGACTTACGACCAAAATTGAATGAATTGTTGAATTAGCTTTGCTCCATTTTACAAACTTTCTTACCAGGGTTGTTAAGTGAATCACTGCAGTTGTTCAGTTAGTAACATGGTGATTCAGTGAATCTGGCTTCCCCATTGACTTAGCTCGTCAGCAGGTCTCAAAAGGGGATCACATGGAACATTGTGGCTGTCATAAGTACAGGCCAGTTGCCAAGTGTCTGAATTTTGATCACGTGACCATGGGGATGCTGCAATGATCGTAAGTGTGAAAAACAGACATAAGTCACTTTTTTCACTGCTGTTGTAACTTTGTGAACGCTCACTAAAATGAATTGCTGTAAGTCGAGGACTACCTGAATGTAATTTCATTTTATGTTCATTTTATTAGATTTATATATCCCCCTACTCCCGAAGGACTCAGGGCGGTGAACAGCCTTAAGATAAAACACATAAATACAAAAATTTAAAACAGAATAAAAACGAATTAAATAATTTGGCTGAGACAAATTTAAAACCCCCATAATTTAAAACAAATTAAAATTTCCATTTAAAAAGGGGACAGACTTAGGTCAAGCTGGCTTGATGGAATAAATGAGTCTTGAGCGCGCGATGGAAGGTGCACAGATGCGGGATCCTCAGTATCTCCAAGGGGAGCTCGTTCCGGATGGTAGGTGCTCCCACAGAGAAGGCTTTCTCCCTGGGGGCCGCCAGTCTACATTGTTTGGCCGACGGCACCCAGAGGAGCCCCTCTCTATGAGAGCGTACTGGCCGGTGGGAGGCTATTGGTGGTAGCAGGCAGTCCCGTAGATAACCAGGTAATGCACGTAAAGTGAGAAATATCCTCCTCTTTTCTGTTACAGGTAGGTGGTGCCTTTGCTCCTCCGCTGAAAGACCTCTGCAGATTCCTGAAAGAAAATTCTGAATATGGTGTAGCTCCTGAGTGGGCAGATGTTGTTAAGCAGTCGGTGAGTGTAATAATTAAAAGGTGTTCCAGCAGCTAAATTGAAAGATTAGCTGAATCGTGTAAAATCCATTTTTATAGGTGGTTGAGAAAATCTTGAGCCTTAGTTGCTCTGCTGACAAAAGCAACAAACAGCCATAAAAAATTCTTCTAGGTCTTAAATTGAATTCTTTGAAAATGACATTGACTTTCCTTGAAGATTACCGAAGAGAATAAAACAGAAACAGAAACAGAATAGAATACAATAACCAAGTTGGGAGGGACCTTGGAGGTCTTCTAGTCCAACCCCCTGCTTTGGCTGGAAATCCTACACCACTTCAGATAAATGGTTATCCAGCATCTTCTTAAAAACTTCCAGTGTTGGAGCATTCACAACCTCTGGAGGCAAGTTGTTCCACTGATGAATTGTTCTCACTGTCAGGAAATTTCTCCTTAGTTCTAAGTTGCTTATATAGATAATACATGTAACGTTATATTAGCTTAGTGTTGCTTATTTTACTTATTGTGGTGTTGCATTTCATTGCACCGAATCATGATGCAGAACAGACAGCGGCGCGGAATAAAATTATTCATTTTTTTTTTCACTCCCCACCAGGGATTTCTTCCAGAAAGCATGTTTGACCGCATTCTCACAGGACCCGTCGTTCGAGAAGAAGTCAGCAGGCGAGGAAGACGGCCTAAAAGTGAAATTGCCAAGGCAGCGGCTGCAGCTACGTCGGCAGCAACCGTTCCCGTCGCCCCTTTGCTGACCAACGGGCTACTCCCGGGGGTGGATCTCTCAACCTTGCAGGCCTTACAGCAAAACCTGCAAAACTTTCAGTCGTTACAGGTGACCACGGGTTTAATGGGAATATCTGCCGGTCTGAACACGGCGGGCGATGTGAAAAACATGGCCGCCGTCTTTCCCATGTTACTTTCAGGAATGGCTGGTTTACCAAATTTGCTCGGCATGCGAGGACTCCTAACCAAGTCTACTGAACCTGCTTCCGAGGAGAGGAAAGGACAGGACCCCAGAGAGCTGGACGGAAAGAAAGAGAGGACAGAAAGCTCACATGCACATAATGGTGGGGAAAACTCCGTCTCGGGTTCTCCTTCGACCTCCTCGGCGGCCAGCACCACGGCCAGCTCCTTAGCTCTTAACCCTTTACTCTTGTCCAATATACTTTACCCAGGAATGCTTCTCACGCCAGGCCTTAATCTCCATATCCCAGCTTTGTCCCAATCGAATATTTTTGATGTACAGAACAGCGAAAATCATGGCACAGGCTTCACCAAGCCTCTGGGAGAAAAGGAAGAAAATTCCAGGGTTCCGGATGAAGAAGGCAGCAAGGGGGAAACAGAGCCAAGCTCTCGCAACGGAAACAGCACAGACGAAGCTTCGGAGAAGGCAGACGCTTCTTCTGGCTGTGACAGTACATCCTCCTCGTCGGAGGACTCAGACTCCAGCGATGAAGACTGATTCCCCCCCTCCCCCCCCGCGCTCCAGACTCTGCACTTAAATTATAAACTGGTTTTCAAGTTGTTCTTTCATTATTTTGTTGTAAATAACACAGTGTTGCGTGAGTGCATCAGTAATTTACTGACCGAACATTTCAGTATTGTTTAGAAGTGCAAACTGCTTTCAAAAAAAAAAACAAAAAACATTTTGCATGTAATATTTCTTGAGGTTCCTTTAGTTCCTGAAATTCTGTGTACTATCAAAATATACACAATGGTGTAAAAACGAAAAAAAAATTACAGGAAAAGGCATTATAATTTTGGGTTGGGGGGGGAGTAATTTTTTTAAAAGAAAGCTTAGTAAGAGCTGTATATTTAATATATTTGCAGTGAACACAGTTCTTTATGCGCATTATTGATTTAATCTGAATATAGTTTTACAGCCTCCTTGACACTTATAATTTACAGATCAAAACTCAGCAATAATTTGGGCAGCTAATGAATGTCATGAAAGCTGTAGAATCTACATCACCATCCATTGCTTTAATTCTATGGAAATGATCTGGTGTTATAATGCACTGTTGATGTTCCCAGTTCAGGTACAACTGTGTTTGAAATAAAAAAAAAAAAAGTTTCCCATTCAGCCAATGAAATTGGCTACTTGTTACCTCAGCTGAGTTAGTTTAGAAAGTTTACATTGGTTTCTCTGCTTGTTTTCCTATATGCTTCTCTTTTTAAAAAGCCTCCTGTGTGTGTTAAAATTTGGCAAGGGAAGTTTTATCGTTACCAGTTGCACTCACTCTTTTTACTTCTAGCAAAGGGAAAGCTTTTATTTCAATTATCCCTTTCCTGTCTTCAGCACCATAGGTACTGATTTTTAAGTTTCGCTCCATCTGCAGCCTTCATGTTGTTGAGGCGCCTTGTCCACGTTGAAATAACTCGGAAGTGCCACTCTGAACACTGCATACTTCACGTGCAAAGATTAGAATCCTTGCAAAGTTAATACTGTTCGCTTTGTTTGTCCGGGTTTCTATTTTGTCTTTGTCATGTAACCTCTTGTAGTTACCAGTTCATAATGGTAAGGGGAAATGTAGACATTTTTAAAATCTCACGTTTTTATGGGCTTGAGAAATATATATGTATATGCATATACATATACATACATACATACATATATATATACACACATTACATGCATATATATGTGTGTGTGTGTGTGTATGTGTACACACACACATATATATTTTCGTTCATTTCCTCCCCCCACCCCCCAAATCAAGGTTTAGGGTATATTGGATAATTATAATGCTGAGTTGCCCTGTAACTTTTAAAGCACTTTTAATGATAATGTGAGAAAAGTATACCATGAAACCATGATATAAACAGTGCTTAAAAGCGTCTGTTTGAATATAAATCCTTAGAACCTTACTAAGTAGAATTAATCTTAACATTTGAAGTGTGGTAGGATTTATTATTTTTATTATTTTTGCTGAAGCTGCTATTACTCTGACATGGTAGAATCATAGATTCACACCACATGGTGGAACTGACTGAGATGAAGTGTGAGATTGTGTTAATCTCATTTGAGGTCCAAAATAGGCAAAAAAAAAAAAATGTTGACGGAATGGATAAAACGTACTGGCAGTATAGTCAATGACAAACCTCTTCAAAAGGGAATAATTTAACAAAAGCTGTATTTTGATATGGTTCTATATGCTTGCTTGTACAGTAAACAAGACTGTGTTGTTTTTTTTTACCAAATCTTTATCAATAAAAACAAAATTTGTACATGCAAAATTGTAACTCCCTTGGGTAGAAGGCAGTATTACATGTAATTTACACAGGTATAAAAGCATCATTTGAATTGTGCTGGTTATTGTATTTCCCCCTCAGAATAGTACGACTTGTTTGGTCCTTCATACAGTGTCTTAGCAATAGTCAAAACATGTCACGAGGAAAGGGGTAGCAATTTTTCATCATGATTACTACATATTTAATATTTCTCCCTTTGTAATATAGCACTTTTGTTTCTTGTATGTTATCCACAATATAGCCAAAGTTTTCCAAACACAATTGTTGACTTAGTCAATGAGTATTTCAACAATACCACTTTGTACCATCCCCCCCCAACATACCTGCCCCCTGAAAGAAAACCCTAAGCATAATTTTTAATAAATTTATGAAATAAAGTATTTTCCTAATTATGGTGAAGTGAATTTGCTTACCATTCTAGTGATCTTTGTCTACAATAAGGCAATTTTACAGTTTCAGCAGTATGAATACGAAGTAAAGATTGTTTTTAAATCAGTATCAGTTGCAAGAAGAGAAGTACGCACTCTTGTCAGCTAAAACAATATGCAAGTATGGCTGCATAACGAATCAATAAGAATCTTCATTAGAATTACATTAATACTGAAATTTCAGTACAAATATCCAGGATGGTGAAGAAGTGTATGTTGGTAGTGACTAAAATAACTTTAGTTGTTATTGCCTTGTATTCCTATTCTTTGTTTCGGGCTTCATGATCCGTCTTAGTCCTGTTTTATTTTCCTTGAACATTTTGCAATATTTGCCAGTTGTGTTCTGTGTAGTCTGAATTTGCTTTCTTGTAGTTGAACAAGCGTCTTAAAAGTTATTTGTAATTTATTGAATTACTTTATGATGTTCTATAGAGCAAATGGAAGTTTAATTATTTTTTATTAAACATATTCTTTGACAACCTATGATGTTGGTCTCACTACACTGAAAATACCTTTTTGTGACACACCTTAGTTGTCACACCGTAACAAAAATCGACAATGAGATAATGCTACATTCATTTTGAAGGCATTAAATGCGTTCAATCCATGAATTATTGGAGGAAGTTCTTGACAAACCAGGGTTGCAAATACCTGACACCAAAGGTGTATGTTCTGTGAGTTTCCAGTTGCATGCTTGAGACTTAGGTAGAGGAAACACTTGTCCAGAAATACGTTGAAAATAATTAAGCGATCATGAAAATCAGATGGGCAACATCTGATTTTTTTTTTTTTACTCCAATATCTAGATTTTACAACTCCCAGGATAACTATCTTTCCACTGGGTACATCCACTGGGGCTGAAAAATTCCTGAGTTAAGGATATCTGGGAGACTGAACATTTAGATTTTCCTACATGTTAGGAAAATCAGCTTTACCTCTTGTATTAAATTAGACCGTAATGGACAAGGATTCTTTCATTCAAAGTTTCCTGCCTGGAGCATAATTTCAGGACAAGGGTGAGACAGATGTAGTACGTAAGTTCCCTATTGTAGATAAATAAATATGCAGTTATACCATCTGTTACATGACTGCCACCCATAGGGGCAAAATATTCCAATCTCTGTATTAAAGCACCCTGTTCTGGCTACACCAGGTAGAGGACAATACTAGTAGATACTTTCAATATGTCTAAATATACAGGTAATCCTCTTAAGGACCACAATTGAGCCCAAAGTTTGTGTTGCTAAGTGACACATTTGTTAAGTGAGTTTTGCCCCATTTTACGACTTTTCTTGCCACATTTGTTAATTGGATTGTTGCAGTTGTTCACTTAGTAACACCGTTGTTAAGTGAATCTGACTTTCCCATTGACTTATTGGGTCACAAAAGATGATCACCGGGACATTTGCAGCTGTCATAAATATGAACCGGTGATCAAGCATTGGAATGTAAATCACATGACCTTGGGAATCCTGCAATGGTCGTAAGTGTGAAAAACAGCCCTAAATTACTTTTTAGTGCCGTTTTAACTTTGGTCACTAAATGAACTGCTGCAAATCAGATGACTACCTGTAATAGCATCCTTTCAGTCATTGGTGGGGAAGTGGATTTAGCCTCACCTGAATGATTGCTTGTACTGCATGGCTTCTGAGAGATGCCAGCAGCTTTTGATGCAGGTATGGGAGGAGCCAACCTTGCAAGCTACATCCAATCACGGTTAAGTTTTATAACGAGGCGTTGGTTCCAAAGCATCTTTGAAGGAAGTGTGGACTTCAACTCCCAGAATTCCCCGGGAGACCCAAAGCTCTCCTACGCCCCGCCTCCGAACAGTAACGCCACTGAACAGGACCCCGCTGATTGGCTCGAACTCCTTCCTCTCCCACCCAATGGGAGAGGCACCGAGGGGCGGGGCCGGCGGCGACGAGGGAGGCGGGAACCGCGCTCTTGCCCCTTCCCCCGCACGCACACAAACAAGCCGCGGCGCAGGCGCAGTGCGGGCCTGGTCGCGCAAGCCGCGAGCCCTTCCCCTCCACCATCCTCCCGTCTGCCTTTTTTTCCCCCCCTCCCTCAGAGGCGGGCGATGCTGGGCGGCGAGGAGAGCGGCCAGGCCGCGGCCGGAGGGGGCGCCCCGGTCTCCGCGGCCTCTCCCGCAGCTGAGGCCGAGGCGCCGGCCTTGGCCGCCCCCGCTGCCCGCGACGCTGAGGTAAAAAAGGACGAAGAGGAGGAGGAGGCGGCGGAGGAGGAAGAAGAAGAGGAGGAGGAAGAGGAAGAAGCGGCGGCGGCTGAGGCGGAGCGAGCCACCCGGCAGCGCTACGAGGAGCTGTGCAGCAGCCTCAACATGGACGAGCGCGCCCGAGCCGAGGCCTGGCTCAGCTACCAGAGTATGAGGAGGAACTACACCCTGGAGGTGGGGCCGGGGGCGGGGCCTGCGGAGGGGGGCGGGGCTTGCGCTGCTGGCTAGTTGATCGGCCGGCCACCGACAGGGGGCAGCAAAGCCTCGCAGCGCCCTTCCCTCTTGTATTGGGGGGCGGGGGGGGGCGCTCTCCAGGATGCCTCCAATGGCAATTCCTGCCATTGGCTGGCAGTATTTATTTTATTTATTTATTTATTTTTAATTAGATTTATATGCCTTCCTTCTCCGGAGACTCAGGGCGGCTTACAATGCGTTAAGCAATAGCCTTCATACTTTTGTATATTTTATTGCTCCCACAAACTGGGTCCTCATTTTACCTACCTTAGAAAGGATGGAAGGCTGAGTCAACTTTGAGCCTGGTGAGATTTGAACTTACAGTAATTGCAGGCAGCTGAATGCTCTTCTTCCTTCCTTCCTTCCTTCCTTCCTTCCTTCCTTCCTTCCTTCCTTCCTTCCTTCCTTCTTTTTTTAATTTGATTTATATGCCGCCCTTCTCCGGAGACTCAGGGCGGCTTACAATGCATTAAGCAATAGCCTTCATACTTTTGTATATTTTTATACAAAGTCAACTTATTGCCCCCACAAACTGGGTCTTCATTTTACCTACCTTAGAAAGGATGGAAGGCTGAGTCAACCTGGAGCCTGGGGAGACCCGAACTGGTGCAATTGCAGATAGCTGGATGTCAATAACAGGCTTTAATCTGCTTATTAGCCTGTTGAGGCTTATTTATTTTATTTATTTATTAAATTTTTATACCACCCTTCTTCCCAAGGAGTCGGGGCTGAGCGAAGAGGCCATGAGTTCAATGCACTAGGTCCAATGCTTCTCTGTATGATAACTTGATCACCTTAATAAAAATTTGATTCGATGGGTTGTGATGGTGAGGAAAGTAGGTGGGAGATTTGGGTAGATGTGCTGCCTGGAGTTTCCTTTAGATCTAAAAGATGGAATAAAAAGATAAGAGAGTAGAGGGCCAGCCATCGCATGCACTGATTGGAGGCTGTGTCCAGCAAGCAATGAAAACAGGATTTCAATTTCAAATCTTTATTGTCAGTACACAACATATATACAATGAGATTGGTTGAGCTCCCTCAGTGCAAACACACACCCCAAACACAATACAACTCACAGTGAAGACAGAAAATCCCTAACCCAATAAATCATATTGATAAGCACCCAGTTCTATTACACCAGTGTGAACATGTTACACATTGTGCCAGCCCTGCAAGTCCATCGTACTACGTAGTTATGATGTTATTTCGCATTCAGGAGTCTGAAAGCCCACGGATAAAAACTGTTCTTCAGGATAAAATCAAAACCACACTTTCCCTCCAGACCAAAGAGCTTCCCAGCTCAACCCCCATGCTAAGGATGGGTGGGTGAGTGATTGGGTGATGGATGGATAGTTGGACAGGCAGATGGATGGATGATGTACCACCAAGCTGTTGTCAACTCTTGATCTGTCCCTAACTTGGTTTTTCAGGTCTTCCAACAGTGCCCCATCACTACTGTAATTGAGGCCTCCCACCATACTACTGATGGTCCTCATTTTCTTTTTCCTTCCATCATTCCAAGCATTAGAGCCTTCCCTAAAGAGGCAGGTTTTTCTGTAATACATCCAAAGTAGGATAAATTAAAACCAGGGTGTTAGACTAGATGACCTACAAGATCCCTTCCAACTCTGTTAATCTGTAAGCCTAGCCATTTGGACTCCAGAGGAACTCCGGGTTGATTTATTTGATGATCCATCAGTTTGTTTCCTTGGCTGTCTGTGGTCCTCTCAGGAGTCCTATCCAACACCAAAGTTGCTGGTGTAGACTTGAGGGTGTCTGGAGTTGGTTGTGGTATATCGCAAGGGGATGATTGAGCCACTGGGGTTTGATTTATTTATTTTTAATGAGTTTTATTGTTGTGATCATGGAGACTATTGCTTAATCATACCCTATATTATAAATTGAAATGAACAAATGCTTCCCTTAGCAAATCATACCTCCAATGCATCTGATAGACAATTGAAAAGCAGCAAAGAGACAGGAGTAATGAACAAAATAAAGGCCTTCAGTGTTGAAAAGAGGAAGGATGTATAAAGAAACATGTAATCAGTGAACAGTGATGGATTTTAGCCTGAGGGTTTAAAGCTTATATAATAGCTTTGATAGAGTTACAAATTAGTCATACACCCAGTTGTGGAAGCACATAGTCTGCAGTTATGTGTTCAGAAAACTGTAATTACAACCTTCCAAAAGATACACCTGATCAGAAATAAGCTGTTTGCCTGTTATTTGCCTAATTAAATACTGGATCTGTATGAAAGGCAAACAGTTTTCTTTCTGCTTGGTGGGTTAAGTTGATGTATCACTATTAAATTATAGTACTGTTCGGTAAATGCCACTCTACATTTGGCCACTTGATGAATAAACAAAATAAAACTAGTACATTTCTTGGTGGACCAGTATGAATATTTTGGTTTTTTGAGTTGGCTTGCATTGCCACTGCAATTTACCTGTAGAAATGGCTGTCTGAATTCATGGCTTGTCATTGTGTAACCTTCCTGAAATCTCCATCCATCTCTGTTTTAAGTACATTGTTAATTAATCCAGACTTTTATTATTTTGAACCTGAAGTTACTTTGATATAGCATAGAAATTCTCAGGAGTAAGAGAGTAATAACACACTACATGCTGGAAAAAAACATAGATTAAACAAAAAAAACTATGCTTTAAGCAATCATTAAATTTCAAATATTTATTTCATTGGAAGTATAATTGCAGAATTGAGAGACATTCAGAGGCCATTACAGCAGTTAAATTGGAATAGATTTAAACCAGATTGCTTATTGCAAAAGTAATCTACATATATGTGAATGTGAGCCTTGTAAATCCTTTCTGAATGTGTAAACTGGAGTCACAAAGTCCCACTACAGTTTCTGTATAGGCCAAGATGTTACTCACTTTCTGTTCCCCTGGATCAAAGGTGTTTTTTCAAGAGGCACCTGGACTTTCTGGTTTTTGTTTGAAAAACGTTTCTTAAGACTGAAAATCTCCATAGACATTTCAGTGGATCAGCTTTCCTCTTCCAATAGAATATAATTGTTTATTAAGAACTGAGCAAACTTTTAAAATACGTTTATAATGAGTTAATAGTTAGCTAATTAACTAACATAGCTAATTCCCAGTCAGGAATGAATTTCTTGCAGTTGTATGACTTCTGAGAGGGGTGGATTTATTTTACTGTTTTCAATTAACAGGGGAATGATCTGCACTGGTTAGCATGTTCGTTATATGTGGCTTGCAGGAAAGCCGTCCCAACAGTTAGCCGAGGGACTGTTGAAGGAAATTATGTGTCTTTAATCAGAATACTGCGCTGTTCAGGGCAAAGGTAACTTCTCTTCTAAAATGTTACGAAGTGCTGAGATTGTCAAGTTTAGAAAGTCTGCTGGAGAACATCATATTTTGATTTTAATGTGTAAATGGCTATAGTTACTAATGAACTCTTGTCATACCTTAATACATACTTCCTGATGGTTAGAGAGCACCTTAGTCCCATACAGATAATCCTCAATTTGCAACCACAATTGAGTGCAGTATTTCTGTTGCTAAGTGAGACATTTGTTAAGTGAATCTTGCTCCATTTTACAAACTTTCTTGCAACAATTGTTAAGGGAATCACTGCAGTTCTTGAGTTACCGTACTTTTCGGAGTATAAGATGCACTTTTACCCCCCTAAAAGAAGGTGGAAATGTTTGTGTGTCTTATACACTGAATACAGCCATATTTGGCCTCCCATTTTTTGCAAAAACGGGGCACACAGAGGCTTCGGGAGGCCTGCAGAGTGCTCTTGGGGACTGGGGAGGGCAAAAAAGCCCATTTTTCACAAAAATGGGCCCATTTTTCACAAAAATGGGGCATGCAGAGAGTTTGGGAGGCCTGCAGAGTGCTCCTGATGGCTGAGGTGGGCAAAAACCTTTTTTTTTCTTGCTTACCTCTTCAAAATCGTGCTGCGTCTTATACACCAGTGAGTCTTATAGTCCAAAAAATACGGTAGTAACCTGGTTGTTAAATCAATCTGGGTTCCCCATTGACTTGACTTCTCAGATAATCACAAAAGGGGATCACGTGATCACAGGACAGCATAACAGTCATAAATATGACTCCAGTTGCCTGAATTTTGATCACGTGACCTTGGGGATGCTGCCACAGTTGTATGAAAAATGGACGTAATTCATTTTTTTTAGTACCGTTGTAACTTCAAACGGTCACTAAATGAACTGTTGGGAGTCGAGGAGGACTACATGTACCCTTTTTTTTTGTTCACCAGAAGTAATAGACGCGTGGGGATACCTAAATTAGGATTAGTGTTCAACAAAATGTTTTGGAATGTAAATGTTTCCTCAGTTTAAATTTCTGACCATCGCAAATGTCTTCAGTTTGATAGAGTTTTTTAACAAGATGAAGAAATGGGAAGATATGGCAGACCTACCCTCCCAGTTCAGAGAACGTACCACAAGATTAGAAAGAAACTTTACAGTTTCTGCTGTAATATTTAAGAAGTATGAACCCATTTTTCAGGATATTTTCAAATACCCACAAGATGACCAACCACGACCGCCCAGAGGGAGAAAACAAAGGTATGTATTCATGTTGTTAACTCAAAATTCTCCCAAGGAGGTTACACGCCTGATTCTTTAAGTATGACCGAGTTCTTCACTTAATTCTTTATTAACTACTCGAGGCTGATTAAAGTGCAGTTTCCAGTTGTGGTCATAAATGGAGACCACCTATTTATTACCTGTGTTTTCTTGACATATTCCAAAAATTACAGTTTTAAGACTTTGTTTCAGCTTCAAACCTGTTTTTTCTGTTTTGGGATATTTGTAACTATATTAACAATTCATAGTCTGCGTCTCCTTTATAACTGTTTTCGTAGGAAATGTCCTTGCTGAGTTAATCTATACTAATTCCAGGGGTGAAATTCAGCAGGTTCTGACAGGTTCTGGAGAACCGGTAGTGGAAATTTTGAGTAGTTTTGAGAACCAGCAAATACCACCTACAAGAACTATAATATCTGGACCAATAGTTCATTTTTTTTAGCCTAAAGGTTCCAGGTTGTCAAATTAAAGAGGAAATAGGCATGTATACCACTTCCGTGGTCTAGCCTTCTGGGGTGTACATTTTGAAACGTTTTATTAGATAATTGAAACATAATACACTTGTTTCTTTTTCATGGCTACATTTCTAAAAGGAGGCAGCCTTGCACTGTCTCTGAAGTTTTCCAGTTTTCCTGGGTCCTCTTTGTTTATGCAAAAGGTAAGAATGTTTTTTCCCCCATTGATTAGAATGTAAAAGCAGTAATGATGTTGGGTAACAACCAACTCATTATATTTCTGCCTTGCTTTCAGAAAGATTGGGTCAGGACATCTTTTGGAATAGGATAGATACGTATATTTGATAAATTAGTAAAAGATCCTTTTAGTGTTAAATGAGCATCTCAATTTTTTATTACGAGCACAGGATTTCTTCAGCATAAAATGTTTCTATGATTTTATAGGACAGGCTTACACCAGTTGCAAATTGTTATGCTGACAAATTCTGTGGGCTTTTTTCTAAGTTTTCAGTGGTAAGTATTAGAAAACAAACACTTCACATAATGTTGCAAAGCAGTTTCCTAGAGGTTTTAAACATAAAATTTTTAAATAAAATTTAAATAAAAGCCTTTTATTTAAAAATATTTGGAAAAAACAGTTCTATAAGGTTTTGTTAGAAGTTCATACCAGTAAAATATGTTCCAGTTATGTGGAACACAACATATCAGTGCACAGTTAGAAAAACCCTTTCCTTCAGTTAAGAAAGAAATCTCATCTGCTAAACAATATTAAGAGAGTTGCCAGAAGTCAGCACTGACTTGAAGGCATAGAACCACACAAAAATTTATGGTAGAGGTTTCTGTAAGTGAGAAGTATAGAACTAACTTTTTGTCTGTTTACAATACAATGCAATACACAACACAAACCCACCTTATATAAATATGCAGAGCCTTACAATGAGAAAAGTGACTTATGTTACTTGTAAGCCCAGGAACTCAAAATACACACAGACACAATTTGTCTCTGTTTCTTTTTGTTGGGGGAAGTGGTTTCTGTTCTCTCTCTATCATAGCAACCATACTTCAAAGGGCTGGTTTGGGCTTGTTTAAGTGATAGCCTTTCTAACTTAAAGAATAGCATCATAGGTTTCTTTTTCCTGCGTGGAAAATCTGCAGATCTCTTGCCTACTTGTAATTCAGATTGCTTTCCCCATGAAGGCGCACGGTACGTAGGACAAATGCTAATATCGGGTAAACCGATTTTTAGCAGCGTCGACTATTAATTTTGTATTCTTACTTTTCCCCTTTTAAATAATTATCTTCTGCTTGTCTAAATTTATAACACATGCTATTTAAAACTATTATTAAATAGATGTGATACTTTAGTTTGACTATTTATTTCAAATGAAAATAGACTCAATTATTTATTTATTGGTTCAATTTATATGCCGCCCTTCTCTGAAGACTCAGGGCATCTTAGAATGCGTTAAGCAATAATATCTGCTTTATTAAGCACAATAATAAGAAGTGAAAGACTTCATCTGAAGCTTAGAAACATTACTTTCTGATGTTTAACTTTGGCTAAATGAAAATTCTTAAAGAATATAGCTTCGTTCAGATTTAGCGTATTAATGCTCTCCTCTCTCTATTTCAAGATCAGCGCATAACTGAATATTTGTGGATTTAATCATCATATTATTCATCCTAGCATTTTAATAAATTTTTACAGCAAGTCTGAAACAAACCACAAACTAAAGAATTGATTTATTTGATATGCAGGCATATGTTCTCAAGATTTCATGTGGTTATTGTTAAAGAATGTGGTGTACAAATTTATTAATTTAGGTTAAAAATAAATAAATTTCTGCTGAATTTTATTATCTGTTTCCATATTGAATTTCACAGGCAATTTCCCTATGATCAGTGATGATTTGGTAAATTCATACCATCTGTTACTGTGTGTCCTTGATCTAGTCTATGGGAATTCTTTGCAGTGCCCAAATCGTAAGGAGATTCTGAATCCAAGTTTTAAGGGTAAATTTAATACTTATTATATTGCTTTCCAAGTATTATGATTTATCTTTAATTAACTTAAACCTTAAAATGTGGCTAGCAAAATGCTGTATAAATATTGTGCTAAATGGTTCACCTGTTTGCTCTCTTGTGACATCCAGTCATTTATTAAAAGCTTACCATAGAAAATCATTGTACGCCATAGAGGAAAATTATTCACATTCAGACTTAACTAATTGGCCTGATGAAAATTGAAGAGCAAGAAAATCGCTTCCTACTTTTAAAAGAACAACAGATTGTACATACAACAGGAAATTGTTTGTTCGTGGGGGTTGGTGTTTTTTTTTTTTTCCTTTCCCATTTGTCCATTAAGGAAGGTAGAAAAATGTTTTTTTGTTTCTCTTTCTCTCACCCTCTTCCCACTTAACAATTACAAAGGGCTGCCTGAAGATTTTCACAGTAAGGATTTTAAGCTCTTGTCTGAAGCGCCTTGCATCATTGACAAACTCTGCTCCTTGCACGATGGCTTGGTTTTGGAAGCCAAGGGAATAAAAGAACATTTCTGGAAGCCCTACGTGAAAAAACTCTTTGAGAAAAAGGTATGTCATTGGATAACAATTCTAACCGATCTTCAGAATCACTACAGCTCCATTATTGATGGTTAACTTCAATTCCTTTTTTTTTTTTTTTTTTTTTTTTTGTAGATCCTAAAAGGAAAAGAAGAGAACCTGACAGGTTTTTTGGATCCTGGAAACTTTGCAGAAAGCTTGTAAGTACCATAAAACAATGGTACTACTAATTTCAGGATTTTCTGGGTACAAAGGATCCACCAGTCTATAGCTTCTAAGTCTCTTGAGATTCAGGTTGGGTTTCACAATTTTATGAAAACTTACAAAAATGTTTAGCGATCGTTTGCGAGCATTTATACTTCGATCAGCCCCTTGCCTTTCTTCCATTCTTCGTTCCAGTAAGGCCATCAACAAGGCCTACGAGGAATACATACTGTCAGTTGGAAATCTAGATGAGAGGATCTTTCTTGGAGAAGATGCTGACGAGGAAATCGGAACCCTGCGAAGATGTTTAAACACAGCTTCAGAGATGGAAACAGCCGAAAGGGTACAGATGAAATATAACCTGCAGGAACACTTCGAACGGGTGAGTCCAAACACGGTCTGTTCTGAAGTTAGCTCCTCGGTGATCAGCCTTATTTCAGGTTCTATCAAACAGAATCTAGGATCTATCCAAGGGGGCAGAAAAAAAAACCCACTCTTATTCTAAAGAGGATGTTTATCTGTTGACAGACATTCCATTATTTCATTTGATATCGGTTATTAAAATTTAAAGTTTAATTACCAATATGGGGTAAATCTTGGTAGCTCACGATTGACATGAGTGGGTCCTTGATGCTCTCTGAGCTTGCTTGTTTTCTTGCTGAGGTTTCATTATCCAAACTAGGTATTTGGGTAACTAAACCCAGAGACCACCAAGGATCCCTCCAAGTTTAATTAGCTTAATTTATCACATATATCACTTCTCAGACTTGCATCCTGATTAAGAGCTAGTGGTCTGTCAGTTAATTGCCCTGACCCTTTAAAGCAATCATAGTGCCCGATCTCACCCCAGATTATCAGAAAATGCCAACAGATTATCTGTTCTTTTCTTTTTCTTATGCACTTTATAGGGGCATTGTTCTGTATAGATATCTTAATAGTGAGACTATGGGTTAGAAGAAGAGGCAGATTTCAGTCCAGAGAAGGCATAACCAGGGATAAGCGTTGTTGGAGTTGATGAAGGTGATTTCCTGAATCGAAATTTTAGTTGGAAAGTACAGGAACTTTCTTGAAATGCCTTTCGTCTTTGTATCTTTTGATTAGACAAAATCTTTCAGAATATCTACGCCTCTCACTGGCCGGAAATACATCAAGGATAGCGATCCTTACTTGAGCCCCATTTCCATCGCGACCCACTGCTTGACACGGCTTCACACAATGTTGGCAGGGCTGAAGAATGCCCCTAGTGAGAATCTGGAGCAAATTCTGAGGTCAGTAGAATCCCCCTCTTTGCACTTCCCAAATTGGTGTCTACATGACGATTCAAATTTGGGCAGGCAGCTGAAATTTAAACAGGATTTAGTTGGTGAAGTGGCACTCTTTTTAAGAATTCCATTTGATTTTATATGCTTTTTTTAAAAAAAAATCCCAAAAGTGGACTGTGTTCTTTAGTGACGTTCAGTGTGTAATAAATCTATTTGTGAACACCGCATCATCATACAAAGTTAAACTTTTGAAACTTAAGCACAGGTTTTAATTTCTTTTAGTGATAAATGCTTGGATAAAGGCATTGTTTTTAAAAGCCTCCTGCATAAAAATACATACACACAAAGATGTTTTCTTTCAAAAGTGGCAAATCTACATTATTCACTTGTTTGTTGATAGGGGGTGTTCCAGGGATCCTTCTCTCTCTATTGCCAATAGAGTGAAAGAAATGTATGAAATTTATTCACAAAAGGCACCATCTTCTGGAGAATCTGGGAATTTCCCCAAAGGTGAGAATATGTAAAAAGCGTTTTGCTTTTTGTTTTGTATTCCCAAAAGGCTCTAGTTTTAGTATTAAACTAACTATTTAATTTAACATTTTTACTTGGTATATTCTTACATTTTAGTGCAATATAAGAATGATCATTTATTATTATTTATTACATTTATTGGCCGCACAACTTAGCACAGGGTAACTCTGGGAAACTTACAATATTATTTCTTTCTTAGCGTTTATGAGGTATGATGTATAACAGGAATTCTGTTTCTTTACAGGCTCATTCTTAATTAATGTTCATTTCAAGAGACCTTAAAATAGTTCATGTTTCAAGAAACCAGTTCTGAGGGAGAAGGGATCCACACGTGTGTGTGTGTGTTTGTGTTTAATGATTATTTTACTGATAGTTAATAACCCTTGAAAGTTTTCTTTTCTTTTTTTTTTAATGTTATTATGGGAAAACAGTGCTTATTTTATGTTACATGATTATTTCAGATCTTGTTGGTAAACACTTCCGTCTCGCTGAGGTCCTTTATTATAAGGTTTTAGAATCCGTCCTAAAGCAAGAAAAAAAAAGACTTGAAGATGCTGACTTATCTGTAAGTATAGCCCAGTGATTTGCATAAATGTTCTCTTTTTTTAAAAAAATAATAATAATGGAGTCTACAGGAAAATGCAGCATAGAACACTGAGTTAAGATACAAAACTGGCCAGAATTTGATACTTAACCATACTGATTCCATACATTCAACCTTCAGTTTGCTTACAGCTTTCCACAGAAAAATCAACTAAAACAATAATTTGGCAAATAGATATAATGTTAGCAGGGTCACCATGATTTAACCAACTGCAATGAGAGATGAGGATAAGAGTGTCTGCTTAGGGAACGATAAGATAAAAGCAGAGGAGCTCACAGCTGAAAAACATGCAGAGAAAGAAAGTTAGAAAAGATTTACCCCAATCTGATCATCACAAGGTTTAGGACACCCCAATATGGCTCAGTGGCTAAGATGCTGAGCTTGTTGATCGAAAGGTTGGCAGTTCAGTGGTTCGAATCCCTAGTGTCGCGTAACGGGGTGAGCTCCCGTGACTTGTCCCAGCTTCTGCCAACCTAGCAGTTCAAAAGCACATAAAAAATGCAAGTAGAAAAATAGGGACCACTTTGGTGGAAAGGCAACGGTGTTCTGTGCGCCTTTGGTATTGAGTCATGCCAGCCACATGACCACGGAGACGTCTTCGGACAGCGCTGGCTCTTTGGCTTTGAAATGGAGATCAGCACTGCCACCTAGAGTCGAGAATGACTAGCACATATGTGCCAGGGGAACCTTTACCTAATATGTAATCAGGATGTTTTACTAAGCTTCTTCAGTGTCCCCTTCCACTTAAATCTGCTTTGTATACGTTTCTTAACAGACAGATAGCATTGCAGGTGCATTTTAAAACAATCTACCTATGCTTGGCAATTTAGGCACACAATAATGTTAGCGAGCAACAAATATCTGATTTTTGTACTGACCTACCTTCCCTCTCTCTCTCTCTTTCTCTTTTTTCTTTTTTTGATTCTAGGCCATCCTGGAGCACGATGTCTTTCATAAGTCTCTCATGGCCTGCTGCCTTGAAATAATTATTTACTCCTACAAGACAGCAGATAGTTTCCCGTTCATCACGGATGTTTTTGATGTTCCTGCCTTCCACTTTTATAAGGTAAATCCTTTGCTGCAACAAATTAATATAATTGCTGTTAAAGGCACAAACAATGGAAACAATCGTAGAGCAGCATGTGTCAGGCGCAAGAAATCAAAAGCCGGGATGGAGTTGAAAACTACTACGAGTTTATTCCATGCTACCTATAGACTTGCTACTTGATCTACTAATGGTCAAGGAAAATTGGCACCAGATAAGAGAACAACTAGGAGGACGTGGTGGCTCAGTGGCTAAGATGCTGAGCTTGTCGATGAAAGGGTCGGCAGTTCAGCGGTTCGAATCCCTAGCGCCGTGTAACGGGGTGAGCTTCCGTGACTTGTCCCAACTTCTGCCAATCTAGCAGTTGGAATTTAGGTAAAAAATGCAAGTAGAAAAATAGGGACCACCTTTGGTGGGAAGGCAACAGCGTTCCGTGCGCCTTTGGCATTGAGTCATGCCAGCCACATGACCACGGAGATGTCTTCGGACAGCGCTGGCTCTTCGGCTTTGAAACGGAGATGAGCACCACCCCCTAGTGTCGGGAACAACTAGCACATATGTGCGAGGGGAACCTTTATCTTTTTAAGAGACAACTGTCTTCAAGGGAGGCTGGACTTAGGGTTCTTACAGGGCGTAGAGATTCCATACTGTGATGTGTTTGACCAAGCTTATCCTGGTCATCTCCTACAGTATGTTCCTCTGTGGCATATCACTCTGGACACACACAAACCACAGCATGTGTGCTTCTCCATTGCAGAGACATTCGTACTGCCTCATCTCAGCATTTGGCATAAAGAGCCAGAACACGCAGGACAATTCTACACTTCACTGCTGCTTTCAGAGACTAACCCTGCTATAACATACCATGTTGCCAGGTTTTGCACAGCAGTGCTTAAACTGGTCTTATGAGCATTTAGTTCATCAGACTACAGTGCTCTGTACGGTGATAGATTTAGTCTGCCACATGTTAGAGAGTTTGGTCTGGTGGCTAAGGCGTCAGGCTAGAAAACGGGAGACCGTGAGTTCTAGTCACACTTTAGGCATGAAAGCCAGCTGAGTGACTTTGAGCTTTCTCAGCCCGACCCACCTCATAGGATTGTTGTTCTGGGTAAAATGGGAGAAGGAAAGTGCATTGGATATGTTCTCCGCCTTGAGCTATTTGTAAAAATGATACAGGCGGGATATAAATAAATAAAATAAATATTAACTTTTATGCTCCCCTATAACCATCTAATGTTCAGGCCTGTCCTTTTTAGATTCATTTTAGACTTTTGTCCTTTCTACGCACTCTTTCTCTTTGAGCTATTTCTAAATACGGCTCTTAGACTGATGTATTTTCTCTGCTTTTTAAAATCCTTATTGCTGGTCGTCATCATCATATTTTAACCTCCCCGTAATCCCTTGTATCGGGGTGGAGTCTGGGCAACCGAATGGAGCTGAGTGTTTACTGGCCGGATGCCCTTCCTGTCACCAATGAGGAGTTATGTTCAGCAGATATATTCTCATTGTGCCCAGAGAGAGAAAATATCTGCCTCTCCCTAGGATCGAACTCACAGCCTCCTGATTGTGAGGCCAGAGCTCCGCCTCTAAGCCACCGCGCCACTCATCCTTATTGCTGATCCTTGTCCATAATCAAGATTTGATTGGATATATTGCAGGTAATCGAGATCCTGATCAGAGCAGAAGACGGCCTTTGCAGAGAGGTGGTGAAGCATCTCAACCATATTGAGGAACAGATTTTAGAGAGCCTGGCATGGAAACCGGAATCTCCACTCTGGGATAAAATAAAAGAAAATGAAAATAAGGTTCCTACCTGTGAAGAGGTAAAAGACAAAAGTTCTTTTCTTTTGCTCCTTTGTGACTTGTACAAAGACTTTGACTAGAAATGTCCCAAAGACTTGGAGCAATGGGAATTCTTGGGTGCCTAAATACCTATAATACCGTGATGAAATATTTTGTGCTTTTAGGTGATGCCACCTCAGTATTTTGAAAGATCAAATGGCAACAGTGTGGCTGGTTCCCCTTTAACTCCGAGAAGATTAAATGAAGTTCGTGCTGAAACCGGAACACAGGGAAAGGGTAAGCCTTTCCAAATTTAGAGGAAGATAACAAGCTTATATTTAAAATTTGTCCTGTTTTGAGAAAATATACATTATTAATGCAGGTCGTCCTTCACTTACCACCATAATTGAGCCCCGGATTACAGTTGTAAGTCGTTACAGTTGTAAATTGAGGCACCTACATGACCAGAAGTAATATTTCATCTTTTTTTCAGAGTGGTTCTTAAGCTAACCCATTCATTTGAACGGATGGTTTTTGTTTTGTTTTTTTGCCAGAAATCAGCAGAAAGACATTTGCAGTCATAGAACTGCAGAATGCCCCAATAGATCATAAACTGACCTGCTGGACATGCGGTTATGGGACACGGTGTGTGTGTGTGTCAATTTATGATGTCTGGGAGTGCTTTGTGAGCCATAAAGTTGATGTTCCATAGTCATTGTAAATTTGAACAGTTGTAAAACGAGTGGCTGTTCAGTGAAATCTACCTGTAACAAAAAAAAAAACCCTACATCTTTTTGTTGTTGTGGCATCTGAGCTCAGTTAGAAAGTGGCCATAAGTCTCAGGAAGCTATTCACGTTTACTGTCTCCCTTCTGTGACCCATCCGTGTATCCTTCCTTTCCTTAATCTTCCTATCATCATCATCATCATTTAATGACCCCGGGCAACTGAATGGAGCTGAGTGTTTACTGGCGGATGCCCTTCCTGTCGCCAATGAGGAGTTACGTTCAGCAGATATATTCTGATTGTGCCCAGAGAGAGAAATATCTGCCTCTACCTAGGATCGAACTCACAGCCTCCTGATTGTGAGGCGAGAGCTCCACCTCTAGGCCACCACACTACTCGTTCCTTAATCTTCCTATCTGATGGGAGTCCAGTGTAAGGCCCAGAGATGAGGTTCAAGCCCTTTCAAATCATGAACTGTCGCACGCTTGCTCTGCTTTGCTTCCTGAACTTCCAGCATGTCTAAAAGAGCTCAGTGATTTAGACGGATACAAGCCCTTTGAGATTGCCCTTAGTTTCTTTACCCAGGTTTTTTCACATCTGCTTTTCTCCCCGTCCTACCCCCACTCTTCCCTTTGTGATCTCTGTAGGCATTTCGTTTTCTCCAGCCACCCTCTACGAACGGTACAGCTCTCCAACCACCAACCCTACCAGGAGAAGGCTGTTTGTTGATAACGACAACTCCGGGGAGGCCCCTCGGACACCCGTGAGGGTCTCTCAGCCACCTGTGATCAGCACCGTGCCTGTACAGAACGTCTCCTCCGATACCATCCCTGTCACGCCGGTGCCTGGACAGACTTTGGTAACTGTGGCAACCGCCACGGTGACTGCAAATAATGGACAGACGGTTACCATACCTGTACAAGGTGAGGTGGATCAACGCACGGGTGAGAAATAATGCTTCCTTAAACCGTGGCACGGCTGGTGGCTAAGGAAGGACCACGTTAACATCAAGAATGTAGTCTATTCTTTGTTGGCCAAGTGTGATTGGACACACAAGGAATTTGTCTCTGGTGCTTAAACTCTCAGTGTACATACAAACAAGAAGTAATGTAAGATACCAATAGGAGAAGGGGTAGGAAAATGAGAAGGATGGTAGCGATACAGCCCTACTACATGGGTAAATATCCTTAGATCTAAGACAGTGCTGAGGGGATTAGGTATTCAGCAGAATGATGGCATGAGAAAAAACTATGTCTGGTTATTTTTTTGGCATGCAATGCTCTATAGCGGCATCCTGAGGGGGGAGGTTGAAACAGTTTATGTCTAGAATGTGAGGGGTCTTCCAACTAGTTTTCCAACTTGAAATAATTTGGGAGGCGGCTTTCCTGTCCAAAGGGGGGAAAGTACCAATCACCTAATCTATTCCTTGGCGGTAGGATTATATAATAAGGGACGCGGTGGCCCAGTGGCTAAAACGCTGAGCTTATCGATCGAAAGGTCGGCAGTTCAGCGGTTCGAATCCCTAGTGCCGCATAATAGGGGTGAGTTCCCGTTACTTGTCCTAGCTTCTGCCAACCTAGCAGTTCGAAAGCACGTAAAAAACGCAAGTAGAAAAATAGGGACCACTTTTGGTGGGAAGGTAACAGCGTTCCATACGCCTTTGGTGTTGAGTCCTGCCGGCCACATGACCACCGAGACGTCTTCGGACAGCGCTGGCTCTTCAGCTTTGAAATGGAGATGAGCACCGCCCCCTAGAGTCAGTAACGACTAGCACATATGTGCCAGGGGAACCTTTACTTTAGGGTTATATATGTATATATTTTTTCTACTTCCTTCGACAGGCATTGCCAATGAAAATGGGGGCATAACATTCATTCCGGTTCACGTCAACGTTGGTGGACAGACTCAATCACTGTCTAGTTCCATCCAGCCTCTCAGTGCGCAGAGCCTTGCTGGCACGCTGAGTTCTCAGCAGATGACTGGCCCAACCCTGCAGTTGCAAGGCCAGCTCCAACAGGTGGCTCATCCTGGAGAACGACGACAAAAGCAGCAGATCAGTAGTGGTGGCAACAGATCCCGAAAAGCTGGCTCACTCACTCTCTTCTTTAGAAAGGTATCTCGACCCTGGAAAAGAGACAGTTTGCTGTAGCGTTTAAGGTGCTGGCCTAGAAACCAGGAGACGGGGAGTTCTAGCTCCGTCTTAGACAGGAAAGCCAGCTGGGTGACTTTGGTCCAATCACCAGGCTTGTGAGTTCTAGTCCTGCCTTAGGCATGAAAACCAGCTGGGTGATATTGGGCTAGTCACTCTCTCGGTCCAACCCACCTCACAGGTTGGTGGTTGTGGGGAAAAGAGGAGGAGGAAAGAGTATTAGGTATGTTTGCCTCCTTGAGTTATTTATAAAAAAATAATAAAGGTGGGGTAGTAAAATAATATATAAAAATAAATATCGTAAACCCAAACAAGGAACTACCAAGACCATTCCTATCAACATTGACAGAGCAAGCCACTAACATATAGAATGAGAGCAAACCTCATTCCTTACTACCATTGATGATGTTACCTAGCTTGGTAATGAAACATCTGCAAGAAAACAAGCTCAGAGAGCACCAAGGATCCCACAGTTCAACCCTGAGCCAAAAGTATTCTCTTCCATTGATCCACATAAATCAAAGAATATGGCATGTTTTGCAAAGAAAACTCCTCTCCCTGTCTTTTCCCGAACGCTGTAATCCCGTGAAGCATTTTTATAATTTTTCATCCAGATGTGAAAAAACGTCATTCTATGAAAAAAAAAATTGTATGCCTTCTAGCTCTGATAGTATTTTCTGGCTTCAACAGGTATTTTATTTAGCAAGCGTTCGTCTGCGGGATATCTGTATCAGGTTGGATATTTCCGACGAGCTGAGGAAGAAAATCTGGACCTGTTTTGAATTTTCACTGGTACGATGCTCGGAGCTCATGATGGACCGACATCTCGATCAGCTCTTAATGTGTGCTGTTTATGTAATTGCAAAGGTAAAAGTTTCACCAATTTCATTTAACTTGGAAGATAAAAAAATACCTAGCACTAATTAAAAGTGCTAATATTTGTCCGCTAATGGATACCTTCCATTCCAGGTTACCAAAGAAGACACCTCATTTCAAAACATCATGCGCTGCTATCGAATGCAGCCCCAGGCCAAAAGCCACGTGAGAACATTTTCTTTGCTCCTGTATTCAATCATCTTCTTTTAATGACTCCATAATCCTTTGCGGGGTGGAGTCTGGGCAACTGAATGGAGCCTAGTGTTTACTGGCCGGATGCCCTTCCAGTCGCCTATGAGGAGTTTGTGCCCAGAGAGAGAAAATATCTGCCTCTAGCTGAGATCAAACTCCCAGCCTCCTGATGGTGAGGCCACCGCTCCACTCTTGTTCCTGCATTCAGTGCTACATTCAATTGTTTTATTGAGTTCGGTTTTTTTAAAATCATCAGCTTTAGTTCAGCTTAAAGGGGAAAATTCCAGATATTGGCATAGTCTTTAAGGTTAGCATCCAGTTTTATTAAAGAAGGTCATATCTGTCCAGTCCTACCTAGTGAAAAAAGGCCTTCTGTAAAACTATCATGAAATGCTTCCCTCTGCATCTCAGATTCGTGCCGCTTATACTTGGCAAGAGTTCCATCTAGCTGGGCTTGATGTTGTCTTTGAAAAGCATCAGAAGAATAACTCTCCCATTGAAAGCTCATTTTTTTTATTCAGCAAGGCCATTTTCCCTTCTGAAATAATTTTGCCTTTTTTAAGGTGTACCGCAGTGTATTGATTAAAGGCAGAAAACGAAGGAATTCTGGCACCAGCGACGCAAACAACCCTCAGAATTCCCCGGTGGAGAAAAATAAGGACCGAAGTAAGTGAATGTAGTAAGTAGAAGACTAAAATTAGAAAGGTCTCCCGCTTTCTAGCCTGGTGCCTTAACTACTAGTGTCCATTCTGAAGTTGGCCTCTTTGAGGCTTCAGTGTTGCCACAACATTGATGAGGGTTAAAAGGTTCCCCTGGCACATATGTGCTAGTTGTTCCCGACTCTACGGGACGGTGCTCATCTCCGTTTCAAAGCCGAAGAGCCAGCGCTATCCGAAGACGTCTCCATGGTCATGTGGCCGGCATGACTCAATGCCAAAGGAGCACGAAACGCTGTTCCCTTCCCACCAAAGGGGGTCCCTATTTTTCTACTTGCATTTTTTACGTGCTTTCGAACTGCGAGGTTGGCAGAAGCTGGGACAAGTCACGGGAGCTCACTCTGTTACGCAGCACTAGGGATTCGAACCACTGAACTGCCAACCTTTTGATCGACAATTGGAGAGAGCTGAGGGTTTGTAACCAAGATACTTTCCCCTGGGAACTGAGGACATTCCAACAGGTGGCTGAAGGGAAGAGGAGGAGTGATGTCACCAAGCGATTGAACAGCACCCTGATTGGACCATGTGACTGTTTGGGAAAAGGGAAAAACTTTTCATTAGTTGAAAATCCTGGGAACCTTTAGAGTCTGTGCCAATATGATAGATCCAATGAAACTGTTCTTTGAGGAATCTACCTGCCTCTGAGTTCTGATTGTTTATGGGTGTATTACTTAGAACCCTGACAACTAGACACACACACAAAAAGGCCAAAATAGCCAGTGGTTTCATAAAACTATCCAATCCAGTGAATCGCAATCTGTCTTTGCAGCAAGCCGAGATTCCAGCCCGGTCATGAGGTCGAGTAGCACCTTGCCTGTTCCACAGCCTAGTAGCGCTCCTCCAACCCCAACGCGACTGACCGGAGCCAGCAGCGACACTGAAGAAGAGGAACGTGGAGATCTGATTCAGTTTTATAATAATGTCTACACAGACCGAATTAAAGACTTCGCCCTGAAGTATTCCTCGGCCAACGGAGTAAGTAACCCTTTTCTCCCCCTTCCTTCTTCTGAATAGGTAAACTACTATTTGTCTGATTAACAACTGGAGTTACTCAGGTTGTCCTGCCATTACAATATTTTAATTTTTTTTAAAAAAGAAAACAATCTATTTTTGGGTGTGTGTGTGGATATTGACGTGAGCTGGGCAGAAACTGGAAATAGTAAGAAGAGGACTCTTTTTTTTTTATTGAAAAGTTTTATAAAAGTACAAACATTTAGAAAAAATATAAACCCCTCCACCCCTCCACCCCTTCAACCCCCCCATCCCTCCCCCCCTTCAACCCCCCTCCCCTCCCCCCCCCGACTTCCCAGAGTAAAATACAGGGTTTATTTTTTCACAGAAAAGTAAACTAATCATCAACATTAATCTATCCAATTTCTAGTTTACAAACACCATCTAAATCTTAACTCCAATATAATAAAAATTACATCTCTATAAGAGGACTCTTTTAAACCTAAGTCCATTGCAGATAAATCTCTTAAGATGAATAAAATCATCTCTGCCTTACAACAAAATGGAACCATCTTGTATTTGACATAGGGAATTCTTGTATCCTGTAGGCTAAATTTTAAAAGCTGATAATTCTGAAAACTTGTCACAATTCTCATACAGAATTTCTAAATTGCTCAGGACCAGGAATGTAAAAAAAAACCCCAGTGGATGTGTTGTGGTGCTTTAAGTTGCCAAACGCATTCCATTCTCTCTCTCTCTCTCTCTCTTTTTTTTTTTTTGTGCTTGCTTGTTAACTGTATATGCATTTTATCACTCTTTTGCATCAGACTGATGTTCCTCCCTTGTCTCCATATCCATTTGTGAGAAGCGGCTCTCCACGCAGAGTCCAACTGTCTCAAAACCACCCAATTTATATTTCTCCCCACAAAAATGAATGTACAGTCTCTCGGCGTGAGAAAATATTCTACTATTTCAGTAACAGCCCCTCAAAGGTAAGAGCTGCTGTTTGGTCACTCTGTGGTGCTGTTGTCCATGAAGCATTTTGAAATCTTATGTCATTTTAATTAATCAATAACTACATGCTTTAGCAAGTTGTATATATTTCTTCTATAAATATTCATGGCTGACTAGATTTGCCAGTGAATGTCATTATTTATATGGCAGAGAGAGAGGGGGGAGAGAGAGAGGAAGAGAAAGAAAGAGAGAGAGAGAGAGAGAGAGAGAGAGAGAGAGAGAGAAATATTGATTTGGAAGATAAAATGCAAAGTTTTATTTCTCAGTTGTATTATTCAAGTATTTAATGTTTTTCCAAAGCTGTATTTGTTAGGATGAATGTGGATTGGAGCCTCTTTAAAAATGAGACCAATGATTGAGACAAAAAAAAAAGCTATTGTTTGAACTGTAGGGATTTGAGATGTAATCTTGAAATATTAATTTACGGAGCAGCGGACTTAAGCAACCTCAGCCATGTTGCTTAAGGGGGATTACAAGAAGTTCAACACGATGTCAGTGATTTAAACGAGCGATGTAGAGATTAATCTTTGCAGCTGGATTTTCAGGGGAGGGAGAAAAAAATGACCAGTTTTTCTTGCTCATTGCACATTTCAGAGACTTGAAGAGATTAACAGCATGATTAGAACGGGCGAGACCTCGACGAAAAAGAGGGGCATCGTCTTAGAGGAGGGGGCCGAATCACCAGCCAAGCGCATGTGTCCGGAAAACCACACGGCCCTTTTGAGAAGGTTGCAAGATGTGGCCAACGACCGAGGCTCTCACTGATGTCAAAGACTAACTGAGGATTGATATATATATATATTTTTTATCGCTATCTGGGCTTTTCTTAACATTTGACCAGTAATAATAGAAGCTGTGACTTCACATCTCCAAGGCACTTTTGGAGCAGAAAGGAGTTCCCTTTTTTTAACCTCCGTGAGCATGATGCTCCTGACATTACCATGGACGTCTTTGCTCAAAGACAATCAGAAAGTTTGAGAAGCAGCATTATTTCCTCCCTCGCCCTGCAGGTCACACCAGCTTTGTTTGGATGTCTCCCATCAAGCGTCGATCGATCCAGTTTACATCCTTTTTTTTTTTTTATTTATTCGGTAGAAGGGATTGGTTTTAATCTCAGAACTGGAAAGACAAAGTATTTTTACATTAGCCCATTAACATTTTTTTCTTTTTTTTTTTTTAGCTAGTTGGATCTCATCCAGTGTCATGTTTAGAATCTGCAGTATTTTAATCGCATTTGGAAATGTGGCAGTCAGCAGTGATGGAATCAGCTCTGTGACTAATTATCTGACCCAGTTCAGAACTGCTGTGAACCTTCTTTTTAAATTAGGAGTGAAGATTCTAGAACGTTTGTCAGGCAGTAGTTAAAAAGCACACTGGAGACTGACCAGAAATTGGGGAGGAGGGGAGGACTTAAACCCTCCCTCCCCTCCTCTTCTTCTCTTCTCTCCTTTTCTTCTCCTCTCCTTGTCTTCTTTGCCCTTCAGGTGATATGGGAATATTATGTATATATACCACAATTTCATTGTATTTTAGCTGTGCAATGTTTCCAATCAGCTCCTATCAGCAGGTAGCACTTCACTAGTTCTCAAATGCAAATTAGTTTTGCAACCTTGGCAATGGCACTTTTGAAAAATATATATAAATATATATATATATATATATATATTTTAAATAGCAAACCCTAAAATGAAAAGCTGCGTAAAACTGCTTGAATTGTATTTATTCTGGAAGCACACAGAAGTCCTACTGAACTCTCGCGTATGAATATTTTAAGATAGGTCTGTTAGCCTTCCCTGTTTCTTAGCTTTATCATAGCAGTTGGTTGTGGGGTGGGGGTGAGGGTGGTCTTTTTCAAAATAAGGAAAACATTGGCCATCCTGGATTATCGTGGCAGCTGTTTGGTCCGTTGCAATGTTTAACTGCTTTAAATGGAGGTCAGGAAGAATGATGTAGAAGAAGAAACTGAACAGGCCACCATCTAGCCTACTTGTGATCACAATGGCTCAGTAGCATGCAATACGACCATTTCCTAGCTTTTTTTAGGGGTGCCATGGATTAAACCTAACACTTTCTGTATGCATAAGAATGTTTGCTCCACCACTGGACTGCAGCTTTCATGTGGTTTCTAATACATGCTAAAAAAATTCCATTTTTCCCCCCTTAAAGGATCAAATTGAGTCTATGGAGAAGTTAACAATGGTGTTTGGGCAATTGAATGACCACTTTGAAGACTAATATGATCACACTCAATATTGCTAATATTTTGCCCTGGATTGCATTGGCAACAGGATCTGTGCTGCTCTTAAAATTGCTCCAAGGGGATCTAAAGATAGGCATTGGAAGAGGGATTTTCGGTTTATGATCGACTGGACATAAATTGAATGCAGGGGCGTAGTCATGAAATAGGGCAAGTTTTGGTGCATGTAAGTTTAGCCCATTCATGTGTTTCGTACATTTTATAAAGGAACAAAACCCCAAAAGGTCTAATTTTTTAAAAAACAAAACCCACTGCTAATTCAGCCTTCCATCAGGCACTGGCAGCAGCTGTGCTACTTGCCATCATAGCTTCTCAAAAGTGGAGGGGGGGGGGAAACACTTATGTGTCCCATAGATTAAGCCATAGTTAAACCCTGTAAAATTCTTCCCTCATTTAATAGACTTTGGATTCAAAATTTCCATCCAGTCATTTGAGGCAATTCTCTTCCATCCAAAGTAGTGAAGATGCGCTTAAATTTACCTATCGATACCATTATACAAATGACGCATTTCCTGATTTAACAGATTTGGGGGCATAATAGAAGCCCTTTTCCATTAAATGGCCTGTTAACTTGAGGCTTTACTATAGTCGGCAAATCAGAATTCCAAAGAACTCGTACTTAAAATTGGCAAATATTTTATCCAAAGAAAACAACCACAACATGGATTTTCTGCCATGATTGGTCTTTATTTTTTTTTTTAAAGATGTCACTAGTAACACATTAGTCAAGCCATCTCAAGCATGATTCCTAAGTCAACCTACGCTAGGTTCCCTTTAAGATTTTATTAAAACCAAGACCTCTAAAGGATTTTGATTTTTTTTTCATTTAAAAAACCCCCCACCTTTCCTGACTAATGTACTATTTAAGGCTGCCTCTAATATTACTTTGACACATCTTAAAGGTTAATTTGAGTTAAGATGCATGCAACTATCACAATGGAAGAGTTCTTTACCTAAGCCCCTTTTTGCAGTAAAATCTTTCCTCCTTATATGATTCTTGCAGGCAATTTGGTTGTGGCCCTAAAGATTATGGGACAAGTTATGTTAGAAGCAGCCAGTAGTAGCAACATCTGTAAAGGAGAAAAGGGAAAAAAAAAAGGTACACATCATACATAAATCAATCTCGGCCTTTCTGCCCTTAAAAGGGCTAGAAGGAATTGGAACCAAGTATTTACAAATTCCATATCCTAATAATATTTACAATAGAAACCAATGCATTTAAAAGTTTTTAAATATAGTATTTTACTCTGCTATATTAGTTTACACAAACACAGATTATCTCTGGAATGAGTTTTTTCCGGCCTGCTCTTTACATTTAAAAAGAAAAAAAAAGCTTTAAAAAGGAACCCACCGAAAACTTCGAGCTACATTTGACTCCTGAGCCATTCGTTACCCACGCACGACCAACTTCTCGTACAGAAGCCCGGCCTTTTTTTTTTTAATAAGACCTACTTGCAGGCTGCAATTAAAACCCAACGTAAAACTAAGACGAGTCCGAGCAACCCCACTGAAAACAGGATTACTTTTAAGTCATTTGCTAGCATTTACTCTTTACTAATCCAAAGTCAAGAAGGAGAACCACAGTTCGCTGTTGGGCTCTGTTTACGTCCTTCCTTCCAGTCAAAAGGGTGGAGTGTATCGTCCTTTTCGGGCAGCTAGGTGGGAAGGGTCTTGTCTTCTTTGCTGAAAGGTTGAACGGAGCCCGGTTTGACCCACGACAGGCCGGAGACTTGTGTGTTCTTGCATTGCTGGTCATCTCCTTTCTTCTAGGAAGAAACGAAGGAAAGAAAGCATCTTTCGTTGCAAACTTAAGTCGTTTTTGTTGCCTTCAGCAAGCCTTCTTTCTCACTAACCCCCCCCCCCCTTGCTCAGCTGAGTAATCCACAATGCAGCTGGTCCTAAAAGAGTTAGATACAGGTAACAGTAACAAGAGTTGGAAGGGACCTCGGAGGTCATCTAGTCCAACCCCCAGCTCGTGCAGGAGACCCATACTAGTGATTTGAACCACCGACCTTCTGATCGACAAGCTCTCAGTGTCTTAGCCATTGAGACAGCTAGTCAGGATAACTCTTAACCTCTCTGCAACTTCAGTGTGAAAATATAGTTTAAACAAGGGAGGTCCAACCTTGGCAACCTTTTAAGACGTGTGGACTTCAATTCTCAGAATTCCCTCAGCCAGCATGGAATTCTGGGAGCTGAAGTCCACAAGTCTTGAAGTTGCCAAGGTTGGACACCCCTGCTTTAAACTATATTTTCACACTGAAGCTGCAGATCTGTGGACTTCCGATTCCCACAATCCCATGCTGGCTGAGGGAATTCTGGGAGTTGAAGTCCACAGCCTTGGAAGTTGGACACCCTTGGTTTCAGCGAGGTGCAGCCATGTGCTTTCTAGCCCCGGTTCAAAGATGCACAACCCCCAAACAGAACCACCTTCTCTTGTCTCACAACAAGGCTGCCCAAGGGACTTTCTGCTTGATAACTTTCATCATAAAGAGCTTGCCTCAGTTTCTTTCATTGCAATAGGACTTATTTCTCCCCGTTCATTTTTTACAAGTTCTATAAAATAAGACCAATGCTTCCTCCGTACCTTCTGAGTCAACATCTTCTCTCTTACTTCATTGTGTATAGCTGGATTCCAGGGCGAAAAGCTGCAAGATGCAAGCAAAATGTCACCAGGGCTTCAAAGTTTCCAAAACTAAAGACAGATGATCTTTTTAATGCGCATACAGTAGCCCAGCAGAGGTAAAATATGAAAATTAATAATCCACTGTCCTAAACACATCTATTGGATGTTTACAATGTCGTAAGAATACTGTGTTTTCCCGAAAATAAGACCCTGTCTTATATTTTTTTGAACCCCGAAATAAGTGCTTGGCCTTATTTTTGGGGAGGCCTTATGATTTTGGGGCATGTGAAGCAAGACAGGGCTCCTCTTGCTGTCTTACCTGATTTCCAGCTCTTCCTCCCTAACCAGAGGAAATGACGGGGACCGGCTGCTCATGCGGTTAAATATTTTCAGGGAGGGCTTATTTTAGCACATGCGCTCAAAAGCCCGATTGGGCTTATTATCTGGGGAGGTCTTATTTTCGGGGAAACTATTTTTTTCCACACAGGACATCTATGAATGCAATTGATTGTAAAATCGTCCAGTTTGCATGGACTTGTAAACACATTAGGGAGCCTAAATCTATATATGATTAAGAGAAATGCAGGTAGTTCTCATTTAGCGGCAAAAACAGAACTAGTGACTTGGCCATTGAGTGAAGCGGTCGCTATGTGAAGCCTTAACTGTGCTTAGAACCATAGTTCAACTTCCACTGCTTTACAGATCTATGGAGGTCGTAAATGCAAGGAGAGATCACTAGATCCATCCTTTTTCATCACCCATCGTAGCTGAAGAGTCACTGAGGCTGTTGCTAGATCAGAATTATCTCTACTTGGTCCAAACTTGATAGCTGTATTAAGGTTACCTAATTGCATGGGGGTCTTCAATTTTGGGGGGATCAAATAAGTGACTGCTGCATAATTTTACACTGTCAACCACTTTACTCTTGAAGAGTTGAATATCTTTTTCATACCTAAGAAGAGAAAGAAAATGCATTTTAGAACTCCCCTGGAAAGGAACGGAAGCATTCTATGAAATGCCTTGAAACAAACATAAGCAGATTTATTACACATTTTACCCGCCACAAAATTTGTTTTATATAAACATAACGCCCAGGAATCAGGAAGTCCAGTTTAACAGGATTTTTTTTTAAAAAAAAGGTGTGGTCGCTCAGTGGCTAAGACGCTGAGCTTGTCAAATGAAAGATCAGCGGTTCAAATCCCTAGTGCCGCGTAACGGGGTGAGCTCCCGTGATTTGCCCTAGCTCCGGCCAACCTAGCAGTTCGAAAGCACGTAAAAAATGCAAGTAGAAAAAATAGGGACCACCTTTGGTGGGAAGGTAACAGCGTTCCATGAGCCTTTGGCGTTGAGTCATGCTGGCCACATGACCACGGAGACAGCGCTAGCTCTTCGGCTTTGAAACAGAGATGAACACCGCCCCCTAGAGTCCAGAACGACTAGCACATATGTGCAAGGGGAACCTTTACCTAATATTGGTAATTATTACCATTAACATGTTATTTTTTTAATTTATGTATCTAATTTATACACAGCCGCCCACCTTACAAGCAAGTGATCTTGCAATAAATACCTAAAATCATTATCATGAACAAATATTAAACAACACAAAAACCATGAAAAGGGCTGCAGTATGATAACCAGAGTTACAGGATACACTTCCCTAATTTTGAATGTTGCTGAACTACAGTTCCCTTTTTGAGGGGAAAAAGGTGCGTCTTATTCCTAGAAGGGATTAATGAAAGTAATTTAGGAACTGAAGCAAACAGGGAAGGCACTGTCCCTTGGCCTGAAACATGTACATATAATAAGAAAAAAAACCCATACTAGTATATTATGGACTGCAACTTTCCAAGAAGGTTCCCACGTCCCCCACTCCCCAAATAAAAATAACTTCGTTCTTTTAGAATAAGTGCACTAGCGTGCCTCTCATTGTACTTTTATTCTCTTTGTTCCCATTTTTGTTTGACCAATTCCAATAAATAAAATAAAATAAAAAGAACTTACAGCACAGCAGATTCAGGGTTCAGCGGGTTGCTTGTGTCGATCTTGTAGAAAACTCTGCGCGCGTACATCAGTATTTGCCATATGTGGTTGTGATTGCGCCTTTAGGAGAGAGAGGAACTCAGGTCAGAGCCCTCATCAAAGGCACATCTTCCTCTGCTGACTGCTGAGATTCTAACCCCCCCCCGGCCCTTTGCTCTCACCTCCATTTGGCAAACGCTCTTTTTACGTCCAGTTCCCCTGAGACAGGATCCACCAGTGGATGGAAAATGGGCAAATCAAAAATCAAGCGCTGAAGAGAGAGAAAAGAAGAAAAACACAGATGTCAAACATGCAGATTGGTTGATGAAGTTCCATTCAAAGGAACCAACTTTTTTCTCCCCCCAAAAAAGTTTCCCTCCTTCATCAGAGTAAAGATGACACAGTAAACTGTTATTAGATGCAAGGGTCAGGTTGCACTTTGGCTGTTAAGAATCCTTCCGTGCTATTTTTGAGTCTTTAAGGGATGGCATTTAATGTGCTGTTGGAGGATCGGAAAGACCAGGTTGGGGATCAGAACATCAAACCATCATCAAAGAGGAAAATCCATCCATGTGGTCACTAAAGAGTCAACAACAGCTTGATGGCACGTATAACCAATCAATCAAGGAATGTCAACGCTAAAGACTAAAATTTCTCAGTAGGCTATTGTGCTAATTTCACTGAACGGGCAACCAGGCCAAGTATTAACTGGTTTTTATACTATACATTCTACTTTCCTAGCCAAAGGCACTCAAGAGCAGATTACAATCACATTCACAAAATTGTATTTTTGTGGTTTGTGAGTAAGCAGAAATGAGTTCTTAAGAGTTTGAGAATTGATCCCAGATTTTCCTTAAGGTGTGGGGAAAAGAGGCAGGACTATTTTAGGGTTGTCTTGGGCGGAAAGAAAGATAGATAGATAGATAGATAGATAGATAGATAGATAGATAGATAGATAGATAGATAGATAGATAGAGATATATAGATAGATGATAGAGATGGATGGATGGTAGGTAGGTGAGAGAGACAGACAGACAAAGAGAGGGGCGGGGGGGGGGGTAGAAATAGATGGTAGGCAGACAGACAGAAAATATTTTTAAAAAATCAATAGTTTCCAGCAATCCCAATCACTCTTGAGAACTATTCAGCAGGGTCAGGAGGATTATCTCTGACTTTCTTTCAAGCTGAGCTCAGCTCCTGGTATCCCCATAGATACTACTTTCTCCCATTAATAGATTTTGTCTTCCCAATTTAGCCCACAGCCCTGTGAGTGCCTGATGGCTTCCTTCCAAGTTGAAACCTGCTTAGCTTTTCTTAAGGTCAACCAGATGCTGCCATCCGCTATGACCCGTCCTAGTTGTATTAGCAGGAAAGTGGCCAATAAACTGAAGCAGCCTCTCCCTGGAGTCTGGTCTTCATCCTGGCAATGGCGACTTCTGCATTCCAATATTATTTTTTTAATCATATCTCTAATTTAAATGGCCTGATTTAAAATTTCTTCCAGTGAATCAAATTTCAATAAAAGCATAAATGCGTCTCCCAAATCTTGAGTTAACTTTTTTAAAGTTTAGTTCCACATAATGACTGTGCAATAATTAAATTACCAGTGGAGTTACAGTAATTTTTAAAAGAAAGTTTAAATGCATTATTGCCTAAAACTCTTCTAGTTATTATATTTTAAGTTATCTGTGTTTTACATATGGCTTGGTTCCTCCCCAATATCGTTCTGGATTAAAAGCCATTTAATTTTTCTAGCAAAGTAGTTGCAGGAAGCTAAAGACATTTTGACAATAACTTCGCTGCCATAAACATCTCCGAGTTTGGCTGGATTTCTTAGTCCCTTGAGATCTGCCAGAGTCAATCCAGAAATGGTAAACAAGGCAGTTCTGTAAGCTCAGGAACTAAGTGGAGAAAACTATAATGCATTTCATTGCTACACAATGCAAAAAGGAAGGTAAATGGCTGATGTCTGGAACTTCAAAATATTCTCATTAATAGGTTTGGACTTGGCACCACCAGAAAAGCCAGAAAACACCCTTTGTTACAAGTAACTGAGCTTTAAAATTCACACCACGTGACAATAGATGCAGAGAACATCGGAATCTTTTGGCGGTCTGCAATAAATCCATCAGGATTTCTGACTCTTAATAATTAAATGCAGAAAAAAATAATATTGGTCCTTTTGCCCACCCTAAGATGAGGACCACGCCAAGTAAACATGGCTAGATTTTTATATGAATACTTTGAGGTTAGCATGCAGAACAAATTCCTGAACCGAGAATGATTTAAGTCTCAGCAAGGATTAAGTAGAAAGTTTCTGGGTTGGGAATCTAAGGATTTCAGGGTAATAGCAGCCTAACTTTAACTACATTAGTGAGCTCAAGATACAGGATCGCTGGTTCAAATCTCATCTCGGTCACCAATTTACAAAATTGGCCTAGCTTAGATAAACCATTATCTCTACGTCTCTAATATCTGGTATTATTTATTTAGGTGATGTAGGGTATACGTAGCCCACTCCCTTTAATGGAGGTCAATAAGAAAAGAACACAAGTCTTGTTGAGCATTTCAGAATGCTTTATAAACTGGAAAACATTTGACACAGTTTATTTGCCTGCTCTCTAAAGAAAGTTATCTCTTGGAAAGCCTATTGCTTAATCTCATATTTATCTATTCTACTAAAAGATCACCTCGATCAGACGATCTCTTCTTCAAAGGCCACCCAACAATATTTATTGATGCACAAAAGTGAATTAAGAGTTACACCAGGGGTCTCCAAACTTGACAACTTTAAGACGTGTGGACTTCAACTCCCAGCTTTGCTGGCTGAGGAACTCAGGGAGTTGAAGTCCACAAGTCTTAAAGTTGTCAAGATTGGAGACTCCTAAATTACACTGTCCCATCTCTACTCTCCGCAAAATTTCCAGTCTGCCGCTTTAGAAACCGTGATGACATTTTAGGAAGAATTACCTGAGTTTACTCCCCAAACCACCTAATTTTTCCTCCTCTTCCCTCCGCATCCCTTTTTTTCCTTTAATGTCTGTCCTTCAGCATGGGACACATACAGAGGTGTCCTTTTGAAAGGCCAGAGGTAAGCCAATTCTGACATTTCTTTGGCTGAAGAGGATAGGATAGGATACTGTCCATAAATAAAGCACAAGCGTTCCATAGGTCTATTTTCGAGTAAATTTTGAGGCGGCTCAATTGACCACATTCAAATAATATTCAGGATTGTTTGAGGGTTACTTACCGGGCAATCCCCATCGGGATAATTGTCGGGGATGTAGATTGTAAACTTAAACACACCGTCCTGATATAGCCCGTGTCTTATGAATATGACTCCAAACCACACTGTTCAGAAAAACAAAGATTTTTTTTTTTAAAAATGAGCCACTTAAATAACTCTGTATGGGAGGAAAAATAGATCTGGACTGTCAGACTTACTTAATGCGGACTGATAAGAAGGCTGTACATAGACTCCTGGCAATTTCTGCTTCACAACCAAAGTACTGAAATAAAAAACACAATTAGAAACACTTTCAAAGACACCTTTGTGAGAACAAAGCCACTATATATATATATATATATATATATATATATATATATATATATATATATATATATATATATATATATATATTCCTTGAATTAAGATATTTCTTCCTCAGAGCCAAAGGCACAGATGTTACTCTGCTCATCTGCCGCAGCTGGTGAGGTTCTATCAGCTATCTCAGTTAATGCTTTGGGTAACTGGGTCCCCAGTGTTTAAAGCAAGGTAAAGATAAAGGTTCCCCTTGCACATATGTGCTAGTCGTTCCTGACTCTAGGGGGCGGTGTTCATCTCTGTTTCAAAGCCGAAGAGCTAGTGCTGGCTGTCCGAAGACGTCTCCATGGTCATGTGGCCGGCATGACAATGCCAAAGGCGCACAGAACACTGTTACCTTCCCACCAAAGGTGGTTCCTATTTTTCTACTTGCGTTTTTTTTACGTGCTTTCGAACTGCTAGGTTGGCGGAAGCTGGGACAAGTCACGGGAGCTCACGCCATTACGTGGCAGTAGGGATTCGAACCGCTGAACTGCCGACCTTTCGATCGACAAGATCAGCGTCTTAACCATTGAGCCACCATGTCCCTTCTGTTTAAAATATATCCCTGTTAATGGTGTTCTCTGTGTACCCTATAGCAGTCTTTCTCAACCGTGGCAATCTGAAGAGGTGTGGACTTCAACTCCCAGAACTTCAATTTCCCCATGGGTGGCTGGGGAATTCTGGGAGTTGAAGTCCACACCTCTTCAAATTGCCACGGTTGAGAAACACTGCTGCGGGGTATAGGGAGCTCCATTAACTGGGATATATTTTAAACCAGGGGTCTCCAACCTTGGCAACTTTAAGACGTGTGAACTTCAACTCCCAGAATTCCTCAGCCAGCAAAGCAAAGCAAAGCTGGCTGAGGAACTCTGGGAGTTGAAGTCCACACGTCTTAAAGTTGCCAAGGTTGGAGACCCTTGCTTTAAACACTGGGGACCCAGTTACCCAAAGCATTAATTGAGATAGCTGGTAGAACCACACCAGCTTTGAGGACTCATAAAGTAAGCCTATAAGACCAGTACGCCAAGAAAGTGAGTAGTACAGCAAGGAAATAAAGAGATGAAAATTCACAGCAGAGGAAAAATACGACTGTGTTTTCTTCCAAAAGCATGCAGGCTTGCTTAAAAGCTAACCAGAATCTGCTTCGGATGGACTCCTAATTGTCAAACTGGACTTCCATGAAGGAAGAAGAGGTTCAGCGTGGCATACGTTGTAGACGAAGAAGATCCTTCTGGCTATCTAGCTCATTTAACTGAGGACAGCTTCTTAAACTAGAGGAGAAAATCTTGTTTTCCTGCATATTATGCACAACACACCACAAGAGTAACAAGAACGGTTGCAGGAGTCTTTCGTAACCCCTTTTGCCTGATACCGAAGGATGACTTATGACATTTCTGATCCTTTTAGAAACTTTGGGGAGCGGATGGCATCACGTAATGCTGTTGCAGCTGGAGAAGAGGACGCCCAATGCTTTCTTGACAAGGGAGGGCATGTGTGAGAACAAGAGGGAGCTCTGTTCCCAGCACAGAGGCAGAATCTGACCCAGCCATCAAGTAACAGGAGCAGGGGCGGCATTTTGCCAGACCAAGGAGACGAAAAGAGTTCATAAATAAGGTTCTGATTAGCTAAAACCCACGTCTGTTCAACTGAACAAAGCTAGTCGGGAAAGGGAGCTTTCTCACTGACTTTGCTTTAACACAGCAAGGCCTGTGTTAATTCACATTTAAACAGGCCTATTCACAATTTTCAGATGGGTTAATGAAAGAGTACTAACCAACTAAGCCAAGAATACACTGACGTGGAAATAAATTTCTTAACTGGGTCAGCTTGCTTAAGACAACAATGGCAGCAACGAAGACACCACAAAAGCAGAGAGTAGCCTTCATTTAGTTTGTTGTTACCCAACAGCCCAACTTACAATAAATTTATTTATAAAAAAAGTATAGGAGTTTATGTCAAGGGAAATGCATCCCTTCTTTCGCAACCTATTCAGAAATCGCTTTTCAGTAAGGAATGGAACCGATGCCGATCAATTTCTTCTCTTTTTCAATCCCATACTTAGGATACAGATCAGCAGATGATTGAAGAAAAGAATTGGGTTTTATTTTACTTAATTATCTATAAAAGCTTTTCCCCAATCTGATCACACACGCCCTTCCCTCCTGGTGAATGTATAATTTTAAGTCAGTCCAACCATTCCCCTGTGCTGGCTTGAATTCTGGAAGTTAAAATCTAAGGCATGGAAGAACAGATGAAGGAAATTTGCTATGCGTCTTTTCCAAGGAGACATCTTCGAAACTGTCATCAGCCTACTGGATGCTAAAGAGAACTTGTTGTTATTAAAGTTGTATGCTGCCAACTCTCAAAACAATCCTGGGCAGCTTTTCCTAAACTATGATCTATCCTGCAGCCCTTCCAACAGAAACTGATGCAGGAGGAACAGTGAGATCTGATGCAGATTTAACCTGTCCAGGACACTCTCTCATTTGCCTAGTCTCACGTCAATATATTTTTTTTATCACAAAGCAGCATTCAAACCCGAGATTCGACCTAATGATATCCCACTGCATCTTGAGCAGCTAAGGGCAGAGTGAGAAATTTTCCCTTTGTCAATCTTGAATCGCGGATGGCGACCCTCAAACAAAAGATTACAGTATTATCAATCGCCAATCTCTCGGATCGCTGGCTTTTCGAGAACTCCGTGGAAATCTTCCAGCTCTTCAGAAATCTACCCATCAACTCCCGAGAGAAGATTAAAAGCCTTGGGGAAATTGCCCCGATTCCCCTACTATGAAAGCGAATGCAAGATGCAAACTCAGCAATGGGGTGTGTCTTCCTAGACAAAGAAAATGATCCTAATTCAAAGGGAGCAACCAAAGTCAGGACTGCACATGGCCACAGAAGGCAAAGACATACTATTCTGCCAGCAGGGAATATTCCAAATAGAAAGGTCCATAGGAGGCATGTGTTCCGTTCGTAGACTGGGCAGACAGAGCAGGAGATGCAGGCTTGGTCATCGGCATGACATTTTTGGGAACGGAAGGCAGCTGTTTCTTGGGAGCGGAGCGCGGAGGACTGGTCTTCAGCTCGCCAAGCGGAGCCTTTTCTTCCGTTTCCGGTTTCTGCAGGAGGGAAGCAAAACAAGAAAAGTCGAATTCCAGCTGCAAAGAATATAAACCCCATTCAACCTCTCTCCTGTAGCAATGAAGAAGATGTGCATCCGGGCTAGTCCCAACGACTCAAAATGCACTGAACGTTGCTATGCGTAAGCTAACTATGGCCAAATATAGACTGTCATTACCAAGTCTACTTTTTAATAGCGCTATCCACCTATCTGCTTTGCCAGATCCTTTTTTTAAAAAAAACTCTTGGCTAAGTTCTAAAAGACGGGAAAACTCCACGTAAGCAAATTCTCTTTTGAAGAAAGGGTTGCCCAGGAAGGTTATTCTGGAATTATAGGATTGAAGAGTCTATTTTTATTATTATTATTATGCTTTTTACTAAATTACCCAGGAATTACGATGTTTAAAATGACTGACGTTTATAGCTCAGAACACGTGAAAAGCAGCAACAAAAATAGAGGAATGAACAGCAGATAAGCTACCTTGCGTGTAGAACTTGCAGACATGCTCCAGAAAGGGTTCATAACGTGTAGGCCCAAAACACCAGGTGGAACTGTACTATACTTCCCAAGCGTCCGACTTTCTATAGTTACTTTCTAACCTGGAAACATGAAAGTGAAGTTAATGGCTCAGTTCCCACTGCTCTGATCAAGAGAGATGTTCTTTTAGCTTAACTGCCCCGTGTGCTTTAACTGTTTTAAGTCTCCAATATTTCACCCAGAATGAAGCTCATCTAATCTACGACATACGAATTAATAGAACTCAGCTAGCTTTCTCGGCAAATTCATATTCCCAATTCCCCTTTTTGGAAATGTAACAAATATGCCGGAGTCAAGGTTGCTTGCTGGAGAAAAATTGGCAAGCTAAGGAGGGATGCTTGCAACAGCCTGGGACAGGAGATAAGACATAAAATCCAGGAGAGATAAGCCACGGTTATAAGTCAAGGACTACCTGAATGCAACACTACAGGAAAAGTGTGATTAGTATCCAATGTGTATTTCACCCAGCATGTTCCTTTTTTTTGATGCCTTTCAGAATTGCTTCCCATCATTTAAAAAATAAATAATAAGAGCTCACTGAAAAATGCAGAGAAATTCCAGATGTGCTTAAACCACAGGCTGGCATGCTTAGCTGATGCTTCCCTGCACAAATCACAGAAAACTCCATTTATAAAATGTTGGGGAAAAGGATATCGGAATGGCAAAAAAAAAAAAAAAAAAAAAAAGCTATAAGAGTTTTGCTTAATTTAGAGGATGGACTACTAAACACTTAAAACTCAAGCATCACGAAGTCATTAACATCTTCATTTCTGAAACCAGATTCCAGAGGATTTGGTCGAGGCTAATTTTGTTGTTGTTTTCGTTAAGGTGTTCTTAATTATCTTGAATAACAAAGAAATAAATGTGGTTTCCCCTCCTTCTTCCTGGAATGCACTTATACTATTCAGAAATCGTGGACACAATACCATCTTCAGGAGACGTGATCTCACCTAAACAGCATGTAAAACAAAAATAAGCCAGCTAAGGAACAACAGCAGGTTAGACTTGTCTGACTGCTCCATTGTAAATGCCAGCACACCTATTTTCTGAACACCTAATGATTTCCTGTGGTTCCTATTTCCACAGAAAGAAAGGCTGTGGGTACTTTTGTGCTTCCATCCTCAAATTTTCCTATTAAGAAATGTAAGGATGCACACTATATACGAACCGTGTTTTCCCGAAAATAAGACCGTCTTATATTTTTTTGAACCCTGAAATAAGCGCTTGGCCTTATTTTCGAGGAGGTCTTATTATTTTGGGGCGCGTGGAACAAGGCGGGGCTCCTCTTGCTGTCTTATCCGATTCCCAGCTCTGTCACCGTAACCCTAACCAGAGGAAATGGCAGGGACAGCCTGCGTATGCGGTTAAATATTTTTGGGGAAGTCTTATTTTCAGGAGAGGTCTTATTTTCAGGGAAACACGGTATTTCAAATATCTGACTGCCGAACAGAAATGTGTTGGATGAAGCTGCCCTGCCCGGATACAGAGTTCAGGGTTTCATAAATAGATAAATCCCAGGGGGAATCGACAGAGAAAAAAGGAAAGAATTCAGAAACAGGAGGGGGAAAAGTCTATTGTAAAAAAAAAAAGAGAGAGAGACCCAGAACTACAGACCTAGGATTACGATTAAGCACTAAGCGAGCTTATTCTTTTATGCCTTGCATTAGTAGACGGGAGTGCTTTCCCTCTGCTTCGTTTCTTCCTGTCCATAAGGCCTTACCAAGTCATATACAATTTCAGGGGCAGCCAAGAACTAGGAAGGGCCTTCCAGAAGAATCCGGAGAAGCTGTCATAAACATGTTTAGTCAAGAAATCGGGAAGTGATTTAAGGAGAGCCGGACAAGGCCAAATTCCAAAGATCTATTTGGTTTTCCGCTGCAACCAACCAGATGCCTACAGGAAATGCACTGGTAGAAAATAAGGACAACTGTTCGGAGCTTTATAGGTACGATCCTACCAACTCTACCTTCCCAAAAAGATGTATGCTCAAGGTAATCCATTTCTACGTGCATAATTCTTCCGTTGGCTGCAGGGAGATGCAGTTCTACAAGAAACTGCCACCAGAAAAAAAAGTAGTTTACCTACAATGCTTAAGCAGGAATCCTTACCCTTCTTTTCTTTTTTTCTCTCTCCCTTCCTTATTTTTCTCTCCTTCTTTCTGTCTTTCCATTCTCTTTCTCCTTCCCTTCTTTCTTTTTTTCTTTCTCTTTTCCTCTTTCTCCTTTCCTTTCCTTCACTTTGCTTTGCTTCCCTTCCTTCTCTCTCTTTTTCTTTCTTTCTCTCCCTTTCTCAATACAGGTAATCCTCAATTTACAACAGCCTGCTTAGTGACCATTCAGGGTTACAACAGCACTGAGAAAAGTGACTGATGATTATTTTTATGCTTACAACCACCGCATCAACCCCCCGGACACCTGATCAAAATTCAGACGCTTTGGCAATTGACTCATATTTATGACGGTTGCCGTGTCCCGGGGCCATGTGATCCCCCTTTTGCGACCCTCTGACAAGCAAAGTCAATGGGGGAAAGCCAGATTCATTCAACAACCGTGTTAACTAACTTAACTGCAATGATTCACTTAACAACTCTGGCAAGAAAGGTCATGAAATGAGGCAAAAGTCACTTAACAAATGTCTCACTTAGCAACACAAATTCCGGGCTCAATTTTGGCCGTAGGTTGAGGACTGCCAGTATGACTCTAAAAGCTTATGGGGTAAAGCCTTTTATAAACCTGACAAAGAAATAAAATACATTCCCTTTTGCACCTGTTCTCACTCTTTTTTAACCAGAGCCAGTCCCAGAAATATCTATTCTATAAACTGAATCAGTTGGAGATGATAAGGTTTAAAGTAAGAGATATGGGAAAGGCTGGTTTAGCTAAATGTTTAATTTCACAGCATCTTTGTTTGTTTGTTTCTAATCTCAGATGTGCCACTTGTTTGCTAACATTCCTCCTCCTGTGTCTATCCCAGGGGTCTGCAACCTTAAACACTCCAAGAGCCATTTGGACCCATTTCCCACAGAAAAGAAAACACCAGGAGCCACAAAACTTGGGTGGGTGTGGCTGACACAACATCACTCCCTCCCTCCCAGTCACATGACATAAACCCCAGCCAGGCCTACCCAGGTTTTGTGGCTCCTAGTGTTTTCTGTGGGAAACAGGTATCTCTCTCTCTCTCTGTCTCTCCTCATTCCTCTCTCCAGCCAGGCGAGGAGTGTCTGGAAGGGGAGGGTGAGGGGTGGGGCCAGCCAGCGGTAGGTTCAGCCGATACGGAGCCCCAGTAGGGGGACAAAAGAGCCGCATGTGGCTCCGGAGTCACGGGTTGCTGACACCCAATCTATACGCTGGAAGTAACAGAGAGAGTGAAAAGCAGGGATTTTTTACGAACTCCAGCTCAGGAGCAGAATTAGTGTGGAAAATCCCCGATTTCCAGAGATAAGCTTCTTTAATCAAATACTGGGCATCAAAATAACCCTAAATCACCTTTTTAAGCCAAGAGGCTTTACGCAGCAGCAGGATACAAAGGTAATTCATAATTAACATTTTAACCACCGTGGAGGGCCATAAACCACAGACGATAAAATCCAATGACTGGTTGACCTGTACATATAAACCAAAGGAAAAGAAACCAACTTTCTGAACTTCAATCAACATGTGACACTTCCTCTTATACTAACAGGAGGAAAAGGGGATTGTCCTTTTCTGAAGCCGAGTTTTTGAAGATTTTTGCTAAAAGTCGGGTTTAGCCAAGGAAGCTTGTAGTAACCAAGTTTGCCCTCCTATAACATACCACAAACATACAATTAGTTGGTGAAGGTACTGGCTAGAAGCCAAGAGACTGTCAGCTCTGGTCCTCTCATAGGCACGAAAACCAATTGAGTGATTTCAGATCAACTGCTCTCTGTCTGCTCAGCCCACCTCACAGGGTTATTTGTTAGGGCGAGTGAGTTGAGCAGCCCTATACATTTTCTTAATAAATAAAAATTAATTTAGAAAGTGGGTAAAAAGATAACACTTCATAGCTGAAAAAAACACACCAAATCCAGTCTAAACATCTGGATGACTGTGTGACCCACTATGACCTAATAATAATAATAATCTGTCATACCCATCATGACTACAGCCCCTCTAAGCAACAGCTAAGGGACTTCTCCAATATTTGGAAATTTTGAATTTATTGGATGTATGTCCCTTCCCCCATTACACACACCTTTAGACCTTCTTATATCCTCAGGCACTACCCTAGTAATTTTTAGATCCATAGGTCAGGATTTGAATTATTTTCAGCGGAGTGTAAATCTAGCTGCAGATTATTCATAATATTCTGTCTGACTACGCTCTGAACCATAATAATAGTAATTATAATAGATCACAACCATATCATCATAATAATATAGTCCCAGTAACTTGGGCTGGGTAGGTTTGGGCAGGCTCTCTCTCTCTCTCTCAGCCTAACTCACCCAACAAGGTTGTCATTGTGTGTTTGAGTGTGTATGTACATATGCACACACAGAGATGCTGAGTGGTTATTATGTTTATATCCATTATATTGTTCTTTATCTCTCTCTCTCATATATATGTAGGTCTTTGGTTATTTGGGTTTTCTCCCGTGTAAAGTTGGAAGTGTCTTGGCATTTTTACGTGGGAGAAAACCCAAATAACTGAAGACCTACATACAAACACCCGCAAAAACCTCAGAAAACGTGTGTGTGTGTGTGTGTGTGTGTGTGTGTTCCTAATGTTTCTCTATTGAAGCACTGGTCTACCCCAATATGGGAGGGAGCATACTGCTTCCCTTTCGCCTTTCAGCTCCAATCCAGGAGCCCTCAAGCAGTCACATTCACAACAAACCATTTTATATACCAAATTTAAATATAAATTTAAATATAAATTTGGTGTGTGTGTGTGTGTGTATTATATATGTATGTATGTATGTATGTATGTATGTATGTATGTATGTATGTATATGTAGGTTCTCCTGCTTCCATTGCTCCTGGAAGCACGAAGCCGAGAACACCAGCCTGAAGATGACGAATGAGACTTCGTTGAAACCTCACCAAGACACTTCCAATTTTACGCGGGAGAAGACCCGAATAACCAAAGACCTACATACAAACACCCGCGAAAACCTCAGAAAACAGATATGTATGTGTGTGTGTGTGTATGTGTGTATGTATGTATGTAATGTATGTATATATATATATATGTATATGTATAATACACAGACATATATACCTATAGAGATACATTTTATATATAATATATACACACACGCATATATACATATATACAAACTATTCTGAAAATACAAGTTCCAGGTATATTAGTAAAAAAAGAGCAGACATACTGTGAACTCCGGAATTTAAGATTTTAATACCTATATACAAACATACACACATACATACACATACTATGTGTAGGGGTATGTGTGTATTTAGATATATGTATACACACATATGTATACATACATACACACACATATAAATGTATATCTACACACACACACACAATACACATAGGCATATATAGGAGAGATACAGAGAACAAAAATTAAGACAGGTGTGTGTGTTTGTGTGTATACACACCCACACAATATATATATACATATACATACATACACACACATATATACCCCCACCCACAATAAGCGCCCCCACTCCAGGCGGAGGGCCAGCAGGTGCCCTGAGGGAGGGCGGGCGGGGGGCGCCTCCTCTTCCAAGCCGGGCAGGCAGCCGCTCAACAGGTGAAGCCCTTTCCCGGCCAGAGCGTCTCCTCCTGGCGGAGGCGGCCGGGGGCGCTGCCGGGGCTGCTCATCGAGGCCTCCTGGCCCGCCGCTCCGCCCGGGAAGTTCGCCAGGTGAAGCTGGAGCGGAGCAACCCGACCTGGGGAAAGGCAGCCTGCCGGGCCCGGCGCTTCCCCGCCCCCCGGAGCGGAGCCTCCTTTCCCCGCACGAGCCCCCCGGGCGCCTCCGCTCACCTCACCTTCAGCCGGGAGGGCGCAGAGCCTCGGCGGCCGCATCCGCGCAGGCCGGCTGTCAGAGCCAACCAACGCGCGTCCGCTCCCGAAGGAAGGGCGGGGGAAGTTTGGCCCTCGCCGGGCACCGTCGCGCAAGCCAGGACGCGCATGCGCAGGAGGCCCCGCTGCCCTCCCACCGCGCCCCAATTCCACACACACACACTCACTCGCTCACATAGCCCCACCTCCGCTCGCGGCCTGACCTCCCCGAACTCACCACGACCGGCCCCGCTGCCGCCCTGCCTGCCTCCTCGCCACCCCCATCTGGACTGCTCCCGAGGCTCTCGACCGAGGCTCTTTGGCAAGGGACGGGGCGCGGTGATTGGCCAACCCCTGCCTCAGGCCCGCCCCCCGTCACAGCTGCTTTTGTGACTTCCGCCACAAACCTCCGGATGGCCCCCGAGGGAGCGGTTGCTAAGGGGCGGAGCGCGGCGACGCCCACTGGGTGGGCAGGGCAGGGCATCCGGATTGGATGGTGCAGCCGCCTATTTCCAAAGGCGGTCGGATTACAAAGAGACAACCAGGAGGAACGATTTTAACAGACGCGGGGATTAACCAATGAAAGCGTTCAGGCAGTGTGGGAGGTGGGGAAAGGAAAAGAGGAAGACGTTGATTGGTGGACAGGGACCGAGGGCTGGGCTAGAAGAGGAGGAGCCACTTGGCCAGGGCATAGAAGCAATTTCCTTAACTCTGCTGATGGGGTAGACTACATATCCCATCATCCTTGGCTCCCCAAAAAAACAATTACTGATTATTTCGAAAGGGTGGAAAATATTTGCAGCTGGGGTGGTAGAAGGTGGTTGGTGGCGGTTTGTTCTCTCAGCTCCTTGCCTGGTTTCTGAACGTTTCTTCACCAAGCTGGGTAACATCGTCAGTCGCCTTGGAAGGAAGCGCCTTGGTTCCGTTCTCTTCTGCTTACACAGGTGGTCCTCGACTTACGGCCAACATTTCCGTCGCTAAGCGAGACGTACCTCTGTTGAGTGAGTTTTGCCCCGTTTTACGACCACTCTTTTAAGTGAATCCCTGCAGTTGTCAGATGGCCATTAAGCGAATTCGGCTTCCCTGTTGACTTTGTCCGTCAAAAGGTCACAAAAGCTGAATCACGTGACCCTGGGATGCTGCCAACCGTCATAAATTCAAGTCAGTCGCCGAGCTGACGAATTTTGATTGCCCGGCTGTGGGAATGCTGCAATGGTCGTAAGTGTGAAAAACAGTCATAAGTCACTTTTATCAGAGCCGTTGCACCTTTGAACGGTCACTAAATGAACATGTTGTCGGTCGAAGAATACCTGTATAGGTCTTAGGTGGTCAGTCGGTCACATGACCGACTGGTCACTCCATGGGAGGGCCATCCGGGGGTTGAGGTCATCCTGGCTGGAGGTCATGTGAGTTGGCTGGTGATCAGCACCAGCTTCTTAGCGACTCATAGTAAGTTGGTTGCAGATCGATGTGTTTGTTGATTGAGCCATTTGTTGAATACAACAATTTCCCGTGTTGTGGCATGACCAATGATTTTTGTTCTGCCACAGTTGAACGGATGATGTTTGGTGTCAATTTGAGTCAAAGTCCAGGGATTTGAAGTCACGTCGATTGATGCTAGTTGGTATCTGTGGATTCTTGCGATCAGTTGACCTGACAGCCAACTGTTTATGATGTTACTTTCCCCATGTTCTTTTGCAATTATATTTGTATTTTGGTCTGAGACCGCAAATAAAAGTTATTGGGATCAGTTGACCTGTTTGACACAGAATTAGTTGCGGTTGTTGCGATAGATAGATAGATAGATAGATAGATGATAGATAGATAGATAGATAGATAGATAGATAGATAGATAGATAGATGGGAAGGAAGGAAGGAAGGAAGGAAGGAAGGAAGGAAGGAAGGAAAAGAAAGAAAGAAAGAAAGAGAAAGAAAGAAAGAAAGAAAGAAAGAAAGAAAGAAAGAAAGAAAGAAAGAAAGAATTCTTTATTGGCCAAGTGTGATTGGACAGACAAGGAATTTGTCTTTGGTGCATATCTTCTCAGTGTACATAAAAGAAAAGAATTATAAAGTACAACACTTAATGATAGTCATAGGGTACAAATAAGCAATCAGGAAATAATATGAATATAAATCTTAAGGATACAAGCAACAAGGTTACAGTCATACAGTCATAAGTGAGGGGAGATGGGTGATAGGAACGCTGAGAAGATTAATAGTAATGCAGACTTAGTAACTATTTTGACAGTGTTGAGGGAATCATTTGTTTAGCAGAGTGAGAGCGTTTGGGAAAAAACTGTTCTGGTGTGCAGTGCTCTGTAGCGTCGTTTTGAGGGTGGAAGTTGAACATTTGATCTTGTAGATGACGTTGTTCTCTTCTTTTCGCACTTTGTCCTTGGTTCAGGACAGCTCTTGTCGGAGTGTTGATGTTGGTTTGTGGGCCCCCATTATTCTCAGAGGTTGTAGAATTCTGGCCACCATTTCTGACACGTATTGTAAGGTTTGTTTCCGTGCTGTGACTATCAGAGTATGAAGCTGTTTGGGTAGCAGTTGAAAAAGTACCATTTTTCTTTGTGATTTAGTGGGAAAGAAAATGTATAATTGCATTTCACTGTTATCACAGGGGTGAAATCTAGCAGGTTCTGACAGGTTCTGGACAATCGATAACGGAAATTTTGAGCAGTTTGGAGAACCAGAAGTGGAAATTTTGAGTAGTTCAAAGAACCAGCAAATGCCACCTCTGGCTGGCCCCAGAGTGGGGAGGGAATGGAGATTTTGCAATATCCTTCCACCCAGGAGTGGGGAAGGAATGGGGATTTTGCAGCATCCTTCCCCTGCCACGCCCACCAAGCCATGCCCACCAAGCTACACCACGCCTGCCAAGGCACGCCCACAGAACCGGTAGTAAAAAATGTGGATTTCACCACTGTGTTATCAGTTGTTCCTTGCCCCAAACCAGTGTTTCCCAATCTTGACAAGATGTGTGGATTTCAACTCCCAGAATTCTGGGGAATTCTGGGAATTGAAGTCCACGCATCTTTCAAGTTACCAAGGTTAAGAAATACTGCCCTAAAACGATCAGGTGCTTTAACCAAGATTTTTAGAACAAGCCTGGTTGACACAACACTATCCCAGCCTACAGTTTATACACGCCTGAATTGGCAAAAACACATTTAATCTCACTCTAAACAAACCACATTATAATTTAGTCTGCATCTGTAATCTTATAATGCCATGGATCAACGTGCGTTGCCCATCGTTACTCTTACAGGCATCGGCTCTCTGGTGGGTACCAGTTACGAGATGCTCGCCTGATTAGTTTTGATGGGAAATAAAAGACACCACTAGATGGAAACCTCCACCATTTTTTAAAAAATATTTGCCTCCTTTAAAGCACCCAATCTTTGCCCAGAACAGGCTCACTTTGAGAAATGCATGGATTCAGCCCATCCCTTTGGATCGCATTCCGTTATCAAACTGATTCAAAGAATCCAGTGGATCTGCTGAATTCAGGTAGCCTTTCCAAACACAAACCCTTGTTGGGGGAGTGGGAGCAAGATGCTGAATCTTGTAAACTGCTTAGAGAAGGGCTGTAAAGCACTGAAGCGGCGTATAAGTCTTAAGTGCTATTGCTGTTGCTCTTCCATTGGTTTCTTCCTTTTTTATGCAAACGCTAGTAAGAATCCCAATGCCTTGCTCTTCACACTGGCAAAGTTTGTATTGGGTGGTTGTTTCACCCAAAGAAAGAGAACTAAGGAAGTGAATGATCCTCAGCCTCCCCTTGACGGACCTGTGCCCAGTGATGGGAATCAGCCGGTTTGGGCTGCTTTTGGGTGAGCCAGTAGTTAATTTTTTTAAAAAAAATTGATTTATATGCCGCCCTTCTCCGGAGACTCAGGGCGGCTTACAATGCGTTAAGCAATAGCCTTCATACTTTTGTATATTTATATTTATACAAAGTCAGCTTATTGCCCCCAACAACTGGGTCCTCAATTTACCCACCTTTATAAGGGATGGAAGGCTGAGTCGACCTTGAGCCTGGCTGGGATTGAACTCACAAGTAATTGCAGGCAGCTGGATCTTAAATGCTGCCTTTGTAGGAGGCATTACTCCCCTACGCTACTCAGGCTCTTAATTGCTGGCTGGCCCCGCCCCTCCCCACCCCGCTCCTTTCAGGAGTCCCCATGTGGCCCATTTTGGCTCCCAGGTAAGTGCAGGGAGGCCTCCTAGGCCGAAAATGGGGCACGGGAGGGTAGCGTGTCCCCCTTCGTGGCACGTTTTTGCTCCCAGGGGGGTGCAAGAGGCCAAGTGCTGCCTGTCACACCCCCTGGCCACGCCCACCATGGCTAGGCCCACCCATCCGGTCATGAAGACAAGAGAACCGGTCGATAAATTATTTGAATCCCACCACTGCCTGTGCCCCCCGTCCAAGATCAAGGAACAGCTTCATGGCAAGAACAAACATTCCTGAGGGCGCCCAAGAACAAAATCGAATTAAAAGACGAAGGAAAGAGACCATCGAGCAAGGAGTAACAATAAAGGAGGGCATGGCTGAAGGATCTGACCTCCCTTAGACTACTTGGAGGACCCTGAATAGTCTGAGGGTTGGAACACCTAAGTGTAAAAGGAATATACTCAAGCGGAGGATCTTAGCGGATAGCAATACAGTGTGTGACACAGACCCAGAGCCCAGGCCATTCGCTGGTATGTTAGCGACTACCAGACATATGTTCCGATAAGGACTTCTTTTGGCCAACGACAAAGCCAAGAAGGGGGCTTCATTGTGACAGGTTAAAGCTTGATCATAGACACGGAAGAAGAAGCCCGTAAAAACTGGCTGTTAATGTGAATTACAAAAGTCACTTTTTTCTCCAAATCACACTGTCTTACACACGGAATACGTTAACCACAAATCCCGTGAACCAAGGATGGGTTCTAAAATTTTTTTACTACCGGTTCTGTGGGCGTGGCTTATTTTGTGGGCGTGGCTTGGTGGGGGGTAATGTGACGGTGGGCATGGCCAGCTTTTTTTTTTTTTTTTTTACTTTTAAAAGCATTTTTTCTACAACTTTAAGAGGTTGTGGGAAAAAAGTGCTTTGAAAAGCCTCTGCCGATCAGGCAACTCAGCTGGAATCGGCAGAGGCTTTTCAAAGCGTTTTTTAAAACCACCTCTTTGGCTGAAGAAGTTGTAGAAAAAAATGCTTTGAAAAGCCTGTGACGTTCCCAGCTCAGCCACGGGATCATCAGAGGCTTTTTTTTTAAATTTTTATAAGCATTTTAAGAGGTTGTAGAAAAAAATGCTTTTAAAAGTTTTTTTTAAAAAAAGCCTCTGATGAGGTGGGCGGGGTAAGCGAGCAGGGACCGGTTCTGGGGCGTGGCCAGCCAGTGTTATTACCAGTTCTCGGAACTACTACAAATTTTTACTACCGGTTCTTGCAAACCGGTACGAACTGGAGCAACCCACCACTGCTGTGAACCACGATTCCAGCTTGCAATACTCAAGATGCATGGCTCCAGGCACCGGTCCTGTTTGAAGGTTACCGGCATATGTAGCTGTCTGCCAACGAATTAATCTATTAAACTCCTCTGCTTAATTAGCAAAAATGCTTCCAAATCAGTTGACAAACCCTATAAAGGATGAGAAGTTTTGCAAAAGAAGAAGAAGAAGAAGAAGAAACATCGGCTTCTTTGTAAAAAAAAAAAAAGAATCAAGGTTCTGGATGGAACTTTTCAGAGAAGGTTTAATATTCATTTTTGCTCTTGGCAGACATCCTCTTGCTAATCTGAATGGGCACAAAAAAAAAAAAAAATTAAAAAAGAGGTTACGTTGCTCCAAGGCAGTCAGAAATGCTGCATGAAGATTTGATGAGCAAGCAAAAGGAAACAAAATGGTTAGAACACCAACCCCTGTTAAGAATGACTCCCATACAGACTTTGTTTCTCTCTCACACAGATAGGAGGGGTGGGGGGAGAAACCAACTCTCAAATATAATCTTTCTCCAAAGCAGCCACAAGGGGCTTCAACTCAATTAAAGAAATATGAATCACTTAATCATCTTGAGTTTCAGTCTATCAGGTCAATTTGCATACATTTGCTATGGACAAAAATAATATTCATGTAATGATAAAGAACCATTTCTCTCTCTCTCTCCCTCCCTCCCTCCCTCTCTTTCTCTCTCTCTCTCTCTTTCCCTCTCTCCCGCTCTCTCTTTGTTGTGAGTGTGATTGTGCTGTAATATTAGGTAAAGGTAAAGGTTCCCCTCGCACATATGTGCTAGTTATTCCTGACCCTAGGGGCTGGTGCTCATCTCCGTTTCAAAGCCGAAGAGCCAGCGCTGTCCGAAGACGTCTCCGTGGTCATGTGGCCGGCATGACTCAATGCCAAAGGCACACTGTTCCCTTCCCACCAAAGGTGGTCCCTATTTTTCTACTTGCATTTTTTAACTTGCTTTCGAACTGCTAAATTGGCAGAAGCTGGGACAAGTCACAGGAGTGTCACCCCGTTACGCAGCACTAGGGATTCGAACCGCTGACCTGCCAACCTTTCGATTGACAAGCTCAGCATCTTAGCCACTGAGCCACCGCGTCCCTTGCTGTAATATTATCACCGCATCCCTTGCTGTAATATTTACCACGCTTCAAATGCATCATTCTTCCTTGCAAGCTAAAGTTAAAAGCAGGAATAAAATCCTCTCCAGCAAGTCATTGCTTGGATTACTTTGCCAATGAAATGTAGATCAGGAATTAGAGTTGGTTGTTTTTGCTCAGTATTCCTTTGGGGAAGAAGGCAACCTACCCAAAAGTCACATTTCAAAATGCAAGAGTCCTCCTGTCAATCAGCTGCGCCTCGCAATTGTTGGAACCTTTTCTTTAAAAAAAATGTAAAGCATTTTTTATTACCTATTACTGGTAGTAAAAAAATGCTTTAAAAAAGTTCTTTAAAAAGGTTCTGACGATCACGCGGCACAGCTGTGATCGTGGGAACTATTTTTTTATTTTTACTTTTTAAAGCATTTTTTTACTACCGGTTCAGGCGAATAGGTAGTAAAAAATGCTTTAAAAAAGTAAAAAATAAAAGTTGGCCACACCCACCCAGTCACATGGCATGCCCACCAAGCCACGCCCACAGAGCCAATAGCAAAATAAAATTGCATTTCACCACTGTCGGAAACCATTACTAAACTGCAGAGGGTGCAAACCTGACCTACCCCACGTTTTGCAACCCAGTGAATAATTTTCATCCTCAACCATCTCGGACACCCCTTCTTTTCAACGTCGCACCTTTTAAGTCCCCTTCTCAAGCGAAGGAATTAACTTAGCTTGTTTCCTTTTACGTGACCCCCTCAGCCTAAGAAAGGAACTCTCTTCGTTTCTTTCCTTTCACAAACCCCAATGACCTCTCAGCCCAAGAGGGTGTCGGTGGAAGCACAATGAAGGAGGCCCAATGCTTTGATCTTTTCCTCCAGCTTAGGTACCACCCGGCAGGTGTACCTCTGAACGGATTCCTTTCCCAATCCTGGATCCTCAGTTTCCAGTGGCCATTAAAACTGGCACCGAGCCCTCCTGAATGCAGACTTGCCAAGGCAATTCAAAATAAATGACTTCACGTCCAAATAATAAGTAATAACAATGTTAGCCCTGCATCAGCACGGGTTCACATGGGGGGGGGGGGGGGGGAGAGCAGATTCAAATACAATATTAATTTTAGGGATATGAGTGACTAGGGAGAGGGATACAAGCAGAGGAGCAAACGCCTTCCTATCCCCCTCCCTTCATATCCCCAGGCAACCGGCTGCTGTTCACCTCGGCGGCGCGGCAATTATGTGGCATAATGACTGCACTGCAAATAAGCAGGGAGATTTTATTAAACCAAATGAGCAACTCATCTGCGTCTTATTGCGGTTTGATTGACAGTGACGAGTATCGAGCCGACACGGGTGTGGAAATGACAAAAGAAGCGGGCCCGCAAAGCTCTTGATAACGTTGCTCTCGATCAAGTTGCTTGGGCAAAGCTCTCCGAGTCAATAAAAGAGAAAGGAGAGAGAGGAGAGAGAGAGAGAGAAAGAAAGAAAGAAAGAGAAGAAGAGAGAAAGGGAAAGGGAGAAAGAGAGAGAAACAACGACACATAAGAGAGAGAGAAGGACAGAGAAAGAAAAAAGGACAGGGAGCAGAGAGAGGGAAGGACAGAGGCACAGAAAGAAGGGGAGAGAAAAAGAGAAGGAGAGAGAGAAGGACACAGAAAAAGAGAAGTACAGAAAGAGGAGAGAGAGGGAAGGACAGACAGAAAAAGAAGGAGAGAGAAGGAGAGAGAAAAAGAAGGACCGAGAGAAAGAGAGAGAAGGATGCATATTAATTCGCCAGCTTTGCCACCGCCGGATGCCCAAGCTGGGAGACGGGGAGGGTCGATGGGTGGGAGGAGAAGGGTCTGGACGGAAGATGCCGCATCACATTGGCATTTCATCTGAATTTCCAAACTGCCTTCTCCAAGTCGTACAGATCTGGCAATAATATATTAATATGAAAAGTAAAGGTCATTGCACATAACGGTTAAGCTCCCTGAGCTGCGCATTTCCAACAGCAACAGGCTTATGAAGAAACGGAGAAGAAAACAAAAGACGCCCTTGCAGACTGACGGAATCGGGGGGGGGGGCGATGAAGCAATGGGGAGGGGGAGAAGGCAGCCCATTTCAAGCATCTTATTGCAAAGGGACACCCGATTCACGTCCAAATCCTAAGCAGAATGTCTTTTAAAAGAAACCCAGCTCCTCACCCAGGAACACCAAATTCCAGCTTCCAACTGGCGGTTTAGCAATAGCCCTTGGATTTATATACCACTTCACAGCGCTTTACAGCCCTCTCTAAGCGGTTTACAGAGTCAGTGTTTTGAAAAACAGGAAACTCACTTTGGGTCCTCATTTTCCTGATCTTGGAAGGATGGAAGGCTGAGTCAATCTTGAGGCTGGTCAGGATCGAACTGCTGGCAGTGAGCAGTGTCAGCCGGCAATACCGCATTCTAAGCACTGCTCCACCATGGAAAGGAAGCAAGCAAGGAAGGAAGGAAGGAAGGAAGGAAGGGAGAGAGAGAAAGAAGAAAGGGAAGGAAGAAAGGAAGCAACAGCAATAGCCCTTAGACTTATATACCACTTCACAATGCTTTACAGCTCTCTTGCCCACAACAATCTGGGACCTTGGAAGGATGAAAGGCTGAGTCAACCTTGAGCCTTGTGAGAATTGAACTGCTGGGAGTTGACAGTTATATATATGCAATTTGTGCCTATCTTCACCATAATGGTACTTGACTTCCAACAGTTTGTTTAGGGACCATTTGAAGTTACTGAACAAAAAGTGACCTAGGACCATTTTTCATGCTTATTTTTGACCATTGCAGCATCTTTACGATCATTGTGATTTACATTCGGATGCTTGGCAATTCGGTTCATAGTTATGACGGTTGCGGTGTCCAGTGATCCCCCTTTTGCGACCTTCTGACTACCAAAGTCAACAGTGAAGCAGATTGACTTAAACAATTGTGTGACTAATTTAACAACAACAACAACATTTCAGTCATTCACTTCACAAAGGGGGCAAGAAAAGTCATAAAATGGGACAAAATTAACAGATTTCTCACTTAACTACATACATTTTGGGCTCAATTGTGGTTGTAGGTTGAGGATTACCTGTATGTGGGAATGGCCTTGGGAGACCAGAGAGAGACACACACACACACATACAGAGTGGATCACCATAGGAGGGTGTCCCAGCCAGGGGTGGGCTGCTGGGGGTTCGGGAGAACCTCTAGCTAAGATTCTGTGCATTTCAGAGAACCCCCAAATCCCACTCCTGGCTGGCCCCGCATACCCCTCCCCTCCCAGGAGTCTCCATACAGCCCGTTTGGGATGCAGGTAAGTGCTGGGTGAGTTCGGGAAGGCTGGAAACAGACCCCATTTCCAGCCTCCAGAGGGCCTCTGGAGTTTGGGGAGGCCCTTTTCACCTTCCTGGAGGCTCAAGGAAAGCCTCCGGAGCCCGGGGAGGACAAAAACGCCGCTGCTGCCATGATGCAGGAGGCCGACTGAGCCACGCCCACTATGGCCATGCCCACCAGCAAATGGGCAGAGAACTCCTTCCTAAAATATTTGAAGCCCACCCCCGGTCTCAGCCCACCGAGGGAGAGAAAATGTGAACAGTGTTTTTTGAAAGGACCCTCCCTAGTTTTCCAGAGAGTAAAAGCAGAGGAGGAAAGGAAAGAAACATTTTTTCACGTCAGTGTTTTTGAAGGTTTTAATAGTTTCACATTGCTTTTCATGACACTTTGAGTTGCTCAACCATGAGACGCATAGGATATAAATTTAATAATGAAATAAAGTAAAATAAAGGGAGAGGACAAAGTCTTCCGAGACATTATTTGCAGTCTCCAAGGACCTGGGTATGAGGTGGAGGTAGACTTCTCCTGGAGTCTTGGTTTGCATTGATGTTTACAATGGCTAAAAACCCAACTGGTGTTTCTCAAAAGGAGGAGGAGGAGGAGGAGGAGGGAGAAAGAGAAGGAAAGGAAAGAAAGAGAAGGAAGGAGAAATAAAGAAAAAGAAAGAAAAATGGGAGAAAGAGAGAAAGAGAAAAAAGAAAGAAAAAGAAGGAAGGAAGGAAGGAAAGAAGGAAGGAAGGAAAGAAAGAAAGAAAAAGAAAGAAAGAAAGAAAGAAAGAAAGAGACTTTGCTTTAGGCCTTGTAGTCCAGAAATCCCCCCACACTCCCTGCCTCTCCCATAGCGGCTGATTCCAGCCCTTTAGAAAAATCAGCTTACTTATGAGATATTAGAAGCTTTATTGCCTCCTTTAATATTCGTGACCATCACCAAGAAATGTATCACAACTTGGCATTTATGAGTGCTAGGCACAAGTAAGGGGCATGTTATTTGATTTGAATAACAGCTCGGAGCTACCGTTTGAGTCGAGAAATATATTAGTCAGAAACAATCTCATTTAATAACACCGAAACTAATAACAGGGGGGAGAAAAAGTATCCAACTTCTTCAAAATTGAATTTATGAATATTGCTTAGCACGATTAATGATCAAAAAAACCCAGGCCCGTTTGTCATGTTATTACCACATTTTTCCACTTATTTAAATGCAAAACTGGAGGCTCAGATTTCCTGTTGCTTTTCCTACTGGGCTAAAAGAAGCTATTATATATATACAGAGGCTCGGGAAACACCCCGATAAACTTTAATTACAAGGTCAGGTAATCAGATTCTAATCAAATCGCCTCGTATAAAACGTGTATTTGATATTAATCAGAGGCAATTTTACAACTCTTGTGTTATTGTACTTCGAAAATGAAAATATTTCATTTTCATTTAAAAAGTCACTGTACGACTTTAGCCCTCTGTCTTCTCTGTGGCTTAATTTGATTTTTAAAAGTTCTCCGTCTGTAATAAAGTCTACCTATCTTTTTGAAAATGATGGGAGTTTGAAAATCTGCAACACTGCAGATTAGAAAGATAAGGAGATGGGCAGGAGATAAATGTATACATACAATAGGTGGCCACAGATATAAGTGCAGATGGAAATTAGTTTCTAAGGCAAATAGTGTTTAATAAAGATGCCAGGAGATTTAAATCAAAGTGTGTGTTTGAGAGAGAGAGAGAGAGAGAGAGAGAAGTATAATATTGTAATTTTACTCCTGTGTAAACTATCTAGAAATTATAGCGAAGGGAGGTTTTCCCATCTTCAAATTTTGAAAAGTTATTTCCTAAACTAATATCGCCTGCAAAGAGAATCAGTTTTCCCTTTAGTTCTAGATAGAGGTATGTGTATGTTAAAAATCCCCCTTAAACTACAGTGTTTCCCCCAAAATAAGACTTCCCCGGATAATAAGCCCAATTGGGCTTTTGAGCACATGCGCTAAAATAAGCCCCCTCCGCCGAAAACATTTAACCGCATGTGCAGCCAGTCCCCACCATTTCCTTTGGTTAGGGTTAGGGAGACAGAACTGAAAATCAGGTAAGACGGCAAGAGGAGCCCCGTCTTGCTCCACATGCCCCAAAATAATAAGACACCCCCCCCCAAAAATAAGGCCAAGTGCTGATTTTGGAGTTCAACAAAATATAAGACAGGGTCTTATTTTCGGGAAAACATGGTAGCAGCTCAGACGAACAAATGGTAAATAACAGCACACTCAAGAAACTTCGGTTCCCATCCAGACTGACATGGCCAATCATGTGCATATAAAAAAGAGCAAACCCCACTCTCTTCTGGCACGGATGATGTTCCCTACTTGGGTCATGAGATGTTTGCAAGGAAAGCCAGAAGCTCCGACAGCTCCAAGGACCCCTTCATTTCAACCCTGAGCTACAGATATTCTCTTCTATTGAATCAATTCTGTAAGGTCAGGAAGATAAGATAATAATTTTTCTGAAAGTTCTTAGCCTTCTGGAGTGACTGCAGAAGCAACTCCATTTGAAGTGTGGGCAACTTGACCCGGATCCCTTCTTTCTTTTCACACTAAACCTTCAGAGAAGTTTTCCCGGTCCTCCGAATGAAAAAAAAAGCTACTACTTTGTTGGGCAATACATGGCAGAGTTTTTCCTCTGCTTACTTGTTCATAAGCCACTTTCAGTTTAATGGACTTCCTGGAAGGCCAGGGATAAGAGATAGATAGATAGATGATAGATAGATAGATAGATAGATAGATAGATAGATAGATAGATAGATAGATAGATAGATAGATAGATAATGAATGGAGATAGGCAGGCAGGCAGATAGACAAAAGAGAGAAGGATAGATGGATGGACAGACAATAAGAGAGGCAGGTAGATAGAAGAGAGAGAGATGATAGACAGGCAGATAGAAGAGAGAGAGATGATAGACAGACAGACAGATGATAAACATAATGTTAGGAATTACAAGTGGACTAGAAGGGATATATTGTGTGCATTTGATTCCAGACTGTAGATGGAGCCATGTGCTAATTCTTTAGAGCAGTGCATTACATATTTCATGTGTGATCAAGAAGGAAAAAAAAATAACTTGCCAGGATCTAAATGTGTAAATAACCTCCCTCTTTCTATCCCCCTGCTTTTATTTTCACCGCCAGCCCCGCGTTAACATTTTTAAAATTTCCACCGGCCGTTTTATTGCATGTCCACTCAAGGAGTAAGCCAGGCCGTTACAAGGCTTATTCTCAGCCACCCGGGAATGTAACGTTTCAGCTTTTGCTAAGTTTTAAAAACGAAGAGCTAAAACCACCCTAAACCCCGAGTTTTATGAAACAGGAGTTTAAAGATGGTAAGGTGGCATTCAAACCAAGATCATTCTCTTCCCCTCTCCCTCTCATCCGCGCCCTTCTCCATTGGAATATTTAGCTATCGATGCGAAGCTAGAACCAGGGAGGCTTCCATTAAAAACCACGATCACACTTTTCATCGTCAATCTGAGTTAACAAAACTCCACTGCACAATGTTTGCCTGGCAGGCCTTACCCAACCAAATAAAACATGGTTGATTTTAGACACTGAGCTTGACGATGAGAAAGGCCGGTGGTTCAAATCTCTAGTATAGGCCTTCTGCGTGACGGGGGGTTGGACTAGATGACCTCCAAGGTCCTTAAGGTCCAGTAAACTCTTGTTACTGTTACAATGGGATGGGGCTGCTTCATCCAACATGTTACGCCAATGGTTGTATTCTCACAACATGTTTGAACTGCCAACTACCCGACATGGCTTTAATTTTGTCTAGCCACTTGCTTCCCCAGCCCATCGTATTTGCCAGGTATGGCAAAAGGATAAATTGGAGGCAGACATGACATGTACGCTGCCTTGCCCTGCGAGGAGAAAGCCTTGGGGTTGGGAATCTAAGAAGTTACGTTATCCAGGAGAAGGTCCAGGCATGGAACTGACCTCAGTGGGCGTAAGAGCATAAGAACGTTGATTAAGCGGCCGGAGGCTAAACTGTATGAAGAACGGTTGCAGAAACTGGGTGTGTCTAATCTAGTGAAAAGAAGGACCAGGGACATCCTTAGAATAGAATAGAGCTGGAAGGGACCTTGGAGATCATCTAGTCCAGTGATGGCTAACCTTTTTGCCATCATGTGCCAAAAGCATGGGGGGAACACACATCCGTAATTCTATGCGCCCCACTCCTCATGCTCCCTCTGCTTTTGGCATGTGATGGCATGGTGGGCCCGGTAGGCCCATTTTTCCCTCTCCCCAACCTCCAGAGCCTTTCTAGGAGCCTGGGGAGGGCAAAATCAGCTTTCCCCACCCTCCACTAGAGGCCCTCCGGAGGCCGAAAACAGCGTGTTTCCTGACTTCTGATGGGCCCAGAAGGCTCAAAAATCAACTGTCTGGCACATGAGTGCATGCCGGAGCTGAGCTCGCGTGCCCACCGATATGGCTTCACATGCCACCTGTGGCACCCATCATTGTTCTAGTCCAACACCCTGCTCATGCAGGAGAACCTATTCCATCTCAGGCAAGCAACTGTCCAATCTCTTCTTAAAAATGGAGAGGCCACGATTTCTGGAGGTCCACTTGCTAATTGTCCTCCCTGTTAGGAAGTTTCTCCTTAATTCCATGTTGCTTCTCTCTGTGGTTAGTTTCCAACCATTGTTTCTTGTCCTGCCCTCTGGTGCTTTGGAGAATAGCTTGACTCCCTCTTCTTGGGGGCAGCCTCTCAAATCCTGAAATATCGCTATCACGTCACCCCTAATTCTTCTTTTCTTTAGACTAGCCAGACCCAAAACCTGCAGGCGTTCTTCCTATGGTTTAGTCTCCAGGCCTTTAATCTTCTGAGTTGCTCTTCTCTGAAACTTTTGTAGTCTTCCAATATTTGTGGGGCTGCCCCAAAGAAGAAGGGGTGTGTGTGTGTCAATCTATTCTCCAAAGCACCCAAAGGCAGAAGAAGCAATGGATGGAAATTAACCAAGGAGAGAAGCAACCTAGAACTAAGGAGACAATGAGAACAATTAAACAGTGGAACGGCTCGCCTTCAAAAATTCTGAGGGGCTCCATCACGGGAGGTTTTTTTTAAGAACAGATTGGCCAACCGTTTGTCTAAAATGGTGTAGAGGTTCCAGCTTGAGTAGGGGGCTGGAATAGAGGACCTCTAAAGTCCCTTCCAACTCTGTTATTCTCTTTCATGGTCCCTTCAGAGCTGCCGAGACATCTTGTAGCAAGATGCTCTTTTTCTCGTGGAACTGTCTGTCAAATAATCCACCCACTGCATCTGATTTGGGAGGAATGCGAAGACTTTTAGGGACTGGTGCCAGTCCTACGTACTTAGCAGGGGACTCCAGAGCATAATCTCACACCGTTTTCCCATAATGTTGACCAGGGCTTGGCAAGCAATATTAGTGTTCTTGGCGATGCGTTCTTTTCCGATGGAAACCTTGACGTGGATCTGGATGGCGTGACACGTGTCTCGGCAATGCAGAAGAAGCCTTGATGTAGTTCACTCTTCCTGGACTCTTCAGATCCATCTGGTATAGCAAAAGGAGCTGAGCAAACAGAAGTCTCTTTCTGGGCCTCCCACCCACTTTTTCTAAGGTTCTCATCTCACAACCAGACAAACGGGTCAAGGAATTCGCTAAGAGCTTCTATAAAAGAGGCAACATGTTTCTGTTCCTTGAAAGGAAAGTCTCCCATGCTTGAGGAGCAATTTCAGAAGCTTCCAGATTGAGTGAGGTTCAACAAAAGCTCAGGTTGCATTGATCAGCATCACAATGATCAAGATTCTTACATAGGTAGTCCTTGGCTTCAGAGGTGGGTTTCAGCAGGTTCTGACCAGTTCTGGAGAACCTGTAGTGGAAATTTTGAGTAGATTGGAGAACAGGTAGTAAAAATTCTGACTGTCTCCGCCCCCATCTATTCTCTGCCTCCCAAATCCCATTTGATCGGGAGGAAATGGGGATTTTGCAGTATCCTTCCCCTGGAGTGGGGAGGGAATGGAGTTTTTACAGTATCCTTCCCCTGCCACGCCCACCAAGCCACGCCCACCAAGCCATGCCACACCCACAAAACCCATAGTAAAAATTTTGAAACCCACCACTGCTTGGCTTATTCACTCAGTGACCGTTCAAAGCAAGAACAGAAGTGAAAAGAGTGACTTACCGCCGTTTATCCACCCTTACAATTCTCGCAGCATCCCCACAGTCACGTGATCAAAATTCAGACGCTGGGCAACTGGCATGTACTTAATGACGGTTGCAGCCGTCATGTGTTCCCCTTTTGCGACCTTATGACCAGCAAAAGCCCGGGGAGGGGGGTGGAAGCCAGATTCACTTAACAACTGGGGGATTAATTGAACAACTGCAATGCGGTTGGTTTAACAATTGTGGCAAGAAATGTCATTGGGCTCCATCGTGATCATAGGTTGAGGACTATCTGTATGGAGATGGCTGTGATAAAGTGGAATGGAATGGAATGGAATGGAATAGAATAGAATAATGGATGGGATGGGATGGGATGGGATGGGATGGGATAGAATAGAAACAGAAAGGAGGAGGAGGAGGAGGAGAATTATTATTATTATTATTATTATTATTATTATTATTAGGCTAAGATGAAGACGAAGACTAAGAATAGAATAATAATAATTAGAATTAGAATTAGAATAGAATAGTTGGAAGGGACCTTGTAGGTCATCAAGTCCAACCTCTGTCCAAGCAGAAGACCCTATACCACTTCTGACAAATGGCAGTCCAGTCTCTTCTTGAAAGCTTCCAGCGATGAAGCTCCCACAACTTCCAAAGGCTTATTTGACCATTTGATGGGGGACCGTGTTCCAAAAGGTAATAGCAGGAGCCAAGACGAAGGGGGGGGGGGAAAACCTCATTTCATCTGCATGTAATTATAACGAAACATAGCGAACAGGCTTCTTCTCCAATCATTTATTATTAAATATCCTCTCATTAAAAATGGCAACTTAGCCACTATGGGTGGTCTCGGAGTTGTGGGGGGCATATAAAGCTTTTGGTGCCCAGGTTTTTGTCTTCCTCTTACTTAGAATGCTGTTTAGAAAAGAAATTTGCTTGATTAGTGCTTTTTTAAATCCCTAGTTTTCCAACTTGCATATTATTAACAAGTCACAAAGAAGCGATAGAAAATTTGGGCTGAAAACCTTTTGCATTTGCATACATAGATCTCAGGCAATTGTCCTCCAGAACTTCGTTACGTTCGTCTTTGCAAAGAACCTGCCGATTAATTATGAAAATGCTTATTATTAAGTCCCTCTTTCTCTTTCTTTTCACACACACGCATTAAAAAAAAAGGAGATCCAATTTTCTTACTACCTGAATTTCAAATTAGAGATTGCGACAAGTCCAAAACCATAAAAGTGGATTTGTTTGACGGTTTCCAACGTTCCTTTTTATTAGACATTACGAGGGTTTGAGCCAGAAATAACATTGATCTCATAAATTGGCACCGAAGAAGTGGGGAAAAATTGTTAAGGAAAAAATGGGAGGCTGGGAGTAGGAATTTTTCATACTCTCTTATCTGGTGGATCTTGTTTGGGCTTAAAGATAAGCAGGATGAGCCTAGTCTGTATAGGAAAGGAGACCAAGAGGAAATCTGAGAATTGTATAGCTGGAGTGGAAAAACAAATCAAAACAAAACAAAACCTTACTTCTATTTTGTTGCCGTGAAAGAGGCATAGAGGTAGTTCTAGGCTGGTCTACCATTGTAGTAAAGATTTGGTTTGACGTATCCAAGCTTATCATGATTATAGCAATTTCCTGTATATGTTGTACATGCTGGCAGGGAAATTCTGGGAGTTGATGTCCACATCTCTTAAAATGGTCACAAATGAGAAACACTACCCTATGGACTTTCTCCTTTAATTTTAGCTCGTTTTAGGCATTGTCTATGCTTAATTTTACCATTGATTTAGGGATGATAAACCAATGGAGGGAAGAAGTAAAAAGAAAAACACACATATATTTTAAATAATTTTTAAAAATCCCCTTCATTTGGGTTTTGGGAGCCTTCTGAAGAACTAAGGCTACATATCACAATCCAGTCCCAAAAAGTGCTTTTTACAAAATGAAGAATATGTAAACACAGCTCCCTGTGATTTGTTCTCCTATCAAAGGACGAAAGACCTTCCTGGGTTAAAGTCACCCCCAAATCAAAACCTTCTCTTGAAATCCAGCTTTTATTTATATCTTTTTTTAATTTTCTTAAAGGAAAATTAACATATGTTTATAAGTGCATGCTTTGGATTAAATCTATGGGCTGCCTCGGTTGCAAATCAAGCAGGAATGGTTTTGCTTAATCTATACTTAGTGTAAGCTAATAAATCCGTATGATAATGCTTCTGTTTAATTAAGCAAACACTTGTGGGTATTTTCAAAGAACAAATACGATCTAATTTAGGGCTTATCCAATGCCAAACCCCATCTAAGAGAGCTTCCAAGGGCTTCTCGTGTGTTACACGAAGTATGGATCTCTACAGGGGAACATTTCTGAAATGTGGAATAGGAATAGGAATAGGAATAGGAATAGGAATAGGAATAGGAATAGGAATAGGAATAGGAATAGGAATAGGAATAGGATGGCATGGCATGGCATGGCATGGCATGGCATGGCATAGCATGGCATAGCGGAGAAGAGAGGAGAGAATAGAATAGAATAGAATAGAATAGAATAGAATAGAATAGAATAGAATAGAATAGAATAGAATAGAGGAGAGGAGAGAATAGAATAGGGGAGGGGAGGGGAGGGGAGGGGAGGGGAGGGGAGAATAGAATAGAATAGAATAGAATAGAATAGAATAGAATAGAATAGAATAGAATAGAATAGAATAGAATAGAATAGAATAGAGGAGAGAATAGAGGAGGGGAGGGGAGGGGAGGAGAGGAGAGAATAGAATAGAATAGAATAGAGGAGAGGAGAGGAGAGGAGAGGAGAGGAGAGGAGAGGAGAGGAGAGGAGAGAACAGAACAGAACAGAACAGAACAGAACAGAACAGCACAGCACAGCACAGCACAGCATAGAATAGATGCTTCCTTGGAACAGTTAGCACTCAAATTTATTCATTTATTTTGTCATGTTCATGCAGTGTATACACTACAGACCGCTTTGAACGAAAACAAATCACATTTGGTAATGAGAAAAATTGGTGGGTCCTCATCTTAACTCTCATTTGACATGATACGGCTGGGAACTATTAATTACCACAAAGGGAAGTTAACACTAGAATATCTGCCATACCCATCCGTCCTGCAGACTGTGGTCCCTCACTTTCCTTGGTTATCAAGAAGTCTTATCAACTTGAAAAAGTCGGACGGTGCAAAAGGCCCCAGTGGTTATTCAACTTTAGCAATTTGACAACAAAATATATGGAATAAGGATGCTGGGGAATTCTGGGAAATGAAGGCCGCAAGTTTTCAAGTTGCCAAGGTTGGGCACCTCCACATTGAACCTTCAACGGCATAGTCCCACCACAGAGTCCAGCCCATAGTTGGGAATAAGGTCTAAATCTCCGGATTAATTTCTTTACATGGAAAGTATTTGGTTTGGGGTTGCAAAATATTAGTTGAATAATCAAAACCTCCTGTTGAAATACCACAACCGCCTTTTCTGAAAAGCTCGGGGGGTTAATCTTGGTGTCAAATCGAGCTGGTTTAAATTATCGGAACGCATTAAGGGAAGGACCCTTAATGACAATAGTGGGGTGGGAAGCCAAAAAATACGAGGGAATATGGGCCAACGGCAGCGAGCTGAATCCAGAGCGAAGGAGAACGCCAACATGTTGTGCCTGTTTGAGGAGAAGGGGAGAGACCGTGGAAAGTCGGCATCTGCCGTTCCCAGAATGCCTCTCGACAGCGCAAAATATTTGTGAGAACTTGCAGAGTTTAATCCTCGGAGACAGTCAACAATCCCATGAACTGAAAGAGGGAATCGAAATTCCAAAGGAAGAATTCTGGGATTTTTGTGGCCAAGATATTTGAGTCGCTTTTGGTGAGATGGGCAGGGGACAAGCTTGATAAAGAAAGAAAGAAAGAAAGAAAGAAAGAAAGAAAGAAAGAAAGAAAGAAAGAAAGAAAGAAAGAAAGAAGAAAAAGGAGGGAGGGAGGAAGGGAGGTAAGGAAAGAGAAAGGAAGGAAGAGAAGGAAGGAGGGAGGAAGGCAAAGAAAGAAAAAGGAATGAAAGAAAGAAAAGAAAGAGGATGGATAGATGGTAAATAGATAGACACACAGACCTATAGACAATAAATTGGCCTCTTAATATAAAACCACAAATTAACCCAGCACAGTTGCCATTTTAAAAGGCTCGCAGGGCAGACACATATCTGTTGCCATTATAGGTAGTCCTCAACATACGACCATAACTGAGTCCAACATTTCCATTGATAAGCAAGACGGTTCTTGAGTGAGCTGCGTCCCATTTTACCACCTTTCTGGCCACCGTTGTTAAGCAAACTCCCGCAGCTGTCAAGAGAACCATGCCGCCATTAAGCGAAACCAGCTTCTCCTGTCGAGTTTGCTTGTCGGAAGCCAGGCGGCAAGGTTACACAAGCGGCAATCGCGTGACACCCCCAACCCCCCACGGGACATTGCAACCGTCATAAGTCCATGCCAGTTTCTCAGCGCCCAGATTTTGATCACGTGACCACATGGGGAAAGCTGCAACGGTCGTATGAAAAACCAGTCAGAAGTCCGCTTTCCTCAGTGTGCTCTTGTAACTTGGAATGGGCCACTCAACGAATCGTTGGTCGTCAAGGACTGTCTCTAGGCCCAGATGGTTCAAACTATATGCAGATCTTGTGCTTTTTTTAAAAAAAAAAAAATCCCATATTTTGTCTGGCTCCCCTCCCTTCGCTCTTTCTGTTGAACTGTAATGAATTGTCTCATAATCTATTCCATCTTCTCGCCATTAGCAGGCTCGGAGTGTTTCACAAATAGCAGCAAAGAACTCATTTTCCAGAGCTTTAATCACACAAAGAGGGGACGCCTAATTCTCTAAATGAAATGGTCTGTGATCACTGAAGCAGAGATTTAATATATCATGGCAAATTAGGTAGATTTTAATAAATTACTTATCTTTCCGAATACTTTACATCGACGCGCACAAAAGGAAAAGATCGCCTGTTTTTGCAAACAGCGGGACAGCTCTTCCCCCACAAAATCCCAAGTTAAAGACTTGAAAATAACACACACACACACATACTCTCTCTCTCTCACACACACAAATAAATAAAACAAAAATTGTTTCTGGAAACAAAACTCTTTCACAGAAGTGAGCAGAGATTGGGCCCAGTGTTATTCGTGGCTCCTTCCATCCCCATTTTTCTTTTTCTTTTTTAAAAAATAAATAAATAAAATAAATTCCTTGCGAATTTCATTTAAATCTTTTTCATCAGCCTGGCTGGAAAGCTGGAATTTTTCCAGGATACGCAAGTAGCCCTCAAGCTACGACCAAAATTTCTGCAAAGCGAGACAGTCACTCCAGTGAAGTCTCCTCTCCCCCTTTTCTTGCCACCGTTGTTAAGCGAATCACTGCAGCTGTTCCTAACACGGTTGTTAAGTGAATCTGGCTGCCCAGTTAGACTTTGCTTGTCAGAAGATGGCAAAAGGGGGATCAAAGGACACGGCGATCGTCATAAATATGAGTCGGTTGCCAAGCAACCATGGGGATGCTATGACAGTCATAATTGTGAAAAACACTTGTAAGACTGACAGTGCTGTCGTAACTTTGAATGGCCACTAAATGAATGGTTGTAAGGTGAGGACTACCTTGAATCATGTATTATATAAATACGGTCTAAATGGGAGGAACATAGACCAAGCAGAGAGAAGGAATAGCTAAGTTACTAAAATAACTCAGTCTTTTTCAAAACAAAGGCTGTTAATAAACTTTCTTAACAGCCTACAAGAAACCAAAGATAAAGTAATCACAATCTTACTAAGGTTGGCAGAAAGCCCAGAAGCAATTTTGCAGAGAATCCAGACGCGAAGGAGAGTGAACTAAAGTTGTTCCCTACATATTGTTTCAGTTGGCGTTCCTCCTTAAATAGGCTAAGGGAGTGGCCAATTAGCCCCAAGCCTTACTCTCGAGGAGACCTCCTCCTGAGGAGCCCCTCCTGCCTTTTGACCACTCTGCACGCTCCTCCTCTTCATCCTCTTCACTTAAAGGCGCTTCTGAAGGCCCTGGCTGAATCTCTGCCTCTGGCACCACATCTTCTCCAGCCTCCTCATTGTCTGACTCAAGGGCCAGCTGCACAGGCTGCTGGAGCAACACCACACCAGCGTCCTCGCTGTTGAGTCAGGTACAATCCGCACAGGCCGCTGACAGGCTACAACAGTAAATCTCTTTTGCTTACAGATGACCCTCCCTTTCAAGATACCCATGTACACATCCATATGCACCATTTATCACACACACACACACACACACACCTACTTTCCAAACTTGATAATCTCAACTCTTTGCAGAAGGGCAAAAGTTGTGTGTGTCTTTCTTTGTTTCTTTTTTTTTTTTTTGTAAAAGCTTGCAGTAATTTAATAAATCTGGGGACTAGCCTCATTCTTTGTCTTTAATTGATAGAAATGGCAGGCATCAAAGGAAACGCATAGTGAGACTTAATGTGCATAAAATGGATATTAGCATTTTAAAGAGGCAGATTAACACATTTATCCAAGTAATTTTCATATATTGCTTCTAATAAAAGCTTTGCAGTATAAAATTCTTAATGAGGCTAATCGCAGGCATTCCATTTAGTGGGGTGATTAGGGATAACATAGAGGTATTTTTAATCAGTTTTCTGAGGCTTAAGTGTATTATTATTATTAGTATTATTATATAATTACTTGATTTTTCATGACTTTTGTATACGGAATACATACACATATACGGAATACATACATATACACAGTAGACAAGTCCGTCTCTTTCTCTCCTTCTCTCTCTTTCTTTCTCTCTCTCTCTCTCTCTCTCTCTCTCTCTCTCTCTCTCTCTCTCTCTCTCTCTCTCTCCTTCTCTCTTTATATACACATATCCAATTAACAAAAAGTTCCATCATTCAGTCATGTAGATATTAATTATTTACAGGCTGATGGGCTGGAATGCTAGCCCTGGGCTGGGGACAGAGGGAGAGAAATATAAAAATATAAAATTCAAACCGAGGGGAAAAAATATACAAACTTTAAAACTGCAAACCGAGCAGGCTTTACATACAAATTAGACATTTCAATATAAGGTAGTATCTCTTTTTCTCTCTTGCTTTCCATCAGACCTGGCCAGGCCTCCAGGTTCAGCTTTCCTGAGCATTTCTGCACTTCTTCCAGACTCTATTCAGCACCGCCAGGGCTTCTACAGTCACTTTCAGCTTCCCAATCACCGTCCCGTCGTCTTCTGAATTGAAAACTGGAGAGGAAAAAACCAGCAGAAAAAGAGACTGAAGAAGCAAGAATGGTCACCTGGTGGTGCCCGTTTCCATAATTACTGCTCAACTGCAGACACTGAAAACAGTTGGCATACATTGTGATACAAGGATGTACACATGGGGAAAAAAACTCCATTTCCAGCAAGGAAAGAATGTGGAGCACTCTTTAATATGAGGCTTCCACATATGATACAATTCTGTTAATATTGCTCTGAATATATTTGTGGGACAGAAGCTGCATTGATTTCCACGAGAGCTGGGAACTTCATGATGGAGGGACAGAGCCCAACACATCAGTCTCTCTACATGCAATCTTGCCTCCTGAAGACATTGGAAAGTTTGAATGGCATTTGCAGGAGCTTATATAGAACACAGGGACGTAGTGGCTCAGGGCTAAGACGCTGAGCTTGTCGATCGAAAGGTCGGCAGTTCAGCGGTTCGAATCCCTAGTGCCGCGTAACGGAGTGAGCTCCTGTGACTTGTCTCAGCTTCTGCCAACCTAGCAGTTCGAAAGCACGAAAAAAATGCAAGTAGAAAAATAGGGACCACCTTTGGTGGGAAGGGAACAGCGTTCCATACACCTTTGGCATTGAGTCATGCCGGCCACATGACCACGGAGATGTCTTTGGACAGTGCTGGTTCTTCGGCTTTGAAACAGAGATGAGTACCGCCTCCTAGAGTCGGGAACGACTAGTACATATGTGCGAGGGGAACCTTTACCTTTATATAGAACATGCCCAGCATCTCGTTTTACAGCTTCCTCAATGGACTTTGGTGTTCAACCCTTTTTTGAGAGAAGTAAAAATCTCATCCAAGAAATAAAAAGACATTGAACCTTAATTTCGGTTATTCTACCATGTTTTCCCCAAAATAAGACCGGGTCTTATATTAATTTTTGCTCCAAAAGACTGCATTCTGACTTATTTTCTGGTTAGGTCTTATTTCGGGGGAAATACCAAATGCCTCCATCTACTGACGATCTTAACTGGGGCTTATTTTGGGGGGAGGGGTTATATTACCAGTATCCTGAAAAATCATCCTAGGACTTATTTTCTGGTGGGGTCTTATTTTCGGGGGAAACAGGGTATAAGTGGTAAATTTACCACTCTTCTTCAAGTGTGCATGGGCAAAAGATTTGGATCCCTCTATCTAAGGTTGGTTTTTTTTCTTTTTCTTTTTTTTTTTTTGAAATTATGGTTCAAAAAATTGAAAGCAGTGAAATATCTAGGATCTGAGGAAGCACCAATGTTCCATGGTTCAATTATTCCCAGTGGTATTTTTTTTCCCCCTGAAAAGAGGAATATGTGGATACATTAAGCTTACATTTTAAAAGACGTTATTAAAAGAGGACACTTAAAAAAAAGAAAGAAAAAAAAAAGAAGAAGCAGATTGACAGATATCTTAACTTCTCCATCTCTGCGTAGCGTCAGCCAAACAACAAAAAGGAGACTTGGACATGATTAAAAAGAGAGAGAGGGGAAGGCAGAGGGAGAGCAATAGCCTTCAGCTCCATGTTTCTAAGGAGCATCTTGACTCTCTCTTGGGTAGGAAGGCTGCAACGATGACCCAGCCTGAGCCACATGGAACTTCAGGTCAAACCACGGAGCCTCTGAGGTCGGTTTAGGAGGTGACCGGGTCAAGACCCAAAGGCCAAGCTGACGGCTTCTGGGAAAAACCCTTTTCCTCTCTCTTTCAAAAAGCAAAATCTTCCAAAAAAATAACGTGTAAATAAAAGTTTTTCTTCCGAAATTGAGATTACAGTTTAGCTCCTTAAATTGACTGTCTTAGAAAGGGAGGAAGTGCCTTTCCAAGACGGACACCTGACTGGATCACCTGACAATACAGTTGGCACTATTCATTGGCACTATTCAGGTGACTCTGAGGGCACAGATAAACTTCCAGGCGGCCTCTTTTTTATAGTGTGGTGACCAAAACTGGATGCAACATTCTAGGTGTGGTCTTACTAGGGCTTTATAGAGTGGTATTAGTACTTCCCTTGGTCTTGATTATATCCCTCTGTTAATGCAGTTTAGGATTGTGTTGGCTTTTTTGGCTGCCGCGGTTAAAGGAGGACTTACCATCAAGGTCTTGCTCAATGAGGTCTTGCCTTTTCTGAAATATCTGGCTTAAGCTCACGTAAGCAAAGCCAATATCCTCACACTCCAGATCTTGGTCTTGGTCTTCCGGAGGGTCACTGACCACTGTAAATCGTATACTGCAGGGGAAATAAAAAGAGAGCAAGTGGGTTATTTCTGACATTACACAGCTGCCTGGCTGGAAATTTTAAAAGTCAGATGAAACTTCAGAGGAACATGAGTTGAACTGTTGTCCAACGGCACCTTCTGGAGCAAGAAGGTCCTTGGAGGACTTTGGGTAAGGCTCTGATCTGGACCGGGACGGTCCCTACAAATCAACAGTCAGGAGTTGCATTTTGTCTGAAAGGGAAGTAGCTGCTTTAATGAGATGCTTGTAACATAAGGGGAAATTCCGTTCTTAGAGCATCTTTCAAGAGAGCATCAACAATCTGTTACCAAGCAACAGAGTGACAGTAGCTACACTAATTTATGCTCTCAGCACATTTGGCTCTTATGATCATGAGAAAAGGAGCTGAATTAAGGGTATCCGTGTTTCATAGTGTCTCATTTAGCAACAGTTCCCTGAAGTACCTAGACATCCTTCCTTTCCTTCCTTCCTTCCTTCCTTCCTTCCTTCCTTCCTTCCTTCCTTCCTTTTTCCTTTCCTCCTCCCTCCCCTTACACTCTTCTCCCTCCTCCCTCCCCTCCTCCTTCCCTCCCTTTCTTTTCTCCTCCCTCCCTCCCTTCCCTCTCTCCTCCTCTCCTTCCCTTCTTTCCCTTCCTCTCTTCTCCTCCCTCCCTTCCTCCCTCCCTCTCCTCTCTCCTCCGCTCCCTCTCCCTTCCTTCCTTCCCTATAGCTACCCATCTCAGTCAATGGCTCTGGACAGTTTACAATTCCTACAATTCCAATTAAAAAGATTCCTTCCTGAATCTGTTTAATTCAGATCCTGAAGTATGCCCTTAAACAAAACAATAAACAAAAAAAATTTTTTTAGGAAGGGAGGAGGGAGTGGGGTGGGGTTTAAAACCAGGATCTCATGGAAGACCAGAAACAACTTATCATGTATTTTACAAGGTAGCATCCCTATCTAAGATATTTTGCGGAGTGGTAGACAGGGGCCCTGTAGCCTTCTGTCTTCTCCTTCCAACAGAAAAGGGAAACTCTTTTCATCTGCCCATCCACCAGCATTAAAAAAAACCCCAAAACATCCCAGGATAAAAGGCATTATTTCAGAAGTTTCCAATATATAATATAGCTGAATGTCCATTAGCTGTAAACGTTGCTTGTGGTGGGCTCTGGCATTTGACATCCTGCCAATAAAACTATTAATTCATGCACGAAGTCCTGGGAAGAAATATTATTTTGGAACAAATCCTTGCTTATGTTTAGATGAGAAAGGGAAGGAAACTCTTCGGGAGGAGACCCAATTTAAAATAATGCCTCCTTTTTATAAAACAAACAAACAAAGAAACAGATCAAGAACCATCTTACAAATATGAAAGAGCCTTGGTGGCGCAGCAGCTTAAAGTAGTGTTAAAGTGACACCAGCTGTCTGCAATTACTGTAAGTTCGAATCTCACCAGGCTCAAGGTTGACTCAACCTTCCATCCTTTCTAAGGTAGGTAAACTGAGGACCCAGTTTGTGGCGGCAATAAGCTGACTTTGTATAAAAATATACAAAAGTATGAAGGCTATTGCTTAACGCATTGTAAACCGCCCTGAGTCTCCGGAGAAGGGCAGCATATAAATCTAATTAAAAAAAAAATACAGGGGGAGGAGGTAGTGTGAGTGCATTAGCACGCCTATCGTTCCTGCTGCATTTTCATATTTTTCTCCTGTTGCCGGTTCAAATCTGTCATTTCCGTTCGACCAATAAACCTTAAACAACAGGTCGAGCTTGTTTGTTGACTTGGCAATGTGGAACGACACAAAGCGCAAAAGCGAGTGTCACAAATGGCTTTCTCTGGTGCCTCAGCCAACCCACCACAAGTTTAGCCAGACCGCAGAAAATTAGCTTTGCAGATTGTTACGCCTGTTGTGTGTGTTGCTTCCCCCCCCCGAACCAAACCAAACAACCAAACAACAACAAAAAAAAAACCATCAACGTCAATGCAAATTAACACCATTCAGGACTGAGCAGATGTGGCTTCAAAAATATTTAATTTAGCTTCCCAGCTGTCCCAAAAGATTGTGTTATTGGCAACAGGAGGAAACTTTTTACGTCGGATGGGACAAAAATAAAAAGCCCAGATCTATAGGTGTTAACATACGTTTAGGAACATTGTGGTTTATTATTTATCCCCTTGGGATTTGATTCTTACAGAATATTAAGCCACAACGTTGTTTGAGTTTAACCATGACGTAATATGTTTTCAAATATTGAAAACAAAACCATTGTTGGCTGCAGAATCCTGAATAGTTTTGTCGAGAGCTTATTATTAGGAGTGAATTGAGAATGGTTGCTGTCTCCTTATTAATGTATTTGCTATGTCCGTTTCTCGTGGTTATTGACAGAAGAGTTGATTTACAAACTCCGAACAAGCCATCATTGTTTCTTTTATTTAGAAACTGCCTCTAACCTTCTTGTTATTTTGGGGACTGAATGCACAAATTCAGCCTATATTTCAGTTGCCAAATGCCAAGTTAGGGAAGTTACAGAGGCTCTGCGAGGGAAGTGAGCAATTTCCAAATTCAATAAATACATTACATTCGTACAGTAATTCTATAGCACATCTGGAGAGTTTAAAAATACTTCACACCTTCAGTTTTGACAATGTTTAACAATAGCAACCCGGTTGCCCTTTTTTTAAAAAACAACTTTTCTCCCCGATGTCCAGAAGATGGAAATTGCGGCCGAGAACCTAGGAAATTCAATCTGCAAACTAAAAAGAGTGATTTTAATTCTCGTTGTCTTGGGTTTTTTGTTTTGTTTTTTACAGCGCGAGTTACTGCAATTTTTACTTATCCCTGAAATTTCCTCTCCCCACATACGTGGCCAATTTGGAGTGATATTTTTATCCCGGGTTGTTTGGTTTCCTAAACTTTAAAGTTTGGTTCCTGTTTCAAATGAAAGGGGGGGGGGGGGAAGAAATCTTCTGATATTATTATATAGGGTTTTGTGATAGGAAACATGTGCCCGAGGAACGAAGCCGCCAACTTTACAATCTGCGGCATCTGTGCACTTGAGAACAATAATGTGCATTTCCCATCATCCCTCCTGATGGCTGGACTTCAAAGATGGGCCTCGAGCCGGAAGAGGGAGGAAGGAGTGATTCACATATTCAAGTGGTCCGCACATGGGGACATCTTATACGGGACAAACTAGAAGAGGATGCTATAATTGGTTAAGGCGCCAGGCTAGAAAGCAGAAGACACTGAGTTCTGACTTAATCATGAAAGCTGGGTAGACTCTGGGCCAATTACCAGGAGACTGGGAGTTCTAGTCCTGCCTTGGCCATGAAAGCTGGGTGGATGATTTTGGGCTAATTACCAGGAGACTGGGAGTTCTAGTCCTGCCTTGGCCATGAAAGCTGGGTGGATGACTTTGGGCTAATTACCAGGAGACTGGGAGTTCTAGTCCTGCCTTGGCCATGAAAACTGGGTGGATGACTTTGGGCCAATTACCAGGAGACTGGGAATTCTAGTCCTGCCTTGGCCATGAAAGCTGGGTGGATGACTTTGGGCCAATTACCAGGTGACTGGGAGTTCTAGTCCTGCCTTGGCCATGAAAGCTGGGTCTATGACTTTGGGCCAATTACCAGGAGACTCTGAGCTCTAGCCTTGCCTTAGACATGAAAGCCAACTGTGAGACTTTGGACCAGTCCCTCTCTCTCAGTCGAACTCACCTCACAGGGTTGTTGTATGGAAAATAGGAGGAAGGTGTGTGGGATATGCTCCCTGCCTTGAATTATTAATAATAATAAAGGTGGGCTATAAATAATGACTTCTTGGTCTGTCTTAATGAATCCAACCATTCATCCATTCGTATGAGTAACTTCTTCTTTGACTGGCAGTGGTTCTTGAGAATGGACAATTGGGGGGAAATGGTGTATAGAAATAGATTTGTTTGGGTAAGCTGCTGGGAGTTCGTAGGGATTCGGGAGAACCTCTAGCTAAGATTCTGTGCAGTTCAGAGAACCCCCAAATTCTACTCCTGGCTAACCCGCTCACCCCTCCCCTCCCTGGAGTCCTCACGCGGCCCATTTTGGATGCACGTAAGTGCAGGGCGCACACAGAGGCTAGGGGAGGATGAAAAATGGGCCTACCGGAAGTTTGGGAAGGCTGGAAATGGGCCTGTTTCCGACCTCCAGAGAGCCTCCGGAGCCTGGGGAGGCCGTTTTCACCCTCCTGTAGGTGTGATGAAAGCCTCCGGAGCCCGGGGAGGGCAAAAACACACCCTCCCCCTGCTGTGGTGCAGGAAGCTGACTAGGCCACGCCCACCATGGCCACACCCACCCAGTAACTGGGCAGAAAATCCCTTGCTAATTATTTTTGAAGCCCACCCCTGGGTGCACCACACACAAATTAAATATAGATGTTCTCCCCTGGGTTTTTTCAAAGAAAGATGCAGAATATTTGCAGAATATTTATGAATAAGCACGTCCAGAATCAAAATGCTTCCATTTTAAAAGCGACCCAGACATTTTAAGCCAGGATTAACTGCAAAGAACGTCGAGCAAAAGGCTTGAATTTGTCACATAAAACAATCATCCGTGTCACGGATTATAGGACTACTGGGATATCTTTAACTTTCTTTGGAGTTTTACTAGACCCAGCGTGTTATTCATCTCACTAATGTATGCAGTAAATCTGGAAGTCCTTTGCTTGTTTGCTGAAATAAGAAAAGGGGAGGAAGAAGAGGAAGAAGAAGACAAAAATAATCTTTCTGAACTTCAAAGTGCTTTAGATGTGAGACGTGCCCACTCTTAAGGGATCATTTTATAGCACTTCCTGTCAGATTCCAATAAATAAAAAAAAAACAACCACTGTGTGCCAGCCACCATATGAAGCTCAGTTTTGGAAACAAAATGGAGGAGAAAAAAAAGACTGGTTGCCTTATTGCCAGCTAATATCCCGTTTGCTGAAACCGCTTATCTGCAAATATGCAAAGCTAATCGGCGGTTTTCTTCACCCAACCGAACCAGAGGCTGCTCCAGCTACGATCAAAATAGCCCAGATCTTGAAATTAAAATGGATTTTTCTACACACACAAACACACAGGGTGGACATTAAAAAGGAAAACGGCGCTTTGCTTTTGAAAACCGTAAGCCGCGTTCAGATACCGCGAAGGGTGGATTTTACATTTTCTCAGAATAAACATGGGCATTAGGGTGACATTTTTCCCGAGAACAGCTTGAAACAGGAGCTTGAACGCTCCTGTTAAGATAGATAGAAATACAAATTGATTATCTGGCTGCTGGAGTAGCTGAATTTAGTGAAGCAAAAGTCAACTTTTCCCAAGTATTTAGGTTCTCGTTTATTCCTTTTCCCTTTCCCTTCTAAATGTCATTTTCCCCCAAGTATTTATGTCCTCATTTTACATATAGACTTTGACTTAGGACCACAATGGAGCCCAACGTTCCTGTTGCTAAGTGAGACAGTTAAGTGAATTATGCCCCGTTTTACGACCTTCCTTACCACAGTGAACCACTGCAAGTTGTTAAGCTCGTAACGCAGCTTGTTCAATGAACCTGCCTTCCCCCGTTGACTCTGCTTGTCAGATTCATGTCGGACTTTGCTTGTAACTTCAAAACGGTCACTAAATGAACTGTTGTAAAGTCGAGGACTACCTGTAATGAATAACTACAGCATGGGGAAAGGAAGAAAGGAGTACAGGTAGCTCCTCGATTTATAGCAATTCGTTTACTGATCGTATGAAGTTACAATGGCACTGAAAAAAGGGACTGATGGCCATTTTTCACACTTACTACCGTTGCAGCCTCCCCATGGTCACATGATCAAAATTCACTTGGCAATTGACTTGAATTTATGACGGTCGCAGTGTCCCGGGGTCACGTAATCCCCTTTTGCGATCTCCTGACAAACCAACTCCATGGGGGAAAGCCAGATTCAGTGAACCACCGTATGACTCATTTAACAACTCCAGTGATTTGCTTAACAAATGTGGTGAGAAAAGTTGTAAAATGGGGCAACGCTCGCTTAACCGATTTCTTCACTTAGCAACATAAATTCTGGGCTTGATTATGGTCATAAGCCGAGGACTACCCATATGATTGAGGAATACGAAGCAACGTGTCCTCTCAAAAATTTACCTTCCGTGTCTGGGCTCAGATCCGCAAACGACAGCCTTGAGATAATCCCACCGTGCTTCGTGCTTGGCTTGATCCACGTATATGACTGCAAAATCAAACAGAAATGAGGCTGCAATTATGTGCCAGCAAATAAATAAATGCATTTACTTTATAGGACTTCTTTTCCACAGGCTCATCCTTCCTGTTGATTTCAGCATCTCCAAATAGCAATAGCGCTTAAGACTTATATACCGCTTCACAGGGTTTTACAGCCTTCACTAAGTAGGTTACAGGGTCAGCCTCTTGCCCCCAACAATCTGGGTCCTCATTTTACCCACCTCGGAAGGATGGCTGGCTGAATCAAGTTTGGGTTGGTTGGGGCAGAGCAAGCTAGCAATATGGCATTCTAACCATGTACCACCAAGGAAGGAAGGGAGGGAGGGAGGGAGGGAGGGAGGGAGGGAGGGAGGGAGGGAGGGAGGAAGGAAGGAAGGAAAGCAAGGAAGGGAGGGAGGGAGGGAGGGATGGAGGTTGGGAGGGAGGGAGGGAGGGAGGGAGGGAAGGAAGGAAGGAAGGAAGGAAGGAAGGAAGGAAGGAAGGAAGGAAGGAAGGAAGGAAGGAAGGAAGGAAGGAAGGAAGGAGTAGCAGTAGCCCTTAGATTTATATACCCCTTCACAGTGCTTGACAGCCCTTTCTAAGCAGTTTACTGAGTCAGCCTCTTGCGCCTTGACAATCTGTGTCCTCATTTTCCCGACTTCGGAAGGCTGAGTCAACTTCGAGCCAGTCAGGGTCAAACTCCTGACTGTGGGCAGAGTTAGCCAGCGATACTGCTCCCTGAAATAATATGTTGCCCTAAATTCATATTTACCTATTCTCTCTCTCTCTCTCCTTTTTTTTTTTTTAAACAAAGAAACGCTAGTGTTAAGGCCGCAAATTCTTTTACAATGACTTATACGGACATGCCATTCCCATCTGGTACAAGTTGCGCAACATTTAAACAAGAATAAAGACTGGAAGCCAATTCTAGAAGGTAGAATGTGGAGGGCAGATGAGCAGCCTTTATTCTCAAATATTTCCAGAAAAGGTGGATTTAAAAACAAGAAACAAAACAAGACAAAAAACTCCCCAACAGATGGCTCTGAATCTTCAACGCGGAGGTCTTTGCTCGTGGTTTGGATCACGCTCAAAGGGACCTGCTGTTCAGTTGAAGGGAGAAAAGATTATGATTTCAATCCTGAAAACCTTTGGCTGGACTCTTCTCGATGTGAGATATTGGGTGAAGACCGTCTGCCCCACGTAAGAGGGTCCGACTTTGAAAAGATCTTCCAGGCTCCTCCTGGGAGTAAGAAATCAAGCCAATAATAAAAATGATGCAGGATTGTTTTTGATGGTGGCCTGATCCTGTTCTAGAATCACCCTTTAGTTGGGATTGGCTACGGCTAGTCTGGCGAAAAGAAGGATCAGGGGCAGTGAAGAAAGCCTCCATGGGTTGCCAGTTTTCTGCTCACGCATGCGTGGTGCGCACCAAATGTGAGCTGCACGTGGAAAAAGGAGCCTTTTGAAGGGAAGTAGAACAGTGAGCGGTGTGGAAACAGCTGTGCCGCGTGATTTAGATTTGCTGGAAAGCAGGATTTTCTACTTTCTAGCAAATATAAATCGTACGGCACAGCTGATTGTTGGAAATATCGGGTCGGGGGAACTAGTAGCTTTTATTACTACCGATTCGTCTGAACCGGTGCGAACCGGTAGCATTTCACCCCTGACTAGGGATGACATGATAGCAGTGTTCCGATTTGAAGGGCTACCACAAAGAAGAGGGGGTCAACCTATTCTTCAAAGCACCTGAGGGAAGGACAAGAAGCAACGGATGGAAACTAATCAAGGAGAGACCCAACCTGGAACTAAGGAGGAATTTCTTGACAGGGAGAACAATTAACCAGTGGAACAACTTGCCACCAGAAGTTGTGGGTACTCCAACACTGGAGGTTTTTAAGAAGAGACTGGACAGCCATTTGTCTGAAATGCATAGGGTCTCCTGCTCGAGGAGCGAGTTGAATTAGAAGACCTCCAAGGTCCCTTCCGACTCTGTTATTCTGTTGTTTTTTTAAAATTAGATTTATATGCCGCCCTTCTCCGGAGACTCAGGGCGGCTTACAATGCGCTAAGCAATAGCCTTCATACTTTTGTATATTTATACAAAGTCAGCTTATTGCCCCCACAATCTGGGTCCTCCTTTTACTTACCTTAGAAAGGATGGAAGGTTGAGTCAACCTTGAGCCTGGTGAGATTCGAACTTGCAATAATTGCAGACAGCTGAATGTTAATAACAGGCTTTTAGTCTGTTGAGCTATCCAGGCTCAACTATTTATTAGTTCAATTTATATGCTGGGCATGGGGAGGGGGGCAGGGATTTTTGCTACTGCTTCTCTGAACCACCCGCCACCATCGCTACCAGATCGGGCGATCCGGTCCGAACTGGGACCATTTTACCCCTGCCCTTCTGACAAGCAAAGTCAATGGAAAAGTCAGATTCACTTAACAACATGTTACTAATTTAAGAACTGCAACGATTCACTGAACAACTGTCGCAAGAAAAGTGGGACAAAATTCACTTAACGACTATTTCACGTAGCAACAGAAATTTTGCGCTAAATTGTGGTCGTAAGTCACCTGTAGATGGAAAGAAACTTTCTTCCATTGTACTACTCTGAATTGAATGGATACTCAGCCGCTACTCACTCCTAACTCTATGTAAGTCTCGTAAAAAAAAAAAAAAGTTTGGGAATATTTCATTAATCTTTCCCTTTTCTCTTGTCAATTCTCGAGCAGGTTTATACACAGCCAAGATAACATTCTTTAGGCTCACAATCATTAATCTTGTTTCCGGGCTGTTTTCCTGCTTTCTCAGCATAGTGAAAACAATATTCTCTCAGCTCTATGAAATATAAAAGCTATTTCCTTGTTATCGGTACCTATCAACTGAACTTAATCTTTGTTATTTCAATTAGGGTGGTTTTTGTCCAAAGAAGCAGAAAGAGAAAAACGAGATGGAGGGCCCGGAGTGGGGGAGGAGGGAAGGAGGGAATCGTTTTTGTCCAAGGTGAAATTAAGAATTTCTCTTAATGTGTGTCACTGTTTATATCAACTTAGTGAAGAAATGGTCAGTCTGCTGACACCCCTAATATTTGACTCTGGAGAATTAAAAGCACTGTTCTGTTCAGGTTGAAAAGAGCTAGTATAATTTCTGCCTGTTTATTAATGCCTTATCACCTATTTGTTCTTCAAAAATTGATCTTTCATTCCGAAGGACTGTTTGATACAGCACCTATGCCTATGGGTCGTAAGTAGAAGGACTCTGCACAGAAAAGAGAAATAGGATTCAGATTTTCTGTTATCTGTATAGGACAGGGGTCAGCAACCTGTGGCTCTTTCACCCCTCTGCTGCGGCTCCCTGTCACTCAAAATATGTGTCACAACCACCAATATGCGACACCCACCGGCATGCGATTCATTGAGTTTTTCAACCCCCGGTAGGCCAACCATGGATAAATCCACAAAAAGAAAAGTTTCAGAAGAAAACAGAACGTTTAATTCAACTACATAGGCTAGTTTTGTGGCCGCTCAAGAAATAATCAGGCACGGGAAGGGTTTTGTGGCTCCCAGTGTTTTCTTTTCTGTGGGAAACGGGTCCAAATGGCTCTTTGAGTGTTTAAGGTTGCAGACCCCTGGTATAGGAAAATCAGTTGGCCGGTGCTGTTGACTGGCTGTTTCAAGCCTCCGGGGGGATGGGGTAGACTGTTTTTGCCCTCCCCAGGCTTCTAGAAAGCCTCTGGAGCTTGGGGAGGGGGGGGAAACGGGCCCACTGGGCCATCGCGTGCCAAAAGCAGGGGGAAGTGTGTGTGGGGTCACATGCGCATGGGCGGGAGGGCGGGGCGCATTGAATTATGGATGTGGGCACACGCACCCGTGACCCCCCCACGCTCCCTCTGCTTTTGGCACGCGATGGCCCAGTTTGGCCCACTGCCATCACTTTTGGCAGTGATGGCAAAAAGGTTAGCCATCACTGCTCTAGACCTACTGTAGATCTTGGTTCTGCAGAGTAGACCAATCACACCGTTAGCATCATAAACTGTCTGCCTATATGAGTTTATTAATAAGTAACTGTCGGAGGCAAGCCGCACCAGATGTCCCAACTTCCAAGTGATGACGGTCTATCTCTCCTTGTGACAATGATATGAGAGCTTGGAAATTGTACTTCTTCAATTTTTGGAAAACTACTTTTCTGAAACGCACTGTCCATTTTTCTTTACACGATTCGTTAGACGGGCTTTTTTTTTTTTATACGAATAAAGCTGTATGCAAAACAATGTCCATAATTAACAGACGAGCTTGGACCCATTATAGTCTTATGATTGACTAAGGACGTTTAATTTATTAACTGTAAATCTCTCCTCCTTCTATCTATAGATTAGAAAGGCACAGCAAATGGCTGGGGAACCGACAGCACTCAGTTGCGATATTAAATGTTGCTTATTAAGGCAGAATTTCACAAGATCTCTTTGTCTCAGCTAAGATGTAAAGCAGTTCCTTAAAAAGCCAGCCGTGATGCTTGAGACATAAATATAATAAAAGAAACCCAATAAAAAAGGCATTTATTTACTGAGAAATAATGACTTCTCAAATTACACCTGGGTTTATCATGATTATTTTTTTTCATACACAATCCATGGGACTGCTAGTTTCTCTCTAAGCTCAAAGTACACTTCCTTTCCCCATCATGTAAATCTCAGTTTTATTAAAGAAAATATTCAATTAACCTCAAATATTCTACATACCCAAATCTAATTAGGCCTGAATAAGAAATGGAGTAAAGCTATAGTAAACACGCACATTCTGACTTCATTACTATTAGATTATTGGCTTTCTTGCCGACATTATGAAACACCAAAATTCATTAGGGCACTTTCTCCGGAATGATGTGTCTTTACAAGGAGAGCTGGCACAGAGGAAATATTAGATGACCAGTTATATAAGTAATACCCTAGGAAAAGCAAAGCAACCTTACTGGAAATGAGTTCTCGTCTGATCACTTCGCGGCAAAGGCAGAAATATTATTTCCCAGGAGAAGGTGCAGCTCGTTAGAAAACTGATTCGTAACATACCTGCATGTAAGAATCCTGGGTTGTATAAACAGAGGCACAGAATCAAAACCACGTGAAGTTATTAGTAGCGCTTTATAAACCTATAATGAGACCACGCGTGGAAATACCGCATCCAGTTTTGGTCACCCCATTGCAAAAAAAAAATAAAAAATGATGTTGAGACTTTGGAAAAAGTGCAGAGAAGAGCAACTAAGATGATTAAAGGCTTAAGAGCAGCGGGGAAATCCGGTTCTATCCGGCTCGCCAAACTGGTAGCACTGGCGGCGGGAGGCTCTGCCCATCCGCCGGAACATCATTACGTCCCGTTTTTTTACCACCTGTGAATGCATAGAAGAGGCATGTGCACGGATAGCATGTGCTCCCACGTGCTCCTGTTTCCAAACCGATAGCGGAGGTGAGTGGATTTCACCACTGCTTAAGAGACTAAAATGTATGAGGAACGGTAGCAGGAATTGGGTATGGCTAGTCTAGAGAAAAGAAGGACTAGGGGGGACATGATAGAGTTCCATTTCAGGGGCTGCCATAAAGAAGAGGGGGGGATCAATTTATTTTCCAAACATCAGATGGCAAGAGATAAAGCAACAGGTGGAAATTAATCAAGGAGAGAAGCAACCTGGAACTAAGGAGAAACTTCCTAACAGTGAGGACAATTAACCAGTGGAACTACTTGCCACCAGAAGTTGTGGGTGCTTCATCACTGGAGGTTTTTAAGAAGAGACTGGACAGTCGCTTGTCTGAAATGGTACAGGGTCTCCTGCTTCAGCATCTCCAGGGTTACACGATCCAAAACCAGATGATTGGTGATTGCTTCGTATTTATGACGGTCGCAGTTGTCCCGTGGTCATGTGCCCCCTTTTGCGACCTTCTGACAAGCAACCCGATTCCCTTAACAACCGTGTTACTAACTTCACAACTGCAGTGACTCACATCATAACAACCGTGGCAAGAATGGTCGCAAAACTCACTTAATCAATGTCTCACTTAGCAACCTAAATTTGGGGCTCAATTGTGGTTGTAAATTGAGGACTACCTATACTTGGTGTCAATTTTTTTTTTTAATTAGATTTATATGCCGCCCTTCTCCGGAGACTCAGGGCGGCTTACAAGGCGTTAAGCAATAGCCTTCATATTTTTGTATATTTTTTATACAAAGTCAGCTTATTGCCCCCACAAACTGGGTCCTCAATTTTACCTACCTTAGAAAGGATGGAAGGCTGAGTCAACCTTCAGCCTCGAACTGGTGTAATTGCAGACAGCTGGATGTTAATAACAGGCTATTTTGAAGAAAGTTGATTGGCTACCAGGGAGGGGAGGATACTGGCCAAGATGAATAAAAATATATGTGTGTGAGTGTGTGTAAAGCCTTAAATCAGAACTTTTCAATAAAATCTATTACGGATGGAAGAAGAAGACGACGATGGGACACACAAAACCAACGATTTAAAAGCACAAAATGAAATAAATATTAAATGAATTCCTACCGTGGCTGTAGTTATAGGACACCCACTGTCTGCTTTTGGGTTTTGGAAGCGCCACCGGAGTTTCGGTTGTTTCGAAACTGGAGAATTTGGACTCTATGAAAAGCTGCTGGATCAGCGTATCCATCAAAATCTGGGGATCCGTCAGGCTGAGCGACACGATCTCGATGCGGATCCTTTCGGCAGTCTGCTGAAAGACAAACATCCGTACCTTTGTGGCTGGTAACGCAACACTGTCTCACTGAGCTTGGCCCACGTTGCACGGGGGAATTTGCTGGAGAAAGCAATTAGGTTTGGAAGAGCTAGCGGTGAAAGGAGGCCTTCAAAGGATACGGGGGCTGGACACCCTCAAAGCTGACATCAGCCAGAGCATCCAAGAAGCAGTGCAAGATTGGAAGATGTGGAGAGAACTGTCCCGCAGAATTGCCAAGAGTCAGACCCAACTGAATGGACCACATCAATGGACCACAGAATTGCCAAGAATGAGACACAACTGAATGGACCACATCAATGGACCACAGAATTGCCAAGAGTCAGACACAACTGAATGGACCACATCAATGGACCACAGAATTGTCAAGAATGAGACACAACTGAATGGACCACATCAATGGACCACAGAATTGCCAAGAGTCAGACACAACTGAATGGACCACATCAATGGACCACAGAATTGCCAAGAGTCAGACCCAACTGAATGGACCACATCAATGGACCACAGAGTTGCCAAGAGTCAGACCCAACTGAATGGACCACATCAATGGACCACAGAATAGCCAAGAGTGAGACACAACTGAATGGACCACATCAATGGACCACAGAATTGCCAAGAGTCAGACACAACTGAATGGACCACATCAATGGACCACAGAATTGCCAAGAGTGAGACACAACTGAATGGACCACATCAATGGACCACAGAGTTGCCAAGAGTCAGACCCAACTGAATGGACCACATCAATGGACCACAGAGTTGCCAAGAGTCAGACACAACTGAATGGACCACATCAATGGACCACAGAGAGTCAGACACAACTGAATGGACCACAAGCAGCCACGTCACACAGAAGGCCTCAGGTGACAAAGCTGCAAAGGAGTCGTGATTTTGGATTCCTACAGACTTTGCAAGTAGCAACACACTTATTTATATCACATATAATAAATCGTTCTTTTTTTCTTCCTCTTCTTTCATTATTACCTCCCTTGACGCTTCTTTTGGCCATTTGGATTGCTCAATGGTACATCCTCTAAACATGAAACCAACATCTGTCCGGGGGAAACTACTCTCTGGAGTAACTACCACACTGTTCACCCTACAAAGCACATCTTCTCAGAGTAGCGTGTAACATGATTGCCCTTGAAACTGCTAGCTTTTCTGGGTGTAGTAAAATCACCATCTTTAATACATGAGCATGCATTTACAAGATGTCTTCATTTTTTATTTTATTTTTTTGAGGTCTTGAAATCTTTGATGGGGCCAAAAATTGATTGCACTTCCCACTTAACGTGTATCGCTCACAATAACACTGCTCACGAGATGGAAGGCGTTCCGTGTTAAAATATTAAAAGACAAGCACACAACGAAATCTCCTGCATTAAGTTGGTTGGTTTCAAAATAACGCACAACCTCCCCGGTTTCAAAACGAGGTTAGGCTGAAGAACACTTGAAGGGCGAAATTTGTCTCTTGGAGAAAGAAACTGAACACCTGGGAGAGGTTCTCAGCTGTCAAATTCTCCTCAACTCTCTCTTGATGGTTCCTGTTTTGACTTGAAAGTCAAATCTCTCCCCTCTGGATTCTGAAGACTTCTCGGTTATAAACCTCCATCACTCACCTTGCATGAATACTTGTCAAATTAAACAATGATTATTTTTTTTAAAAAAACAAAATCAACCAGAATGGTTTGGGGTGGTTTATCTTCAAACCAAACATTCATGCAATGGTTTCAAGTGAGACATCGCACCTGACATTTTTCAGAAGTATATTCTATAATTAAGCCGTCGAAAAATCACCCCAGGATTTCCCCAGTAAATAAATATATATCCTTCCCACCGAACAATATCCTTGCTGTCAACCTCCTTCAATATTGGATGAAGCTACATGACTCCCACTGTTTTCAAAAGGCATTTTCTTTTATTATGTATCCTAAGACACCTTAACTAAAAAACCCGAATCTGAATATTTCAATAAGATTTGTTTTATTATTCAGTAGATTCATGGAAATTTTACCGGGATGACAGCAAATATTCCACACCGTTCTGTCTCCGCTAATGCAGGTAACACAGCTTCAGCTGGCAATATTACCAGGATTAGCATAGCGTGATGAAATATTTAAAGGAATTTTCTTTTCGTAAAAACCTAATAAATCAAATGACTGCCAAATGTCATTAAAGTGATGGTCTTTTGACTTGAATATGCTTTTCATATTCAAATTTCGAAAAGAGACGAAGGCACGGAAAGGTTACTCAGTTTCAACTAATAACCTCAAGCACCCTGCATTCACATGCATAAAAAATGAAATTGCTTCCATTGTCTAATTTTGCTTTAGGAAGGAAGGGTCTCTTTTGGCCTCCCGTCGCATGGATATATAAGAAGCATTTTTAAGTGAAATTCAGAGCAATTCGCGGCCGAATGCTTAACCCGCCTGTCAAAAGCCACTCGGGTTTACAAATGCCGCCCAAACGTAAACAAATATATGTAGTAACAGGATGCAACACCTATTTTTTAAAAAAGGAAAAAAGAAGGACCATTCTGTCTGCCATCTTGATTTTTTGGGGGTGGTGAATGGCAACCAGTCCCTGACAAACCTCATCCATTTTAATTGCACTCAATCTTGGCATAAGTATTTGTTTTTGAGAGGAAAAAATTGTTTATTTTACTTATTTATTTGTATTCCGCCTTTATTGTTTTTACAAATAACTCCAGGTGAACCACCTATCCAACACACGTTCCTCTTCCTATTTTCCCCACAACAACAACAACAACAACCTTGTGAGGTGGGCTGAGCTGAGAGTGATTGGCCAGGGTCACCCAGCCGGCTTGACTAGAACTCACGGGCTCCTGGCGATTGGCCTGAAGTTACCTAGCCTAGTTACCTTTCATGCTAATCTGGGACTGGAACTCACCGTCACTGGTGATTGGCCCGAAGTTACCCAGGCAGCTTTCATACTAATCTGGGACTAGAACTTATCATCTTCTGGTTTCTAGTGGTGCCTTAAACAAACTGATGCTCTACATATGATTACTATGTCTATATTTCATAATTTTCCTATCTGCCACATTAAAGAACACAACCAAAGAGTAACTTGGAATAGCCTGAGCACCAGCAAAGGTTGGCTGGACCACAAGCACATTTGGTGCCCCAAATCCAGACATTGACCTTTGATCTAAAGAATTCAATGTCTTTCTTTCACTGGCATAATATTACCTTGATTTGAGCTGATTGGGTCAACTGTACTACTAAGACATTACAAAGAGTGGCTCTGTGGCGAGACGGGTGGCAAATAAATTTAATAAAGAATAACAATACATGATAAGTAATCTTGACGACCACGGCAAGCCAGGCATTTGTTAAAAGGATTTTAAAAAAGAGCCTTTGAATAATAAAAAATATCTCACGCACCTACCACTTCCTTTCCTTTTAGCGTGCCTATGTCTTAACGATACTCTTTTGCTGTGACCGACACCGATATGCCTATTCTCAAGACAAAGAAAATCATGGAAAGAAGAACATGTGGTTTTTTTTCCCCCACCGTGAAATGATGAAGGGGAAAAAAGAAGATCCTGACCATTCAGGCATTCCTCTTTGAAAGAATCAGACAAGGAGCAGAATTTCAACATCTGTAATAATAGCGGACTTAATTGTTGATAAAACCCCCCAAAAAAGTCTGGTTGGTGGACCTGGCAATACCTGGAGACAGAAGAGGAGAAGGGAAAAAACTGGAGAAGATAACAAAATACAAAGACCTACAAATAGAAATAGAATGGCTGTGGCAATGGCAAGCAAGAGTAGGACCAATAGTCATAGGCGCCTTGGGTGCAATCCCAAAACAACTGGACACCCACTTGAACCTCATCGGCATTGACAAATTCACCATCAGTCAATTGCAAAAGGCAGCTTTATTCGAAACCGCTTACATCCTGCGACGACATTTCTAACACCATCACATCTGCCTATCTCTATAGGTGGACAAAAATGCCAAAACTGGCCTGAACATCTGGCTCACTGAACCCAATAATAAACCATCCTTATTATTGGCTTCCCTTCTTCAATGATCTTAATCTCCCACCTATAGCCTAAGCCCCAGATGCATCTACAAAAGCTTTTCAATTCCCCAATCCTCAAATTTTACTTGCTGTACCGTTAAAAAAAGGAAAAAAAATTCCCACATATGTTCCTCTATAGCAGAGATACGTTCACCTGGATTTTTGAAGCTGTTTAAAAAAAAAAAAAACACCCCGCTGGATATCAACATTAATTATGAACTTTAAAAACCTCGTTTGAAGAAAATGATGATGACAGTTTTCACTAAAATGGTATTAGTGCTAAAAAGAAGAAGGAAAAAGAGAGCGAGAGAGAGAGACTATCTATAACGAAGGAGAAAAGATGTAAACACACCTTGGAGGAAAATGAGGCCACCGCAGAATAAATTGGTTTTACTAAGCCTTACCCCGCGGGCACATTTGAAGATAACTTGAGAGCTGACAGCAAGTAAAATTTTATTGTGATAATTGAAAGCTATATTGTTCTCAAATAATCAAGTGAAGATGTGGAGAGATGAGAACAAGCATTGTTTAATTTTATTGCGGCGGTGTTTTTAGCTTTTCTGAACGCCCGTGCAAATTCTCAACTCCCAACGCCCAGCTCGGGAGCCTGTAACAAGCCTTTTAATCAATGTATTATACATCAAATTGATAATGCTAACTTCTGATTATATTCACATGTATGAAATATTCATAAAAAACTGTCCGAAGTTTTACATTTTTCTGATTTCTCCCCCCACTCCCCGACCCCCTTCTTCCATTAATTATCATGCCTAGAAGCTCTCTCTCTCTTTCTTTCTTTCTTTCTTTCTTTCTTTTTTTTTTAGCAAAAACACCAGTCGTCAGCTTGAATCAACCTGACAAGCTAGCAAGAGCCAATTACATTGGCACTCGCTGGGGCTTTGATGTAGTGGAAACGCAGAGAGATAGGGGGCAAATTGTGTAGCACATTATGTTAATGACATGATTTAATCCAGCCACTAAACTTTATGTAGCCTGCTAGAAAAAAGATGCTAACACTAATTACGCCACTTTGGAAAAGAAAAAGAAGGGGACAAGCGTTTCACTACTGACGAAGTGGAGCTCATAAATGTTGTAAACGAAATGAAATAATCTACAATTAATTATACATAACGGACAAAAAAAAAAGAGATAGTGAGTGGGAGGGAGAGGAAGAAAGAGAGCGATTATAAAGCTAAATTCTGGAGGAAAACACGTTAAGGTTCTTTTCATGATCAGCCGATCTAAGAAATAATGCCGACAAACTAATTTGTAACTTGTTTTTTTTTTTTTTTAAAAGGAAAGGCGTAATTGTCAATGGCACAAACAACGGGGTGTGTTATTTGAGATTCACAAGATAATTAGCAGGAGAATCTTCCAATATTTTTAGGGTTTAGTCATGTATTTTTTTTCTTTTCAGTGCTCTTGATAACTAGGACTTAAGAGCATCCGTTAGATTGGAGCAAATTATTCCCGAATTAAGTGGATGCTGAAATCCAAGCTGAGTTTAGCAGAAGCCGACAAAATGTAAAATCTGAAACTTTCCAAAGCTTGGAAGCAATTCCTTGAAAATAAAACCCAAGCATTCTGCTTGCAAAAGGGACACGGTGGCTCAGTGGCTAAGACACTGAGTTTTGTTGATCAAAAGTTCGGCAGTTCAGCGGTTTGAATCTCTAATGCTGCGTAACGGGGTGAGCTCCTGTTACTTGTCCCAGCTTCTGCCAACCTAGCAGTTGGTGGGAAGGTAACAGCGTTCTGTGCGCCTTTGGTGTTGAGTCATGCCGGTCACATGACCACGGAGACATCTTCGGACAGCGCTGGCTCTTCGGCTTTGAAACGGAGATGAGCACCGTCCCCTAGAGTCCGGAACGACTAGCACATATGTGCGAGGGGAACCTTTACCTTTTAACCCTCATCAATGTTGTGGCAACACTGAAGCCGCAAAGATGGCCACAGTCAGGCCAACTTCAGAATTGACACTAGTAGTTAAGGCACCAGGCTAGAAAGCGGGAACAATAGCACATATGTGCAAGGGGAACGTTTATCTTTACTTATTCTGCTTGCAAGAAGTCTATATTTCTCCCCAGACAGAGGAAGGCGAAGAGGACAGATAAATCGGTCTTGTATTCTAATCATCGTGAAAAGTTTTTATTGGCGCTCCTCAATCACAATCTCCGTTAAAGCAACGGAATATAGTTAAATATTTTGAGATCGTTCCCTTTATGTTAAGACTCCTTGTTAGTTCTCGCTTTCCCAGGATTTTTTAAGAGATCTGGAAACTGGCGCCGACTGAGCGTTAAAACAACAAAAACTTTTGACTTCTTTCATTCATTACGTTTGGGTCAGGCTTTGTAGCTCATCTTCGGACATAACACATTTTTTTTTCCCATTAAGGAACTGCTCCAAATGGACACAAATTGCTGGGAAGATGGGAAAGCAAATTATTCCTTTCCTTGGGAAAAAGATTGAAGGCACTGCTTGAGCTTGGTCCTCAAGCACGAAATAGCAGAACCAGAAGATTGTCCAACTTCATAGCTGCTTGACATAGTTTCATGGACCTTCTATCGTAGATGTACCGATGGGGCTTATCCGATTGTTTTAGTAGTTTTATATTTGCAGAATTTCTTCTTGTCCAGATTGCATTGGGCTTCTCCCCGTGTGCCTTTAAGTGGGCTATACGGCACTGTCCAGAGGTGGGTTTCACATAATTTTATCACCGGTTTGCCGTGTACCGAAAATGTGAGTGCGCGCCTGTGCATGTGCTTTGTTCGCCCGTGCGTCTTAGAAAACACGGCTAAATAGGATGGCATAGCGTCAGGGCAGGTAGACAGGCCCACCCACAGGTCGCCACTACCGATTCGCCCGAACCGGCTGAATGCCACCACTGGCTATGTCCTGCATTAGATCTATGTTGCTCGAGCTTGGCTGGCTGGAGAATTCTGGGAGTTGAAGTCCACACACCTTAAAGAATTGCCAAGGCTGAGAAAGCCTGCGTTAGATGTCCTGCCTGGATTGATTTCAGCTGAAGGAAAACATTTGCCAGTCTAAATGGTGATTCTTGATATGAAACGGCCACGAAACATCCATAAAGCGAAGATGGCTGGGAAAGTTTTAGGCGGCTTTTTTTAGTTTCAACATTTTAGTTGCTGATGTTGTCTGTAGATGTCTTTATGGAAAAAAATACACCACCTGGGGATCCTGTCTTATGTTTTTAGAGGTCTTAGCCATAAGTAAATATTTCTTGGCGCGGAGCTAATACCTAAAACCTCGAACATTAGCATTTCAGTTTGTAAAAAGCACTGTTGCATTGGAGTTATTAAGACAGAAGCCTTTCCTTGCCTCATTGTACAGTTCTCTTAATTCAGCTTCTCGCTCCGTTGAGCCTGAGTTAAGAAGACTTAAATCTGATTGATTTCAAACGGAACTCTGGAGCCCGTTTTCATATTGACACACTAAAATCAATGGGATTTAGAAGTGGTTAACTTGGGCTGGATTATTCTCGCTACTCTGAGGCAAGTCCCGCCTGAGTTAAGGGGATTTTACCTTCCTGTAAGGCAGTCTTTTCTTCCACCAATTGCTTAAATATGCAGAGTTTTTGTCTTCTTAACAGTATCTTATCCTCCTTGGTTGCAAAAAAGAGAGAAACCATTAATTTAACACCTCTGTCTACACTGAAGCAAGTCAAATGAAGGCAGTCCTCGACTTACAACAATTCATTCAGCAACCGCTCTAAGTTATGACAGCACTGAAAACAAAGTGACTTAGGACCATTTCCCACACTTAAGGACGGTTGTAGCATCTTCATGGTCACGTGATCCAAATTAAGACGCCGTTTGGCAACCGACTCATGTTGAGGACGGGGTGTCTCGGAGCCACATGATTCCCCTTTTGCGATCTTTGGTCAAGCCGAGTCAACGGGAAAGCCACATTTACTCAACAGCCATGTTACTCATTTAACAACCGGAGCGCTTCAGTTAACCAACATGGCAAGAAAAGTCAGAAAGCGAGGCAAAATTCACTTCATAAGTTTCTGAATTGCTTGTTGAGCTCAAGGTTGGGCTCAATTGCGGTCGTAAGTCAAGGACTCCCTGTAATTACGGAGGCCTCATCGGAGTTTTGTTTTTCCTTTTTTTTTCCTGGCAGTTTCCCAAATTCCCCTTGTAAAAAAGATTAACACAATTAACAGGTTAACAGAGTTGAAAGGGACCTTGTAGGTCATCTAATCCAACCCCTCATCCCCACCCAAGCAGAGACCCTACACCATTTCTGATAGATGGCAGTCCAGTCTCTTCTTGAAAGCCTCCAGTGATGAGGCTCCCGCAACTTCTAAAGGCAACTTCTATTCCATGGGTTGATTGTTCTCACTGTCAGAAAATTTCTCCTTATTTCCAGGTTGAATCTCTCCTTGATCAGTTGATGAATGAACGGAAAAGGCAGAAAGATCTTCTCGCGTGAATCTCTTTGATCCTGAGAGGTGTTTTAAGTCTTCTTAAATCACTCTGGTTATAACAGAGTGAAAAAAAGTCCCCAAAATCTGTAGCCCAGACGGGCATCACGGACAACATGTAATTTTTCCTATTTGGCTCCTATTATTATGGCTTATAACAGAATTGGATGGCACTGAAGACGCCGTTAATCATAATAGCAGTTCCACCAATTAAAATAATATTTATTTATTTATTTTTGCTGCAGGAGGAGTTCCCCTCCCCCCCCCTATTTTTTCCTTTAATTTGGGAAGATGGCAATGTTTCAAAAACCTGACCGAGTACAGCATGGAAAGAGTTCAAGTCATGTCAACAACAGAGCTGTATGTCACTTTCTAGATGCTGCATCGGTTAATTTTTAAATCAGATAATTCCCCGGCTTACAGCAGTTCATTTAGTGACCGTTCAAAGTTGCAACGGCACTGAGAAAAGGGACTTATGACCATTTTTCACCCTTAGTAACAGTTGAGGCCTCCCCGTGGTCAGGTGATCAAAGTTCGGAAGGCCTGACAACTGGCATGTACTTATGACAGTTGCAGTGTGTCCTGGGGTCATGTGATCCTCTTTTACAACAAGCAAAGTCAAAGGGGGAACCAGATTCCCTGAACATCCCTGCGATTAACTTTATGGCTGTAATGATTCACTTAATAACCGGCGAGGAAAGCCGTAAAATGGGGCAAAATTCACTTAACAACCATTTCACTTAGCAACAGAAATGTGGGGCTCAATTGTGGTCATAAGTTGAGGACGACCTGTTCTTTTAGTCTATCATCAGGTTGCTACTCTGGGCACTTCGAAAGACTAAGATATTTCAGGCCAGGTTGTCAGAGAAAATGTGGCAGCATGGAATGAGTTAACTAACCGGAATCACACAATCCTGGATAATGGAAAGTCTGTATTCATTCTTCACCTGCGTTAATAAAATACATTTGCTAAGCTCCGTAATATGTGCAATCCTCCAACCCATAAAGGAATTAGATAATGGCTTAATAGGTTGTGTCTCACAACACACAAAATCTAAGGCTAGGTCCCTGCAACACTCTGACCCACACTGCCCAATCCTTTTAGGGTCTAGACCAGGGATGTCTAATCTTGGCAAGTTTAAGACTTGTGGACTTCAACTCCCAGAATTCCCCAGCCAGCATGGAGTTGAAGTCCATAAAGTCTTCAAGATGCCAAGGTTGGACACTCTTGGTGTACTCTAGACTGATGGTTTTGTGACCCCGGATCCAAGTCTCCAAACATCAACCACAAAAATCCTCAACAACGAAATTGCGGTTTCAAAGATGGATTCAGAAGACAAAGGCAAGTCAACAGAGACTTCTCCAACCAAAACCACATTAGGAAAGACACAGGTCTAAGAATGCTTTGAGAACGTTTGAGAAGGAGGACTTGTTTTTTTCTTGGTTGCTTCGGACTAACCTGGTTAGCAGTTGAGGACGCTGAACTTGGAACCACACAGTCATCACTGTCGGTGACCGATTCGGCGGCGGCCTCTTGGTCTTCTTGTTCTGTAGGAAAAAATGGAAAAGGTTAGCCAAGATAAGTAGAGCAGAGATTATAAAAGAAAAGTATGAACATCAGAAGAGGAAAGCGAAACGCTATGGTTCCAAGCAACAATGGACCACAACTTTTCCAGGCAGACAAAACACACTCCATTCCCAATAAAATACCGTATTTTTCAGAGTATAAAACGCTCTGGAGTATAAGACGCACCTTAGTTCTGGGGGAGGAAAATAAGAAAAAAAAAATCTGCTCTGTCTACTAGCATCCATCGGTATTCATCTGGCTAGTGTCCTGTCAGTGTGTGAGACTGTTTGGAAACTAAAACAGTATTTGCTGTGTGAGCAACAAGGAAGGAGACAGCAAGGAGCCTGGGCGTGGCTTAGGTCAAGTGTTCTAAAGTTGCATGCTGTGTTGATCCCTAAAACTAAAATTGAAACTGAAACTCCTCTCCTCTGCTTGTGTTTTGCTTGCTGCTGCAAACTCTTACAGTCCTTGCAGCAAATAGCGAACAGCCAGATCAGCTTCAGCACATTATTGTAGCCCAATTCAGCATGAGCAGCTGATTGGCAGGTGGATCAGCCTCCGGAATACTGCCAATCAGCTGTTCTGGGCTGCAGGGATTGCCATAGACTATCGCCTCCTCTGTGCCTTGCGTTTTTGGTTACATTCGGTCTATAAGATGTGCCCAAATTTTCACCTTCTTTTAGGTGGGAAAAAAGTGTGTCTTATACTTTGAAAAATACAGTAAATAAATAAACAAACCCAAACCACCCATCCACTTCTCTTGAGATTCAGTACGGACCACCAACCTACATGGACGGGTTCTAGGGGCATCCAGAGAGTAATCAGAAACCGTGGGACCTTCCACAAGCTGGATGGAACAGCCCACCGGTTCCCACGGTGAGATCGGCTTGTAATCTTCGACGGCTGCCTTTCCCATGATGACTTTGGCAGGGCCTTGGTCAAAAGGATTCTTCTCTGGCTTGTCAGAAGCCTGTTTTCACATACATGCCCCATCTGCTGGGAATTGGTTGTATTGTAGCTTTGGGTCTGATTTGCAGTCGTAATAATGATGGATGGCTTCACTGCCAGAGGAATTAATGATGGGTTGACACTCCAAGGAGAGGCAATTAGAATGACGTAAATAGCTTAACGGATAGTCATCCGAAGGAACGTTTTGCTATTCCATGTCTTCTCCTGGAGGAACACTGGAGTAATTTATGGCCCAAAACCCGCCCGCCAAAGCGGTGAAAATGGTTGGCAACGCTGGGTTGTCTTCCCTTTCACAGCAGTTGCGTTATAAAAAATGACTCCCTGAAGAGTCGTCATTTCTCTCGCATTTGAAGGAAGGAAAAAGAGCTTTTGAGGTAAAATGTTAGCAAGACAGTCAATTCTGGTGAGGTGGAGAATACAGGCGACTGGGGCTCATTCATTGAAGTATAACTTAATGGATTTCTTTTGAGCTTGATCTCTTGACAAGAGAAGAAAATATGAAATGGCTTTATCAAAGCAATGGCAGGGGCCATACCTGTGCTTGCCAATTCACATTCTGTATCTAGAGAGGATTTGTGTTGTGGCTTGTCGGCCACTGGCTCCTCCAGCAGCTGAATCAGAGGAGGAAGAGGAGGAGGAGGCGTGGGAGTGAGTGTCAGCATCAAGGCAACCTGGGAGCTCCGAGGGAGAAGAGGGAATGGAGCTGTCAGAGATAGAGACAGAGGTGGAGCCTGGGCCGTTCGTCAGCCCTCAAATGGAGAGTCAACAGCCCCCAGGTCTGAAGGTGGCTGATGAGGAAGAAGAGGAACAGCTGGGTCCAGTGCCTGACATGCGGATGCGCAGAAGGCAGAGGAGAGGAGAGCAGTGGAAATCTGTGGGCCGGTCCTTGAGATTGAAGAACCACTGCTGCTAACAAGGCCCTGGCCTAGCTCTGGGGATAAAAGGCAGGGGGCAGAGATGAATAGATGTGGCAGACAAGTATTCATCTTCTGGACAGAAGGACGTGTTAGCTTGCGGTGAGAGGTAAACTTTTTGCAGGGGCTGCTGGCGCTCCTAATAAAGGAATCTTTTGAGTTAACTTCAGAGGGTTTGTCAGAACAGTATGGTTTTTTTAAAACAGTCACATGAGGCAACTGGACTTTCTTTGCTCTTCCTTGAAGACGTTTTGCTTCTCATCCAAGGAGCTTCTTTCGTTCTTCAGTTCAGTTGCCTCTTGAAAAGGCACCTTGGGATCACAACAGTGACTCAGATGACCGAGAATCTTCATAGACAGTTATCTAAGATACTTATGCAGGTAGTCCTCGACTTACAACAGTTTGTTTAGTGATTGTTCCAAGTTACAGTGGCACTGAAAAAAGCGTTCCTTATGACCGTTTTTCACACTTACGACCATTGCAGCCTCCCCACGGTCACACAGTCAAAATTCAGACGCTTGGCAACTGACTCACATTTATGGCGGTTGCAGCGTCCCAAGGATCACGTGATTCCCTATCGCAACCTTCTGACAAGCCAAGTCAACGGGGGAAGCCACCTTCACTGGACAACTAACAACTGTGTGGATAACTTAACAACCGCAGTGATTCCCTTAACAGCTGCATCAAGAAAGGTCATAAAATGGGGCCAAAGTCACTGTCACGCTTTGCAACAGAAATTTTGGGCTCAATTATGGTTGTAAGTCGAGGATCTACCTGTACACAGGGTAGAGCCAAGCCTATGCACCAAGATACGGAAAAAAAAGGGGGGGAATTTCAGGTTGAAACAGAAACAATCCACAGATGGGGAATTGTTCTGCTAGATCTCTACCTTCTGTGTCCACTTCCTCGATTTCCGTTTCATCTTCTGAAGTCCCTGAACTCTGGGCAGCAAGTTGGCCATCAGAGAGCTGCGAGAGGTCCTCAGGTTCTTGTGGAATCTGGGTTGCAGGTTTGCTCGGTCTGCTGTCAGCATCTGTTTCTCGTAGAGCCTTTCTCGTAGGATCACAAGAATGAATACATACATACATGTGTGTGTGTGTGTGTGTGTATGTGTGTATATATATATATATATATATATATATATATATATATATATATATATATATATATATATATATATATATATATATATAAATTCATCGATGGAACCGAAATTTTGATAGTTTAGAATTTAGAGCCCATTTTACGAATGAAAAAAGGACCGGGGTGGAAAAATGTTGCTTTATGGGGTTGTATTTTCAGAACGCTCCAATTGACAAATAAGATGTTCGTTACCTTCTATAACTGTGATGGTGAACCTTTTCGGCACCGAGTGCCCAAACCGGAATGTGTGTGCATGCATGTTTTTTAGCTGTTTTTCGGGCCGTTTTCAGGCCGTTTTTCAGACTTTTTCAGGCCATTTTCTGGGCCAAAAAAATGGCCTGAAAATGGCCTGGGGTTTTGGCCATTTTCAGGCTGTTTTCCGGTGCTTCGGGGCCCACAAAAACTAGCTGGCTGGCGCACATGTGCATGCCGGAAACCAGAAGAGCAGCTGGCGACGGCGCGCGTGCCTACAGAGCGGTGGTGGGTTCCTCCCGGTTCGGCCGAGCTGGTAGTGGTGACGATATGACATCACTGAACCGGTTCTCTTTGTTCGGGAGCTGGGTCCTCCCACCCCGTGTTATTCTTACCTTTTATTTGGCCCCACCCCCAATTTTTCGCTGCCTTCCGAGTCCCAGCTGATCAGCTGGAAAGAAAAAAACTGTTTAAACTCTTGCCGGGGAGGGGGGGGGCTTCAAAGGGCCGCCCTACAGCTGATCAGTGTTAAAAGGCAGTGTGGTGATAGACCAGTGCGCTCCAAAAACAAATGGGTAGACCGCTACAGTTCGACAAGCAGTAAAAAGCCTGGTAGACCAGTACCTCTGCTAAATCCTAAAGAACTGTCACACGACCATCAAACCACGCCCACAAAATAAGCCACACCCACAGAACTGGTAGTAAAAAAATTTAGAACCCACCCCTGCTACAGAGAGGTCTCTGCGTGTCATCTCTGGCACATGTGCCATAGATTCGCCATCACAATTCTATAAAATGAAGTTGAAATCAAGGCAAGGGGAATTACATTCTTAAATGTATCCATTTAAAATCAGCTGCCTTGATTGGAAATTCATTTTATTAAAGTTACTTACATCTTATTCGTCCATTGGAGTATCCTGAAAATACAGCCTCATATAGTCACGTTTTCCACCTTGCAGTAGCTAGAAAAAGCATGAGAGTTTCTAATCCTGTCCTTTTGTTATTAGGGATCCTTTGTTGAATATACCATGTTCAATAAACCCAGATAGGTAAATCTATCTTACAGCTCTGCTCTTTATCATTTATGACAGAGGTGGGGGAAGTATGGCCTCTTTATGACTTGTGGACTTCAACTCCCAGAATCCTTGAGTGGTGAAGTCCACAAGCCATAAACGGGCCATCGTTCCCCACCCCAATATATAACATAACATGTCTCGTAGTGCTTTATAAAACCATTTCCTCAAACGTTCAATTTGTAATGTGTAATTTACTCCTTTTCCTGTTGTATTTTTAACCATGCTGGAACTATTGATTAAATGGTTTTTTTGGGGAAGAGTGATTTAGTACCCTGTTTCCCCCAAAATAAGACATTCCCTGATAATAAGCCCAATCGGGCTTTTGAGTGCATGGCAATAGGGAAGCGCTTATTTCAGGGTTCAAAGAAATATAAGACAGGGTCTCATTTTCGGGAAAACATGGTAATAAATAGGAACGGTCAAATCTCTTTAACTTTTTGGGGGTCAATCTTCTAGCAAAATGGACGCAATCATTTCACACGCACCCAATATACCCATTGCCTTATTTTGGTCAATTTGCTGAGATTTACCCAAAGCGCTTAGAAAAGTATTCCCCAAATTTTGGCAATTTTAAGATAGGTGGATTCCAACTCCCAGAATTCCCCCAACCAGCCATATGTTGAAGTCCACCTATCTTACAATTGCCAAGATTGGGAAACACTGATTTAGAATCTCAGAGTCACCATAATCGTTTTAAGATTCAGAGAAAACTGGGGCAGAGGTCATTTTTCAAAATGATAATTCTTCCTCTAGCTGAGTTGAACTCTTACTAACTTTCTGAAATAATCTTGAAACAACATCAAATGATTTTCCTCTTGCCTTCTTCCAAAGATTTTTTTTTTAGATTTTCTTCTCTGATTCACAATATTACTGACAATCTCTCATCCACAAATAACCAGGTCTGTTCCCATTTAGTTCGCCGGGTTGAAATCGATCATTTTTAGAATTAAGTTAAAGTAAAAGAACAAAAACTCCACATGAAGCAAGACACTCAAAATTATTTTTCTATACCCAAAGGAGAAAACAAAGAGTTTCTTACAATCTCATCAATAGCAGACAAGATTGGCCATAAGACCAAATCAAAACCATTTTTTTAAAAAAAAATCCAGATTACTGAATCAGTCACATGTACCATCAGCTGATGCTTTTGATGCAACGTATCTAACGGAAATACAATGTCCTTTTGTTTCAACAAAACTTGATTAAATGGAACTGCTTCATACCTGTGGATTATTTAAAAGTGCAGGCTTTTCAGCTTTGGCGTTCTGCAAAATCATTTTATCTTCTTTTTCAGGAATGGGACTCTATGTTAAAATTAAAGCACAGGGAGAGTTATTTAGACATTTGTAAAATGGTCTGAAAGGTTTTGAAGGGTGCTAGTTAAAGAAAGAAAAACCCTTTGGCCTGCAACTTCTCTGGCTCCTGGTCCATAGTAAAGGTGAAGGTGATAGAATACTGTACCCAGAACTTCTGGCAATCATACCTAGACTAAATTTCTAAGGAAGAAAAAAATGAATTGTAAATTAATAATTATAAATTATTTTAAAAAAACACAATATCATTTGGCAGAGAGTTGGAATGAAATTGCGCTTCTATGTTGTGGTTTGTTCCAGAACTTTAACTCCCCTCTCATCTACTTTTGGTTCCTTAATAACGATAAAAGAAAACCAAACTCCCTACTGAGGTAAAATAAATTGTATGAAGGCAATGGCTGCATTATAAATTTACACAGCCAGGAAAAGCTATCTCAAAACAAAGACAGGCAATGGAAACCTTTATACTCACTGAATTTGGCAACGGGTCCATATCTACAAAAGAGACTTTCTTGTCCACTGCAGCTGACCGCTGTCTTGGCTTAGGCTGCGGCCTCTAAAAAAATGAAAAGCAAAAATATCTTGTATCGAAGTACAATCTCCCAAATCCCAAATCCAGTTAAGAACTTGAGGGCAGCTTGTTAAGACAGCTCTGGACTATGAGGAAAGGCTGAATACCATCACTGATGAGAAAGATGGAGGTAGAGGTGGACCTTCTCCTTGACCCTTCACCGGTTTCTCGTTCTGGATGTAATCCGTGAGGTTTGGAGCCACAATGGAGCTGGCCGGCTGAAGGTAAGTCAGCTTCCATTTCAGTTCAATGTTCACCGTCCCAGCGGGACAACCTTCAGAATCGTTTAATTCAAAGGTCCCTGAAAAATCAGAGGCAAAGGTGAGGGCATTGCATTCATTGTCCTAATATTTGGGTTCTAGAAGATGACAAAACAGATTCCACGGTTATGCTCGGAATCAATCAAAATGAGCCTTTGCTAATTTTGATACTCTGCATGTCACTGCGTTTTTATATTTACCAGCAGAGCTATTATTTCTGGACTGTCAGACTCACCGTAGTTTGCCAAATTCCTTATCAGCACCTACTGCGCATGTCATGCATCCCTTTGTACTTTTTCTAGAAATTTTCTTTTGTTCTCCAGCCAGCTAAGGTCAGGCTGGGGATTCTTTGCCAACATGTAATCTAATTTAGATAGTGAGATGTCTTTATTTTCTTACAATAAATATGAGTTTAATTAGAGAATGTTTCTTTGGTTTTATTGATCAAAGTATGCAGAAGGACAAAAGCCACGATCCAACTCAAAATGAGGGCAATTACCCCACACAAGGTAACAGGACTGATGGCCGCTCTGACACTGCAATCCAGCAGAATGCAGTGCTAACCTTATGCTAATCTAGGTTCACATAGAAAGCAATCATGGGGCTAATTTTGCTAAGTTTTGATTCAGCAGGTGTTAATATGATAACTATATGGATTATTGTAATGGGTATTTACCATTTTTAGTTTTAAAAAAAAATCCTGCCACGGTGTTATGTACAAATCCAATCTATAAGTTTACGTAATACCTGCCAGGAGATGAAGAAGCATGGTGAATGACCAGTTTCATTAAAATATTACCCAGATTTATTTTAAAAAGTATTTCTGACTAATCTTTCATCTTGGAAAGACTGTCGGCACCATAAAGCATGAACCATTTTAAAACAGGACAAGCTTGTGAGAGGTTCTTGGTGTTGTGTCTGAGCTTGGTTGTTTCCTTCCAGGTGTTTCATTACCCAACTAGGTAAAATCATTCGACTAGCACTGATAATGTTACCTAGTTGGATAATAAAACGTCTGCGAGAAAATTACCCAGCTTAGAGAGTACCAAGGACTCTTCATTTCAACCCTGAGCTACAAATATTCTTCTTTATTAGGACAAGTCCAAGAACAAACCACAACGCTTATGATCTGGTTGAGCAAAGGGTCAGGATCTTTACCTGAAACGGATTTACCATGGGCCAATGAAATTAAAGGAACGCGTGCTTTTCCGACGTAAACCCCGTCTTCTGTTTCCCCGTCATCAAAGACGTAGATATTCAAAAATTCGGATTTCAGATAACGGTCGAGATCCGCATTCGTTGGCACCGGGAAGCTCGCGTGATCATCAAACCGAGGGTGGTTGCTGCTGGGAATGATGGCGGTATCGTGATCGGCAAAGTCGAAGAACTTGTAGACCACGTAAGGACTCGGCTGGAGATTGGTCTTTCGGCCGGGCAAATCGTTACAACTTTTTACAGTAATGTGGAGCTCATTTAAGTTCCCATCAATTGAAGGGCTGCCTTGGACAGGATGGAGCGCTGGCTGTTTTAATAAGAAGGAAGGGAGGAAGAAAAAAAAAAGATGAATCAATGCTGCAAAGGGGAACATCTACCAGTAGGCTAAATTAGCATCCAACCTCTGACATAGCTTGTAATAATCATAAAAACCACCCCAGTACAAAAGTAGGGAGTATACAGTAGTGGCCAAAATTGTGGACACCTTTTGGGAAAAGTGTATTTTTTAAAACCATCTAATAACACCACTTTTTTGGGGGAGTAGTACCATTAAATTATATATCAATAGAAAGATAATTTAATCAAGAATGTAATGCAATAGCTTTTATGTAGGATTTGCTATTAGAATAGCAGTTACAGTATAAAGAAGAAAAGTGAAACACGTAGAAAAAATGAGATGTACAAAAATGATCACCATAGAAAAAACGAGATATACAAAAATTATCACCATGTCAGTTAATACTTCGTTGGGTCACCTTTAGCATGAATTACGGCCTTACAACGTCTTCCCATGGAGTGAACCAAGTCTTTTAATTCTGCAGCTGTTATAATGTGAAACCAAGATTGAATGATGGCTTCTATTAACTGGGTTTTATTGCTGGGTCGCTTCTGACTAACAAGTTTCTTTAGTCGGTCCATAGATTATCAATTGGGTTAAAGTCTGGGCTATTCCCAGGCCATTCCAGCAATGGAATAGGATTATTTTGAAACTTCAAAAAAAGTGGTGTTATCAGCCATCAAACCTCAAAAATACACTTTTCCCAAAAGGTTTCCACAATTTTGGCCACTATTGTAAGTGGCTTGTAGGGTGAAAATCCCAACTTAATTATGTTCCCTCAATCAGGAAATTATATACAGGTAGTTCTCGACTTAGAACCTACAACTAAGCCAAATATTTATGTTATTAAGCAAGACAGTTATTAGTTTTTTCATAAGTTTTTTTTTCTAGATCACTTCCAGATGGGTTTATACCCTACTTGAAAATTTATGATCTATGTTTGGTCGTATTTAATAATAATAAAAAACCCTGCTACAGTTTAGAAGAATGTAAATCTTTAAGTCACATGGATAAAATCATCAGTAAGAACATCTACTGCTGTAGAAGAACTTCTATTACCAGCAGAGATTATATTATCTGAGACTGCTCAAGAAACAACTGAATGAACTGCTGTACCATAGAGTACTTCAACTTACTGACCCTGTGTATGGTTTGCCAACTGCACAGTGGCAGATAAGACAGAGCTCCAGATAACGTCATTGCCCAAATGATCATTGGTTGCCCTCTCCCCCCACTTTATAGCTCCTGCTGCTTTAAGAAAGTTCAAAACATTCCTAAAGATCCATCTCATCCTGGGTACCCTCTTTTTTTTAACTATTACCATCTGGCAGGCGGTACAGGACAATAAAAAACAAGGACAAATAAGTTGAAAAACAGCTTCTATCCCAGGGCGGTAACTATATTGAATTCTACTGTATAGCGCAATATTAATGCAATATCAGGGGTTTTCAATTCAATTGTATAGAATGTGAAGGATGTGAAGGATGTGTGCTTTTGTTCAGGGGTGAAATCCAAGTTTTTTCCCTACCGGTTCTGTGGGCGTGGCAGGGGAAGGATATTGCAAAACCTCCATTTTCACCCCACTCCAGGGGAAGTATACTGCAAAATCTCCATTCCCCACTCCACTCCGGGGCCAGCCAGAGGTGGTATTTGTTCTCTGAACTACTCAAAATTTCCGCTATCGGTTCTCTAGAACCTGTTAGAATCTGAATTTCACCTCTGCGTTTCTTTTCTTTTTTATGTATAATGTACACTGAAGATGGCATTTAATTTCATTGTAAGTGGTGCAATGACAATAAAGTAAACTAACGAATTACAGTCATTTTTGTGCAGCTGGAAGGAGGACCCACACATAAGGATTGCCACCATGGTAGAACAGGACCTGAAAAAAACCCAGTGAATTGTGAAATCGAAACAAAGCAACATGTTTCGGTGATTCTGGCTTCAATAGGCAGAGGAAGACAAGTATATTTGAGACAACCAGAATAATATAATTGGAAAACCCCCCCCCCAAAAACCTGAAACTTGCCTGTTCCTTTAGGTTTGCTGTGATATAGCCAAGGGCTTTTGCACGTTCCTTGTACAGCCTCATGGCTTGGTCCATGGGAACTCTTAACCTGACCCAATATTCCACGGTGCCGTAATTCTGGATTTCTCTGCCAACGCCTACAAGTCAAAAGTTCACGCACGTTTTGCAAGGTCGAAAATTTCAGGCTAAAAAGATCATGGAACAACTAGGACATATGCCCGAGGGGAACCTTTACCTTTACTAATAACGTTATTTCAATCTAAAAGAATCACGGGCCTTAAGTAGACCATAATTATGCAGACTACAATGGCAATTTCATATTGCCATGGCATTATTGAAATAAGACCTGGCTTGTACACGAAATAATCCAGTATAAATATGGAGGCATTCATAATTAACAAATAACTATTACCCTTTTACTCCAACTTCTTCTAGTTGGTTGTACGCTAACCTCCCTATACCAATCTTAATGATAACAGCACAGAATTGATTTAGCTACCTAATATGTGTCAACAATAACACCGTTTTCCCCTAGTTATATCAAAAGAAGGGCTGTTTTTTTTTTTCATGTGAACACAAGCTGGTAAACACGCATTTATAAATGCATGATCAGTTAAGTGACACTAATTCATGGATTAGCTTCGCTGAAATCCGCATAACTTAATCATGAGTACAAGTGCACAGGATGGCAATATTGTGTCTTCCTCTTCTAATTTAAGAAATCAGTCATTCGCCAAAAATCACCAGATGGATTTAGCCTGCCTCGACTTAATGTTTCCTAACTGTGTTGGACAGAAAACCCCAGAAATTACCCTAAGTAACATAACTTTTTAAAAAATTAACCCCATGCATTTGGAGAGTGATAGTTGGAACACAGTGATCTAAGTAATCATAGAAGCTGGGTTGCTAAAGATATAATCTTCATTTTTAAACAGAGTTACCAAACAGGGGTGAAATGCTACCGGTTCGGCCAAACTGGTATAAAAAAAATGCTACTGATTCAGGAGAACCGGTATTTCTGACTATCAGCTGTGCCACGCGATTTATATTCGCTAGAAAGCAGGAAATTGTCGATCAAAAGGTCGGCAGTTCAACGGTTCGAATCCCTAGTGCCGCGTAACGGGGTGAGCTCCCGTTACTTGTCTCAGCTTCTGCCAACCTAGCAGTTCGAAAGCACGTAAGAAATTCAAGTAGGAAAATAGGGACCATCTTTGGTGGGAAGGGAACAGTGTTCCAAAATCCTGCTTTCTAGCGAATCTAAATTGCACTGCACAGCTATTCCCCCCCACCCCCACTGTTCTACTTTTCTTAAAAAAGGCTTCTTAATCCTCCTTTTTCAGGGCTGCGTGGTAGTGCCTGCAATGCACATGCGTGCAAAGCGAGCGTTTGGCGTGCGCCGCGTATGTGCATGCGAAGCAAAGCGATAGCGGACTTCAGAGCATTTCACCCGTTACCAAAGCAATCCAAAATGCAACTTCAATGCCAACAGATGACACCTACCAATCAAGAGGGCGGAAGCGCAGACTCTGCCATTTTTTTCCAGAATTTCATGGAACCTGAGCTGGCAGGCTGCCGCCGTTTCGAAGTCTATGCCATGAGCCAGATGGATTTCGAGAGCGGTGGTGCCTTTCTGCAAATACTGCAAAAAGCCGTCATCCACCCGCACGAGATACTGAGAGGTGAAATTATAGGCTGGGTTGAGCCCTTGAACGACCGGCGTGGTCTGTAGTTCGAAATCGTAAAAGGCGTAGGTACAGAAGGTGGCGGGCTCTTGGTCACCAAAAGATCTGGCCGCTTCTGGGGAAAACCCAACCCGGCTGATGTGGATCTCGAAGAGGTTCTCGCCTCTTTCCAAATGAGCAGTTTCGTCAAAGTCATCCACAGGTTCATCGGCGATCATTTCTGGTCGAAATTTGTACTGTTTGGTCCCATAAGCGATATCCTTCAGCTGGGCTGTTTAAGGCGAAGAATAAGAGGCGGACGTGAATGAATGGGGGCTGACAGTTACATTTTTCCTTGCTGCTTCCTCAGAAATTGACAATTCTATGCTTATATCCATAACACACAGGGGGACATTACATGTACATTAAAAAAAAAATTGATTCTGCAAGTAGAAATGAGAATCTTCTGAATCAAGGAGAGAAGCAGCCTAAAATTAAGGAGAAATTTCCTGACAGGGAGAACAATTAACCAGGGGAACTACTTGCCTCCAGAAGTTGTGGGTGCTCAAACACCGGAGGCTTTTAAGAAGAGACTGGACAACCATTTGTCTAAAATGGTATAGGGTCTCCTGCTTGGGCAGAGGGTTGAACTAGAAGACCTCCAAGGTCCCTTCCAACTCTCTTTTTCCGTACTCTTGAATACTTTATTCTAGGTAGTCCTCAACTTACGACCACAATTGAGCCCAAAATTTCCACGGCTAAGCGAGGCAGTTCTTAAACGAACTGGGCCTCATTTTACAACCATTTTTTTGTCATTGTTGTCAAGCAAACCATTGCAGTTGTTGAGCGAATCAGTGGTGTTGTTAAGGAGATCTGACTTCCCCCATTGACTTTCCTTGAAAAATGGTCATAAGAAGTCACTTTTTTCAGTGCCGTTCGAATGGTCACTAAACCAATGGTCGTAAGTCAAGAACTGCCTGTATTTCTTTCCACAAGCCTCGGTTTACACCAATGGCACTCTCAGGGTTTTTTTTTTCAGCGAAACACAATCGAATGTGTGGTCAAGAGTGAATTCCTGACCACACCAATCTCCTCATCACCACATATCCGATCTCCTCATCTCCTTATCTATTTTATTCCCCCTGCTACAGTGATTTTCTGCCGGAAAATCAGAATTCTGATATACCTTCTAATTTTCTAATACGGGCGGCTCTAACGTCGAGAAGGTGGACGTAATGTTCCAGCTTTAACTCATAATCTTGCTGCGAAGCCTCCATTTTTTCTGTCACGGATTCAACTTCAGCCTGATGATGCAAGGAAGAAAAGAAGCCTACAATTCACGCTTTGTGCCAAGCAGAGTTTGCCCATGAATGTCCTTTCCCCCAATACGATACCATCGTTTTTCCCCCCCAAATTGCTGGGATTTATGTATTTAGTGATCAAATTTAGAAATAACCCCCCCCCCCGCATCTCTCTCACAGAAGGACTCTGGTGACGTACCAAAAAAATTACTGGCTGAGGGACAGTTAGGCCAAATTTTTGACCTTCTCAAACCTCTTTGAGATATTAAATTGCATTCTGGGGGTGGGGGAGTCTAATTGCGAGCAATAACCAATCCCCAATTCTGCACCGGGAAAAACACACGTTTCTAGGTGTCTCCTTTATGAATCAAATAATGTGAGATCAGCAAAATCTCATAAGAGGCCACAGAAAAAAGCCAAATGCCACAGGCTTCCATTTTTGAAGGAGGAGATGACGTTCCCCTGAACTTTAGATTATACCGCTCCGAAATGAGAAAAAGAAACGAAAACCCAAGCTCAGTGGAATGGAATTGGGAGAAAACTGTCTCTCCGTTATGTCACAAATTATCTTGTATTTATTCAGGAGGATGAAGACGAGAAGGGAAGCAAAAGCCTTCCTCCTTCATTCACTGAACTGGGAAATACGTCATGCAACATTTGATAAGACCTGGACAAGATTGGGTCCTGTAAATTCACAGGCCACCCTAGCACTGATGATGTTACCTAGCTGGGTAATGAAACATCTTCAAGAAAACAAGGAAGCTCAGAGAAGTTGGAAATCCTTGTGTAAGTTTTACTTCTTTGGGTTGGTGGCAGGATTAGGGAAATTCATTCTTTCTTTTGAAGAAACAGAAGGATACAAAGAATGTTATGACTGATGCCTGAATACTTTTCAAATATTATTTATTGGTTCGATTTATATGCCGCCCTTCTCCGGAGACTCAGGGCAGCTTACAATGCGTTAAGCAATAGAACCTGGCTTGGGAAAAATTTGACTTTTATGTTTGTCTGTACTATGCAAATTTAAGATTAAGCCATTTATCCCCAACACCAAACCTGACTTTTAAGTTCCTTTATTTGCTGGGCTTCAGTAGAACCAAACATTTAATTTAATTAGGCCGGTCAGCAAATCAAAGTATTTTTTTTTGGGTGGGGGCTTAGAAACTACGTGCTAAAAAAACCGGGGAGGAGTCATGCCTGCTGGAATTAGACTATTAAATGAAAAGTTTATTTCAAGAGTGAAGTCTAGCAGAGTTCAACTCATTAAGATTTGGTTAGTTACCGCATAAAATATTGGATTCATTAATCTTCATCGTGAGATTAAAAAAAAAAAACAGCGAGGCAAGCACAATGACAGAGATACGTTCAACTGCACTGAGAAAATTTAAGTACCTGATAGTCTTTGTTAATTTTATGCTGCACAATTAACATATTACGGGTCTTTTCGAGTTCTTGAACAGTTTCTGCATGAATTGCCTGAAGATCATGCAGGGAACGCTCTAAATCCTTTTGGCTGTCGTCTTCTACTTTCTCCAAAAACCCAAGGTCTCCACTTGCTTGCCGTCTATGAACCTAGGTTGTGAAAGTTGACAGCTTTCATAATTAGGTTTTTTTTTAAAAAATTAAAAAAAAAAACACCCTTTCATTTTAATTGTAATAAATGGACCTCTCTCTTTTCAGCATTAAAATAAATCTGTGTCGAAAGACCAAGCTTCTGTCTTTCTCGGTGCTCTGCAGGGTAAAAAAGTAAAAAGAAAAAAAAAGAACTCAGAACTAATTAGCAATCTGCTTTGAGCCAAATCCTATACACATCTTTAGTCAGAAATAAGTTTCAAACGAGTTCAAAGGAATCCAAGAGTCATTTCAATGAGAGCTGGTATGGTATCTGTAGATAAAAACTGAGGCTGCAAATTTCTGCATATCTAAGGTAACAGAATTTACCTCTAGTTAGCATTGCAAACTGAATTGCAAATCTCCCAGTCACGGGAATTAATAGTTCTGTCAATTTATAAACTCCGTTCTGTCAATTTGCTATATCTGTGTGTGCATGAGCTCAGATGCACGCAAAACAGCCTGCCTATGTGGTGTTTCCCTACGTCAGACGGAAGAGCAATGCCTAATCTATGGTACACTAGAGAATGGGCAGCCTCTGCCCACTTCCTGAACCTGGGACTTTCTCCAGATGTGCTGGCCTAAAATTCCCGTAATTCTCACGGGCGGGGCTGGCTGCAAATTATGGAAATAGCAGATCAGACACATCTGGAAGATGTCAGGTGGGGTGAGGCTATACCAGATTTATTACCAAAGTGTTGCAAATGACTTTGTCGTTGCCTCTGATGTTAAACCCAGGTCTGAAATAATGAGAAAAAGATATTATGCTTGTAGAAGGCTACATTTAAAGTGGGTGCATCCAAGATGATTCAGGCCTCTGCCTTCCTTCCTTCTTCCTTCCTTCCTTCTCTCTCTCTCTCTCTCTCCACCCCCCTCCATCCATCCATCAATCAATGAAGCTTTCTTAAGATTTTTTTTTTTCAGGAAAAAGTAAACTACGGTAATACAAACCAAAATTGGTATAGGTGAACTATCTATTCCTGGAACTGCACTTGAAAATTCCTCATTGTGTTGTTTGATATAAATATAAATAATATAAATATAAATATAAATATATATGGAAGCCACAGGCCTGAATCATCTTGGATGGACCCACCTTTATTATATATATAATTATATATGTGTGTGTGTGTGTGTTTGTGTGTGTGTGTGTGTACAGGTAATATCTCGGGTTTCTTCCCGTGTAATTGTAAACATATCTTTAGAAAGATAGTAGCGACGTTTCGATGAAATCACATTCATCATCTTCTGGCTGATGTTCTCGGTTTGGTGCTTATGGGCAAACTGTGTGATCTTAACTGACGTTTTTCTATGAAGTTTGCCCGTAAGCACCAAACCGAGAACATCAGCCAGAAGATGATGAATGTGATTTCATCGAAACGTCGCTACTATCCTTCTAAAGATATGTTTACAATTACACGGGAAGAAACCCGAGATATTACCTGTACACACATATATACCCATGAAAACTTACATAGACATATATATGTAGGCCTTTGGTTATTCGGGTCTTCTCCCGTGTAAAATTGGAAGTGCATTGCTTCCTGGAAGCATGAAGCCGAGAACACCAGCCTGAAGATGACGAATAAGACTTCGTCGAAACATCGCCAAGACACTTCCAATTTTATGCGGGAGAAGAGCCGAATAACCAAAGACCTACATACAAACACCCGCGAAAACCTCAGAAAACACACACACACACATGTATGTGTGTGTGTGTGTGTGTGTGTGTGTGTGTGTATATATATATATATATATATATGTTTTCTGAGGTTTTCGCGGGATTCTACGCGGGAGAAGACCCGAATAACCAAAGACCTACATATATATATGTATATGTATATGTATATGTATATGTATATGTATATGTATATGTATATGTATATGTATATGTATATGTATACGTATATATAAAATATCAAAGAAGAAACAATGGTTGGAAACTAATCAAGGAGAGAAGCAACCTGGAATTAAGGAGAAACTTCCTAACAGTGAGAAACAATTAATCAGTGGGACAGAAGTTGCCTCCAGAAATCGTTGGTGCTTCATCACTAGAGGTTTTTAAGAAGAGACTGGACAGTCGCTTGTCTGAGATTGTATAAATTGTCCTGCTTGAGCTGGACTGCAAGACCTCCAAGGTCCCTTCCAACTCTGTTATTCTGTTCTGTTCTGTTCTGTTCTGTTCTGTTCTGTTCTGTTCAAGTTCTAGTTCTAGTTCTAGTTCTAGTTCTAGTTCTAGTTCTAGTTCTAGTTCTAGTTCTATTATTACTCCTACTCCTACTCCTACTCCTATGTCCTGTCCTGTTCTATTCTGCTACCTTTCTGTCTTCAAAGTATAGAGATGACACAGTGGACCTATCTGAGCAAAGAAACATGAGCTCGCAGAGGGTTGACACAAAGCATGAGAAGAACTCATCTCAAAAACCAGATGTTTGCAGGATCACATTGGGTGAGAAGAGAAAGAGCTTTGGGGTGGGGGTGGGGGCTGTGACCAGTTGTGCTAGTTACCTTGAGGAGCATGAGAGCCTCATTGAGGTCGGCCACATCAACATCGTTCTCCTGAAACAGAGAAATAATTAACAAAAAGGTTCTCTTCAAGAAATGAATAATGGAGGGAAGACTCTCTCTTGCGTTCACATAAAACATGACATTCAGCTGGACAGTATGAATAAATGAACACTGTCGTATCCTCCATTATTCGGTTCGGGGCTTTTAAGAAAGAAGCATTTGCATAAAATATAGAAAGCTTCCCCTCCCCCACACCCTTTTTTAAGGGACATTCTCTAATCTGTTTTGATTAAAGAAAAAAATAAAAACACCACAAATACCTTTATTTCTACTTGGAAACCACTTTTGGACTTTGTGCTTGAGGTAGCAAAAAACCAAAACTTTGATTTTGGGTTGTATCGATTAGTTAGATTTGTTGTTATAGAAATGGCTAGTTTCTATGATTATAAAAAAGTAAAACATTAAGGGTAGATGTTAATGCCTTATTTTACTGTACCAAAGGAGTTGGAAGTCAATGCTTTTTTTCTTCCTTTTTCCCTTCCTTTCCCCCACTATCCACTTCTCTTTTTTCCTTCCTTAATTTCCCTAATATTTACTTTTGTATAGCAACAGCAATAGCGCTTAGACTTATATACTGCTTCATAGTGCTTTTACAGCCCTCTCTAAGCGGTTTACGGAGTCAGCCTCTTGCCCCCAACAATCTGGGTCCTCGTTTTATCCACCTTGGAAGGATGGAAGGCTGAGTCAACCTTGACCCTGGTGAGATTCGAACGGCCAACTTGCAAGGCAGCCGGCAGGCAGCAGAAATAGCCTGCAGTACTGCACTCAAACCACTGCGCCACCGCGGCTCTATTCTCTTTGTATGTCATATTATACTCTAATCCTCTAATTCTCTAAGTCACTCTCTAAAACGAGGAGGGGAAAAAATTCACCTTGGTGAAAAAATGCACGCGGGACTTCAGCTCTTCCAGCTGTTGCTTCTGTTCGAGACAGCGCATTCGCAGCTCCTGGTTCTCCTTGGACAGCTTTTCAGTTTGGTCTCAAAAAAAAAAAGGGGGGGGGAGTCTTTTTTTTAATATATATATACTGGCAGAATCATTGTTTGGTCTGCTTAACTTGCAACACATTTAAGTTAAGTTATACGTATCGCATCCAACGCTGCTATTAGCAAGGATTCAACCATTTCAACAGGCTTCCATGCCATCTAAGATGATAAGAGTGAACTACGCCGTTACATAGACAAGGATGGCCAGATCTTTGAAATAATTCGCTACATTGTTCTGACCCAGCTCCCCAGACATGACAAACCCTCTGAAGTGAACCCAAAGGTTCCTTTAATTAAGAGCACCAGCAGCCCCAGCAAAAAGTTTCCTTCTCAACGCAGGCTAATAAGGCCATCTGGCCGGAAGATGAATAGTTGTCTACCACATCTATTCATCTCTGCCCTCTGCCTTTTATCCTCAGAGCTAGGGTGGGGCTTCGCTAGCAGTGGTGGTTCTTCCGTCCCAAGGACCGGCCCATAGATTTCCACTGCTCTCCTCTCCTCTGCCTTCTGCCCATCCGCGTGTCAGGCACTGGGCCCAGCTGTTCCTCCTCTTCCTCATCAGCCATCTCTGGACCTGGGGGCTCTTGACTCTCCATCTGAGGGCTGACAGATGGCCCAGGCTCTGCCTCTCTCTCTCTCTCTCTGCCAGCTCCATTCCCCCTTCCCCCTTGGAGCTCTCAGGTTGCCTTGATGCTGATCCTGACTCCCACACCTCCTCCTCTCCTCTGATTCGGCTGCTGAAGGGCTGGCGGCCGACAGGCCACAACATACATAGAGTAAAAACTGATTTTTTTAATCATCTAAAACTAATTTTAGAATTGCACAGTGTTGCTTATTCAGATCCAGGGCTTAGCGCAGATGTTTTGACCATTCAGGAACAGAAGAAGTCTGTTTGAAGGAATAAGCTGAAGAACACTTCCACCCTCGACTTGCGACGGTTCGTTTAGTGACCGTTCGAAGTTACAACGGCACTGAAAAAAATGACTTACGGCCGTTTTTTCGCACTTACGACCGTTGCAGCCTTCCCCGGGCTCACATTTAGACGCTCGGCAACTGACTCGTATTTATGAGTTTGAGTCTGAGTTTATTGCATTTCTATACTGCCCTTCTCCCCAGGGACTCAGGGCAGTCCACAGCCATATTAAAACAATCCACACACAAAAATTAAAATTACTAAAATAAGTTAAAGCTATTTGACCGTTATTTAAAACCCCTTATTAAAACCCCGTTAAAACCAATTTAAAACCCATTAAAATTAATCTATTCGATCAGGCCGGCTTGGTGAAACAACAGAGTCTTCAGAGCCCGACGGAAGGTGCAGAGGTCAGGAATCTTTCTTAAATCCGGGGGCAGTTCATTCCATAAGGCAGGAGCTCCCACAGAGAAGGCTCTCCCCCTGGGGGTTGCCCGCCAACATTGTCTGGCTGATGGCACCCTGAGGAGGCCCTCTCTGTGAGAGCGTATCAGGCGGTGGGAGATATTCAGTGGCAGAAGGCGGTCCTGTAGATACCCCGGCCCTAAGCCATGGAGCACTTTGAAGATGGTGACCAACACCTTGAAACGCACCTGGAAGACCACCAGAAGCCAGTGCAGCTCGCGCAAGAGGGGGAGTTACCAGGGAGCGGTGAGCCGCTCCCATAACCACTCGCGCGGCCGCATTCTGGACCAGTTGGAGCCTCCGGGTGCTCCACAAGAGGAGCCCCATGTAGAGAGCATTACAGTAGTCCAGACGGGACTACTGACAGTTGCAGAGTCCCCGGGGTGTGTGTGTGTGTGTGTCACGTGATCCCCTCTAATAACCTTCTGACGAGCCAGGTCCATGGAGAAGCCAGATTCACCTAACAAGCATGTTGCTACCTTGAAGAAGGGTGGTGATTCACTTTTAACAACTGTAGCAAGAAAAAGTCATAAAGTGGGGCAAACACTCACTTAAGAAATGCCTCATTTAGCAACAGAAAGGCTCCATGGCGGTCGTAAGTCAGGAACTACCTGTATTCATCTATAAAGTGCTTCCAAGGAGGAATGTAGTTTCTGGGAGGGGGGGGGGGATTCGGGTTTAATTTAAAACAAATTTTTTAAAAAAAACTGAGCACAGAGTCTTAGGCTCTTAAGAAAACAAAGATTAAGATAATCTACCGATAAAACAAACAGCCGTCGAAAGCTATATCATCATCTGTAATCAATACAGGGAGGGCGATGACCCCTGCATTCCATGTTACCAAGAACGGGAAGACAGAGGAGTCTTAAGTCTGCAATTAATTTTTTTCAGCATTAAAAAAAAAAAAATCCAGTATTGAAACGTTCCAACCGAAAGGATAATAAAACCTGAAACTCATCGGCAAAACTGATGGGGAGAGAAGAGAGAAGGGAGTGGTGCTGGGAAGCAGGCAAGGGATCAAAACAGTTTTTGCTGTCCAAACAAATTTGCGAAGTTTCAGAAGGGCTTTTCCGACAGACGATCAATGAAATTGAGAGCGAATGAAACGAGAAAAGTTTGCTCTGCTCACTGAAGAAGACAATCCACTCCAGAGCTAACTTATTTCCTTTGCAGTGATTTTACTCTAAGAAACATCAACAATTAGAAATAAAGCCGGGGTCCCCTTTTAGGAGAGGACGGGGGGTGGGGGTGAGGATTTGCAAAGAGAGAGCCATCATAACCGAGCTCCTATTTATATTTTTGCTACAATTCAATCCAGTTTTACATTCTGGCTGCCGTTTCAGGAAATCTAAGCTACACGAAAAATATATTCCTGTGGGAGTATTACAAACTTTGATTTTTGTCTGGGATCAGGGACAATTGTGCCTTTTCTCATTGGAAAATATTGGACTGTGCAGAGATGGATAGATTGACATTGAAAATAAAAGATAAAAGAGATACAGAGTACTATTCACCGTGGAATAGGTTTTTATCAATGCTTAGAGATAAGAGGTAGAAATCAGATGAAGAAAGATCATTGTTATGTGTAAGTAAAATATGAATGTTGTCTATAATTATAAGTATGCTAATATAATTAATAGACACTGAGCTCATCGATCGAAAGGTCGGCAGTTCAGCGGTTCGAATCCCTAGTGCTGCGTAACGGGATAAACTCCCAAGTTTTGTCCCAGCTTCTGCCAACCTAGCAGCTCGAAAGCACATAAAAAATGCAAGTAGAAAAAATAGGGACAACCTTTGGTGGGAAGTTAACAGCGTTCCGTGCGCCTTTGGCATTTAGTCATGCCGGCCACATGACCACAGAGATGTCTTCGGACAGCGCTGACTCTTCGGCTTTGAAACGGAGATGAGCACTGACCCCTAGAGTCGGGAACGACTAGCACAGATGTGCGAGGGGAACCTTTACCTTTACCTTTTTATAATTAATACGATCATAAGTAAGCCAATATAATTATAAATATGGTTATAATTATTATGTGTATTATCATAACCACTATTTTTTTTAAATTAGATTTATATGCCGCCCTTCTCCGGAGACTCAGGGCGGCTTACAATGCATTAAGCAATAGCCTTCATACTTTTGTATATTTTATACAAAGTCAGCTTATTGCCCCCACAAACTGGGTCCTCAATTTACCTACCCTAGAAAGGATGGAAGGCTGAGTCAACCTTGAGTCTCGAACTTGCAATAATTGCAGACAGCTGAATGTTAATAACAGGCTACTTAGTCTGTTGAGCTATCCAGGCTCCTATCAGTATATATCCTATCAGATATATCCTATCAGTATATCTGTTACTTTTTTTTCATCTGTAAAACGAAATGCCAGGATAATACACTGCCTTCAAAATATTTATATATAAATAAAAAAACTTTTAAAAACCCCAAACATTATCACCTGCCTTCCATCCGAAGTCCAACAAGATGGTCTATGATGGTTTCGTTGCATTTCTATTCTATAAGAACCTTCTGACATTGTCTATTCAGGGCATCCGAGGCCAACCGGTGAGAACCAAGCGGTAGGCCGAGGACTTTAAACCAGAAGACCCACAATTTGGATTCCTGTTACTAGTTAAAATGATTTAGTAGCGAGAAGACAGGAAGAATGACCCCTCTTTCGCCCTGAGCTAGTCAGAAAAAAAAAAAAAATTGGACAGCAGGCCAACCTGGCCTGGCACTCAGCACCTTTGTTATGTTCCTGAATGTTCTCCACGACTTAAAACTCGAAAAGAAAATTGGCGCGTACAGGGGTTTACCTCGTTCCATTTTGATTCTGTCCAGGATATTGTTTTTTTCGGCTAAATCTGCTTTTAAAGCCGCCTCGAGCTGACCGATCTGCCGTTTCAGCTGTTGCTCCTTCAGCTTCCACTGCTGGTCGTGGGTCACCCTGAAGGCACTGAGAAATTGAATATGACAAAAGGAGGGGGGGGGGGGAATGAAAATACAAGACATTCGCATAGGTAAACCACTCTTTGCTCTCCTATGCATGCCACGTGGCACGTGGAGGGCCTCCGGGAAATGGTCTCCAACCCAAAAAAAGATGGAAGCTGGAAGCCGGGACAGAGAAAGGACCACAATCGCCAGGACAAGCCAATAAAGGAGAATATTTGTAGCTCAGGGTGGAAACGAGGAGCCCTTCATTGTTGTGCTCTCTGAACTTGGCTGCTTTCTTACAGACGTTTCATTACCCAAACTAGGTAACCTTATCAGTGCATTGGTGACATCACCAGGTATGGATAATGAAGCCTGCAAGAAAACAACCAAGCTCAGAGAGCACCAAGGACCCCCTCAGCATGACAAGGCATGTTTATGAGTCTTTCTTGGGAATGAAGGGAACCGCAGGATGGGCGGCTGTGGGTCGAGGCGCCTTTCGTTGGCTGCAATGATGGGTCACATACACAGAAGGTTTTGTGGGATGAGCAATGGAGTTGGCCTAGATTTGGAGCATTATCCCTGCTCTATGGCAGGGTCCACAGATAGATACAGTAGGTAGGTAGGTAGGTAGGTAGGTAAGTAGGTAGGTAGGTAGGTAGGTAGATGATAGATAGATAGATAGATAGATAGATAGATAGATAGATAGATAGATATGGATGGATATATGGATATGGATGAATAGACAGACAACTAGATAAGATGGAGGGAGGGAGGGAGGGAGGGAGGGAGGGAGGGAGAGATGGATGGAGATGGATGGACAGCTAGATAAAATGGAGGGAGCGAGGGAGGGGGAGAGAGAAATGGATGGATGGATGGATGAATGGATATGGATGGACAGCTAGATAAAATGGATTGAGGGATGAAGGGAGGGAGAGAGAGATGGCTGGATAGACAGACAGACAGATAGATAAGATGGAGGGAGAGACAGAGACAGAGAGGGAGAGAGAGGGATGGATGGATGGATGGATGGATAAATATGGGTGGGTGGATGGATGGAAGGTCAGACAGATAGACAGATAGATAAGATGGAGGGAGGGAAGGAAAGAGAGAGAGGGGATGGATGGATGGATGGATGGATATGGAAGGATGGATAAATAGATAGATAAGGTGGAGGGAGGGAGATACAGACAGAGAGGGATGGATGGATGGATGAATATGGGTGCATAGATGGAAGGGCAGACAGATAGATAGATAAGATGGAGGGAGGGAGGGAGGGATGGAGGGAGGGATGAAGGGAGGAAGGAAGAGAGAGAGAGAAAGAGAGGGATGGATGGATGGATGAATATGGATAAGATGGAGGGAGGGAGATATATATATAGACAGACATACACATATATACACAAGTACACACACACACACACACACACGGAGTGGACCCTGCCATAGTGTGGGAATGCTAGGAAGAGATTACACACACACACACACACACACACATTCCATCTGCAACTGGAGGCTTCTTCTGGTGCCCTGTCTTGCTTCACAATCAGGTGTTTCCTCATTAAGCCTCTGCAAATTGACTGTAATTGCTTCAATTTTCTGTTCGGCACCAGAAAATGAATTCAGCGCCCTATCTCATTTCATGTTCCGTAGGTTTAGCTCCCTAATTTTTTATTTATGTGATATTAAGCGCTGCTGACAGAATTTACACAGACTATTACCTCGAAGCAACTTTTATAGAAATATCAAGTGCAGCCACGGTGCCAGCCCAAGGCATTTCTGGCACCCGAAAAGTCAAAACGACGTTCCGCTTGGCTCCGTACCGGAGTCCGCATTTTTCAGGAAATTGAGATGTTGCGGGGTAAGAGCTGGAGGCAAGAAAGGGGCATCCAACCCCCCCTCCCTCCCTCCCTCCCCTTCCATTGGCTGCCTGAAATGGATGGTTCTTCCTCGGAGCGTGAAAGAGCGTACAACAGGGCAGAGATTCTGGGAGGGACGGAGGGAGGTGGGCAAGTCAAGGATTTATTGCTCCCAGTCCCCCCAAAATAAGAACACTTCAGAAAAGCCAGTTCTTTCAAGGCTGTAAGGATCACTTAGAATACTGCATCCAGTTTTGGTTGTCACGATATAAAAAAGATCTTGAGAAACAGTACAGAGAAGAGCAGCAAAGATGATTAGGGGACTGAAGGCTAAAATGAATAGAATAGAATAGAATAGAATAGAATAGAATAGAATAGAATAGAATAGAATAGAATAGAATAGAATAGAATAGAGAATGGAATGGAATGGAATGGAATGGAATGGAATGGAATGGAATGGAATGGAATGGAATAGAATAGAATAGAATAGAATAGAATAGAATAGAATAGAATAGAATAGAATAGAATAGAATAGAATAGAATAGAATAGAATAGAATAGAATAGAATAAATTGTGTGATGGGACACACAAGGAATTTGTCTGGTGCATATGCTCTCAGTGTACATAAAAGGGAAAAAAAGAAAGAAAAAAGAAAGAAAGAAAGAAAAAGAAAAAAATACATTCATCAAGAATCATAAGATAGAACGCTTAGTGATAGCCATAGGTTACTAATAAGCAATCAAATCATACTAGGAAACAAACAGAACAATATAAATCGTAAAAATATAAGTAACATGGTTATAGTTAAAAGTGGGAAGAGGTAAGTAATAAGAAGGATGAGAAGAACAATAGTAATGCAGTCTTAGTAAATATGAAGAACGGTTGCAGGAATTGGGTAGTGGAATACTCCATACTTCACCTAATCCTCCAGGGAAAGACAGAAGGCAAATGAGGTCCATGCAGAAAAAAAACATTGTGGCTTCAAAATCTAAGGGACTGGTTTGGACAAAACTCAACAACACTATTTCATGCAGCTGTTGATCAAAATAGGATCGCCAATATCCGATGACGGATATGGCACAAGAAGTAGTAGTCTAGTGAAAAGTAAGACTAGGGGTGACATAATAGTGCTGGAATGGCCTGGGAATAGCCCAGACCTTAACCCAATTGAAAATCTATGGAGCTGACTAAAGAAACCTGTTGGTCAAAAGCGACCCAGCAATAAAACCCAGTTCATAGAAGCCATCCTTCAATCTTGATTTCACATGATAACAGCTGCAGAACTCAAAGACTTGGTTCACTCCATAGGAAGGCGTTGTAAGGCCGTAATTCATGCTAAAGGTTACCCAACGAAGTATTAACTGACATGGGGATCATTTTTGTACATCTCATTTTTTCTATGGTGATCATTTTGGAATATCTCATTCTTTCTACGTGTTTCGCTTTTCTTCTTTATAGTGTAACTGCTATTCTAATAGCAAATCCTTCATAAAAGTTACTGCATTACATTCTTGATTAAATTATCTTTCCATTGATATATCATTTTATGGTACTACTCAAAAAAAAAAAGTGGTTTAGAAAATATACTTTTCCCAAAAGGTTTCCACAATTTTGGCCACTACTGTAGTTTCTTTCTTTCTAGAGGCAAGGGAAAAAAAAATGACAGAAGAGAATAGAATTAAAAAGAGAGAAAGAGAGAAAGAGAGAGAGAGATTGATGAGACTGCTGGTGGGCAAACGGCCCTAGTTCAAGATTCAATCTTGTAAAAGTTAAAAGACTGATGAAGAACATGGTTGGCAGTTCTTAAGAACCATAACCGGGATCCAAAGGAAGTTCTTCAATGCAGGAGCAATTTAGTCACCCTAGAATGCTCCCCGAATAATATTAATGAGAAAGCAAAGATGGACTCTTGAAATCACTTTTCTAAGGCGTTAGCAAACTTCAGCCTCTCCTGCCTATTCAGGTCATTGAGTTCAAGATTACATATCCGTATTTCTGAGTCAGATTATTTTCACCGAGAACATTTAAAAAAAGAAAAGAAAGAAACCGGAGTTTAAAAGAAATTACTCCATTCGTTATAGTTTACCTGTTATATAATTTATCATAGTTTTCCTTTAAAAGGTCCCTCTCTTTTTCCAAATCATTAATTCTGTCTTGCAGCTGGAATGAAAAAGAATGTTAGCGGGGGGGATTCGTGGCGTAAGGAGATGAAAGCAACGATTACTAATGTTTAATAGGTTTCCTAGCTAGGGACCTGGGCCACCTGCTTTCTCTTGCCAACGAAGGACTGATGATCCCTTATCATCACCTCAGCTGCTCTGATGTCACCAAAGGACAAGACCGATTACCATGGTACCTCCGTCAAAAGTATTAACAATAATAATGTTTCACCGATGAAGGTGTTATTTCTTTGGGGTGAGATGTATTGGCAGGTTTGATTTTATTTATTTATTCTATCTGGCCTTTAATATTTTTTTTATACATAACGCAAGGCATCGAATATGCCTAATACTCCTTTTTCTTCCTATTTTCCCCAAAACAACAATAATCCTGTGAGATGACTTGAGCTGAGAGAGAGTGATTGGCCCAAAGTCACCCAGCTGACTGTTATGACTAAGGTGGGACTAGAACTCACAATCTCCTTGTGATTGGCCCTAAGTCCTCCAGCCAACTTTGATGCCTAAGGCGAGGCTAGAACTCACAGCCTCCTAGTGATTGGCCCTAAGTCCTCCAGCCAGCTTTCATGCCTAAGGCAAGACTAGAACTCACTTGTCTCTTAAGGAAGATAATTCTACCTCCTTTATGAGTAGAAGTCCAGTGAGATTTTTGATCCATTATGTAAGGCTTTAGCAGTGATCCTGGGAAAGGAGGAACGCTGTGTCCTGAAACGGCTGACCTCTTGGAATGAATACTAATATATTACTTGGAGGGAAGAGTTTTGGGGAGAGGTTCAAGGAACAATGGCTCCCTTTCGATCGCTCGGATTCATATGAATCCGATTGCGGTGCAATAATAATAGGAACAACTCTGGGTGGGAACAATCGACATAGCACGGAAAATATGCAGTGTGAACGAGTTATAAGAATATTGGAGGGTAAATACCGCACGTCTGCCAACACGCATCTGGCAGATTCCTGCTAGCGATAAGCTAAACAAAACCAGATTCTCCAAATTATCAAGATCGCCTCTAACTGATTTGGTCCCTTCCACGAAACATTTTTTGGTTCTGCTCCCGCTTGAGAACGCTGGGAAAACTCCGTGCCTCTTTTAAATACCACAGGCACAAAAAAAAAAAAAAAGGAAAGATTTGCCGCTTCACCTCTTCCAAGCGTCGTCTCGAAAATGTGGTGGCTTGCAATTGTCCCTCTAGGTGGAGGCACTTTGAACGCTCTTCTTTAAGTTGCAAATTTAGTTCTTCCCCCTTGGCTATTAGGGCATCGTGGCTCATTTTGAGATTTTTCTGCTTCTGCGAGAGTGAAGAGGGGAAGGAAGATAAAAGAAAGGGGGAAAAATGTTAGCACTAGATAAGTCATATTTAGGCTACATTCAGAATCACATGGTTTTTCTCAACATTTTATACTTGGACTAAGACAGGGGTCGGCAACCTGTCGCTCTGGGGCGGCATGTGACTCTTTCATCCCTCTACTGTGGCTCCTTCACTGATTGGCTCCACAATTGATAGGGCTTTTGGTTAGGGTCGGCAGAGGAAAAAGGACGCCACACTAGGAGGAGACTCTATGGTGGGGGAACTGGACTTCCGGTCAGCTCCAGAATTGAATGCGGGGCTTCCGGTGCTGACCCCTGGACTAAGAGAAAGTGCCACCTTCACTCTGTTTATGTATTGGTCCCTTCTTAATCTAGTTTTTTGTTATCTTTTTTTAGGTTTGAATCCTTAAGGCTGAATGTTGTTAAATGGTTTTACCGTTCTCGTTGTTTTATATTGTGGCTGTAAGCTGCTCTGAGTTGATTGACAGTCAGATGGGTGGCATATAAATAGGATTTTAAAAAAGGTAATGGGAGTCCCTGTGGATTTTACTCTGCTGGTCATTGCCGACTCTTATCTGAGTTTCAAGCCATTGAGCTGGCACTGTCTGAAGACATTTCCATGATTATGTGGCCAGCATAACGTCACGGAGCACTGTTACCTTCCCATCAAAGTGGTACCTATTTATCTACTCACATTTCCAACTGTTAGGTGGGCAGGAGCTGGGCGAGGACAGGACCTCACCCCGTCACAAAGTGTTCGGGTCTTGAACCTGGGCTGCCGGCTTTCCAGCTGAAAAGCCCAGCATCTTAACCGCTGAGTAACCACGTCACTCATATAAATATAATAAATAAATAGATTTAAACAGTATGTGATATCAATTGAGCATCCAGGAGAACCTCTCGCTATGGATGTAATCTAGACATAGCCAGCAAGAGTATAGAATGTGAACTTTTCCTAGTACCTGGTTAGAGTGCAGTACTGCAGGCTGTTTCTGCTGACTGCCGGCTGACTGTAATTTGGCAGTTCAAATCTCACCAGGCTCAAGGTAGACTCAGCCTTCCATCCTTCCAAGGTGGGTAAAATGAGGACCCAAACTGTTAGGCTGACTTTGTAAACTGCTTAGAGAAGGCTGTAAAAGCACTGTAAAGCAGTATATAAATCTAAGTGTTATTGCTCTTCCTTCCTTCCTTCCTTCCTTCCTTCCTTCCTTCCTTCCTTCCTTCCTTCCTTCCTTCCTTCCTTGTTGATACAATGGTTACAATGCAGTATTGCAGGCTCTGCCCATAGCCAGCAGTTCGATCCTGACTGGCTCAAGGTTGACTCGGCCTTCCATCGTTCCAAGGCGGGTAAAATGAGGACCCAGATATGCTGACTCTGTAAAACTGCTTAGACAGGGCTGTAAAAGCACTGTGAAGCAGTATATAAGTCTTAAGTGCTATTGCCCTTCCTTCCTTCCTTCCTTCCTTCCTTCCTTCCTTCCTTCCTTCCTTGTTGATACAATGGTTACAATGCAGTATTGCAGGTTCTGCCCATAGCCAGCAGTTCGATCCTGACTGGCTCAAGGTTGACTCAGCCTTCCATCCTTCTGTGGTGGGTAAAATGAGGACTCAGATTGTTGGGGGCAATAGGCTGACTCTGTAAAACCGCTTAGAGAGGGGCTGTAAAAGCACAGTGAAGCAGTATACAAGTCTAAGTGCTCTTGCTACCGTTGAATTGAGGAGTGTTAAGAAAAAGCTATTAAAACCTCTCTCGGTGTTTACGGAGGAGGTGACCAGACTGTGCTTGAGAGTGGGATCAGATTCCTGAATGGATCTGAAAGGATTTACATACCTCCTGAAGTTGAAGCAATTTTTCTTCCACCGTTGCAAATTCGCTGGTTTTCTCTATCAGCTGTTTGTGGAGTTTGATCATTTCTACGTTGTCTCGAATGCTGAGCCTCCAAAAAGCAATTTTGATTTTTTCCCCCCCAAAAGACAAGAAAAATCATGGTCAGATTTTTTTCTGTTTTTACTAAAGCAGCCACGCATGCAATTTTGATCTTGAAATCTGTAGCCTTGAAAACAGGTTTTTTTTTTTTTTTTTTTTTTTGTAGCTTAATTCCCAACGCAGTCAGGGGAAAAAACTATTAGCGTGGCCAAAAGTCGTTTTCCTTTCTTGAAGTAAACATTACAGGTAGTTAAATCAATCCATGCTTCAGTGAAAGAGGACTGAACAATGCTGACTAGTTAGACATAATGCTCCATGCCATTAACAGTGTGGTAAATGCAACAGTTGAAGGAATAAATTGATATTTATAATAGGCAGATCATTTTATTTTGCTATCAAGCAGCTTCCTAATTTTTGCTGTTAGTTTTTACTGGCATTTTTTTTTCCACCCCTGGAACTTATTTCCTTCCTCAACTCAACTCATTGCAAGGCCTGTGATTTAACATTTTAAATTGACGATACTTTGAGACCGGTATTAAAATAAACTGCAGATGTATTTTTAACACTGACCGGCGTGGGCGAAATTCTATAGGGCTAAGATGCTGTTATACATTTCCCTCGCTGAGATTCAATAACAAATTCATAATTTTATCTTCTGAAAAGTTAAATACAGACAAGGTATCAGAAACGTAACATTTGATCTCATTGTTATTCTATCTGCATGGCTGCATCAAGCCAAGACAATTTTTTTTAAAAAGGAAACTCCTTAAAGGAGCTTAAGTGCTAATACCAAATAAAGCAAAAAGATAAACAGAATTTCACATCTTGAAATACGCTGTTTCTCCCCTTACTTATCTGCTGAAGACAGATTGGAAAAATTGTTCCACTGCTGGAACCAGACCACAAAGCTGATACATCTGTAAACCAGCTGAAAACTTAAAACTGTATCTCTCTCATATATATATATGTATGTATGTATGTAGGTATGTATGTATGTATGTATGCATGCAAGTTTTGGTGTATTCGGGTCTTTTCCTGTGTAAGATTGAGAGTATCTTGGCGATGTTTCGACGAGGTCCCACTTGTCATCTTCAGCCTGGTGTCTTCGGCTTCGTGCTTGTGTGAGGAAAGCATAATTGCTCCTAGAAGGACGAAGCCGAAGACACCAGCCTGAAGATGACGAATGAGATTTCGTCGAAACGTCGCCAAGACGCTTCCAATTTTACGCGGGAGAAAACCCGAATAACCAAAGACCTACATACAAAGACCTGCAAAAACCTGAGAAAGAATACATACATACATACATACATACATACATACATACATACATACATACATACCAGGGGTGAAATCTAGCAGGTTCTGGAGAACCGGTAGTAGAAATTTTGAGCAGTTTGGAGAACCAGCAAATACCACCTCTGGCTGGCCACAGAGTGGGGTGGGAATGGAGATTTTGCAATATCCTTCCCCCAGGAGTGGGGAGGGAATGGGGATTTTGTAGTATCATTTCCCTGCCACGCCCACCGAGCCACGTCCACCAAGCCACACCATGCCCACCAAGCCATGCCCACAGAACGGGTAGTAAAAATATTTGGATTTCACCACTGATATACCGTATTTTTTTGGAGTATAAGACGCAGCTTAGTTTTTGGGGAGGAAAATAAGAAAAAAACTGATTGGCAGGTTCAGCAACAGGTTCCTTGATTGTGAGCTCTGTTCCTTGCTTTTTTTTCTGCCTCTGAAATTTCTGAAACTCTGTTTCAGAGAAAATATTTTTCCTGCCTCTGAAAACCTCCGAAACAGCTTCAGAAAAAAAGCCTCTGAAGCTCTGTTTGGAGGCTTTTTTTCTGAAGCTTCGTTTCTATGCTTTTTTCAACCTCTGAAACCTCCATTTGAGAAGCTGGGGAGGGGGCGCTACATTCGGAGTATAAAATACACCCATTTTCACCCTCTTTTTTGAGGGAAAACGTGTGTCTTATATTCTGAAAAATACATATGTGTGTGTATGTGTATGTATGTATGTATGTATGTATGTAGTGGAAGGGACAGCATCCCTGCCAGACTCTAAGTGCAAAAATAAACATCATGTTGTGTTTTTATTAGTTATCGTGCTTTTCACATCAAACAACTTGGTTGCCTTCAGAGAATGTCTGACAAGTCCTCCCTTTTCTTTTTAAATAAAAAGAGGGCTTTTTTTTTTTAAAAAAAGGGGGTGTCAGTGTCCAGCAGATGTTACCCTAATAGCTCTTAATTACCCAGATTTTCTAGATTATTCCTTGGTGTGGGGGTGGAAGATCTGTTGGCCAGGCCCAGATAAGGCAGGAAAGTATTGCTAATTTCCAAGGCCCTCATTGCCAGTTATCTTTTTTAAGAAAAATTGCACCTCATTCCTGCTTTGTGGGATAGTTGCCACAAGAGCAATTCTCTATTGTTGTCGTTTTGTACAGAGGCATGTATTGTTTTGTAACTGTGTTTGTTTTACATTTTACATTTCTGTTACATTTCTGTTATACTGTTATCTCCCAATGCTGTGAGCCTTTTTCACAAGTAACGTTGGCCATCCTGTGGTTTTATTTTGAATTCCCATGAAAGGGTTAGCACAGTGATGGCTACCTTTTTTTGCCACCATGTGCCAAAAGCGGGGGGAACGCGGGGCGGTTGTGAGTGTGCGTGCCCACACCCATAATTCATTGCACCCTGCCCTCTTGCGCATGTGACCCCCCCCCCCCCCGCATTCCCATCACTTTTGGCACCACCGTGGGCCCGGTAAGCCTGTTTTTCACCCTTCCCAGGCTCCAGAGGCTTTCTAGGAGCCTGGGGAGGGCGAAAACAGCCTTCCCCATCCTCCTGGAGGCCTCCAGAGGCCGGAAACAGCCTGTTTCCCAACTTCCAGTGGGCTTGGAAGGCCCAAAAATTAGCTGGCCAGTGCATGCATGCACGTTGGAGCTGAGCTAAGATAATGCTTGCATGCCCACCGATATGGCTCCACGTGCCACCTGTGGCACCCGTCACCATCATGGGGTTAGCACAATGAGAACCGAGCTACAAAAAGAACGGAAAAATGGAGTTATGTGGAGTTATTTCTGAGTACAGCTAGTCCTCGACTCACCACAGTTCGTTTAAGTGGCCGTTAGAGTTAGAGCAGCACTGAAAAAAGCGACTTATGACCATTTTTCGCAGTTGCATTTGTAGCGCCCCCCCAGGATCATGTGATCAAAACTCATATGCTTGACAACTGATTCATACTTATGACCGTTGCTGTGTCCTGAGTCATGTGAGCCCCTTTTGCGACCTTTCCACATGCAAAGTCAATGGGGGGGAAAACACATTTGCTTAATGACCGTGTTTACTAACTGAACCCGCTGTAGTGATTCACTTAAGAACAAGTGGCAAGAAAAGTCTTAAACTGAGGCAAAAGTCAGTTAACCACTGTCTTGCTTTAGCCACAGAAACGTTGGGTTCAGTTGTGGTCATAAGTCGAGGAGTACCTGCATTCAACTCTAACCGGATGATCTTTCTCTTTTGTCCTACCGTTGGCCTGTGGCTTGCTGCTCTTTCAGTTGGAGGAGAGCGACTTCAAACTCTTCTTCGTTTTTCTTTTTCTCACTTCTTAGCATTTCGATCGCAAGCACCAACTCTTGATTCTGTCCCCGCAAGGATTCAAGCTCATTCTCTCTGCGGGTCAACCGAGAAAGTTTTCCCAATGAAAAAGCAGAAAAATTTAAAAACTTTTTTTTAAAAAAGACAGAATACAGAAGGAAAGCTGTGTGTTTAGATGGGAATAAGTGGATCAGTAGTTTATTCCTTTTGTATCCTTACGATTTATATTGATATTGTTTCCTAGTATGATATGATTGCTTATTTGTACCCTATGACTATCATTAAGTGTTGTACCTTATGATTCTTGATGAATGTATCTCTTATGTACACTGAGAGCATGTGAACCAAAGACAAATTCCTTGTGTGTCCAATCACACTTGGCCAATAAAGAATCCTATCCTATCCTATCCTATCCTATCCTATCCTATCCTATCCTATCCCCATTCCATTCCATTCTTCTCAAAGAGCAGAGTTATTCTGAAGAGTTTATTTGGAAGAAGTGGACAATTTCAGAAACATGGGTAACGGATTAGCTCATTCATTAAGCTAAAATAAATTTAAAATAATATTTGAAGAGACAATATTTTTTCTCCACAACTGCCATAACTAGAAAGCAAAAGAAGCCTGAAATATATAAATCATGTCGCTACATTCAGAGTTATATTAAGAAAGGACATCTAAACTACCTTCTGTTCTGAATTACAACTATAACTGTTGATCACTACAATTAATAGCAATTAGTTGCTATTCACTGCTTTTTTTTTTTTTGTAAGTGGGATCACCAATTCTCCAAAAAAGGCAAAGGTAAATTTGGGAGACAGAGAGATTGAGATGGGCAGAGAAGCAGAGAATAACCTCATCATTTTGACTTTTGGAAAATGGGTGCTTTGTACCAACCATACCCAACGAGGCAGCCATTTTACAAATGATCAAACCAAGCCTAAGAAACCGCCATTTTAATTTTTTGGGAAAGTCCTCACAAATGGCTCCAAAATCCCAATGTGTCTACCGAAGCTCCGACATTTAGAGGGTCTTGAAAAATTCAATGTCAACTTTTTATAGGAGAACCCAACAAAACAGAACAGGACTTGCACAGTGTAATTTTTTTTTTAACTTTTCTTGAGAAGCTTAACAGGTTGATCAGAGGAGGAAGAGAAGAAGGAGGAAGAAGAATTCCAAAAAAAAAGAAAGCCATACAAGTTTTTGATCTCTGCTCTTGCTTCTTCAAGTAAACTGTGTCCATACTTGGAAGGCAATTCTTCAACGTTCTGTAGCCTCATCCCTGGTAGAAAAGGTGAGGTGGATGAAAGGAAATTTTTATTTTATTTATTTGATTTCTATACCGCCCTACTCCCGAAGGACTCAGGGCAGTGAACAGACATAAAATCCAACACATAAAATACAAAATTTAAAACAGAGTAAAATCGAATTAAAGCAATTTGGCCCAAAACAAATTTAAAACATCCCAGAAATTTAGAATAGACTAAAATTTATGTTTAAAAATATAAATGGAAAAAGGTTAGGCCAGACCCGCCTGGTGGAACAGAAAGGTCTTGAGAGTGTGGCGGAAGGTGTGTAGATCAGGGATTTTCCGTATCTCTGGGGGGAGCTCATTCCAGATAGTAGAAATAAAGAGAGGAGCAAGTTTGTTGATTTGGAAGTCAATCCACGATGACACGCATAATTGATTCATCATCACCATGACCAAGCTGTCAGGCCTGGAAGCCATCTTTTGCATTGGGCCTTCAGGCCTGCCACATTTACTACCGTGGGGAAACTGGGGGATTGTATGGAGCATGGGTGATATATAGTCATAATAACATTCCTTTCTCAGAGAGTCAAGGACATCTTGCCCTGCACCTGGAGGGCTGGAAACTGGGAGGCATCTCCAGTTGGGACGGTGCTTGGATTGGACCATGTTTATTTTATTTATTTTTTTATTTTTTATTTGATTTATATGCCGCCCTTCTCCGGAGACTCAGGGTGGCTTACAATGCATTAAGCAATAGCCTTCATACTTTTGTATATTTATATTTATATTGCCCCCACAAACTGGGTCCTCAATTTACCCACCTTAGAAAGGATGGAAGGCTGAGTCGACCTTGAGCCTGGCTAGGATTGAACTCAGAGAAATTACAGGCAGCTGGTGTTAATTGCTGCCTTTAGTAGGAGGCATTAGCCCTCTACGCTACACAGGCTCCTCCTGTGATGGACATGTGGGTGTTGGGCAGGGACTTGAACTTTCCTTTGGGTGGGGAAAACCTGGAAGATTTCAGATTCGGCTTTTCCCAGATGTGCCAATATGACATCTCTAATAAAATGCAACTTTGAGGAACTTCAAGCCTCAGAGTCTTCTTTCGTTGGAGGTGTTATTTGGAACTCTGACATTAACCCGAATCTGAAAGCCTGACACAAGCCTTTATGTATTTATTAAGTAAGATGCTTGGATATGAGTCCCATGAGGACATCCTTCATCCTCTTAAACTTGGCAGCACCATTCTTGCTTCATCCAAACTGTAATGGTTGGTTGATGCTAAGGAGCGCGCCTTCTGACCATGCTACACACGATAGGAATCCTTGACCACACAGAATGAAATCTTATAAGGAGAAGATGGATGTTGATTCAGATCTAGGATCTCTGGCCTGTATATGGTAGATCCAAGAGACTTTGGAGCTGAACTTTAAACCCACTACAGCACTACATGCCAAATTCCTGGAGGGGCCTAGGAGCATTTAAGAAATGCAAGTTAACAGTTAACAGTAACAGAGTTGGAAGGGACCTTGGAGGTCATCTGGTCCAACCCCCTGCTCAGGCAGGAGACCTGGACTAGGGATTCGAACCGCCAAACTGCTGACCTTTCTGGTCGACAAGCTCAGAGTCTTAACCACTGAGCCACCTAGTCAGGTAGACTTCAACTTACAACCAGTTAGTCCAGTTAGTGACCTGTTCAAAGTTATGGTGGCACTGAAAAAAAGTGACATGACTATTTTTCACACTTACAACCATCCCAAAGGTGCTTTTTTTAGGAGGCAACTGGACTTTCTTGTTTTTTTCTCTTGAAGACGCTTCGCTTCTCATCCAAGAAGCTTCTTCAACTCTGACGGTCCATTCCCCTCTATCCTGTGGGGAATTTGGGGTTTGATGGTAGTCGTAAGCCAAGGACCACCTATAGTAGAATATTGGCTGCCTTTTTGAAAGAGGAAAGGAAAACCCAAAGACCTCCTTAAAAATGATTTTGAAAAATGGAAGGAATTCAATCAACCCAGATTCATAGAATTAAATCAACTGAAATCCCTCTGATTTATGTTGGTTTATAGACAAAAAGGAACGTGGTGGCTCAGTGGCTAAGACGCTGAGCTTGTCGATCGAAAGGTCGGCAGTTCAGCGGTTCGAATCCCTAGTGCCGCGTAACGGGGTGAGCTCCCGTGACTTGTCTCAGCTTCTGCCAACCTAGCAGTTCAAAAGTAAGTTAAAAAAATGCAAGTAGAAAAATAGGGACCACCTTTGGTGGGAAGGGAACAGTGTTCCGTGTGCCTTTGGCGTTGAGTCATGCCGGCCACATGACCACGGAGACATCTTGGGACAACGCTGGCTCTTCGGTTTTGAAATGGAGATGAGCACTGCCCCCTAGAGTCGGGAACGACTAGCACATATGTGCAAGGGGAACCTTTACCTTTACCTTATGGACAAATGTCCCAACTGTCCAAAAGAATCAACACGAAATTGTTTCTTGGGCATCTAAGACACAGGTTTAACCTCTCACCTATCTGAAACGTAGACAGTTAAAGGCTCAATCCGATACCTTTCTTGGTGGCCTCGTGGACCCTCAAACCTTCCGTCGCCTTCTTGAGTCCCGTGTTAACCCGTGCCTGGACGTAATTGTAGGGCGTGTGTCTTTGGCCTTGAAGCTGAAGCTGCTGTTTAGTAGAAATCAGCCTGTGGCGTATCATTTCGTTCTGTTTTTCTAAGTCCCGGACTTTCTCCTGAAGTTGTTCGATGACTTCCTCCATCTCCACATCCTGACCCAGCCGCCTGGGGACGCCGCCGATCTGCTCTGCTTTCTTCTTGTCATTAATGAGACGTATTAACTTAGTGGCCATTCTGAGGAGACAAGTCAGATGTAGGCAATGGGGTGGGGGTGGGGGAGGAAAGGAAGGGGGGGTGGAATCAGCATGAAAAAGCACTTTGTTGAAAGGAACATAATCACTGTGAAGACTTTCGGCAGTCAAACCTGAGTAATAAATTTCAGGTTTCGATAGAACTATGAAGGCCCGCGAAGAGGCCTTTGAAGATAATTAGAACCACCAGCCAGCAATCTGCTTTATAGCACTGACAAATAATAGTTTCCTAAAGGCTTATCACTGAAAGTTTAGTCAAGTGGGGAGACATATTTGGTCCATATGCTGCTCAAATTTGGAACGGATGACCTTCCTAAGAAACTGTGGACTCTGCTTAAGTGTCGTTAAAGATTCGGGATGTGGTGAGGGCAGGCACAAAGGCTGCAGTTCCATGGGATATTAAACTATCCCATGTATGCTTGCAATATGTAACACATTGCACTGATGTCTTGCTCCCATGCAAGGACAGGGGAACAAAACCCATGTTTTCTGCCAAATAAAAAAATTAAAATGAATAGGTGGACCAGTCCAGCTTTTAATTATCCTCTGTGCCTTGCTGTGCCTTATCTTTGGCAAATAATAGGATGGGATGGGATGGGATGGGATGGGATGGGATGGGATGGGATGGGATAGGATAGGATAGGATAGAATAGGATAGGAGAATGAAGGAATGGAATGGAATGGAATGGAATGGAATGGAATGGAATGGAATGGAATGGAATGGAATGGAATAGAATAGAATAGAATAGAATAGAATAGAATAGAATAGAATAGAATAGAATAGAATAGAATAGAATAGAACAGAACAGAACAGAATAGAACAGAACAGAATAGAATAATGAATGGAATGGAATGGAATGAGAATAGGACAGGACAGGACAGGACAGGACAGGACAGGACAGGACAGGACAGGACAGGACAGGACAGGACAGGAATGGAATGGAATGGAATGGAATGGAATAGAATAGAATAGAATAGAATAGAATAGAATAGAATAGAATAGAATAGAATAGAATAGAATAGAATAGAATAGAATAGAATAGAATAGAATAGAATAGAATAGAATAGAACAGAACAGAACAGAACAATAAATGAATGGAATGCAATGCAATGCAATAAGAATAGAATAGCAGGAGAATGGAATGGAATGGAATGGAATGGAATGGAATGGAATGGAATGGAATGGAATAGAATAGAATAGAATAGAATAGAATAGAATAGAATAGAATAGAATAGAATAGAATAGAATAGAATAGAATAGAATAGAATAGAATAGAATTCTTTATTGGCCAAGTGTGATTGGACACATAAGGAATTTGTTTCAGGAGTGGCCTAACAGCTCATGGTTGGATCATAATTGGATGCAGGAGGAATGGTTTTCATCTAATTTTAAAAGGGTAAATTTTTGCTTTTGGCGTCTCCAGAGTTGTACCTTTGATTCCTCTTGAGTTTTGATAAACAGAGGGAAGCTAGAACAAAAGACGAAGGAGCGTGGAAGGGTGATGTAATACCCCCCAAATCAGAAGATCCTCGCAGCAGTGAAGGATTGGGTCAGGGAGCAGGACTTGGCAGGCTAAGAAAGAAAAGGTGGCTTTGATGGAGGAGGGAAGTTCAAAACTTTACAACATCGGTCGCACATCTCTTTAACGGCTGCATCTACTTTATAGGAAGACATTTGATTTCTTTTCCTTTTTCTTTGTGGAAAACCCAGACGGGAGCCTGAAAATAGAGGCACACTTCATCTATTTAAGGATATATATATATTTTTTTAGCAAACTCCTACTTTTTTCTTTAACGAAAAAAAAAGAACAAAAAACAGATGCGTGAGGAGGGTATGATGTTCAGCCCTTGCAGATGAACACAAAAGTGATTTGCTGTAAGTGAGCAAAGAAGGTTAAAGTCTCCCGAAGGTCTTTAAAACAATTTAAGAGTTTTGGATTTTTAAAAAGGAAAAGAGTTTTTAAAAAATGACAAAGGAACCCAGCTTAATTACTATTTTATTATCCCACGACAGGATACGCTGTTCAAGTACAGGAAGTCCTCAACTTACAACAATTCGTTTCATGACCGTTCAAAGTTACAACGGCACTGAAAAAAGTGACTTATGACCGTTTTTCACACTTACGACCATTGCAGCCCCCCCTGGTCACGTGATATTATGCTTGGCAACGGATGGTTGTGGCTTTCCCAGGTTTATGTGATCCCCTTTGGGGATTTTTGACAAGCCGAGTCGATGAGGAAGCCAGATTCGCTTAACATCCATCTGACTCACTTAACAACGATGGCAAAAAAAAAGGTCGCCAAAAGGGGCAAAACTCACTTAACCCATGTCTCACTTAGCAACATGAGTTTGGGGCTCAATTGTGGTCGTAAGCCGAGGACTACCCGGGTTTCATTTCACAAGCAACATTTTAGGGAGTCAATAGGGAAGCCAGACCTTTTAATCTTATCCTCTTGCTTACGGGCATGTTGTTTCAGCAAGATGTTCTCCTCGTGTAAGCGAAGGTATCGATCTTCAAGTTCCTCCCGGTGAATCCGCGAAACGATTTGCCGAGCCCTAACATTTTGGGCAGCTGATGGTTCTGCAAAAGGAGGAGGAGAAGGAGGAATCAAGGGTTATTTTGGTTTCGTTTCGTTTGTTAGGACTGCCATAAATTTTGCTGACGGCAGATTTGAGGCCAGGAAAGTTTTGCGAACTCTTCTGCAATGGCCTTAGAGAAGGTTGAGCTCAGGGATGAAGTAGGTAACGTCCTTCTAACGCTTAGGACTTTATGAGATACCAGTTCAGATTCCAGCTCAGGGTAGAAGTTAGAGGGAATGTGCATGGAGGAAGAAAGAAAGAAAAAGAAAGAAAGAGAGAGAGAGAAAGAGGAAGACAGAAAGAAAGAAAGAAAGAAAGAAAGAAAGAAAGAAAGAAGGAAGGAAGGAAGGAAGGAAGGAAGGAAGGAAGGGAAAGAAAGAAAGAAAGAAAGAAAGAAAGAAAGAAAGAAAGAAAGAAAGAAAGAAAGAAAGAAAGAAAGAAAGAAGCATTCTGACCAAGGCTCCCTTAAAATACAAGAAGCAGAGTCTTGGTCCCGGGAAAAACCTCTTTTATTTACACGACTGTGAATTACACAGTCAGCAAGGTTTGTCCAAACAGTTTTTCAAAGGAATATTTATCAACACACCTTATCTCTTTTGGCAAGCTGCCACGTAACTTGTGTCCAAATGCAATACAAGGCAAAACTTGGCACAGAGTCTCTTAGAGTCACAAAAAAGAACTTTCCATTCTTGAAACTACCAAACGAACAAATTGTTTCCTGAAAAAGCCCCCTCCCCTTTCGCTCCTCTTTTGTTTCCTATGGGAGGGGCCAATCATCTCCAAGGTGTGGCTTTACTCCCAAGTCGATCCTGCTTTCTTAGTTGTTCTTGTCTTCTGGTAGCTCTGCGCATGCGCACACTGGGAACAGGCTCCAGCTGTTTGTCTGCCTCACTGCTGTTTAGCTCCCTCTCTGCCTCTGATGCAGATCCCTCATCAAAGCTTTCCCCAACCCCCAGGACTGGCCCATGTTACTCCCCAACCTCCTTACTGTCTGACTCTGCTGACGGACCACAACAGAAAGAGAAAGGAAAGAAGGAAGGAAGGAAGGAAGGAAGGAAGGAAGGAAGGAAGGAAGGAAGGAAGGAAGGAAGGAGTCAGATAAAAGAGGTCTGAGTCTGGCGCAAGAAAGTAAGATGAGTAAATTATGAGCCCCTCCCTAGTTTAAGTGCAGATAAAGGGAAGGAGGAAGCACATTCAGACATGCAAGTTTCTGTCCCTATAGTCTGCAATATACACAATATCACAAGAGCCTGGTGGTGCAGTGGACTAAATGCTGTTAAAGTAGCACTTAGTTGCCAGCTGCCTGCAATTATTGCAAGTTCAAATCTCACCAGGCTCATGGCTGACTCAGCCTTCCATCCTTTCGAGGTAGGTGAAATGAGGACCCGGATTGTGGGGGCAATAAGATGACTTTGTATAAAAAAGAACACTGCTTAGGGGGGCCTGAAAGCCCTACTAAGCAGGTATATATAAAAGTATGAAGGGTATCGCTTAATGCATTGTAAGCTGCCCTGAGTCTCTGGAGAAGGCGGCATATAAATCTAACTAATAATAAATAAATACACCAAATACCAAACAAATAACCTCAGGGACCCATCCATGTCTTTAAGAAAAAGGATTTCCCTGTCCAGTCGTGTTCGATCTAGGGGGCACCTCTCATCTCTGTTTCTTAGCCAAGGGAGCCAGCACTGTCCGAAGACATTTCTGTGGCCATGTGGCCAGCATGATTATATCCTGAGGCACACAGAACGCTATTACTTTCCCACCAAAGTGGTACCTATTTATCTACTTGCATTTGCAGGCTTTCAAACTGCTAGGTGGGCAGGAGCTGGAGCAAGGAACAGGAGCTCACCCCGTCGTGCGGCACTCGGGTCTCAAACCTGGGCTGCAGCTGACAAGCTCAGGGTCTTTAACACCTGAGCCCTTGTGTCCCCGTAACCCTCTGTGAGGATTTAATTACTATGATTGTAGTCAAACTGGAAGGAGGCTAAAGCTTGCTTCCTACCAAACAAAATAAATGATAGTATATGTTCCCTCCGAGATAATTTAGCAGCAGAACCTTTCTACCAATCAAAGACATTCAAGAGTTAATCCGATTTCTAACCAGGGTGACAAACCTGAATGTCCTCCGAGGTTTAGACCTATGTCTCTCACTGGGAGATCTCCCGATGTTTCATCAGCTTCAGCGGACATGGCTGAGGTATAAATGGCAGGGCACTACCAATTTCCTGCTCTGTTTATAAAACAAATGACACAGAGAACAGAACAAATTACCTTCAATTGCTAAAGGACAATATCCGTAGCTAGGGTTGAAATGAGGGGTCCTTGCTCTCCACGTTTTTTCAGGAAGAACACAAGGATGGGTGCGGATCTCACCTTGGGAGCCATGATCTTCCAGAGAGTGGGAGCCATGGCAAAAAAGGCTCTTCTCCTGGACCCTGCCAGCAGTTACAACCTTTGTTGCATCCCCATTAACAGATTAACAGAGTTGGAAGGGACCCTGTAGGTTATCTAGTCCAACCCCTCCTAAGCCTAAGTAGGAGACCCTACACGATTTCTGACAGAGGGCAGTCCAGTCGTGTGATCCAAATTCAGAGGCTTGACAACTGACTCACATTTACGACAGGTCGTCCTCGTCTTACCACAGTTCGTTTAAGTGACCGTTCCAAGTTAGAGCGGCACTGAAAAAAAGTGACTTATGACCATTTTTCGCAGTTGCATTTGTAGCGTCCCCGGCATCACGTGATCCAAATTCATATGCTTGACCACTGGTTCGTACTTATGACCGTTGCTGTGTCCGCGGTCATGCGATCCACTTTTGCGACCTTTTGACAAGCAAAGTCGGGGGGGGGGGGGGAACCAGATTTCAGTTAATAACGGCGACCCATGACCGTTTTTCCACTTACAACGGATATCCCCGTGGTCACATGATCAAAATTCAGACGCTCGGCATCCGACTCGTATGTATGACGGTTGCAGGGCGATCCACCTTCGGCGACCTTCTGACGAGCAGTCAAGGGGGGGGGGGAGAAGCCAGATTCACTTAACGGCGGGGTTTTACGGACTTATCGGCCGCAGTGATTCAGTGCAAAAATAAAAAATGTCTTCAAGCTTCAACTTCACCAAGGTCTCACTTAGCAACCCGAAACGTCGGTCTCCGTTGTGGTCATAAGTCGAGGACGGGCTGTGCATAGGTGAATCTTGTCGCCTGCGGCATTTTATACACCTACCAGCTCAGAGGTTGCGCCCTTTTTTTTTAATAATTCTGGATCTTTCAGAAAAATACATAAAGCGTTCCCAGATCAATCAATCAATCAATCAATCAATCAATCAAATATATTCCTAGCAGAATCACCTACAGATGCTGCAGCCGATCTCTTTCCTCCGGGCCAGTCTGCATCTCCTCCTCCTCCTGCCCGGCTCGCAGCAGCCTTCCTCCTCCTCCTCCTCCTCTTCTTCTTCCTCCTCCTCCTCTTCCTCGCTGCGTCGCGTTCCCCCGTTAGCAACCGCCTCCGTTGCTACCCCCGACGTCACTTCCGCTCCAGGGGCGCTGCTCCAAAGGGAGACGTTTTTCCTCAATCCCTCCCTCCTTCCCTTTCCCGCCTCCGCTGCGCTGACTTCTGGGAGTTGTATTTCTCCGGCATGGAATCCCTCGTTTTCCCGTCTGCGGGACGCAAACTACGCTCCCCGCCCCTCCTCCCGCGTTTCCGGGATGGCAGCGCCGGCGGAAGCCGCGCGGGGCATCTCGGGAGTTGTAGTTCGAGTTGTAGTTCCCGAAAAGGCTGATGAAGGCTGCCCGAGGAAGGCAGAAGCGGCTGTTTCTGAACAGTTCGAGGCAGGAAGCGAGTCGGGTTCTTTCGCACGTGGGAAAAGGCGGCGGAAAGGAGCATGAGGAGGTCTCGAGCGGAGGAAAGCGAGAAGGAGGCGAAGGTAAAGCTTAGCCCCCAAAAGCAGGTGCGCTGGTCCCTCCAAAGCCGAAAGTTTGATGCAAAGCCAAGTTTGCAAATTCAGCGTGCAAAAATCTCGGCTTTTGCACAAAATCTCGGCTTTTGCACCAAGAGAAGCAACCTGGAAATTTGCCATTTAGTGAAAGAACCATGAACCAGCGGAACGACTTGCCACTAGAAGTCGTGGGATGCTCCCAACGCCGGAGGTTTTTTTTTTTTTTTTCAGAAGAGATTGGACAACGGTTTGTCTGAAATGGGACAGGTAGTCCTGGGTTTACAACAGTCCGTTTAGTGACCGCTCGAAGTTGCAACGGCACTGGGAAAAAAGTGACTTGGGACCATTTTTCACACTTACCGACCGTTGCAGCATCCCTCACATGGTTTTACATTTGGATGCGTGGCAAATGATTCACATTTATGACGGCTGCAGTGTCCTGGAGTCATGTAATCTCCTTTTGGGACCTCCTGGCAAGCAAAGTCAATGAGGAAACCAACTTCACTTAAAAACATTACTAATTTAATAATTCCAGTGATTCACTTAACAGCCGTGACAAATGGAGGCAAACACCCATAAAATGGGGGCAAAACACACTGAACTGCAACAAATTTTGGGCTCAAAATTGTGGTCGTAAGTCAAGGACCACCAGTATCATCACTGAAAGAAACATTTACGTTTTAATAAGAGATACAGTTAGTAAGACTGAGTTGTTAAGTGAATCTGGCTTCTCAATTGACTAGCAATATTAGATTCACTTAACAACAGTTACAAAAGGGGACCACGTAACGCCGGGACACTACCGCCGTCATAAATATGAGTCAGTTGCCAAGTCTTTGAATTTTGATCATCTGACCATGGTTATTAGTTCTATTAGCTGCCTTGAGTTATGTGTAAAATAAATGCAGGTTGGGTAACAAATCAAATATCAAATAAATCACAGCAATGTGAAGAAAAATATCAACTCCTGAAGCTGTTGAACGCAGATTAAGTCTTTCAAATGCCAGGAAAAATACCTCATTCCTTCCCTGATACTTCTGGCTGCATTGCAAATAACAAACTTATATCTAAGTTTTTCCCTTACTTTCTAAAAGAATACATTGTTTAACAGTGCAGCTCCACAGATAATTATTGGAAATACTTTGGCCTTTAATGTATTTTATTCTTGGGGCCAATTTGGGTAAAGTTACAATTGTTGTGAAGCATTCCAGCAAGAACTATAACTTTGTCTTTCCATGTCCCATAAACTGCAACAAGAAAGGCAAGGTTGATTCTATTATTTCATTGTGTTTCATTTGTTTTCTTCAGAAGTAAAGATTCACTGGGATAATCTGTTTTTTATAGTGAGGGTTCCTGAGAGCTCCTCCTTTAGAGGAAGTAATCAGTTGGATAGTGATTACAAGGTTGATTCATCATACTAACCTATAATGTTTCCATGAAGTTGTGTCAATGCAAGACAAGAGTTGGTTTTACAAGCCATAATTGATGGCCTGTAATGTGGACCTCAAATTGTTTGCCAACCTCAAATTGTTCAGGAAACTGTTTCAGCAAATCATACTTTCAAATGAGGTGCTTATCCGTGTGAATTATGGAGTATACTCCCCCCCCCTCTCTCTTTCTCTCTCTCTCTCTCTCTCCCCCCTCTCTATATATATTTGAAATATATATAGCTTTTGTTTTCGTAGATTTTCACAGGTAGAGGTATGCAAGTTTTGGTGTATTCAGGTCTTTTCCCTTGTAAGATTGAGAGTATCTTGGCGATGTTTCGACGAGGTCCCACTCGTCATCTTCAGGCTGGTTTCTATGTATATCTATAGATTTAGATATAGATAGATATAGATGTATAGATTTATTTCAAGCTATTTAGCTCTCATCAGCTAGCCACACCCTTACTTGAATCCGAGTAGGGGTATGGCTAGCTGATGAAAGCTAAATAGCTTGAAATAGATCTATACTAGTCTCCCTTTATTTCTTTATCAGCAAATATAAATTTGATATAAAATGATTTGTCCTGAATGCAACTGCTTGAGGGCTCCTGGATTGGAGCTGAAAGGTGAAATGGAAGCAGTATGTTCCCTCCCATATTGGGGTAGACCAGGTGCTTTGATAGGAAAACACTTAATATATATATATGTATATGTACCCTGTTTCCCCGAAAATTTAGTACTGTATTTTCCCCCAAAATAAACCCTAACCAGATAATAAGCCCCAATGCATCTTTTGGAGCAAAAATTAATATATTTTTGGGAAAACACGGTGTATGTGTGTGTGTGTGTGTTACACATACACAAACACACATACTGCATATGTTTTTGTGTGTGTGTGTGTGTGTATAAAAGTTAAAAACAAAAACTGTGCTCGGAAGAATCTAGGATGCTAAGCCGTTGGCTCTCCCCCCTTCCCAGCGCTATTACCGAGACAGCTTTTTGAGGAATAGCGCGCGTGGGGCGTAATGCATCACCTGTGGGTTGGAAACAATGCCCTGATTCAGGAGGGCGAGCCGATGAAAGGTAAGATGGAGAGCGTGGCAAATGCTCTCTGTTTTAAAATTCATCACGGCCCCGGATCGCCCGCCTCAGATTGCCCCAGCTGTTAACTCTGGAACCATTACAATAATGGCTTTTGTAAATGAAGGAGAACTAACACACACACATACACACACCCCCTTGATTACACCAGAGGGGTAATTTTCTCTTCATCGGTAATGGCAGTCCGAGTCTCGTATTGATCAGCCCATCAAGATACTAATCCTCTGTAAAATTACTTGTTATAACTGGAAATGTGTTAATCCAAGGCAGCCTGCCTCCCCCTGGCTCTCTGCTTGCTATTGAGCGCAGGCCGTTGAGATGGTTTATTTTTCATGATTTAAACCCTCCTGCCCTCGATTGGATCTTCCTCAGCGAAGAAGGGCCGCTGGCTGGACAGCCGCTTAATCTTTCGCACTTAGCCCAAGGAATGTCCTTCTGCTTTCTTTTCTTTTCTTTCTCCCCCCCCCTTTTTTTTTAAAATGGCCTTTTTAATTAAGGAACGAGGTTTGTCTTGCTGAGTTATGTCCGGACTCAGATTTATTAAGCAGCTAAAATATAAACGGGAGGGAAACTTTCCTGTGCTGTAAATAAGCTCAGGGATGTATCTAGCGAGTGCTTAAGCACCTGCCAATACAGGTAAGCCCTCTTATTTACGACCACAATGGAACCCAGAATTTCTTAGCCGGATCGTTGTTAAGTGAATTTGCCTCATTTTAGGACGTTTCTTGCCACAGTGGTTAAGTGAATCAGTGCAGTTTTGACTGAGTAACATGGACGTTAAATGAAGTTGGCTCCCCCATTTGTGACAAGGTCACAAATTGGGATCATGTGACACCCCCCCCTCCCACCGGATACTGCAACCGTCATAAATATGAGTCAGTGGCCAAGCGTCTGCATTTTGACCACTGGGGATGCTTCCACGGTCCTAAGTTTGGAAAACGGTCCTAAATCCCTTTTTTTCAGTTGTAACTCGAAACAGTCCCTAAGCAAACTGTAACAGGGTTATCAACAAGCCTTGGTTCCTTGGTTCAAACTTTGCTTGAAGGATTCTCAAATCAATGTGATAATAATCACAACTTTAAGAATATTGCGAGGATCAGACAACATTGGGTTTTAATTTGTTACGTCAAAGTTTGCCGACCTGGTACAGGTAGTAACCCTCGACTTGCAAGCATTATTTTAGGGACTGTTCAAAGTTACAATGGCCCCGAAAACAAGTGACTTATGACCGCTTTTCACCCTTATGACCATGGAAGCATCACGGGATCAATATTTGGATGCTTGGCATCTGATTCATATTTGATCCCCTTTGGCAACCTTCGGACAAGCCAAGTCAATGGGGGAGCCAGATTCGGTTACGAATGGAATGGAGTGGAATAGAATATAGAGTAGAGTAGAGTAGAGTAGAGTAGAGTAGAGTAGAGTAGAGTAGAGTAGCGTTGGAATGGAATGGAGTGGAGTGGGGTGGGGTGGGGTGGGGTGGGGTGGGGTGGGGTGGGGTGGGGTGGGATGGGATGGGATGGGATGGGATGGGATGGGATAGGATAGGATAGGATAGAATAGAATAGAATAGAATAGAATAGAATAGAATAGAATAGAATAGAATAGAATAGAATAGAATAGAATAGAATAGAATAGAACAGAACCTTTAATGTAGATAGATGGATGGATAGATGATAGATAGATAGATAGATAGATAGATAGATAGATAGATGGATGGATGGATGGATGGATGGATGGATGGATGGATGGATGGATGGATGGATGCATGAATGGAACGAGAAAGGGAAAGGGAATAGAGAGTAGAGTAGAGTAGAGTAGAGTAGAGTAGAGTTAGAATAGAATAGAATAGAATAGAATAGAAGAGAAGAGAAGAGAAGAGAAGAGAAGAGAAGAGAAGAGAAGAGAGAAGAGAATAGAATTGAAGAGAGAATAGACTAGCATAGCATAGCATAGAATAATAGAGTTGATAGGGACCTTGGAGGTCTTCTAGTCCAACCCCCTGCTTAGGCAGGAAACCCTACACCACTTCAGACAAAGGGTTGTCCAATCTCTTCTTAAAAACCTCCAGCGTTGGAGCATTCACAACTTCCAGAGGCAAGTTGTTTCATTGTTCTAATCAGTGAAAAACAACTTTCTTCCGGAAGTTGTGAACTGCAGTAGTTCCCTGAACAATTGTGGCAAGAAAAGTTGTAAAAAGGGGGCAAAACTCACTTAACAACCGTCTCGCTTCTCGATGGACATTTTCAATTGCGGTCGTAAGTCAAGGACGACCTGTCATCTTAGAGATGAAATCCTAAAAACAGCCCCCCCCCCAAAAAAACAACAACAACCAGCCAGGACATTGCATTGTGGAAAGTCACTCTTTAACGTCTAGATGATCCTAGTGTCCCTTATTTGCCGCTTGTCTCGACGGTTTTATATAAGGTGATAAGCTTTGCTTGATGCAGCTGCTGGGATCACCTCTGCCCTCAACTAATCAAAGAGTTTAGCCGGAGGGAAGCATTTATTTCCCAGTTTCCATTATTATTATTATTTTCATAGCCGTAAAAGAGGGTTACACACGCATTGTGTGTGTCTAAGGCTGCAGTGGTGAAACGAGATATTGATCGGCTGCATTGGGCAAGTTCTTCCCACCCGGTGTCGATATCATGTCGGCCTCTGACTACGCCGTGGTTGACCTCACAAATAGCTTCTTTACGTTCCCATCGGAATTCAGATGATAAACTGCGCGGAAAACCGAATCGATGGATGGTTAGGAAGTTTGGAGCGCCAGATCACGGCTCTACGGCAAGCAGAAGTTCAGGGAACAGAGGGGAGAAAGGATGACTTCCTCCATAGAGACATAAAACAGTGGCAATCCTCGATTTAACGACCAAAACCGAGCCCATAACTTCTTTCCCCAAGTGAGACAGTTGTTCAGTGAGTTTTGCCTTGTTTTACGACCTTTCCACCATCGTTAAGCGAATCACTGTAGGTGTTAAGGGAGGAACACGGTTGTTTAGTGAATTTGGCTTCTCCATTGACGGCTTATCAGAAAAGGGGATCATGTACAGCAGTGGGTTTCAGAAATGCTTACCACCGGTTCGCCGTGCGCATGCATGCTCGCTTCGCGTGGGCGTGCACTTTCCACCCATGCTCCTGGCCTTCCGTGCATGCGCTTTGCTCTTGTTGTGTCCCCGATCCTACGCATACATGCACTCAGACAGTCAGGGGTTAAATAAGCTGGCAGGCAACCAAGTAGTCCAATAAGATGCTTGGCAGAAATCCCAGCAGCTGCTTGCCAAGACCTTTATTAACGTAGCAGAAAAATACACACCACAAGTGTCCAGAAATAATAGCCAAAGCTGAGATGCAGGAATATTTGTTTTTGTCCGTCACAGAGTTGAAGGCTGAACTCACTCTCTTTTATAGCCTGTGGGGTGTGGTCCAGTGAGTCAGCTAATCACGGGCACGCCTTTTCTTCTGCTGTGCATGCCTGTCTCTGCGACGCTGGCGAGGGTCCAGCCAAAACTCATTACCCTCATCACTGTCCACCTGTGGCTGCGAGGACGAGCTTGGCTCTAGGCCTATCTCTTGCCCTTCGGTGTCCTCCGGAGGCATTGCCAGAGAGAAGGAGGCCTTGCCAACTCCTCTCCCTCACTCTCAGAGTCCTCTCCTGCTGATGACGCAGGCTCAGGCAACGGAGCCACAACAGCTCTCACGTGCATCTTCCATGGCTAATTAGGACGGCATTACGTCCGGGTGAGTGGGCAGGCCCACCCGCAGTTGCCGCTACCGATTCACACGAACCGGCAGAATACCACCTCTGATCATATTACCTTGGGACACTGCAACCATCATAAAGACAAGTCAGTCGGCAAGCGTCTGAATTTGGATTATTTGATCACGGGGATGCGGCCACGGTCGTACAATAAGTGTAAAAAATGGCCGTCGATCATTGGTGGGTCACTCCCGGTTCTCTCCGGTTCTATAGAACCGGTAGTAAAACTGGCGGCAGGCTCCACCCACCCGCCACGACGTCATCATGGGTGATCTGTGCATGTGGTCCCGTTGTGAACCGGTAGTAAAGGTAAATAGAACCCACCCCTGCCGTCGATCCCTTTTTTCAGTGCCATTGCAACTTCGAACGGTGGCTAAACGAACCGTTGTAAGACAAGGACTACTAGTTAATTCTTCTCTCTGTCTGTGCTGTTCGCTTGGAAGCCGGTGAAGGTTTGCTGTTCGATGTTGGCATCGAAACATTATTAGCCCAGGATTGATATGAGGGGTGGAACGGGCGTTTATCTTAACAAATGAAGGTTTTCCCGGCCTCTCCATCCCCGAAGTATTTTATATGTTAATGTTATGTTCTAAAATAAATAAATAAAGGCAGCTCAGCTAAATGAGCTCACTTCATTTAAATCTAAACAAATGTCGCAGCCTTTCCTGTGCTAGCCGGCCTTTAAAAATAAGGGGCATGTGTGATATGCAAAAGAGGGCGAATTGGTGCAGGATCATGCAAGGTGGGGTGGGGGCCCCCGAAACCATCATTCTTTTTGGAAATCATGCTTGGAAACGGTTAAATATTGTTGCCGTGACAGTATGTAATTGGAGTGATCAGACTCTGGGTTTTGTTTTGGTTTTTTTAGCAGCATGGTGCAAAATATTGTTTTCGTTTGGTAATAAATAAGATTGTCAGCTAATCTGTCCCGGTGTTGAGTCCTGGTAATTTGTCTTTCTTTCTTTCTTTCTTTCTTTCTTTCTTTCTTTCTTTCTTTCTTTCTTTCTTTCTTTCTTTCTTTCTTTCCTTCCTTCCTTCCTTCCTTCCTTTCCTTTCCTTTCCTTTCCTTTCCTTTCCTTTCCTTTCCTTTCTTTCTCTTTCTTTCTTTCCTTTCTTTCTCTCTTTTTCTTTTTCTTCCTTTCCTTTCTTTCTTTCTCTTTCTTTCTTTCCTTCTTTCTCTCTCTCTTTCCTTTGTTTTTTTCTCTCTCTCTCTTTCTTTCTTTCCTTTACTCTCTCTCTCTCTCTTTCTCTCTCTCTCTCTCTCTCTCTCTCTCTCTCTTTCTTTCTCCCCCCCCCCCCCCCACCATAGAACTTGTCCATGAAAAGGAGCATTCCTTCGTTTTAGAGCTATGCATGAAACTAAATCCCCACTCTTGGGGGAAGAATATTGCAAAATGTCCATTTCCAACCATCCCACTCTGGGACCAGCCAGAGGTGGTATTTGCAGTTTCTCCAAACTGCTCAAAATTTCCACTACCGGTTCTCCAGAACCTGCTGGATTTCACCCCTGCCTGTGGGCCCGATTTAAGGATCCCGCGGGCCAAATCCGGCCTCCCTGGGCCTTGAATTTGACACCTCTGCCTTATACTAAGCTTTTTTTCCCCCCAAGGATCTTTGCTTCTTCTTTGGTTTTCACATTCTAATAGCCAAATGTCTTTGCTCCTTAAAATGCAGACTAAAACCCCTCAAGGGGACTTGGGTTTTTATCTTCCTCTTTCTCCGAGTTGCCGAGATGTCAACATGTGTGATAAGACGATGATCTGCTCCCTTCTTTGATAAAAATAAAATGACCTCTCCACCGTGTGATGGAACCGCCCGAGGCTGTCTTAACTTTTTAGTATCTCTCTGTGTGTTTTCTTATAAATGAAACAAAGGCAGAGAAGCCCAGGATATTTCTGCTTACTGTAGTGTTTTTCTTCTTCTTCTTTACATTTCTGACCGTGGATAAAATAGACCTGTGGGTAAAATACAAGACATCAGCATTGTGGTGTCAAATGGGACATCGGCAACAAAAATACGTTTTGTTGTCTGAATTCTTGCTATCCAAAGAGATATAGTGGAGAATTTATATCTCTTCATCCCCCTGGGGCAGAGGTTCAAATTCTCCAGTTAACCCCTTTTTCTCCACTTTTGTGTGTTTCTGGGGGGGGGGGGGGGGGGGAATACTTGGACTTTCCTAAGTAAAGGAACGGACACTTCCTGTTTATTAAGGATGCAGATGTATGCAAATGAAGGGGTTTTTTTACATACCGGTTGCCAAGCGCACAAATTTTGATCACAGATCCCTGAGGATGCTACTATAGTCATCAGTGAGTCGCCAATCCCTTTTTTCAGTGCCGTTATAACTTCAAACTGTCACTAAACGAACGGTGCCTATATCCAGTGCAAATCCAACGTTACTGTACTGTTTTTCTTATTAAAAAAAGATTTGGACAAATTGGATTTGAGGTGGGATTTCGGATCTGCTCAGTGATACGGATGTTTTTTAATCCGTCGAGAAGTCAAACCTTCTGAAACCTGTCTGAAGAATGGAAGCATCCGGATAAATCAATTTATTCAATCAAAGCTCCTCCTACCCCAATGTCAAACGTTGAGTTAGTTAGTTTACTTTATTGCCATTGCACCTCATACAACGAAATTAAATGCCGTCTTCAGTGTACATTATAACTATAAAAATAAAACACACACACAGATCCTTCATATTCTATACACTTGAACTGAAAACCCCTGATATTACATTAATATTGCACTATACGGTAGAATTCAATATAGTTACTGCTCTGAGATAAAAGCTGTTTTTCAGCCTATTCGTCCCTGTTTTTATTGTCCTGTACCGTCTGCCAGATGGTAATAGTTAAAAAAAAAAAAAAGGGTGCCCCGGAATAAGATGGATCTTTAAGGATGTTTTGAACTTTCTTAAGGCAGTGGGAACTATAAAGCTCTTCCAAGGAGGGGAGAGGGCAACCAATGATCCTCTAGGCCAGGGGTCGGCAACCTCAAACCCTCAAAGAGCCATAAAGATCCTAACCGGAAGCCTCCCATTCAATTCTGGAGCTGACCGGAAGTCCGGTTCCCCCACCATAACATCTCCTCCTAGTGCGGTGTCCTTTTTCTTCTATCTGTCCTAACCAAAAGCCCTATCAATTGTGGAGCCAACTGCATTAAACCCGCTCATAGAGTCTCCTCCTGGCACGCCATGCTTTCTCCACATCCGGAAGCTCCTTTCAAAATAGTGGCACCAATCAGCAACAGGGAGCCGCAGCAAAGGGATGAAAGAGCCACATGCGGCTCCAGAGCTGCGGGTTGCTGACCCCTGTCCTAGGCAGTGATGTTAACCCTCTGGAGCTCTGTCCTATCTGCCACTGTGCAATTGGCAAACCATACACAGGCGCAGGAAGTTGAAATACTCTCTATAGTGTAGCGGTAGAAGGTCACCAGCAGTTTTTCATTCAGTTGTTTCCTGAGAAGTCTCAGGTAGTATAATCTCTGCTTAGCCATTTTGGCCAGTGTTGCAATGGGAGCTCCCCAGGTCAGGTCCTCTTTTTATGATAGCAGATCAGCAGACATTTGGAAGAGTCTCAAAAGAAATACCTTCCCACCAACACGTCTCGCTGCCGAACTCGTAACCCTCGAAATAAAATTGGCATCGCTGTCGAATTAGATGATTGTTGGACCTCACATCAAGCAGGGCCATAAATCTGTCAAGGTGCCTCACCCCATATTTAGGGATTTGCTGAGAGCAAGAAATTCACAACCTCCACACAATGGAACAAGTTGCAGCGCGAGAGACCGCCAAGTATCGAAACCCAAGGCCCCCATGTAGAAACCAGCGTGGGAATTAAATTCTTGGCCTTTTCCGCCACTGTTTCAAAGTCAGCAGAAATTTGGCCGTCCTCGAGATGGGGAGACATCTGTGTGACATTTACAAAATAGTTCTGCCTAGTTTGAGAATTGCTGGTTGACAACCTCACCAGCTCCATTTGTTGCAATAATAGACAGTGAGGAACACTTCCTTTCTTTGTGACCTGAAATATTCAAATTACAAGCAACACTTTGAGGCAGAAGAGCAAGCCAGCGCTATACTACAGACTCGGCTCAGCTGTAGGTTTTCCGCCCTAAAATGTTATTTTCTCTGGCTGCAGTTTTGTTTTGGAAAACCTGTCTTTGGTTGATGCTGCTACTGTCCCCAATTTGTGTTATTTAAATGCCGTTATGGGAGCGCCTCTAGGGTTATCCTACCGGTTATTTTATTTTATATTTTATATTTTATTTTATTTATGCAGCGTGTGGCATCTGCAGAGCGCATGCAGACACTAATATACGGGTAGTCCTCGACTTAACGACCACAATTGTGCCCAAAATTCCTGTGGTTAAGTGAGGTATTGGTTAAGAGAGTTTTGCCCCATTGTACAACCTCTCTTGCCAGACTTGTTAAGTGAATCGCTGCAGTTATTAAGATAGACATATGGTTGTTAAGTGAATCTGACTTCCTCCTTGACTTTGGTCACAAAAGGAGGTCACGCGATCCCAGGACGCTGCAACCGTTATAAATATGAGTCAGTTGCCAAAGCGTCTGAATTTTGATCACGTGACCATGGGGGTACTGCAATGGTCGTAAGCGTGAAAACGGTCATATATCACTTTTTTTCGGTGCCGAACAATCCTAAACAAACAGTTGTACCTGAATAGCCCTCGCTCTGAAATGACAGCTGACAGTTGTGCAGGAAAAGAAACTGGTTTCTTTAACCAGTCCAGAAATTTAACATATTAACAGAGTTGGAAGGGACCTTGTAGGTCATCTAGTTGAAACCCCCCCCCCGAAGCAGGAGACCCTACACTATTTCTGGCAAATGGCAGTCCAGTCTCTTCTTGAAAGCCTCCAGTGATGAAGCTCCCACAACTTCCGAAGGCAACTTCTGTTCCATGGGTTGATTGTTCTCACTGCCAGAAAATTTCTACTTATTTCAAGGTTGAATCTCTCCTTGATCAGTTTCCATCCATTATTCCTTGTCTGGCCTTCTGTTGCTTTGGAAAATAGCTTGATCCCCTTCCTCCTCTTTGTGGCAGCCCCTCAAATATTGGTACACTGTTTCCCCTGGTCCTTCTCTTCACTAGACTAGCCATGCCCAGTTCCTGTAAATTCAGTTTCTTTTTATCGGAGGCCTTTTTCGTTCCTACGTTTTAGGTCGGTCAATGTCTGGACGTGTTAACATAACCTTTCGGAGCATTGACTGACAGCTGCTGTGACTGTCACTGAGCTTGCAAATGGTGTACATCACATCTGCAGCTACCTGCAGCAGAAAAGGTCCTGGATGTGGAACGAGCATCTTCTTGTAACTTGAAATAAACATTCATTCACCCAAGGCTGCATAGCTGCTTTTGAAGGCTATGCAAAGAATCCCTGTCTGACATCTTTCCTTCCCCACGCCCCACCCCCAAAGAAAGAGGTAGACAGGGCAAACATAGAAATACAACAACAACAACAACAACAACAACAATTTATTATAAACTTGTGGGATAATGCTTTATTGAACAGATGTTAAATGAATCCCTGCAGTTAAGTTAGTAACATGGTTGTTAAGTGAATCATGGTTGACTTTGCTGGTCAGAAGGTTGCAAGAAGGGAGTCACCTGTCAGCGCAATCGTCATAAATACAAGTCAGTGGCCAAGCGTCCAAATTTTGATCACGTGGCCGTGGGGATACTGGCAACGGTTGTAAGGGTGAAATACGGGCATAAGTCACTTTCTTCAGTGACTGTGAACGGCCACTAAATGAACTGTTGTAAGTTGAGACTACCTGTATGCGTGTGTGTGTGTGTGAGTATGTCTATATCTACAGTCTCTCTCTCTCTCTCCCTACCTACCTACCTGTGATGGCGAACCTTTTCGGCACGGGAAGAAGAGCTGCCCAGGGTGCGCGCATGCCCAAAAATGAAGTTCCTGTTTCAGCTCCTGAACTTCCGGTTTCAGGCAGATACTCTTCCTGGTTTCTGGCACGGATGCGCACGTGATTATCAGCTGGCCGGCGCTCATGCCCTTCTACTTCTTTCCAGCGCTGCCACATGCAAAAATGCCAGCTGATCATCGCATGCCCGAAATAGATCTATCCTAGTCTCCCAATGGGCAGCAGAGGGTTTGCTGGCTGCTAGAAAAAGAGCCTAGAAACTAGTGGATTGTGATTTCACTGAACTAGGGCTGCATAAAAATCTTGGTTTACGTAGGAAGAACCTGGCTAAAGAGAAATACATATACATACATACATACATACACACACACACACACAAACACACAAACACGTACACACATATATAGTGTATGTACACACATATACATAGAGGGAGAGGGAGTGCACACACACACACACACACACACACACATACACATATAGCTTTAATACAGTGGTGAAAAATGGCAGGTTAGTTTCTTTCCAATATATAAAGAGCCTGATTATAAAGTAGATAGATGGTTACAGTTATCGCCTCGGCTCTTTCATTATTACTCAATACGTCTCTTGGAAATTTCCTCATTTGCAAATGTTCTTGAGTAATAGAGAGGATTATGCTCTCTGCCCGCCCCATTTGCTTTGCTTCAGAGGCTATTCTGCTCTTCAGCACCCTCCATTCCCCCCATGCCTTCACGTTAATTCGATCATTGCCTTTATATATGCAGGTTTTATAATGCAGCAAATGGCAACATTTGTGTAATGCTTAAATTTCCACCGGAAGGGATAAATAGAACCGGCGTTCAGCTGGTAATGAATTCAGTTTAGGGAGCATCTGGAAAGTGAAAAGAGGCTTGTTCCAGACCAAGGAAGCATCGTATCCCTACAGTGGTATGGCTTTGTATGAATAAGTGAAATTCATCCAAAATCACATCATTGAGCAAGATATACTCTTCTCTTCCTCCCTCCCTCCCTCCCTCTCTCTTTCTCTGTCTCTTTCTCTGTCTCCTTCTTCCTCTCCCCATCTCTCCTTCCTTTCCCTCCCTCCCTCCTCTCTCCACTCTGTAAACTTGATTTCTTGAAAATGCAAAATATATTGTTGTAACTGTCTGTGGCCAAAGACATGGTGTGGAATGAAGGGTGTATGGATACTCTGAAGACTGAAATCTGCATAATAGGTAAGGTGGGTGGTAAATCTAAACTGTGGCAGAATATTATTCCATTTTACTTTCTCTGGGAAGAAAGGAAGGAAAGAAGGAAGGAAGTTCAGAGGGAAGGTAGAAAGACAGGGAAAGAAGGAAAGAGGACAGGAAAGGCAGGCAGGCAGGCAGGAAGGAAGGAAGATCAGAGGGAAGGTAGAAAAACAAAGAAAGAAGGAAGGACAGAAGGAAGGAAGGAAGGAAGGAAGGAAGGAAGGAAGGAAGGAAGGAAGGAAGGAAGGAAGGGCCACTTTTCAAGGTGCCTTTTCAGACATTACTTCACTACAGAGATGCTACCTATTATGAGATCAAAGATATTTGCCTTTTTCATGCTTCTTTTCATCCACCTGACTTTGCCAATTGGGTCGAATCTACTTACAGAAATCTCGCTGATTCTTGCAGATCAAAATAGTGATTGCAGTAATCTAAGGTTTGCGCAAACGTGGCCAAGCTTGTTCATGGCCATGTTACTAGCAACGGTTCTTATTGCCAGTTTGGAGAGAAAAGTTATGCTCATATTAAAGTAGAAGGAATTTTCATAAAATCTTAGTGTGATCTGCCAAAGACATGCTCACATTCATATCTGTACAAAATAGAGTAATAGAAACAGATAATAGGGACCCGTTAGAGCTCAGTTTAATAAGCCACAACAGCTGGTTTTCCACAATACACTATAACCAAAACCAGCAATATCCTAGGGAAAAAATGTGACCTCAATCCCAACATTAAAATTAATTCCATTTCTTCTTTTGCATGCAATGGTGGGATTCAGCCAGTTCGCACCTATTCGGGCGAACCGGTTGTTAACTTTATAAGCAGTTTGGAGAACCGGTTGTTGGAAGAAATCTTACTTTGTTTTTTTCCACTTTACAGGTAAGCCTTTACAGGCTTAAGGAAGGCAGGAAGGAAACATTCTGGTCTTGTTTCTAGCCTAATCTTTATTGCCCTGCTTACAGAAACTGCCTCTCTGGTTAACCCTTATTACATTGTAACAGCTAAGGCGAAGCGTCCATCGACGCAAGTGATGTTGAGTTGACCATGCCCACATGGTCACAGGACCGCCGAGCCATGCCTACCCAGCTGGTCATTAGGGCAGAGAACCGACTGTTAAATTATTTGAATCCCACCACTGATCTGGGGAATATGTTCTCTGCTCCAGACTACATCTTCGTCCATTCTCTTATACGTCCTTGTATGTATCTCCTTTAATTTTTGTCTTAGCCTCTGTAGACAAAGAAAAGGACAGGGGAATTGAAAATGGGCGTCTTTCTTCACAACACAGCATCCATAAAGGTGTTTTGGATCAACTAAAAAAATAATTTAAAAAAACCAGGGAAATTTTAGCACCTTTTTTTTTCAACAGCGAGAGAAAAAGTCACCTTATTCTGCATCGCCTTCTGCATCTTGAGCTTTAAAAAAAAGACACTTAAAAAAAAAAAGGAACGATATTGTAAACAGTAGCTTGCCATAAGCAAGGAAAGAGGCATTTGATGTCATCTCTGCCATTTTCTTGGTGTGTCTCAGCCTTTCTTAGAGTTTGTCTACCAGTTGTTCTCTTCAGTGCTTTTTCCTCCCCCTGATTTCTGCTTACTGTAGCAAAATCACATCAAACGCAAAGCTAACAACACACTGTCAGGTTGTTGGTTTCTTTTTTTTTCCAAAAGGACGTCAAGAGACAGGAGCAGAAAGATCTGGTGTGCTAATAGGCAAACTCGTGCGAGCGACCTGGTCCACTGACAGATTTCCTCTTTGTTGTCTCTGCCGACCCACTTTCTGCTAGTGATTTGTGACATATTTTTTCGAGAGATCAAATACATCGCTGACACCTGATTGCATTGTAGTGCTTGTTTACTGGTGCAATTTCTTCCTTCCTTCCTTCCCTTTTTTTTTTTTTTTTTTTGAAGGACCTTGAGACGAGATGGAATATTTTAACTTGAAATAATTAAATTTGCATCCTGGATTGTGTGACAGGTGTTTCTTTACACAGATACTCAGCAGAACGTCTTCTCTGTAATGGGCCTTCAAGGCACCGAAAGAAAATTGAAGGTGTTGTGAGACATTTACCTTCCCGCTTTCGTTATCTGCCGTTTGAGGTTCATCAAATGGTGTTGTCATCACAGGATAGGTGTGAACTTCCCAAAAGTATTTGGTTGGCTACTAGGGGAAGACTTGGATTGTTTCAGTGAACTGGTTGTCTGTGATCAACAACATCCTGGGCTACCATTTCCATAATGACATCTAGTTTTGATGGTGTTTGTATATCACAGATGTGGAGACAAGTTTAGGCTCCTGTTTCGGTTGCCATGATACAAAAAAGATGTTTGGACATGAGAAAGAGAGCAGAGGAGTAACAAAGATGATTAGGGGACCGGAGGCTAAAACATACAAAGGAACAAAGGGAGAACGGGACAGCAGAGGATGAGATGGTTAGATAGTGTCATTGATGTAATGAACATGAATTTGGGGAACCTCCGGGAGATGGTGGAAGTCTGGGGCAGCTGGCATCAGAGGTGGTATTCAGCTGGTTCAGAACAATTCGGGCGAACCGGTAGCAGAGATCATGGGTGGGCCCACCACTCGCTCCGGCTCTAACCTGTCTTATTTAGGCATGTTTTCGAGGCCAATTTGCGGAAGACGTGCGAGTGAGCAAAATGCATCCGTGGAAGGCCAGGCACATGCACAGATGACGCATGCAAAGCGAGCATGCCCACGCGGAGTGAATTAGTGGTAAAAGTAAGTGAAACCCACCCCTGACTGGCATGCTATGGTCCATGTCGTGGTAAGGAGTTAGTCATCTTTTAGCGAATGAACAACAATTCTATCACCATGCTTCAAGACAGATTAATGACCTGAGATATATTTTGGCATCTCTTAATTTCAGTGAGGGACACGGGGAGAATATCATGCTCCAAAATGTCCAGGGATGGTCCTTTTAGATGCTGAAATGCAAAACAAGCAAGAGATGAATCTTTCCTGACCTACCTTTATCGTTTGCCGTGTATAACATAGGCTGGACGGAGTAATTCTTTGCAGCCCAGTGGGTACACACAAGATTAATAGGACTATAATCGTGGTCTCACCCAACTGGCCCTTGCGTTTATTCCTTGTTTATCGTTCTCTCCTCTCTATGTCACCTTTGGGCTACCACAAAATGTAATTTATGTTTAGCATTGCCAGGTTGGAGACGAAGGGTTAGTGCTCAATGAGGGATGTCCGTGATGATGAGTAGGGAGGTGTGGGTTGGGGGGGAGATGACTAATAAAACATCTCCTTGCAAGATGTAGCCATTTGAAAAGCACAGAAGGACGTTGCTCGTTCATAGATTCAGGCGAGCTGCCAAGGATGCATATACATTGTTCAACCTGCGAAGTAACACTTCAGCCAACTGAAGGCTTTGGCTAATGGCTTTTTCTTTGTTGGCTTGGACAAAGGATTAGCAAAGCTATGAAGGCAAAGGAATCTTGCAGTGAATATTAATAATGGAGATTAAATGGAACTCATTGCAGCTAACAGTTGGAAATGTCTACATCAGGGGTGTCCAACCTTGGCAATTTTAAGACCTATGGACTTCAACTCCCAGAATGCTTCAGCCAACACATCTGGCTGGAGAATTCTGAGAGTCGAAGTCCACAGTTTCTTAAAGTTGCCGAAGGTAGGATGCCCCCCGATCTACAGTCTACATTTTACTTGTGCATTTTCTGAAAACATTTGGTTGGTCGTTATGGGAATGGCGGAGAAGTGGACCTGATTGATACTTTGACTAACTTAAGAACGCTTCTGTATTGTCTGAGATGGTTTAAGAGAAAGACATTCCCTTAGAGAAAGAAAGATCTTCTAATCTAATAGACCATTATTTGGTGTGGAAATAATGATGATCCAAGATTTTCAGAGGTTCATATGCTGATTTAATTAAGAGTATGATTAAAATTGGATTTTAAATCAGTTTCTCCATCATAACATCTTTCTTTAGAGGTAGTGCAAGATCAGAAGATGTGGAAAGACCTGGTCTGTAGAATCACCATGAATTGGGCATGACTGAAGGGATCTCCTCCTCTTCCTCCTCCTCCTCTCAGATTTTAGCCCCAGAAATCTTAAGTTAAGACTCTGGAGATCTCCAAACATGTTATAAGGCAACAAGGATTCTGACAGTAGTAGTAAAACTACTCAGGATGGCTACAACCTCAATTGTTTAAGTACTCTGAACTTCCTGGCATGAAGGTAAACCACTGCCTCCACATTTGAAATGAATCGGTGCCAAATTTGCTAAAGATGGACATTTCTGTGGCATGGTACCTCGTAGTAGAATCATTACCTTTTCTTTCATCAGTAAGACTTGTTGGACAATTTCCTGCAGTCTGCAGTTACGGCATTGCAAGGAATGGGGCCGGCCCTTACGCGCAGAGCCCTTTCATAAATTATTGAACTTCAAAAGAACTTAAGAGAGAAAGCTAGAGTTTTTGTGCGACTGGAAAAAATGTGTTTGTTCCTCTGGTGCATCTAAGAGACTAGAGAAGAGATGCTTGATCAGACAATGTGAGCACTGAGTGAAGGACGGTATTAACATTAAATATTTACACCCTGAGCAAGTTCTTGGCAGGAGTTGGTGTGCTTGTTGTTAAGTTGAATAGCGTTCAGATGCAGCGCACTTGGCTTGGAGTTTGTGTGTGTGTGTGTGTGTGTGTGTGTGTATGTTTTGTTGAGATTTTCTTCCTAGAATAACTAGTAGGTGTTAGAAGAAGGAACGGTTCACTAAAAGAAACCCGTTTGGTATTAAGGGGTGCTTGAAGATTGAGACGGATAGTTCAGTAATTGAAACCATATTATTCAATTCCACCAATTTATAACTGGATATACAGTAGACTCAAATGCATGGGTATTTATAAAGTGCATTTCAATTATAAATAGGTAAAGGTTCCCCTCGCACATCTGTGCTGGTCGTTGCCAACTCTAGGGGGCGGTGCTCATCTCCATTTCAAAACCGAAGAGCCAGCGCTGTCTGAAGACGTCTCCGTGGTCATATGGCCAGCATGACTCAACGCCAAAGGCGCACGGAACACTGTTACCTTCCCACCAAAGGTGGTCCCTATTTTTTACTTGCATTTTTTCCGTGCTTTCGAACTGCTAGGTTGGCAGAAGCTGGGACAAGGAATGGGAGCTTACCCCATTACACAGCACTAGGGATTCTAACCACTGAACTGCCGATCTTTTGATTGACAAGCTCAGTGTCTTAGCCACTGAGCCACTACATCCCTTTAACTATAAATATATACAGTTAAATTAGTGTCCCACTTCATAAAAGATAAGCATAAATGTTAACTTTCCCCCCAAAATGACAAAAATGTATTCTTTTTTAGTCAGAAAGAACTTAAAAAGCACATACAATTTATGCAACTAACTTTGAAGAGTACAATTCTCAGAAATCTAATATGGAATCGGTGCTTTTTCTGGATATTTGAACTGGCGCGTTATAAGAGCCATGGTGGCATAGGCTAACTCTGCCGATTGCCAGCAGTTCGATCCTGACTGGCTCAAGGTTGACTCAGCCTTCCATCCTTCCGAGGTTAGTAAAATGAGGACACAGATTGTTGGGGGCAAGAGACTGACTCTGTAAATCGCTTAGAGAGGGCTAAAAAGCACTGTGAAGTGGTATATAAGTCTAAGTGCTATTGCAGTTTTTGCTATTCAAAGAAGTTTTGGGATGGGATAGTTTTAGTGGGGAATATTGTCTCCTTGACATATTTGTACCAAAATTAATACGATGCCCATTAAAGCATTTTTGGTAATATTAATAAATTAGTTTCAGTCTGACTGTATTGTCAATATTGCCCGAAAATGCTTTTTCAGAATATCGGAAAGCACAATATGTATTGGAATTGCATCATAAAAAGCTATTTTTATAGTTAATCGGGACAGAGAATAAAAGATGGGGAAATGAGTTCTACAAACCATGTGGGAATGATGATTTATAGAAAACGGATACCAAAGAAACGTGAAATGTGAATAGGTATTTTATTGTTACTTTTAAGGGTGTAATCCTGGCTCTCGTGCAATAAACCTGATTGAATTTAATGTCCTCACATGTTGAACAAGTAAATGTTTGTTAATACTGAAACAAAATGACATTTTTATTGTTTAATGTGTTTTGTCAATAAAAGAGAAAAATCATAGGATATATGATTTTATCTATACAAAATCTATTTTAGAATTTGGTTGTCTGTTTGATGTTTATAATAAATGCTGACTTTTTTGAACTAGGGGAAACATATTGACTTTTCCAATCGTAATTTCAGCTCTCTAATCTAAGCTATCATTATGTTTTGAACAGTCTATTATCTAAACGTTGGGTTAATTTCTCAGGCATGATGTTTTTAGAGACATAAACAGACAAAGCCATGTTTCTTTGTTCAGTCTCTCTCATCATCTGATTTACATCTGCCAGCTTGTGGTTCTACCTCAGAGCAACTTGAGGTGTATATATAATATTTGAAGTTACATCTTAATTTAGTACTACAGGCTATGGAGCACAGCTCATTACGAGATTTGAATCATAGGTGGAACTCCATTGATTGTCTATTCTTGCATGTCATGGTTAATTTGTAGTTTTGGACTGAAGCTTAGGATGGACCTTGGACCTTGGCCATGTTGATTGGAGTTGATAGCCTCTGGAGTCTCAAACTTAGAAGGTTTCTTGATTATCTCTTGTGAAATTCGGGATAATTTCCTCAGTCCTACAGGAGATCAGCCCTGGCTGCTCTTTAGAAGGCCAGATCCTGAAGATGAAACTCAAATATTTTGGCCATCTAATGAGAAGGAAGGACTCACTGGAGAAGAGTCTAATGCTGAGAAAGTTTGAGGGCAAAAGAAGAAAGGGGCAGCAAGAATGGGGGGGTTGGATGGAGTCACTGAAGCAGTCGGTGTGAGATTAAATGAAGTCCAGAAGATGGTAGAGAACAGGAAGGTCTGGAGGAATGGTGTCCATGGGGTCACAATGGGTTGGACATGACTTCACAACTAACAACAACAACAAGAACAACCACATATCTTGTTGATATCTCGATACATTGACTTCAATATCTAGCGTTTCCTAGTTCGCGTGTCTTCTAGACTTTTGAGCTAGATTGTGTTGGGCAAAGTTATCCTGAATATTCCTACCATCTTGAAAACCCAAGTCTCGTGTTTCAGTCCATCTTTCTCCACGTTGTGTCCATGACAGTGTCAATGGTTTGTGGTTCTATCCTTGATTGTACGCTCCATCTGAAGTGGCGTTTTTGGTATAGAGGTTGAAGTTTCTTAGCACGTCACTAGGTGGCATTAAAACTTTGCTTTATCAAACAAATTCTTTAAACCTCCTTCACAAGACTCTAGTTGTTTAAGGTGTCATGGATAAGGGCATAGTGTAATATATTCATCTCCATCCAAGGAAGTCATTTAATGCCCCAAAACATGTTCCTCTCACAGCTCTGGGCTGTTAACTCTGCTTATTTGGTATAATAATTAGCAGAATTGCTCACTAACAGGGGCACTTAATACCACCTCACATTTTTCCACCGATGTTTTTGTACGTGACAGATTGCGCATTCTGTAAATAAAATGAAGTGGGTCAGAACCGAAGGCCTGTATGACACCGTTATTTTCCACGCCGTCGTTTTTCGAGCGGGTGTACATTAACCTCTTCCTGGAGTTTTATACAAAATCTTAACGCAAACAAAGTTTGGGGGGGAGGGTTGTGTAAAAGGATGGGGAAGATGTCCAAGTGCAGAGTAGTTAATTTTTCAACTTGGGTGGAAAGAAGAGAAAATGAACAAGGAGGAGAAAAAAGTAGATTCTACAAGTCATTTAAGACATGTAAAGAACTTTTAAGGTTCTAAAGCCCTGTTGCAATTTTCATTTTCAACTAGTTTATTTTGACATCAAATGCCTCAAAAGGGGAAATTATTTAGGATTTAGCAGGTTTATTTGTCAGAAGGTTAACTTTCTACCTCCCTTTCTAGCATCTTGGATAACAAAAAGTAGTATGATTTTGAAGTTCTCCAAATGCATTCTTCGATTTTGTACGACTTACGGTACTGATCACTTTGCGATCTTAGCATTTTATCCAACTCCCATTTTATTTAAATCATGAAGAAATCCCCTCCCCCCACTTGGCATTTTATTGATAGTTTAGATCTTACGTATTGAAAATTAAAACGGGAGAAGGACTTGATAGGCAGACTGTATTATGGAAGTGTGTTCCGACTTTATTAGTTAAGAGTCACACAGAGAATTTTGCTTTTTTATTTATTTATTTTATTTTTATTAGTCATATTTCTATGCCGCCCACTCTCCAAGGACTCTGGGTGGCTTACACCAAAGATAGTATACTAACTAGCATATTGCCCCCAACAATCTGGGTCCTCATTTTACCCACCTCGGAAGGATGGAAGGCTGAGTCAACCTTGAGTCGGTGAGATTTGATCCTCTGATCTGCTGAACTAGCAGTCAGCTGAAGTAGCTGCAGTACTACACTCTAACCACTGCGCCACCTTTCCTCCCACCCACCCACCCCTTTACTGGTTCTCATTTAATTTGATGAGAATTTATTTCAAGGAAATTTGCTTGAGTGGAATGTGATGTTCTGGCACTTAGTTCATAATGAGATAGCCAAAGGGGCAGGTATGCGTATATGCGCAAATGCTTTATCTTCCTTTGCACTGCAATTTATTCTACATTGTGCAGTTTCTGAGTTTTCCGCTCTGTCCTGAAGGATCTCTTTTCACCAAAGATGTTCTGATTTCCTTGCTGTTTTATTTATGTTTATTTTAGGCAATCCGTTTGTACGGACTCCCATCTCAACAGGTGACGATGAGGATGATACACAGAAAATATGTGTGAGAAATCTGTAAAGTTGTGGCGGAATGTAGTCTGGATTCCCAGGAAGGAGGGGCTGCTTCCTGGAGGGGGGAAGAGGCAGCAGGACCTGGAATGTCTGCTAGACAGGAGGACAGGGCAGGGTCAGACCCTCCCTAGAAATTCACAAAGTATAGCTATAGTTATTGCAGATATAGCTGTAGATATAGCTGTAGATATTGCAAATCCAGTTATTGTCTTAGTCTGGCAAGATTCTGTCTACCGGCAAACAACCATAAAGCATATGGTTGCATATAAAGCAACCATTCCGAAGTAACTCCATGTATTGTTTTATGGAGCCTGACCAGCTTTCTTATGTCAATAAACCCACTTTCCCTGCACCAAAGGAGTGTGAAAGAAAAACCTGACCTAAACCATGTGCAGGATTGGTGTTTGCATAAAGAAATAAATGCCAAGATAGCATGCACAATGATTAAAATGCAGTATTGCAGGCAAACTCTGCCCACTAACCGGAGTTCGATACTGACCAACTCAAGGTTGACTCAGCCTTCCATCCTTCCGAGGTTAGTAAAATGAGGACCTAGATTGTTGAGGGAAATATTGTAAACACATGAAGAGGGCTGTAAAACCACTTAGAGAGGGTTGTAAAGCACTATGGAGTGGTATATACAGTAAGTCTAAGTGCTATTGCCCTTCCTCCCTCCCTCCCTCCCTCCCTGCCATGGTGACACAGTGGCTAGAATGCAGTATTGCAGGAAAACTCTGCCCACTGCCTGGAGTTCGATTCTGACCTGCTTAAGATTGACTCAGCCTTCCATCCTTCCGAGGTGGGTAAAATGAGGACCCAGATTGTTTGGCGGCAAGATGCTGACTCTGTAAACCACTTAGAGAAGGCTGTAAAACACTCCGAAGGGGTATATAAGTCTAAGTGTTATAATGCTGTTGCTATTAACCCCATTGTTTTTAATGTGTGTGTTGAGTATCGGTTCCGTGAGGACTATGGCAAGCAAGTCCACATGGTGCTCCACTCATCCAGAGCATCTTTGAGGACGCAGCATGCCAGAACGAAAAGTGTTGTTGAACTGTAGTTGAACCGTAAGAATTTAATCAACATATTCTTTTACAAGTTCACCCTAAAGTGTGTGATGCAAATAAGAAAGGAGGGGTAAAGCTTTGATCGTGCAATCACACCCTCCTTAATTTTTTAACCCACAGCTGTGGATGCTCCTGGTTCTACTTTTTTGAATCTGTTATTCCTCTTCCACTTTTATCTCATTGGGAGTTACACGGAGAAGGAAAAGTGACTTCCGAATCACCCTATGAGCTTGCATGGTTGGCGTTGGACTTCAGTTTTGGACTTATGGTTTCAGTCAAACTCCGTAACTACTGAACTACACTGCTTCATGGCCTTGCTTGCTACAACCATTGTAACCTTCTCAATTAAACAATTCAGTATATCTCTTGGTCTTCATAAATTACCAAGTCATCCAGGTGTTCCAATAGATTGACCTGGAATAGCCTGGAAATAAATGATGTGGTTTCCCACTGATCCCAAGTTAAAAATTGTTGAGATCTACTTCAGTGTTGGATAGCTTCTGGATGGTTCAGGTTGGCCTTCAAAATAATATTTACCAGATACAAAGAAGCACAGTAGCAGTCTGTGTCCTCTTACGATCTTGGAGCGGTATTTAACTTTGTTCCACTTCCAAAGTTCAGGAGCGCTGCTGAATTAATTAATTCCTTCTTAGCATCTGGTCAATAATTAAAGTTGCAGCAGTTTTAAAAGCGTTGACTTCCCATTCCCATATACACGGAAACAAAGCATCGTTTGGCTGGTTGTATCCCTCTTGGCGAACCATTCAGGCATCCTAGAAAAGGGATAGATCTTTCTAAGAGCTGTGGTGGCGCAGTGATTAGAGTGCAGTACTGCAGGCTACTTCTGCCGGCTGACTGCAGTTTAGCAGTTTGAATCTCACCAGGCTCAAGGTTGACTCAGCCTTCCATCCTTCTGAGGTGGGTAAAATGAGGACCCAGATTGTTGGAGCAAGAGGCTGACTCTGTAAACCACTTAGAGAGGGCTATAAAGCACTGTGAAGTGGTATATAAGTCTAAGTGATACTGCTCATCCACCCATCCATGTTGCGGAGTGATTAAAGTGCAGTATTGCAGGCTGACTCTGCCCACTGCCAGCAGTTCGATTCTCACTGGCTCACCTCATCCGTGGTGGCGCAGTGGTTAGAATGCGGTATTACAGGCTAATTCTGCTGACTGCCAGCAGTTCGATCCTGACCGGCTCAAGGTTGACTCAGCCTTCCATCCTTCTGAGGTCAGTAAAATGAGGGCCCAGATTGTTGGGGGCAAGAGGCTGACTCCGTAAAACCACTTAGAGAGGGCTGTAAAGCACTGTGAAGTGGTATATAAGTCTAAGTGCTCTTGCTATAAGTTTGGCGTGCTGGCAGGTCATAGCTTTTAGCCTCAATGTACTTTACAAGAATGTCTCCAAACCTTAGATTTTTTACCCAAATAAAGTTAGGAAGGGTTAATGGATGTTCTTTTCTTCTCTGTTCTGGAAAAAAATACATATTCTATGTAGTTACTCCAATGAAGTTAAGCATTCCTTGATCTCATTCACGATGGATGAGATAACTTGGGGCGATTTCACATTGGGCTTCACGCTGGCGAGAGGTGAAAAACTTGGCAGGAGGCAGCCATTTTGTAACTATGAAGATGTTCAAGCACTATGTAATGGGCCTGACAGGCAGTATATGTGGGATTTAATGCTCCGGCTGCTTATTGATCTTCTCTTTAGCCAACGGTGTGGACAGAAGCAACAGCACTTAGCACCTATTCTTAGACCATTGAGCATCTTCAGAACAATCCTCAAAGGCGACTTTGTAAAAATGGTCCCCTGGGACGAAGACGAGGCTTTTAAAAAAACAGTAAAGAATTTAGGAAAATTTTTCTTTATGGAATTGGAGTGAACTTTGGCACCGTTCGCTCATAAAGATTGGTTTTGTTTTTCTGTTTGAATTCGAGATCAACGCAAGCGACAGCTGCCAAGGGTTCAGAGTTTTAACTCCAGAGGTTGACCATCGTCACCCCTGTGCCAGACATATCAACGTATTATTGAACTCGGCAAATATTTGGGGATGATCCATCACGAATGCAGCTGACTTTCCATTCGGATGAAGGTTCGAGCATCCAGAGTCAGAATTGCAATGGGAGAAACAGGATGGTCAAAACGAAGCATCTGATCGTTATGAATGCACTTGAGTTTTGTAAGGTTGGTGACCTACGAAACACCAGAAGATGTTTTCACGCTGAAAATAATCCCGTTACTTTCACACCACTTTGAGCCTATATGTCAGTGATGGCGAACCGTTTTGGCACCGAGTGCCCAAACTGGAATGTGCATGCAGGTGTGTGAATTACAACATCACTGAAAAAAATGATTTAGGACCATTTTTCATACTTACAACTTCATAGTCACATGACTTAACATTCGGATGCTTGACAGCTGCTTCATATATACGACGGTTGCAGTGTCCCGGGGTCAAGGGATCCTCTTTTGCGACCTTCTGACATACAAAGTCAACGGGGGAACCTGGATTCACTTAAGGACCTTGTGACTCATTTAACAACAACTTCGGTGATTCCCTGAACAAGTGTGGCAAAGAAAAGCTGTAAAATGGAGCAAAACTTGCTTAACAAAAGTCTCACTCAGCAACCTCAATTCTGGGCTCAATTGTGGTCGTACATCGAGGACTACCTGTACAGGAATTTCCCTTCCCCTCCAGCTTCTTGAGAAGTTTGCACTCCGAACGAGTTAGTGAGTAGAGTGGTATTTATAGACCAATCCGGGAAAAGTTAATCAGTAATGGATTCAGCCTGCAAGCTTGGATGAATTTCAATATGTAGAATAGTTCTCATGTTATTAGCTTGATTGACTTTCTATCAGACAAGCCAGCGCAAGTATATTTCAATAGTTACAGAACTGAGCGGATCAACCAGGAAGGCCCAAAGTACACACGAGGCAACATGATCAATCCCAAGCTGACAAAATTACATTTGAAGTTCATTATAGTAATCTGCAATCGTGCCAAAAAGCAGACATCACTGCAGAGTTGCGAAGCTTATTATCCCCCTGGGAACTTCTTTGGTGTGAAGATAAATAAAAAGGGAGCACGGTGTTTGCTGGGAAACTGCTATTTTCTTTGTATTCATTGAATTCTTGAGGCACTTCACCCTTTTAAATCAACCGTGGGGGAATGTCGTTTGTCAGCGGTACACCTGTGGGTTGCTTTGCAAAAAATTGCAGGCAAGCAGGAAAGGATTGCAGTACCAATAACACTTAGACTTATATACCGCTTCACAGTCTTTTTACAGTCCTCTCTACGGGGTTGACAGAGTCAGCCTCTTGCCTCCAACAATCTGGGTCCTCATTTTACTGACATCAGAAGGATGGAAGGCTGAGTCAACTTCAGAGCTGGTCAGGATAAAACTCCTGGGCAGAGCTAGCTTGTAATATGGCATTCTTACCATTGCACCAACAAGGAAGGGAAGAGAAGGGAAGGGAAGGGAAGGGAAGGGAAGGGAAGGGAAGGGAAGGGAAGGGAAGGGAGGGAGGGAGGGAGGGAGGGAGGGAGGGAGGAAGGGCGGGCAATAGCATTTAGACTTATATACCCCTTCACAGTGCTTTACAGCCCTCTCTAAATGGTTTACAGAGTCAGCCTTTTGCCCCAACAATCTGGGTCCTCATTTTACCTACCTTGAAAGGATGGAAGGCTGAGTCAACTTTTGAGCCGGTCAGGATTGAACTCCTGGCAGTAGGCAGAGCTAGCTTGCAATATGTCATTCTTACCATTGTGGCAACAAGGAAGGAAGGAAGGAAGGAAGGACAATAGCATTTAGACTTACATACCTCTTCAGAGTGCTTTCTAGCCCTCTCTAAACATTTACCGAGTCAGCCTCTTGCCCCCAACAATCTGGGCCCTCATTTTACCCACCTCAGAAGGATGGAAGGCTGAGTCAACCTTGAGCCTGGTGAGATTCGAACTGCCAAGTTGCAGGCAGCCAGCAGGCAGCAGAAGTAGCCTGCAGTACTGCACTCTAACCACTGCGCCACCACAGCTCTTAAATGTTGGATGCCCATGTTGCTCTTGTGACCACGATTCATCTGTTAATCTGAAAATAAGATGTAGGTTAGGTACTTTTGCGAGCCACAGATTGTCCGTGGAATTACTCTTAGAAGGTCTGATGGAATGGGTCTCCTTGATTCTTATCCAGTGGGGCAAATAGACAAAAGAAACATGCCCACCCCCCACCCCCCATTTTCCAGAAACTATTACTACATTGTGAGGTCCTTGGTGCTCTCTGAGCTTGGCTGTTTCTTTGCAGACGTTTCATTACCAAACTAGACAACAACATCAGTCGGATGATGTTACTTAGTTTGGTAATGAAACATCTACAAGAAAACATCCAAGCACTAAGCACCCCACACTTCAATCCTGAGCTAAAAATATTCTCTTCTGTCGGTATTACTGTATTGCTTGAGTCGCTTATTAGTCATTTGACTAATTGATGATTTATTACATGCAGTCTCAGTGCAAATTTGCCTCTGCCACACTTTTTTGTACCACTGGCAATTGGGGATGTGCATGACCCAGTTATGGCATGGGATGTACTCGATGTTACTGCAAATTTGACATTGCATTTTTGATTGCAGACGTAATTCTAAAGTACAGTGGTGCAGTTACATATTTTTTTAAAAAAAGTCTGCTACCTTTCTCTAGTTTCCAGAAAGACTCATGGCCATGCTTGCTAAAATTGAGGTCAAGAGTTTCTGTAATTTTGAGGTGGGAAACGCATGAGGACTATAGAGGAAGTGCTAAAATAGGCATAACACTTCTGGATGTGTGAGCGCACAAAGAACTTTCAGCTCCAGGAAAACATGGAAACATTAAGTTGTCCTCATATGCACAACTGATTGATTGATTCCTTCCACCTGGCGATATCACCATACCCATTCAAGCTTTGGACCATTAAAAATTACCCAATCCTGATGTAGTGTAACTTTTAATTGAACCAAGGACTCTGGAAAAGTATGATTTGAATATAATGTTCATCATCAGCTCTTAGTAGTAGAATAGAATAGAATAGAATAGAATAGAATAGAATAGAATAGAATAGAATAGAATAGAATAGAATAGAACAGAACAACAGAACAACAGAACAGAACAACAGAACAGAACAGAACAGAACAGAACTCTTTACTGGCCAAGTGTGATTGGACACACAAGGAATTTGTCTTGGTACATATGCTCTCAGTGTACATAAAAGAAAAGATACGTTCATCAAGAATCATAAGGTACAATACTTAATGATAGTCATAGGGTACAAATGAGCAATCAAATCATACTAGGAAACAATATCAATATCAATCATAAGGATACAAGCTACAAAGTTACAGTCATACAGTCATAAGTGGGAAGAGATAGATACTAGTAAGGAAGAGAAGAATAATACAGTAATACAGTGTTAGTAAATGGTTTGACAGTGTAGAGGGAATTATTTGTTTAGCACAGTGATGGTGTTGGGGAAAAAAACTGTTCTTGTGTCTAGTTGTTCTGGTGTGCTGTGTCCTATAGCATCATTTTGAGGGTAGGAGTTGAAACAATTTATGTCCAGGATGTGAGGGATCTGTAAATATTTTCACAGCCCTCTTTTTGACTCGTGCAGTATACAGGTCCTCAATGGAAGGCAGGTTGGTAGTAATATCCATCATATGCAGAAGATACAAGTGATACCGCATTCTGATACCGCATTCTGAATCCTCGGAAAGCTACTAACCAGACTTGTAAAATTTATGCCAACCTAGTTAGTGGGTGTTGGAGTTCCTGCTATGACCATTTCCAATGATGTTAGTTTTTCCACTACAAAAGGATGGTCAGTGAATGTGTCCCTCTCCCCTACTTCTCCCCCTTTTCTGCAACCATGGGTTCAGGATAGCGGTGAAATCCATTTTTTTTTACTACCGGTTCTGTGGGCATGGTGTGGCTTGGTGGGCATGGCAGGGGAAGGATACTGCAAAATCTCCATTCCCAACTCACTCCAGGGGAAGGATACTGCAAAATCTCCATTTCCTCCCCACTCCTGGGGGAAGGATATTGCAAAATCTCCATTCCCACCCCACTCTGGGGCCAGGCAAAGGTGGTGTTTGCTGGTTCTCCGACCTATTCAAAATTTCCGCTACCTGTTCTCCAGAACCTGTCAGAACCTGCTGGATTTCATCCCTGGTTCAGGAGTATCAGTGGGGAAAAAAAAGCTTGGGAATTCCCAGGTCAGCAGAGCAGATAAAAATTGGGAGGTTGGGCAGTTATAACCACGGAGTATCAGGTACAAAACATCAACTCTATGCATGAAGATTCAATTCAACTGATTTATTGCTACAAAGCCTATTGTGGAGAGGAACCTTCTCAACTACAGGTTAGCACCTGCTTGGAGTTAGATCAGGGTCCACAGAATTCAAGGGGAGTTGAATTTAGTCCACTTATGGCTACATAGGGATTCTAGGCTAATGCCTCTTTTAATTCCACCCCCAGTTTTTGCCATTCCATCTCCTACACGTTACAACAGATGTACCATGTTGAGCAAGACTGAAGCAAATCCTGGTGGCCTACATGTTGTGGTCTGCCAGCAGCCTGCGGAGCTGGCAGCGGAGCCTTACAGTGAGGAGGCTGAGGAAGAACATGGGCCAGTCCTGGAGGCTGGGGAAGGCCCAGATGAGGGCTCTGCATCGGAGGCAGAGATGGGGCCAGGGCCATGGGGGAGTAATGTGCGGACTCCGGAGCCTCCAGAGGCAGACAGCAGAGAGGAAGAGGAACAGGAGGAGTCTGTTTTTAATGCACGTATGAGAAGAGCTGCCAGAAGGCAAAAGCAGCTAAAGCAAAGAGGACGACTCAGGAGTAAGGCCAAGAGATGATTGGCCCCTCCAATAAGGCTTAAAAGACCAGCAACGGCTCTTGGGCTCTTTGTCGGAAAACAACGTTGATAGATTTGTTTCTTGTCTTGCTGCATTTATTTCTTGTCGACGTCTTCTGCTTCTGAACTTTTGCCAAGAAAAGCCTTTGGCAGGTTGCCTAATTAGACCAAGGTTGGTGATAAGGCTGAAGAATTTGTGTTATGAAGAATTTGTTTTGAATTAGTTTGGACTACGCTGAGAATGAGTTAATTCTCAGCTGTTCTAATAAAGTCTGTTTATTTTCGAATTGATTGCATCTGATAATACCTACTTGGGTCACATCACTACGTGAATGTTGAATCGGATGGCCTATTTATGCTCTAAAACGGCTTCCTGAATTTTCCCCACCATCGTGCTTTGTTGGCATTTGAGAAGAAAACACTTTCAGTCTTTTTGCCCAAAGAATAAATTTTTCACATTATTTTGTCATCATTTTTGAGCAGCTAATGGGCTACTGCACTGTTCCCTTTGGGGTAAACCTTACAAAACCTGAAATTTGGCTTTCAATTAAGTTTCTGTTGACACAGGTGAAGGGGTAGTCATCCATTTCGGATGCTGGCAAGCAGACAGGGCGATACGCAACATCTGTGTTGTATAGTCTTGACAATTAGGAGGAAGAGGGAAGAAAAGGAAACACTTGGGTGCCAGGAGGATTTCTAGCACTCGAGTGAAATAAATAGATGTTTTTTTGTTTTGTTTTGAACATAAAGCATAAAACCCTCCTGGGAGAAGCAAAATCCTGATGCTAGACTGACTTCTTGTTGCCTGTAAATCAACACATAATGATTCACACATATTTTCATTTGTTAGGCTAATATTAGGAGTGTAATTTGAGTGCATTTGCAGGAGTGGTTCTCCCAGGGATGAAATCCAGCAGGTTCTGACAGGTTCTGGAGAACTGGTAGTGGAAATTGATGACCTTGGTACATGAGCTTGTAGATGACCCTACATGACCTTGTAGATGACCCTCACTCTGTCAAGGACCTTGGAGTACTCATTTCTGAAGATCTAAGTGGCAGAGCCCAGTGTAACAACATTGCCAAAAAGGCATTAAGAGTTGTTAAATCTAATTTTGCGTATCCCAGCATTTCCTAGGCATCAGAACACAAAACATTTGGTTCATTGGAACACGGAACACTCGCATCCTTTTTGAGTTTTGACTGGGACAGTTTTGTTCTGTGTTTAAAACAAAACTTATTTTTCATTTCCTACACACTCTTCGAAGAATGCCTGAAGGTGTCAACATTGACTTCAAGCACAGCAATACACCACCAGACAATCTCGCAAGCAATTCACTTTTCTATTTTTATTTTCCGCACAGAGAATATTTTTTATACGGATATATATATATAAAAATGCACACAGAGAGAAAAAAGCTGGGGAAAAAAAGTGAGATGAGCAGATTGTTTTAAACAATTAAAAAATTGTTTAAATGCAACCCTGGTTATTTGAAAGTATTTTTTTTAAAATTTGGACAAGGCCATTCTCTACCCCCATTAAACATGCATTTTAAAATCTGCACCGCGCTTATTTTTGTCGGGGAATTAATTTCTGTTTCTGAAAACTCTTGATCCGTTGAGATTTTGTAAGCACGGTGCATATCCAGGCGCATTGCAGGCGCATAAACAGGTTATCAACCAACCGGTTGGTGAAACAGGCATTCTCTCCCCCAGACTGCCCCCCCCCTTTTTTTTCCATTTTGGTGGAATCTGCAAGTGGCTTGATGTATTTGACACATGTGTGACAGCTCCCTGCATATGAGAAGAGCTGTGTGTTAGACTACCCCAGCTGTGTGTGCGTTTGTCTGCACATCAAGCCCGAGAGCACCCGCTTAGTCAGATCTGACAATCACATGTGAGCCGGTATTACTTCCACTCCAGAGTGCATTTTAATGCCAAGAGCTTAACATTTGACAAAGAAATTGTCAGGATATAGTGCTACCCCGGACTTGTGAAATATCCTCACTCTACTAACTCAATATTCTTTTATTGTACATACATAAACATAGCTTCTTCTGAACTTTCCTTTCCTTTCCTTTCCTTTCCTTTCCTTTCCTTTCCTTTCCTTTCCTTTCCTTTCCTTTCCTTTCCTTTCCTTTCCTTTCCCTTCTCTTCCCTTCCCTTCCCTTCCCTTTTCTTTTCTCCTTTTCCTTTCCTTTCCTTTCCTTTCCTTTCCTTTCCTTTCCTTTCCTTTCCTTTCCTTTCCTTTCCTTTCCTTTCCTTTCCTTTCCCTTCCCTTCCCTTCCCTTCCCTTCCCTTCCCTTCCCTTTTCTTTTCTCCTTTTCCTTTCCTTTCCTTTCCTTTCCTTTCCTTTCCTTTCCTTTCCACCTTTTCTTTCCTTTTCTTTCCTTTCTTTTCCACCTTTTCCTTTCCTTTCCATCTTTTCCTTCCTCCCTTTCCTTTCCTTTCCTTTCCTTTCCTTTCCACCTTTTCTTTTCCTTTCCTTTCTTTTCCTCCTTTTCCTTTCCTTTCCATCTTTTCCTTTCCTTTCCTTTCCTTTCCTTTCCTTTCCTTTCCTTTCCTTTCCTTTCCTTTCCTTTCCTTTCCTTTCCTTTCCTTTCCTTTCCTTTCCTTTCCTTTCCACCTTTTCTTTCCTTTTCTTTCCTTTCTTTTCCACCTTTTCCTTTCCTTTCCATCTTTTCCTTCCTCCCTTTCCTTTCCTTTCCTTTCCTTTCCTTTCCTTTCCTTTCCTTTCCACCTTTTCTTTTCCTTTCCTTTCTTTTCCTCCTTTTCCTTTCCTTTCCATCTTTTCCTTTCCTTTCCTTTCCTTTCCTTTCCTTTCCTTTCCTTTCCCTCTTTTCCTTTCCTTTCCTTTCCTTTCCTTTCCTTTTCCTTTTCCTTTCCTCCCCTCCCCTCCCCTTCCCTTCCCTTCCCTTCCCTTCCCTCCCCTCCCCTCCCCTCCCCTCCTCTCCCCTCCCCTCCCCTCTCCTCACCCCACCCGTCCATCCCTTTCCCTTCCCCATCTCTTTATCCCCCTTCCTCCCTTCCCCTCTCCCTCTCTCTCTCTCCCTCCTCTTCCTCTCTCTCTCCCTCTCCCTCTCGGGCCAATAAACTCATCCAATAGTTGCTACTTTCTTGACTTTTTGGAGGCTTTTATGCCTGACTCATGTTTTCACTGTTGGTTTGATCTCCGATATCACTTTATCAGGTTGAAATCACACTATTTCTATTTAGTCTCAAATTATGTGATATTGGGGAGGTGGAATCTTTTACTTGTATTGTACATTTGCTCTTTTCACTATTGACATGTTGAATGGTCTACAGATTTGCTCTGTTTACATAATGTTTGTAGAAAAAAAATCTGGAGAGCTTTTAATAGAATTTTAATTGAATCTTACTCACCTTCGTATAATTGTTCTTGTCTTTGTAGAAACGAAAACTTCTGAATGAACTTGGTGAGAGCTGCCTTCCATATTTGACGCCAAAAGATGCTGGCTTCCATCAACTGGTAATGTTCAAAAGATCAGCATAACATATTTTGAGAAACCTTAACAATGCATTTGTTTGTCTTTTCTTTCCTTTTACATCTTGTTCTTCAGCTCGCTACTTAGCGAGAAAACAAGAGGAAACCTCCCAATTTAAAACTGGTTAAATAAATATCTCCAAGCGGATTAAAGGAGAACAATGAAGGGTGATTTGGTTTTAATGCATGGTTTAAGACCAAATTGGAGGGCTTTGTTTCATTTTCCCTTCATTGGCAAAGTAAATAAACTTAAGGTGGTTGCCCACATCTGAAGCTTGTGGTCCTCACTCACCTTTCTTGGTCTCTCCTCTGCAAATGCAGTAGCGGGTATATGGCTATGTCTCAATTACAAAAGTGAGTTTGAAGAGAAAGGGACATGATTCAGAACAGTTTGACTTGGTCTGGATAAACGTCTCCGTCCTGGTAAGATAAGAAACCTGGGCCAGAGAAGAATATGAATAGACATAAATCCATACTGGTAGAAAAAAAGGAGGGGTTATTGAAGAAATGGAAAAAAGTGTGCAAACTTTTTCTTCAACAGTTTGGACAAATGTGAAACACATGGGTAAGTTCTATCCAATTAAGTAGGAACATACTGAATGAAAGACATAAAAATGAACCTTTTTCTCAGTTTGAACAGCTACGGCAGGAGTTCCTACATTATAGCCATGTCAACTTTTCTTATGCTGACATGTGGTCGAAAGATGCATTTTTAATGGCCTCCACCTTTCCCTCCCCCTCCCGTTACAGGAAGAAAAGAGCAGGGTTTTTTGCCTTTTTCTTTCTAAAGATTGATGGAAGAGGGTTATTCTTTTTTACAGCAGTTGAAAATTTATCACTTAATATACGTTGAGAAAAGTTATGTAATACAGATTTAGACATTATGTTTTACCTAAAAAAAAAAACCCATCTCGGGTCTATTGAAATAGGATTAAAAAGACTCCAATCTGAAATTATGGAGAATTTCCACCAATTAGGCATTCTTAAAAATACTGTCCATGGGGCAGTTTGAAAGCATGCAAATGGCAAGTAGATAAATAGGTACCACTTTGGTGGGAAGCATTCTGTGCACCTTGGTGTATAGTCATGCTGGCCACATGACCATGGAAAATATCTTCCGACAATAAATAGAATAGAATAGAATAGAATAGAATAGAATAGAATAGAATAGAATAGAATAGAATAGAATAGAATAGAAGAGTTGGAAGGGACCTTGGAGGTCTTCTAGTCCAACCCCCTGCTTAGGCAGGAAACCCTACACCATTTCAGACCAATGGTTATCCAACATCTTCTTAAAAACTTCCAGTGTTGGAGCATTTACAACATCTGGAGGCAAGTTGTTCCACTGATTAATTGTTCTAACTGGCAGGAAATTTCTCCTTAGTTCTAAGTTGCTTCTTTCCTTGATTAGTTTCCACCCATTGCTTCTTGTCCTGCCCTCAGGTGCTTTGGAGAATAGTTTGTCTCCTTCTTCTTTGTGACAACCCCTGAGATATTGGAAGACTGCTATCATGTCTCCCCTAGTCCTTCTTTTCATCAAACTAGATATACCCAGTTGCTGCAACCGTTCTTTGTATGTTTTATCCTCCAGTCCCCTAGTCATCTTTGTTGCTCTTCTCTGCACTCTTTCTAGAGTCTGGCTCCCTTGCTAAAAAATGGAGGCCAGAAGAAATGGAAATGAGCACTACCCTCCTAGAGTCAGACACAACTGGACAAAGAAATGTTTACCTTTTACAAGAATGGCTAAAAGTGCTTAGTATAGCATCCAAGCAAGACATTAAAAATTGAAGAATATAATAAAGTTAAAGGGTTTTTTTTTTCTTTTTACGCCCTTGTAATCTCTTGATTTTGGGTGGGGTCGTGGCGCCTGAACAGAGCTGAGCATTTACTGGCCGGATGCCCTTCCTGACGCCTACATGGAGTTTACAGCAGATATTTTCTCTTTGCGCCCTGATAGCATATATTTTCTCTTCACTTGACAGCGAGTGTCTTCACCTCTAGGTCACCACGCTGCTCAATACCAATAAAACATTTTTTTTGGTCGTTTTTAATGACCCTGTAATCCCTTGTGGGGTGGAGTCTGGGCAACTGAATGGAGCTGAGTATTTATTGGCCGGATGCCTTTCCTATCACTAATGTGGAGTTATATATTGAGTCCTTCGGGAGAAGGGCGGCTTATAAATACATGTAATAAATAAATAATAAATATTCAGCAGATATATTCTCATTGTGCCCAGAGATAGAAATAACTGCCTCTACCTAGGATAGAACTCATAGTCTCCTGATTGTGAGACAAGAGCTTCACCTCTAGGCCACCATGCCACTCCTTACCAATAAAACATACAACAGCATAATATTATGGGATGGTATTTTCCAAGCTGGCCTCTCCTCCATTTATGTTAAGTTGGAAGATGCCAAACGAAAGACTTTAAAAAAGAGACTTTTTCTTAGTTTGAACAGATTCAGCAGCAGTTTTTACTTAAAGATTTTTTTAGGACTTGGTCTCCATGTAGGTAGAGGTCATCAGGTTGGACCTCCAAATCGGGAAGGCTGCCATTTAGAAATGTCTTCAGTTTCTTGATCCAAATCTTCTTATCTCCCCATAGAGAACTGGGGCGCCACCCTTGTTTGGCCAAAGTTGGCTTGGCAGAGTTTGTGGCTCCTGTTGTCACTTCAGTGACAAGGTCATCTTGACTTAAAAGAAAACAAAAACAGAGAAGGTGGTGTATGATTTGTAGACAGCTAAAAATATATCGTTTGACCTCGGGTTGCTCCGGGCGTGTTAGATTTTGTTCTGACATAATGTTAAAAAAATTAAGCCTGAAAACTTTTATGTGCTTTTTTGGGTGGGTGGGTGGGTGGGTGGGGAGATCCATTTAGGGCTGCTTTGATTTGTGTGAAAAAAGGGGATGACCTTTAATATTAGCTGTCACAGATAACAGCAGAGGTGACGTGATTTTTGTTCCTTTAATCAATAAAAATGTCCAGTATGCACCTGATGATGTCCTTCCTTTCTTCCTCCCTCCCTTCCTCCCTTTCTGTCTGTCTGTCTGTCTGTTTTCCTTCCTTCCTTTCTATTTCTTTCTTTCTTTCCTTCCTTCCTTCCTTCTTTCTGACTGTCTTTCTTCCTTCCTTTCTCTTCCTTCCTTCCTCTTCCTTCCTTCCTTCCATCCGTCTTCTTTCTTTCCTTCCTTCCTTCCTTTCTTTCTTCCTTCCTTCTTTCCTTTTTCTTTCTTTCTTTCCTTCCTTCCTTCTGTCCGTCTTCCTTCCTTTCTTCCTTCCCTCCTTTTTCTTTCTTTCTTTTTGTCTGTCTGCCTTCCTTCCTTCCTTCCTTTTCTTTCTTTTACCTCCCTCACTCCCTCTCTCCCTCTTTCTTTCTTTCTTTCTTTCCTTCCTTCCTTCCTTCCTTCCTTCCTCCCTCCCTCCCTCCCTTCCTTTCTTCCTTTTCTTCCTCTCTCTTTCTTCTCAACCTTTCTTTGTCTTCTGATCTCTTAATGTTTTCCTTATGTAGGACAAAGCAGGATGCCTGGCTAGAGAATGAAAGAAGCCTCATTGGTATTTTCGGATGATGTGTTAGAAATGTGTTTCCACTTCCTCTTTTCTTTTCTTCTTTTCTAAAAAAATTCTTTTAACGCACGGAAACCAGGCAGGCAGTGTTTAAGATGTATTAATAGGATGCTTCACATCCTATTAATACATCTTGTGCTTAACTTCATCACATACATCACATACATCTTGTGCTTAACTTCACAAGTCCAAAAGTAGTGTACTGTTATCTCTTATTATAAAGTAATGTTTCTTTCAGTCACCATATAGGCAGTCTTCAACATGACCATAACTGAGCCCGTAATTTGTTGCAGTTAAGTGTGTGTGTGTGTGTGTGTGTGTTTTAATTTGATTTATATGCCGCCCTACCTTCCCTGGAGGAGAGAAATCTGTTGTGTCCACTGCAACCCTAAATTGGGGTCAACCTGTTGAAGGGCCAATGCACATAAAATTTCTTACTTTGAATCTGCTTTCTGTCTTGGAACGAAAGCAGTGTGGCCTGTGTCATAGTTTGTTGGAGCAGACGCAGGCAGTCCGTTAAGCAGGATTCAAAAACGTCTTTATATATGTAACAACACGTAAGGCATATGCAATACCCTTGTAGGTTTTTCTACGTTGTAGAGAGGAGAAACAGCAAGTACAAACGCAGCACAAAATGGAAAAGGCAAAATGGAGGAGAGAGAAGCTAGTGCCCTCAAGCTTACATACAGAATAGTTAAGCCATGCCCAGGCTCCAAACTGTCTCTTCTGGCCCCATACAACAAATATTATGTTTCAGTTACCAAACAGCCCTCATTGGCTGACCTGTTGCTATGCCCTATTCCAGTTCATGAATATACGCTTGACAGTCTGAAAATTTTGGGGAGGCGACTACTGAGTTTGGCACCTCGTCGTGGACAGATCCCTCTCCAATTGCTATGGACTTTCATACTATGATTCCTCTCTGCCCTGAGGAAGCCCTAGTAGATCAGTTTGTCCAAGGTCTCTAATGGATCCATGGGTTTTCAGAGGGCACTTGAGCTGTTTCCAAATGATCAGATGTCCCAACGGTACTTTATCAAAAGGGAACTGGACTTTTTTTTTTGGTTTTCCTTAAAGACCTTTCACTTCTCATCCAAGAATCTTCTTCAACTCTGAAGAAGTTGAACTGAAGAAGCTTCTTGGATGAGAAGTGAAACGTCTTCAAGGAAAAACAAGGAAAGTCCAGTTGTCTCTCGACCAAAAAACAAAAACAAAAAACCACCTTTGGGACAACCATGACCTGGATGACTGAGAATCTTCATAGACAAAGGATCAGATGGGTAATTCACTTGAAATATTTACAATATAACATTCCTTCCATCATAAGCATTTTTTCTTTTCTTTTTTCTTTTTTTTAAAAACATTTTTTATGGGATTGTTCGCATTGTTTTATTCTTCATTGTAAGCCACCCAGAGTCCCTTGGGAGTTGGGTGGCATAGAAATGTGACAAAGTAAATAAATAAATAAATAAATAAATATCAGAATGATTTATTTTTTTTCCTTTTGTTTTTAGTGGAAGACTAAATATTCCAAACTTATCCTCAAGAACTCGGAGAAGATCCCTCAAGACCTTCACCAAGAAGTCCAAAAGGCTTTTTTCGCTTTACGAAAGCATGTTTGTTTCTTCCAAGACCTCGTGAGGATCAAAGGGAGGGATTTTGTCACCCCAGTATCTCGCATATTAATCGGGAACCCAGGGTGCACTTACAAATATTTGAACACAAGGTTGTTTACCGTCCCTTGGCCCATGGAAGGCTACGATATCAACTATTCAAATCCTGAAATATCCCTGGCTTGTAATGCCTTAAGCAGGCTTAATGACTACTTGCAGAGAGAAACTTTGCTGGCTTTGCAAGAGCAGGATTTGGCCGAGACAACAGGAATGCAGGATTTACCCCTCGGGGACGGGAATCAAGATGACGCTACTAACGTTACCGAGATGGAAGCTGTTTTGCAAGATCAAAACCCTTCCCCGGTCCCGAAGACTGACTCCACCGTCCTGAAAGAGAGAACATCTTACAACCTGACATTATTAAATTATATGGATCCCCAGAAAATGCCGTCCTTGAAACTGGAGCCCTATTTTGGCATGGGGAGAATGGCTGTGAGTTGGCACCATGATGAAAATCTAATGGAAAGGTCAACAGTGGCGGTCTACAGTTACAGCGGGGAAGGTGGGTTGAGCCGCTGAGTGGCAAGCAAGTTAACAAAGTCAATCTTGTTTGAAGATGGGGGGGGGGGGGGCGTGCAATTTTCAGCAAGCAAAAGCTATTTTGGCCTTCAGGCTTGGGTGCCCCAGGAAAACCCCCAGAAAAGCTTAAAAAACTGGTGGGACCATGAGAAGAAAAATGGGCAGACCCGGGGCAAAAATGTAACTTGATCTCCTTAAGGTTTTTATGTAGGAATATCAACTTAAGTACAGTTAGTATGTACTAATGCAATGCTTCTCAACTTCTGTCTATGGAGATTCTCCATCCTCCATGTCATGGTTGTCTCAAACGTGCTTTTTCAACTGGACTTCCCGGTTTTTCTTTGAAAAAGTTTCTCCTTCTCATCCAAGAAGCTTCTTCAGGGTTTGTGAACGTGTGTGTGTATAATACATATTATTATGGCATCTACCGATAAAAGGGTCTATGGCCGTGTTGACGGACCTATGGCACGCGTGCCTCAGGTGCCAGAAGGCGGGGAAGGGGGGGGTCGCGTGCACATGCACTGGGAGGGGTCAGGGCGCATAGAATTATCGGTGTGGGCACGGGCACGGGCAACACCCCTTTGTGCCCCCCCCCCCCCCGCTTTTGGCACGCGATGGCAAAAAGGTTAACCATTACTGGTCTATGGGGATTCTCCATCATTCAGGTCATTTGGTTGCCCCAAAGGTGCTTTTTCCAGAGGCAACTGGACTCTCTGTTTTTTCTTTGAAGACCTTTCTCCTTCTCCTTCAAGAAGCTTCTTCAGTGTTTGTGAGTGTGTGTGTGTGTGTGTGTGTAATACATTATTATGGCATCTACCGATAAAAGAGTCTATAGAGATTCTCCATCATTCAGGTCATGGTTTTCCCAAAGGTGCTTTTTCCAGAGGCAACTGGACTGTCTGGTTTTTTCTTCGAAGACGTTTCGTTTATGTTTTTGAGGAGGGGAGGAGAGATGGAAGCATAAAAGAGGAAAAAAAGAACAGAGAGAGCTGGGTGATTTTGCTACCTCTGGGCTTATCTTGAGCACTTTTAAGTGGACTAAAAAGTTACTATAATTAAATTGCTGGTCAGGAGCCAAGGAAACCAAACCTGTACAATCTTTGTGCCACATTTTCTCACAGATCCACATTTCCAAGGCGTCTACTCTGTGTGTGTCTGTGTGTCTGTGTGTGTTTGAGCCAACATGACACCTTCTTCTGTTGGACTTGATTTGTGAGTGATGGGCTTGTTTCAATCTTTTCTCCTTTCTTTGCACAGAGTGTGCAAGCCACAGTATGCTGTGGCATGGGAAGAAATCTTATCTTTGTTTCGTGCAACCTTGTGTGGATTCTTGTCCCAACATGTGAAACTTGCTATGGTCCTGTGAGATGCCATAGCTTGGAAAAAGGGGGGTCTTCTACGTGGAGGAGTAAGGGTGCAAGAGTTTCGGTACCAGGCGGTGTATTCGCATGTAACTGCTCTGGTCACTCTTACCTCTTTCGTATATCTGAACAGTAGATGAAAACTTGTTAGCACCATGATGGGTGAAGGAAGCCACGATGGGGCGTATATCATGATAGAACGTGCTGTGAAATCTTTAGATTAGATCAAGGAAGTTGAAGCTGTGTTGTATGCCTATGGAGATTTTCAGTCATCCACGTCATGGTTGTCCCAAAGGTGCTTTTTTTCAAGAGGCCACTGGACTTTCTTATTTTTCTTTGAAGACGTTTTGCTTCTCATCCAAGAAGCTTCTTCACCTCTGACTGGATGGTGGGGAATGGAAGGATTGATATTCCTTGCAGACAGCCAGTCATTTGCATCCTTTTAGAGGGTCCTTGAAGTACTTGGAGGTTTATCTGTGTCCTCAGGGTCACCTGAGCGGTGCTCCTGATTCCCGTAGTCTGCAATTTTTTCCTCTTTTATTTCACAGTCTATTGCCACAATATTCAAGCTACGTTTTCTAGAACTCCAGAATTCCACTGTAAACAATTTTTTAAAGTCTTCATTGGATTCTCAAAACGTTTTATGAGTCAGCCACGATGCTCTGGCTGTTCCAAGCACATCCCGATCATTTTCTCTCTCCAGCTGGTTTCAACCTCCTGTTTCATTCTACAATTAAACTTGTTGTTGTTGATTTATGCTGTCCCTGAAAACGTGACTGTTAGCACTCAAAAAGCTGTCTCGTATTTCATGTCTTCTAATGACAGGTGGATTTCACTGGTCTACTTAAGCTAATAGCTTCTACGGTTATAAATCTCGGGGACCCAAAGCTGTGGATTTAATATCTACCCATCATCCACGTCTTGACAATCTAAGCCTGTTACTCTCCAATACAGCATTCCCCTGTCATGCTGTAAGAGGCAAAGATGCTATTTTGGGCTAAATAAACTCCAGTGTATTCTTTCACATTATGTGCGCTGAATTCTTACTGACTCGGAACCTAAAACCCCAGTTTTGGCTTTGAAACAACGTATGAAATGCAGACTCTGGTTGATCCCTTGTCAGCGTTCATTCTTTAGGCTCAATACGTGGAGTTCATTTAGAGCAGGCACCGTATCATGTCTACAGAATTACTGCGTAATATAATCTCGTAGTTCTATTTATATGAGAGCTATTTATAATAATCATTGTATAGTACTGGTTCTATTATTACTACTACCAGTGTATTATTGACATTCAATTCTAGGGCATCGTCCAATACAATAAAAATACAGAATACGTGCTGTACGCATTGCATCTGGCTACAAAACTAAGAACGCATCGCACAACAGAACAAACGCCTAAGGTTCCAGGGCCATACTAGATCACCCATAGCTCTTGATTTGTCTAAAAGTTAACAATCTGGGATAGTTAGCAGAAGATTCATTCTTCTTCTCCTACACATCTTCAAATTCATGAGTTTACACAACAGTGCTGTCTAATGTATATTGAACCAGTTTGTATGGCCATAGTATTATTGTTGTGGTCCGCCAGCAGCCTGCAGATCTGGCAGAGGAGTCGGACAGTGAGGAGGCTGGGGAGGAACATGGACCAGTCCTGGAGTCTGGGGAAGGCCCGGATGAGGGCTCTGTGTTGGAGACAGAGATGGGGCCAGGGCCATCTGGGAGTGATGCACGGACTCCGGAGCACGCAGAGTCAGACAGCAGAGAGTCAGAGAAACAGCATGCGCAGAGGTGCCAGAAGGCAAGAGCAGCTAAAGCAAAAGGGATGACTCGGGAGTAAGGCCAGGTGATGATTGGCCCGTCCCATAAGGTTTAAAAGAGAAACAAAGGCAGTTGGGCCTTTTTGCAGGAAAGCAACGTTGCTAACTCTGTTTCCAGTCAGCATCTCTTGTTTGTTTCTGAACTTCGTGGGGCTTTGCCAAGTAAGGCCTTTGGCAGGGTGTCAAAGAAGATAAAGGTTGGTGATTATCCCGAAGGACTTCTTCTGAAGGACTTGTTTTACAACTAATTGGGACTCAGCTGGGAATGAACGTAATTCTCAGCTGTTACAATAAAATAGGTTTGTTTGGGACTAATTGTGTCTTGTAATGACTCAGTAAGCCTAGGTCACAACATTTATCCTTTTTATTATCTTCTTTGCTACCTCCTATTATGACTATGATTATTCAGAGTAACAGAGTTGGGAGAGACCTTGGAGGTCTTCTAATCCAACTTCCTGTCCAAGCAGGAGACCTTACTTCATTTTAGACAAATGGCTGTCCGGTCTCTTCTTAAAAGTCTCCAGTGATGGAGCACCTACAACTTTGAAGACAAGTTATTCCACTGGTTGATTGTCCTCACTCTTAAGAAATTTCTCCTTAGTTCTTGGTTGCTTCTCTCCTTAGTTAGTTCCCATCCATTGCTTCTTCTCTTGCCTTCAGGGGCTTTGGAGAATAGTTTGACCTTTTCTTCTTTGTAATCATCTTCTGTTGCGTAGCATGTATTCTGAGAGCTTCTGCACCAGAGACAAATTCCTCATGTATCTATTCATCTTAGGCCAAATAAAACATTCTAGTTCCATCCATCGCTAGATATTGTTCCTGAGAATACCATGGGGAGGAAGATACATTTACAAAATGGAATCTAAAGTCACATGGAGCTCTTCCATTCAAGGATATAAGAATGTTTTGCTTGAAACTGGAAGCCGAGTCTGATGACTATTTCATGAATCACTTGCTAGCCGCTGCGAAGAAATGCTGCAATATATAGTTTTCTTGTGTGCAACTTCCTCCCAGCAACTTGGATTGTGCCTTTTAAGATGTAAAGGATCCTTCTGGGTAGATGCCTTAACGGGTGTTGTTTTTGGCTACTTGCCTTTGAAGGCTTACTGAAGTGCGTAAATCTTGAACCGTAATAAACAACTGGATCTGTTAGTTGACAAGTTAATGTTTAACAGGCTAACAAACCTGTGATTGACTGCGGTTTTTGACCGATTGTGAAAGGCCTTTCATAATGTGGACATTTTTTTTTTGGTATGTGTGTGTGTGTGTGTGTGCGTTTTGCACAAGGAACATTCGTAATAAAATAATATTTTCGGAAAGAATCTTGACTAAGTCGAGCAGCTTTAGGTAGAATTTGCACCGTAGGTTGGATTTCGGTGAGAACTTCTGACAGCTTTCTTGGTCACTAATGATTTTATAAACTGGTTGGAATGTTTCTGCGGATTGATAATTGACTAGTAATCCCTTCTATTTGCTTCTTAATAGATGCAAGGTCAGTTAACAGCAATTTAAAAAGGCTGCAAGGAATTGTTTTCTGGGATTTAAAAAAAATATATCTCCAAGCAGTAATCCAAATGTAGAAGATGTCAGCTGTGGAACGAATCTGAAAAGATCACCATAAAAAGTAGGGTTGGCTTCACTCAGAGTGCCAATCGCCAAGAGAATTTGCATTTCAGTTTTATAGACATGTAAGAAAATGACCTGAATTTGGTTGAAATGCATTTGTTTATTTAAAACGTTCGGATAGTGGTACCTTTTACTGCCAAATCTGGGTGTCTCCCATTCAGATTGGGAGATATTCACAAACGTCTCGCAGGAAATGTTGGCGATTTTTGTCCCAAAGGTACTCTTTCCAAAGGCAAGCAGACGGTCTTTTTCTTTGAAGACGTTTTGCTTCTAATCCTCGAAGTTTCTTCGTTTCTGACTGAATGATGGAGAATGGAAGGATTTATATTCCTTGCAGTCATCTGGTCATTAGTACTCTTTCTGAGAGTCGTCGAGGCCACTTGTAGATTTATCTGTGCAACAGTGCAAATGTGTGTTTTACCTTCTTGAAACGGCTGAAAGGACTGTGTTGTAAATAGGAGGAATGTAAAGGAATGTAAATCCTTTCATTCTCCACCGTTCAGTCAGAACTGAAGGAGCTTCTTGGATGAGAAGCAAAATTTCTTCAAGGAAAAACAAAGAAAGTCCAGTTGTCTCTTGAATAAGCACCTTTAGGACAACCATGACCTGGATGACTTGAGAATCTCCTTAGAGCAGTGTTTCTCAACCTTGGAAGCTTGAAGATGGGTGGACTTCAACTCCCAGAATCCCCTAGCCAGCTGGCTGGGGGATTCTGGGAGTTGAAGTCCACCCATCTTCAAGCTTCCAAGGTTGAGAAACACTGCCTTAGAGAGTTAGCAATTTTTATTTTATTTTACAAGGGCCTTGGCTGCCTTCTTAAAAAGGGGCCTGGTCAGTGTCTTATGAGCTGACTCACGAGGCTGTATGTATCGACACAGATGTGGGAAGAGCGCATGAATCCTAAGCATTAATCAGAAACAATCTGGATATTTACAACAGCCGTTTTCATTCATCCCTCATTCCTTAGGATTTTTCCGTTCCTTCCGTCTTTGTTTATTCTTCTTTTCAAAATTTCAGACAAGTAAGCTTCCTTGGGCAAAAGAATCAACCCTTTTGTCAAAAAGATGTCCAGTTTGTTTCTTTCTTTTGCCACCTATTCCACGAATTCAGCTTTGCACATCCTGCCTAACTCATCTTATTCATTGGCAAGAGTTGATTATAAGATGGGCAGCTCTATCAATGTCAGGAAATTTCTCCTCAGTTCTATGTTGCTTCTCTCCTTGATTAGTTTCCACCTATCGCTTCTTGTCCTGCCCTCAGGTGCTTGGGAAAATAGCTTAACTCCCTCTTCTTTGGGGCAGCCCCTGAGATATTGGAACACTGCTATCATGTCTCCCCTAGTCCTTCTTTTCATTAAACTAGACATATCGGGTTCCTGCAACCGTTCTTCATATGCCTCCAGTCCTCTAGAAGGATAGGTTTTTTTGCTAACATTAACCAGTAGAATTCTACCACTAAATTGGACACAAAGTGATAACATCAATTAAAATATCATTAACCAATAAAAGTCTCTTTAACCAATCGGTGGCCTTATTTTTCCTGTATGTGTATAATACACAGACAATTCTGAATACCCACACTCTCTAAATCACTCTCAATCAAGATCACGTGAAGTGTTAACACCACTTTATAATGCTTTGGTAAGGCCACACTTGGAATACTGCATTCAGTTTTGGTCGCCATGATGTAAAAAAGATGTGGAGACTCTAGGAAGAGTGCAGAGAAGAGCAACAAAGAGGATTAGGGGACTGGAGGTTAAAACATATGAAGAACGGTTGCAGGAACTGGGTATGTCTAGTTTAATGAAAAGAAGGACTAGGGGAGACATGATAGCAGTCTTCCAATATCTCAGGGGTTGCCACAAAGAAGAGGGAATCAGGCTATTCTTCAAAGCACCTGAGGGCAGGACAAGAAGCAATGGGTGGAAACTAATCAAGGAGAGAAGCAACTTATAACTAAGGAGAAATTTCCTGACAGTGAGAACAATTAATCAGTGGAACAACTTGCCTCTAGAAGTTGTAAATGCTCCAACACTGGACATTTTTTAAGAAGAGAGTGGACAAAGATTTCTTTGAAATGGTATAGGGTTGGACAAGAAGACCTCCAAGGTCCCTTCCAAGTCTCTTGTTCTGTTCTGTTCTGTTCTGTTCTGTTCTGTTCTTCAGAAGGAAAAAAAAACCTTACTTAGGCAAACAAATCATTTTTTTTACCCCATGCAAGGAGTCGTCAGAGCAATCGTTCTGCATTCTCTTATTTTTATCATAACTTTTCAACTCCCCAAACTGAGAGGGAAAAAAAAGATTTATAACTTTCATTATTTCCTGCACAGAGAGAGAGAGACCGGTGCTGACCTCAGCTTCTTAATGCTGAGGTCGTTCATCACTTATGGCTGATGGGATATTTATTTAGATCGGGGTTTTACACGTCAGTCATAAAATATGGAAATGCTTGCCAAGTTGGGTTGGTTTTTTTTAAAGATTCGGTGGGTTTTTTTCACTGCTTTTGCCTGCTTTTTGAGGGATCCTTCAGATCTGATTCCCTTAAATTCTCTCTTCTGTTTTGAACATCATTACTGCTTATTTGCAGTATTTTTTTTCTATGAAAGCAAAACAAAAATGAAAATTGCACCAAGGGATGCTAACAGCAAAGTTAGCAATTATTCAATAGAAATACAGAAGTCAACATTCTGTTTTCTTTCTTTTCTTTTTTCTAATTCTTTTCTCTTTTTTTCATTTTTTTATATTTTTACTATATTGTAACATACTAAGATAGCTTCCCATGTTTCTTGGAGAAATGAAGATTAGGCTATTAATAGTAGAGTATTATTATTAACAGTAGTATTGTTAAGCGTTGCTCTATTATCCATTGGCGGAGGGAAGTTCAAAAGTTAAGGATGGAATCACACAGCTGGAATCTCACTTGTTGCAGCTTAGCTTGTACAAACTAGCCAACATTTGTGGCTCACTTAAGGGGGAGGTCACACAAAATTGTAACCCGGTGCAATGTGCACACATCCACCCAGTTGTAAAAATGAAGTTGGAAGATGGGAGTCAACAGTTTGTTCACCAACTTAAGTGTTCAAATTTCTTTTACGCTGTTGTGGTTTCCTTGTTCTTTTAAAAACTTTCTACAGGAGGGAATTGGTTCTTGTATTTGAAGAGTTTTTTGTTATGTTTTGTTTTGTTTTGTTTGTTTGTTTCAGAAGTTGATGGTGGAGTCCTTGAAGAAAAATCTGCAGCTGGCAGAGATCCAGATGTTTGGCATGTTGGCTTGAAAGTTGCTTGGGATATAGAGACGCCAGGCTTAGCAATTCCACTTCACCAGGGAGACTGCTACCTTATGCTAGGTAAATTCAAACACAACTTTGATATTCTATTTCTGTTCTGTTCTGTTCTGTTCTGTTCTATGCTATTCTATTCCCCTCCCTCTTTCTTTCTTTCTTTCTTTCTTTCTTTCTTTCTTTCTTTCTTTCTTTCTTTCTTTCTTTCTTTCTTTCTTTCTTCCTTCCTTCCTTCCTTCCTTCCTTCCTTCCTTCCTTCCTTCCTTCCTTCTTTCTTTCTTTCTTTTTGTTCCCCTTTACCCTCCTCTTCCCCTCCCTCCTTTCTTCTTTCTTTCCTTCCTTCCTTCCTGCCTTCCTTCCTTCTGCCTTTCCTTCCTTCCTTCCTTCTTTCCTTCCTTCCTTCCTTCCTTCCTTCCTTCCGCCTGCCTGACTGCCTGCCTGCCTTTCCTTCCTTCCTTCCTTCCTTCCCTTCCTTCCTGCCTTTCCTTCCTTCCTTCCTTCTTTCCTTCCTTCCTTCCTTCCGCCTGCATGTCTTTCCGTCCTTTCCTTCCTTCCTTCCTTCCTTCCTTCCTTCCTTCCTTCCTCCCGTCCTCCCTCCCTCCCTCCCTCCTTCTTCCCTCCCTCCCTCCCTTCCTCTCTCTCTCTTTTTGATGTAAGGAGAAATTTCCTGACACTGAGAACCATTAAATAGTGAAATTATTTCCCCCCAGATGTTGTGTTGTGGGTGCTCCAACAGTGGATGCTTTTAAGAAGAGATTAGAGTTAGACTATTATCTGTCTGAAATGTTATAGAGTTTCCTGCCTGAGCAGGGGGTTGGACTAGAAGACCTCCAAGGTCCCTTCCGACTCTGTTGTTCTGTTATTCCTTGGCTTTTCTTGACAAAAAGGACTATAACCCAACTGTAATTATGGTCGAAAAGTGGGGCTATTGTATATTTCTCAACCCTCCAGAGATAAATCTCATTGCTACACTGTAAATGGTTTATTGATGTTTAGCTTAGTGTTTTGGGGGGAATCGACCTAGTGATGACTTGCCAGCTATGTTTTATGGTTCAGCAAACCCACTGTGGTTAATCACACTATGGGTTTGCACAATATTTAAAGCTGTATCGAAACGATATTTCCTCCAGGTCTAAAAGGCAGGGAGTTTTTCTCCAGATGAACGAGGGGATGGGATCAAAGTTGTGAGAAAACAGCCAGAGTTTTCCCAAGCTGTGTTTTTTGTCATAAATTATGATGCTAAGCAAAAACGACTTGCACTGGGGGCGGGTGGGAAGTGCATTACACAAATATACAGTGCATTGCACATGCAAATTATAACCATATTCTGTACCATAGCTTTGGCCCTTCAGGAATAATCCTGCCTAGATCATATAATGTAATTTATCCCAGCAGTAGGTGTTAGATGTTGCATAACGCCGAATCAATTGGAGTATCTTACGGCTTCCCATAATGTGTTAATCAAACTCACATGCCAAATGAGTGGATGATAGTCGTAGGAAATGGAGCATTCTGGGTTTTTTAAGCCCCACCCACTCCTATAGAAGTCTATGGGAGTTTTATACTAAGGCTCCCCCTCTCCCCGCCAGGGCACGGATTCTTGAATTCTGAATTCAACCAGCAGTTTCAAAATCTCAGGTTTGTTCCCAGTTGTTCTGCCTTTGATCTTGTTATCTTCCATCATCTGCTTTTCAGGTCAGGAAGTAAATATTACTTTGCCATTTTATATAGTAGAAAAAAAAAATTTTTTAAATGCATTTTCAATTTTGTGTCGCGGAGAATTCCATGCATCTGAGGGGGGGGGGGCTTAATGACATCATAAGTAAACAGACAATCAGAACACAAGAATTCGTGCATGGGGAGGGGGAGACTTAGTGTAAAAACTCCATAGACTTCTTAAAAAATGGTCATTTTTAAAAAAGTGCCAGCACTAAAAGAACTGTTTATAAGTCCAGGAATACTTGTATTGAATTTTGATCACCTGTGTTGAAATTTGGGGATGATACAATAGGCTTAAGTGAAAAACAGTCATAAGTTCCTTTTTTCCTTGCCATCGTGTCTTTGAATGGTCACTAAACAAACAATTGTAAGTCAAGGATGACCTACACTCACTCTACTGAATGGTGCATGGAAGTCACGTTGTCCTAGACCAGTGATGGCTAATGTTTTCCAGACTGAGTGCCCAAAGCGTGCACGTGTGAGCGCAAATGTGCGTGTGCGTGGCCAAACCCTCAAAATTCAATGCACATGTGCCCCCCCCCCTGCATACACCTGCTCCCCCATGCATGCATGGCAGAGACCCAAAGACCAGCCAACCGGTGGGAGGTGCACACATATGCATAGCAGAGCTGAACTGGGGCAACGGCTGGCGTGCCCACAGAGAGGGCGCTGTGTGCAAACTCTGTGTACCATAGATTCGCCATCACGGTCCTAGACTGTTATGCCCCAGCTCCAGATTCCCAAGGATTGTGACACACACCAACGGTCCTTATCAAAGTTATAATGTACCAAGAATAAACAAAGTCCAGCAAAGGTTGGCAACCAGCCCAGAAGACAAGATACGATAAGACATTCACTCTTCAAAAATACTCTTTAATAATTACATGTTGTTTCCAGCAAGAAATTACTAACTGTGTGTGACTTAATTAGGCTAAGGGAGTGGCCAATTATCCTCAAATCTTACTCTCGAGGAGACTTCCTCCTCTTGAGTAGCCACTCCTGCCTTTTGGCAGCCTGGTGCTTGAGCATCGAGGAGAGGCTCCTCCACTTTGCTCTCTTCACTTGAAGGAGCCTCTGGAGGTTCTGAAGGCCCAGGCTGAGCCTCTGCCTCTGGCACCACATCCTCTTCAGCCTCCTCGCTGTCTGACACAAGCGCCAGTTACGCACGCTGGTGGCGCGACCCCACACCAGCCTCCTCATTGTCGGGATCAGCCATAATCCTCGCAGGCCACTGGCAGGCCACAACATAGACCTTCGTGATTGAAACCTCTTCCCTTCTGCTCCACCCCTCCCAAGAAATATACACAGAGCTGGATTTTGCAGCCGGTTTTTCACACACACACCCCCAGCGTTCGCAAATTTTCGCTCCCGTGCCTTCTAAAAGTGAAAATACACATGCTTGAAGCCCAGCTGTTTCTGATAGATCAAATGTTGCCCTGAAGGTTAGAGGTTTAAACGCAGCTCCGGGATAAATTCGACTGGCCTCCCTTTGGTGGAGAAGAAGACGGAGTAAACATAATCAGGGGGCCGTGTGTGTTAGACTTCAAGGCCCATCCAAAAACTTGTCTTTCCATTTAACCAGAAACGGGGAGCACCCTTGAGTAGAAATGACGTGTGGTTGGAAAATTACAGCCTTAACTGGGAACACTTTAGTAGACAGATGCCTGCCAGCGGTTTTGCTTCGGAAACCTGACGCCACTTTCGAGCTGCCTGCTGCTGCCGATGTCTATTTTTTTTTTCTCCCAACCATCCTGAGCCCCTGAAATGTATTTATTGCTGCTCCGGCTTTGATCTTGCCAGTTTGCTAAGCTTACAATGTCTTGTTCGGTTTTCTGTTGATTAATTACGCGAGGGTTTCTCTCTCCCCCATGGCTCGGTCTTCTTCAATGTTCCTCTTCTGGCTGCTGTAGAATAATTTCTCTTTTTAGGAGCGTGTTGACTTTTGAAATGCTACTGGTACTGACCGGTTTGGCTTAACCGGTAGCAATGGCGGCAGGTGGTTCGGAAAACTGGTAGTAACTGATAGACCTGCTCGGTCGTCGTTACTTCCTGGTTAAAACCTGTTTTTTACCCTCTGCGCATGCGCAGAAGGGTTTGCACATGTGCAGAGGGTCCCTGCGTGCATGTGACATATGCATGTGACGCATGTCTGCACTTCTGAACCGGTAGGGAAGGTAAGTAGATTTCACCCCTGCTTTCGAAATAATGACGGATAGTTTTGCAACCATGCAAAACTCGACTTACAGCCGCGACGGAGAGAGACCAAAACTTTTGTTGCTTAAGCAAAACATGGGGGAAGTGGGCTTTTTCCCATTGTACAACCTTTCTTGCCCCAGTCGTTAAGTGCATGACTGCAGCTGTTAAGTTAGGTTGTTAAGTGAATCTGGCTTCCCCATTGACTTTGCCTGTCTGAAGGTCGCAAAAGGGAATCACGTGACCCCAGGACCGTCATAAACATGAACCAGTTGCCAAGCATCCGAATTTTCATCACATGACCCTGGAGATGTTACAACGGTCGTTAGTGTGAAAAACGGTCCTGAACTGTTTTTTTCAGTGTCGTCGTAACTAAATGAATTGTTGTAAATCGAGGATTACCTGTATTACCAGAAACAGTCCCTACTTGGGACTAAAGCCTCTCTCGTTTCCACCAATGGCTTCATGGGTGAATACTTATCTGTACTTTAATGGTCTTTTTTTAGATAATCTGAATACAACTCACCAACATTGTGTATTGGCTGGCCGGCAGTCAAGATTTAGCTCCACACACAGAGTGGCAGAAGTGAGTAACAAAACGTTGTGGGAAGGGCAATCAAGGGCTGGAAATTTTGGCATAGGAACTAGATAGTCCTGAAAAGTAGATAAGAGGTAAGATAACTTTTATTGTCATTTTCACGGTCCATTTTGAATACGTACAGTGATCTTGCTTATCCTTTGACATTTTGGATTGAAAAACTTCTTAAACAATGGACTTGAATTGTTTTTCTGTGAAACACAATTCAAGTGCGTGGTTTAAGAAGACACGCCCACGCAAACAAAGCTAGTAGGTATAGAAGAGCAAGCAGAGCCAGAGGGTGGAGTTAAATGAGTCATTAGCCTAGAGCAGGGGTGGGCAAATGTGGCTCTTTTACAACCTGTGGACTTCAACTCTCAGAATTCTGAGGTTCTGTGGGCGTGGCGTGGTGGGCGTGGCAGGGGAAGAATACTGCAAAATCTCCATTCCCATCCCACTCCCGGGGAAGGATACTGCAAAATCCCCATTCCCTCCCTATTCCTGGAGGAAGGGTACTGCAAAATCCCCATTCCCTCTCCATTCCTGGGGGAAGGATATTGCAAAATCTCCATTCCCACCCCAGTCTGGGGCCAGCCAGAGGTGGTATTTGCTGGTTCTCCGAACTGCTCAAAATTTCTGCTACCGGTTCTCCAGAACCTGTCAGAACCTGTTGGATTTCACCCCTGCTTCCTATGCCTGGGAAAAAATCCTTGTCTTTTTTCACCCTAACTTTTTGTTTGTTGGTTTGTTTGTTTGTAAATTCCAACAGTGCTCAACGGGGACCCTGCCATACATTCTGGACAAATGCAAGGCAGCGCTGAAGAATTTGAACACCGATGCTGATTTGAAGGTCCCATCCTTGAAATCCCTAGAGGTCGGAGATATAACGCAAGTGGAAAAAACTCACAATGAGGTGAGAAGGCAGAAAGGGTAGCAATGCTGCAGATGTTAGAAAGTAGAGGAATTTTTCCTGCTGTCTGGTTCTACTCTGAACGAGACAACAAGATCATCGGCCTGGGTTTAGGTCTCCTCCCAAGCATTTAGCATCAAAAATGGCAAGGCCTCAGGGCGCTATAGGTTAGATTGATTATAGCACATCTATCAGTAGAAGAGAAGATTTTTATAATATTCTTAACATAATTACATCCCCAGAAGCATTTCATGGGTATCTTCTTTTCTTGGTTCTTTTTCTTGTGACCCCAAAATACAGAAAGGAGGGGAGAGGAGAGGAGAGGAGAGGAGAAGGGGAGACGAGAGGAGAGGAAAAGAGGAGGAAAGGAAAAAGGGAGGAAAGGAAAAGGGGAGAGGAGGGGAGGAGAAGAAAGGAAATGAAAGGGAAGGGAAGGGAAGGGAAGGGAAGGGAAGGGAAGGGAAGGAAAATAAAGTAAAGGGATGGGATGGGATGGGATGGGAAGGGAAGGGAAGGGAAAAGGAAAGAAAAGGGAAGAGAAGGAAGGGAAAGGAAAGGAAAGAAGGAAAGAAAAGAAGGAAAGAAAAGGGAAGAGAAGGAAGGGAAAGGAAAGGGAAGGAAAGGAAAGGAAAGGAAAGGAAAGGAAAGGAAAGGAAAGGAAAGGAAAGGAAAGGAAAGGAAAGAAGGTAAGAGGTCTTGAGTGACCTCCTCCAGCTTCAGCTCCCCAGCTACCTTAGGGCGACATCCCACAGCACCCCCAACTCTTGAGTATTCTGGAAGTTATATCCCCACACATCTGGATGGCACAGAATTGAGGAAGCAGCTCTCGAGGCTTTGATCTCCAGGCCCAGTTTCATCAAAGAGGCCGTATAAATCATCATCAGCTGCCCACCTGGCTTTGGTTGACTGGGAAATGTTAAGTAGGACTGGATTCTTGGCAGAAAGGATGAATCCGAGAGCAGATTGTCAGGCCCAGGATGTTGACTTTTTTTTAGAGTGTACAAATTACTTTAGGATAATGGAGGTACTTTGGCTGTTTGCTGACCCAGAGAATTTCAGCTTTTGGTTATTTAAAGAAAAAAAAGTACAGCCACTGATTTTCCGTCAGGTAAGTGTGCTTGTGTGACGTTACTCCATGGCCTAAAACAGTGATGGCTAATCTTTTTGCCGTTGCGTGCCAAAAGCGGGGGGAGAACGGGGGAATCGTGCGCATGTGTGCCCACACCCATAATTCAATGCCTACCCATGCCCCACCCTCCCACACACATGCGTGTGCTTCCCCCGCGCCCCCCCCCCCGCTTTTGGCATGCAATGGCACATTGCACCCATTTTCCCCTCTCTCCAGGCTCCAGAGGCTTTCTAGGAGCCTGGGGAGGGCAGAAAAGAGGCCCTCCAGAGGCCAGTAACAGCCCATTTCCCAACTTCCAGTGGGCCCGGAAGGCCTGAAAATCAGCTGGTCGGTGAGCACATGTGTGCTGGAGTTGATCTAGGGCAACACTCGTGTGCCCTCAGATATAGTTCCATGTGCCACCTGTGGCACCCTTGCCATAGGTTTGCCATCACAGGCCTAAAACTTGTCTCTCTCTAGAGGACTTTCCAAATGAATAAAAGCTTCAACGTTAGGGTCTGTGCGTCGCTTTTCTGTTTCTGGAACTTCCTTGATCCGGTGCCTTCCTAAATGTATTGACTGAGGACGAGAGGAGCCTACTTGATTGGGGAAAAGCTGTACTAGGAATTTATCGCTGGTTCCTTGTAAAAGCAGGAAGCTGCAATGCTCTGCACTACTCAACTGAGCAGTGAAAAGAAGATGGATACTTTTCTGTATCTCTCCCACAGCCATAGCTTTCCTATCTTCCACTCCCACCAACACTGACTGGACAAGCCCATTTGTATATAAATAGAGAGCAAACCCCATTCCCTTCTAACGCTGACGATGTTACCTTGTTGGGTCTTGAATTGTCTGCAAGGAAACAATCAGAGAGCACCAAGGACCCATAGAAAGCTGGACCAATAATGCGCTTATGGTTGGAAATTATATAATAAGCATCCTCAAGCTTTCATTGGAGAAAATAGATTTGGCGGGTGAGCGTGTGGGGGAAAGGTTCCAATCAACTCAAAATGGCAAGTGGAGAGTCTACCACTAAGCTGCTCTACCTACCCGCACCAGATGTGGTGTCTCGACTATTAGGCGGAGGTAAATCCTGGAGGTAAATCCTGGAATTTTGTGCTCATCATAGCAATAGCCCTTAGACTTCTATACGGCTTCACAGTGCTTTACAGCCCTCTCTAAGCGATTTACAGAGTCAGCCTCTTGCCCCCAACGATCTGGGTTTTACCCACCTCGGAAGGATGGAAGGCTGAGTCAACCTTCAGCCTGGTGAAATTTGAACTGCCAAATTGCAGGCAGCCGGCAGAAGTAGCCTGCAGTACTGCACTCTAACCACCGTGGCTCTCATTTGGTGAACCATACCAAGTTCCTCATGCTAGTCTTGGAAGACGCTGTCTCATCCACAGCCTAGAAGCAAAGTTCGACCTGCCGGCTTATTTGCATCCTGTGTGTAAAATAGGACACCTTGCTTGTTCACTGGGGTTGACTTGCACCTGGATCCTGAAATGAACATATGCTGCCAAGGTGTTCTGCGGCTCAACGGTTAGGCTGCTGCTGGGAAGCCCATTGATGTCCGAGGCTAATGTGTGTGTTTCCAGCGCATTGCACCGAAATGGCAACTCAGCCGGTGGTCCTGCTCGACCTCGAAGAGAGGAAGGATTGTTCACTCCCTAGGGTGGCATTTAATAAGCCAAGTGCCTTTAAATAATTAACCGAGGACCGACGCCACTCTGGGCTCGCCAAATGTCAGCCCGCAGCTCTGTGGCCTTTCTCCCAGGCCTTATTGACCGTCGCTCTCAAAGTGTGCCTTTTATAACGGCTTAAAGGGCGAACCGAGAGAGGCTGATGTGACAGGGAGGTAAAATCAGTGCTGCAAGCAGGAGAAGATCAAAACTTTTTAAAGTGGGGAATCTGTACGCCGCTCTGTTTCGACAACGCGTACAGCGGTGGGTGCTGGGTTTTTTTTTTTTTTTGTTTTTTTGCTTTCACTGAGTTTTTCATTGCAACAGTAAAAAGAATGGAGAAAAAAATAGCATATGCTCTGGGAACTATTAAGGAGGAGCTGTCCTCGCCCACTTTTCTTTACGCAAACTGTCCCGTTGTCTCTTGCTCCTACGGAATTCAGCTTCTCGAGCCTCTTTGGATTCTGGACAATGTTCCATCGCATTAAAGAAGGAAAGCCAGTTTGAAGCAATGGGCTAGAAACCAGGAGGCTGTGAGTTCTAGTTCTACCTTAGGCGTGAAATCTGCTGGGTGGTGTCGTTGTTAGTTGCGAAGTCATGTCCAACCCATGGCGACCCCATGGACAACATTCCTCCAGGCCTTCCTGTCCTCTACCATCCCCCGGAGTCCATTTAATCTCACACCGATGGCTTCAGTGACTCCATCCAGCCACCTCGGTCTCTGCCGTCCCTTTCTTCTTTTGCCCTCCATCGTTCCCAGCATTAGGCTCTTCTCCAGGGAGCCCTTCCTTCTCATTAGGTGGCCAAAGTATTTGAGTTTCCTCTTCAGGATCTGGTCTTCTAAGGAGCAGTCAGGGTTGATCTCCTCTAGGACTGACCGGTTGGATCACCTTGCAGTCCAAGGGACTCGCAGGAGTCTTCTCCAGCACCAGAGTTCAAAGGTCTCCATTCTTTAGTGCTCAGCCTTTCTTATGGTCCAACTTTGACAGCCATACATTGCAACTGGGAAAACCATAGCCTTGACTCTACGAACTTTTGTTGGCAGGGTGGGTGAGCTTGTACCAGTTCCTCTCTCTCAGCTTCAGGAAGGAGGCAATGGCCAACCATTTCTGAATTCTTGCCAAGAAAACTGCAGGGACTTGTCTAGGCAGGAACCAAAAATTGTTTTGAAGCCCCCCCTCTCCCATTAAATACTAAAACTATAGAGACCACCTCTCCTTTCCTCTCTCTCCTTTATCATCCCTTAAGAAAAAAAGAAGGAGATGAGTAGAATATTATGTTAGTGATGAATTGATATTATGGATTGGATAGGGATCAAGATAGAAGAAATGACAACTATACAGAAGAAGAAAGAATTTTGGAAGATAACACCGGGATGTCACAGGGAAGAGATAATTGATGTATTAAATGTTTGTTTGTCTAAAAAATAAAAATAAAAACTTTTTAAGAAAAAAAAAGAAAAAAAGAAGGAATGGCTTTAAATACGTCTCTCCTAAAAATAAAACAGCACCTTTAAATACCGAAGGTTACATAAACTTCAGCTGAACTCTGTCCTAGAAGAACACACATTCTTAACTTTGTATAATAAGTTAAACTATTTATGTAACCTTTCTTTGAAATGTGAACATCCACTTCTGTTAACCGGTGTCCACTAATCCTGTCCGTGTATTTTACAAACAGGGTTTCCTTCTTGTATTTTTTGTTATTTTTAAAAAAATATCTACAGCCTTTCTTTCTTTTGTTGTTTTAAACAAGGTCTATTGCAAGCTGTTACAACTCATCAAACAGGTATTTAGCAACTGTCAATTAAAAGTCACTTTCAAGACTTCGGTATCCCTTCTGTTTTGCCTGAAGCAGGAGGAAACAGGGGTGTGAAATATATATATATATATTATATTCCCAGGTGAAAAGTTAATTGCAGAAAGTGAGATGTGACTTCATCTCCAAGTTTCTCTTTGTTTGGGGGCCCATCACAACGCAAGTTAGGATAAACAGAACATATTTCTTTGTGGTCACAGGTGAAGATGGAGATGGAATCCAAGTGTCTTTGGGTGTGATAAACATGTCCACAGTAGCAGAGATAAATAGTGGCAGTTCCAGTGGACCAGAATTGACGATCATTTGAAGTTTCTTTAAAAAAAAATCTAGAAGAAAGAAAGAACATCGAGAGCTGAGACTTACAAAGGAAAAGGAACTGTGTTTGCTGATGAGATCTTGAATGTTGCGTGATTTGGGTTCGAGCTGGGCTCTCGGCAATGTCAAATATTGAGCTCGGTTGTTTCCAAAGGGTCTTGGGAATTTTTGTTACCTGTTGTATTGTTGTAAAGTGGAGAAAGCCGCTTTGGCTTAGTGGTTAAGGGAACCCTGCTAAAAAGTGGGAGTTCTAGTTCCACCCTAACCATGAAAGCCAGCTGGGTGACTTTGGGCCAATCACCAGGAGATAGTGAGTTCTAGTCCTGCCTGGAAATCCTATAGAAAGCTATGCAAATCATTTCCCTACACTTCTTAAAGCGTTGTCCATATGATTACCATGATTTGAACTCAACTGAAAAAAGGAGACTGTTATAAACCACATTGTCAATCTTCTTTTTAAAAAAAAAAAAAAACTCTTTTTTTACAGGTGGAATTTGAATGGCTACGACAGTTTTGGTTCCAGGGGAAACGGTACAGAAGGTGTACTGACTGGTGGGACAAGCCAATGGCAGATCTGGAAGACGTATGGCGTCAAATGGAGCTCATGGTATGTTCTTCTCAATGTCTTAGATTCTGAGGAACTGTATTCTAGACTTCTATTTACTGTTGCTTCCAAATTACTAAATTTACACAACTCAGCAGTCTATAACCATGTGGCCTCAAATCATGCCTAAACTTCAGCCTTGAAATTCAGTGGCCAAAAAGCTAATTCTTCCATTTTGTTTGCTCTCCCAAATAAGAGGTGAAATAGTCAACGGGAGCTTCTTTGAAAGAACCGTTGCACTGATTCAAAACCACCAACCCAGCCTCTCAAAAGACAGGTTGAATGTTGCTTTCCGCCAGATAGTCTCTACATCAATATTTTGCTTTTAAGTTCTGACTCTGATAATAACAAAATACAGACTGTTCCTTTGGTACCATATCAAAGAATTGGGAATGTTACTGATGTGAAAAGTCATAAAGGAGGCCCTTGATTCTGGCCTGGGAGGACATCTCGATGCCTTGCTGTGTGAGAAGGACATCTGCCACATCTTGCTCAATAATAGTAACTGTGAGAGGGATCTTGGAGTCCTAGTGGACAATCATTTAAATACGAGCCAGGAGCGTGCAGCAACTGCCAAAAAAAGCCAACATAATTCTAGCCTGCATAAGAAGAGGGATAGAATCAAGATCACATGAAGTGTTAATACCACTTTATAATGCCTTAGTAAGGCCACACTTGGAATACTCCATCCAGTTTTGGTCGCCACGATATAAAAAAGATGTGGAGACTCTAGAAAGAGTGCAGAGAAGAGCAACAAAGATGATTAGGGGACTGGAGGCTAAAGCATACAAAGAACGGTTGCAGGAACTGGGTATGTCTAGTTTGATGAAAAGAAGGACTAGGGGAGACATGATAGCAGTCTTCCAATATCTCAGGGGCTGCCCCAAAGAAGAGGGAGTCAAGCTCTTCTCCAAAGCACCTGAGGGCAGGACAAGAAGCAATGGGTGGAAACTAATCAAGGGGAGAAGCAACTTAGAACTAAGGAGAAATTTCCTGACAGTTAGAACAATTAATCGGTGGAACAACTTGCGTCCAAAAGTTGTGAATGTTCCATCACTGGAAGTTTTTAAGAAGATGTTGGATAACCATTTATCTGAAGTGTTGTAAGGTTTCCTGCCTAAGCAGGGGGTTGGTCTAGAAGACCTCCAAGGTCCCTTCCAACTCTGTTATTCTATTCTATCTCCATGGCCTCCAGGGTGAATGGATTCTATGGGAAATATGCTACCTCAGTGATCGGATTTCGTTGGAGGTCATCTTCTACCTCTTTGGGGAGTTGAAGGGAACTTTAGAGAACATCTCATCCAACCTTGTACACAGGTGACAGTATATAATAGCTGCAATGGTGAACATCTTTTCAGCAGACTTTGTACCTCTCAAAGAGAGCATTGCAAACACCTCTCTTCCAGACCTCCTCCAGATCTCTTTCTTTTATCTTCCCCAGAAGATACCTCAACATTCACCCTTTCCTGTCAATGGAAGGCATTTAGATCATCCTCAACTTACAGCTCTTCAAAGTTAGGGCAGCCTCAGAAAAAATCATTTACGATCTGTCCTCAGCATTATGACTGTTGCACCACAGTTATAAATGCCATTACGGGATCATAATAGCAATAGCACGTAGACTTATATACTGCTGTACAGTGCTTTACAGTCCTCTCTAAGCGGTTTACAGAGTCAAACACTCGCCCCCAACAATCTGGGTCCTCATTTTACCCACCTTGGAAGGGATGGAAGGCTGAGTCAACCTTAAGCTGGTTAGGATCGAACTGCCAAATTGCAGTCAGCAGAAATAGCCTGCAGTACTGCACCCTAACCACCGCGCCACCAATTTGGGCACTCTTGCAACTGGTTCACGCTTACAACTTGTTGCAGCATCCTGTCATCACGATTGGTGATCTTCTAAGATGGTTTCCCACAAGTAACATCAACCATGGAATCCATATTTGTTTAAAGGACACGCGATTCATTGAAGGACCCTAACCCTTAACAACTGTGGTCATTCACATAATGGCCATGGTAAAAAAAATAGTTCTAAAATCAGTTCAGCGACACAAAGACTCGTTTAACAGCTGCATCATTTAGCGACCAAAATTCCTGTCCCAGTTATGGTTGTAAGTTGAGGACGATCCAAACCTAGAATTCTGCCTCGGGTGAAAACCAAGGGTGCCTGTGTCTTGTTAATTTTTGTCCTATGCTCCTTCTTGAAGATCTTTTAAGCATAACAAGGGCAGTGCGTAGAACTAATTTGTCGGCGACCGTCATAAAGTTGGAAAACACTTTTGCAAACAGTTCAGCCTTTGGTAGGTTAGGCGGGTAAGAACTTATCTTTCGCTCTCTCCTTCTCCTTCTTCTCCTTCTCCTTCTCCTTCTCCTTCTCCTTCTCCTTCTCCTTCTCCTTCTCCTTCTCCTTCTCCTTCTCCTTCTTCTTCTTTCTTCTTCTTCTTCTTCTCTCTCTCTCTCTCTCTCTCTCTCTCCAATCGCAATTTTTCTTCTTGTATGGTGCAGCAGGCTGGGAAAAGGCCAAGGAAAGTTGTCGGGTTGTTACTTTATCTCTGCTGTGTGTTAGGAACATGGAAAAAATCTCTCATGCCCAAGCAATTCTCAAGGGCCGTGTTCTTTACAAATGGGGTGCCGTTGCCATGTGGGTTTAATTAGAAACAGGGCCTATCGCCTTTCAGAGGGACTCGAGGTGATATTTATCAGTGATCTGGGAAACCCCTTTTTTAAAAAAAACAAACAAACGATCAAGCTGCTTCTAATTTAAATCTCAAATGGACAACTTCATAACTTTGTACCATCGTTCATTGGAGCCGTTTGCGAAAGACAGGAGCGAATCATCCTCCGTAAAACCGATTGGTTTCCGTCAAAATCCTTAAATATATTTTTTTGCTTATTATCATTGGACTTCTGACATTCTCTCTTCCCTATACTTCCCCTTTCATACCTGTCCCAAGTCCCAAACATTTAATATTCTGTAATATAGTTTTACAGCAGGGGGCACTATTGAGCTACAGTCTTCAGGAAAGTCGGCTTGGATAAACATTTATGCTTTTTATATATTGGGATAAGTATCAAAAATTTAGCTGTTTCTTCAAGTTAACCATAATCTCTAAGACTTCGTAATACAGGAAATCAGCTGTGGACTAACAAATTCAGCAGCAATTCAGCAGAGAAAGTGCCACACATTGGAGCAGATCTGGTTTCCGTAGAATTAAACATTTTTTTTTAAAAAAAAATGCTTCATATAAATATAATGTCTTTGTTTACATTATAAAGGCTGCCCAGAGATTTTTTTTTTAACATGTCATAAAAAGTAGCTTCCATCATCACCTGATTCTTAAAAGAAAATCACCTGTTAGCAGAAGACAAAAATAATTTAAGGCACAACTAATTTATTCTCTTTTATGGCAAGAAGGACAAATTTTCTCATTTTGTCTGTATATTTTAGAGGCTGCCACTCAGTCTTTGTTATTCCTCTGATTTGTGACATTTATGGATTTTTTTTTTAAATGGAACCGGGTGTCATTTCAGGGATGTTAACGCTCCATTTATTTCCAATGTGTTAATAGAGCTTTTCTGAAGAATCCGTCCCATCTATTGTCCGCTTTGAGATTCCGTGGGAAAAAAAACAAAAAGTCCACTTTTTCCTACATATTACATATACACATGTTATTATTTTATTATTCCAGTGTTTATTCCTGGCATTTCTTTCCCTTCAGGAGCGACTCGCCTCCCCGGCTAGCTCTTGTGATGTAAATGGTAAACCTTTTATTTGAATGACATTCTGATAAAAATCCATTTGGTCTCTTGCACTCTTTCTCTATTATGAGGCTGTGAATTGCAAAAGGTGAAAGCCAACGCTGTTTAAACTTTGGGTCTCCTCCTCTGTCCCCGCCCCCCCCCCCCCCCCGGCAACCCTTGTCTGTTTTTTTTAAAAAAATGTAAAAGCAATTGGTGTGAATGCATGCACATTGGGATGAAATGCTACCGGTTTGGACCGGTTCGGGCAAATCAGTAGTAATAAAATCTACCAGTTTGAATGAACTGGTATTTCCGACGATCAGCTGTGCCACACGATTTTATATTAACTAGAAAACAGGAAATCATCGGAGGATTTCACCGCTGATGCACATGGATAATATACGCAGGGCTGTATTAATTGTAGCGACCAGGATTCGCACTTTAATCACCCTGAGCGTCAAGACGAAGTTCTCGGCCAATTCAAAGGCGGCGTTTCCATTTCAAAAGAGGCTGGAAAATCCTGGTTTTTCCCAATGTCTGGCTGGAAGGCAGACACAGCGTGTGATACAGAAGCTGTTCTGAAATACAGTACAGAGATATTTGAGTCCCAGGGTCCAGCTTGCCAAATGGATACTTATTTTACCTATAAAAATGTTTTAACGTTGGGCTGGAAAAAGGAATCTGTTCATTGCAAACACGAGAGAGGGGCAAAGACAAATATAAAATTTTTGTATGTGTGTGTGGAACCCCTCCTCCCCGCTAATTTCAAACGGGTTTTAAAATAAGCCGGGGCTAAAATAATACTTTGCTTGTTAAGTCGAAGGAGAGGAGAAACCTTGCAATCCCGCCAACGAAGGGCAGGTACGCGCCAAATTGTTTCACACAGATTTGGGAAAGAAAAGGGGGAAAAAATCGTATAGCAGAGTGAGGTTTGATTTTACGTTTAATGACAGGAAGTGTGCAGGCTAGTATATATTTGATCGGGATGACTTTTATTAAAATTGTATCAGCTTCCTGGTGATAGCAGAAACTTGCGTTTAAGCAAGGGAGATGAAAATAGTATTTAAACCCTGCTAAATGTAGAAGAATTTGGCTCTGAGGATAGACAAAGATACGAAGGAATGGTAATGTTTTGCATGAATGTTTTTCTTTCCATAAAACCCTGCACTTATCAGAACGATGCCATCTCGAGACTGTTTGTGTTAATACGGTAATTTGCTGCTGTGCCGGCTGTCAAAGGAGGTGTGTATCTTAAAACATTTTCATTATTGCCCGAAAAACTTCATGCAATAACCGGTAGCCATTTTAGCATCCTCGTAATCACTGCTGCAAGATTTTTGCAACCGCCATCCACGGATGCAGGCTGTTTATCCGATGAGATCTGAGGGGACAATCAAGGATCTGTATTGAGAAAACACCGTTTTCCTGCTCTTCTAGCTTCCTATTTTACCATCCCTTTCTGTTCTCTAGACTAGAACCCGGCGATGGGAAAAAAGATCTTGTTCATTTCCCTACAGGAAGGTTGGGTGCAGAGATGGTATTCAGCAGGTTCTGACCAGTTCTGAAGAACCAGTAGAGAAAATTTTGAGTAGTTCGGAGAACTGGCAAATACCACCTCTGGCTGGCCTCAGAGTGGGGTGGGAATGGAGATTTTGCAATATCCTTCCCCCAGGAGTGTGGTGGGAATGGGGATTTTGCAGCATCCTTCCCCTGCCACGCCCACCAAGCCATGCCACGCCCACCACAGAACCGGTAGTAAAAAAAAATTGAATCCTACCACTGGTTGGGTGGCTTTAATTTCTCCCAAAAGAATGGCTAATTTAGGGGTTGAAAAATGCCTAGCAGCTGAAGTTCTTCTCCAAATCAAGATCAGATTTTGGAGATTTTTATAGGCATGTCCATGGATTTTTCCAGACAGAAGCAAGGAAGGATTTTGCCACTGCTACCTTCCAAGATAGGTTGATTATTATCCCCCCCCCCAACTTCTCAGTCCTAGCCTATAGCCCTGGGGTTTTCTGAAGGCCTCCCTCCCCATCAAAATGTTAAAAGAAAGAAGAGCCATCTGTGCTCTGTCCCAGGGTACTTTTTTGGAGATTTGGGGGTGGATGGGAAGAGTTCCTTTCTGTTTGGAAATTCATAGGAAGGAATAGAACATGGAAGGCAGGGTAAAAATATCTAGTGAACTTTCTTGGTTGGATCTCCAGCTGTCTTCCTTGGATTAAGGGAAGGGAAACATTGCAAGTTGACTTGCGTTTGGAGGGTTTGGGCATGATAAAGGAGGTTGGAGTCCTTGGTTCTCTCCAGACGTTTCATGACCAAAGTAGGTGACATCAGATGATGTTATCATCATCTAGCTAGTAGAATAATGAAACATCTTCAAGAAAGCCACCAAGCTCGGAGAGGACCAAGGATCCCTCATTTCAATCCTGAGCTACAAATAGCTTTTCTACTGATAAAGAACCGAACACATTTTCAGATTACAGACTTTCTTGTGTACATCAAACAAGGTCTTCAGAAGTATGGAACACGGGAAAGTTGAGTTGGGGGCGTAATAGAAAGTCTACAATTAGGCTTTTCCTAAGTTGGGAAGAAGAGCAGGGGTGAAATTCAGCAGGTTCTGACAGGTTCTGAAGAACTAGTAGCAGAAATTTTGAGCAGTTCGGAGAACCGGCAAATACCACCTCTGGCTGGCCCCAGAGTGGGGTGGGAATGGAGATTTTGCAATATCCTTCCCCTAGGAGTGGGGAGGGAATGGGATTTTGCAGTATCCTTCCCCTGCCACGCCCACCAAGCCACATCCACAAAACCAGTAGTAAAAGAAATTGGGATTTCACCACTGAAGAAGAGCAATACTGAAACGCTGGAGGGACAAGTGAGAAGTCTTCTCCTGCCTAGTTTGAAGGGAACAGATGAGATATCAAAGCACTATTATGATTTTCGTTGATGGTCTCCAGTTGGCTTGAAGATTAAGACGATCCCCCGAGAAGTTTCCTTAGAAGACTCGCATGTAAATAACAGTCAAAGACAAGACGATTCGAACTCTAATGCAAAAAAAAAAAAATAGGAATG